>CM055266.1:103169900-103852010 GCA_029237695.1 Conchocele bisecta | reverse complement strand
TTAGGTACAAAATCACATGGCGTGTCTCAAATGTGACTGTGACTAGAGAAACGGGGCTTATGGGAGGTGATGTGAGTAGCTCGTGATCAAATAGCACATTCATGTAGCCTGATAGATCTATTGATTGTTAAGAAGCATGATGAGTGTTTCATTGATGGAATGGCAAAACCCAAGGCCGCAAAACCCATAAGAACCATTTCGCCAGTCATGTATATTTACCTGTCATTACCTGGCATGAAAAAATACCTGATAAATAGAATATCAAGCTGGTGTCTTTTTGTAGTTTATCAATCATTGCTCGGAAACAATAACTATAGATTATAATTGTACTTACCCATTTTGGCCAGTAGCACAACTACAGCGCCTGACATCGCATCAGGACACTGTCTTTCAGTGTTGAAAGTTTGTACTGTATGGTGCTCCCCCAATACAGGTGCATTAATGTTTGTTTACAACATTGCCTTTGAATGGATGAAAACCATACTAAATATTTACCATGTGCCCGGAAGTGGCTACACATGGTCATTAAATGCTCAGAAACCTGTAAATCATTTGTTGCTGGAATAATTAATTACTATGTCGCTGCAACGATAATTGTTATTACTTCTTTTAATGACTGAAACTAATTCCTCGATAAAGACGCCAGCACAAAATTTTGGAATAGTGGGTTTGTGGTTCAGTAAGCATCATTCAAAATATCATATCACTGAGGAAAGTTCATTACTTTTTTAACCCTTAGAACGCGGGAAACAAAAATTGTCGTCCTATGTTGTTTTATATTTTGTCTTCTTTCTCAATAAAAACATGATTTGACAGCACTTTAGAATCATTTCCTCTGGAAATGATTCTAAAGTGTTGTCAAATCATGTTTGTTCATGAGAAAAAAATGGAAAAAGAATATCAGCAGACGACAACATTTAATTCAGCAGTATAAGGGTTAACTCTCTGTGTGTTTCAGAGCATGGGGATTTGCTTCATCGGCAAGAGATACTTCCAGGAGTTTATTGAAGACTACGTAGAACCACGACCCGGCAGGTTTATACACATAGAAACTGGGGAGGTACTTGGACAACATAACGGTAATGGAGTTTCTGTAGTTTCATTTGTGGCTGGTGGGCTGTTGGTTGGGAGCATGTGAAGGGTAAATTTAATGGTAGGTTTCATCCTTAATGGAATCGCGACATCCCTGGTTTGGCCCTCATGTACATTTTTTATATCCATTATAAAAGTAATATGATTAGTACTAATCCTATTACTTGTGGGGAGTGGGGATAAGTAACTCTGGTGTGGTGAGGAACTGGCACCAGGTCTATTTCAAGGCTGAATATATTTTTTTCTGAAAATATCGGTTTTGAGTTTGGGATTTTCGCCCCATCACAACAGGTGAAATATGGGATTTGACCCCGTGAACCCGGCCTAAAATTACCTTGGCTGTTGACATGCCAGTAAACACCATTAAATCAAATCAAATCATGTGTGGCCGTGACTGAGGAAATGGGGCGATCAGTGTAGATCCAGATCAGTCTGTGCAACCGCACAGACTGATCAGGATCTGCACTGTCCGCCATTCCATCAATGAAACACCAGTTGTACTTCTAACAAGCAATATAAATCCTTTTAAGGCTACAGGAGTGTGATATATGATCACAAATCCCATAAGCCCCATTTCTCCATTCACTTCCATGTTTCTCCGCATATACCTGAATTGCAGTGGAACATTTCTAAACCGGACACCCTGAGATCTGGAAGAGTCCATATCAGTTACTTAGGTGTAAAAGGGTTACTACAACCTGTGGCTGACAAATTCCTTGGTGGGCTTGTTATGCAGGCCTCGGCCATCCAGTTTTCATTTCTTGGTTGAAATTGAGCTTTCTTCAGACTTCCAACTTCGAAAGTTTTGCAAGTTTGCATATACCCAAGTCACCACTGGATGCTGATCCAAATGTGGTCCAAAATACCTTAGGGCCAAATTCCTGTTACAAGAAAGCATTTTCCTAATGGAGAAGGTGTCAGACACCGGAAAAAATAATTAGGGTACATATAGTCGCCATCCTGTCTGTCCATTGGCCTGTCTGAGATTTGCATTAAAGTTTTTGGGTACCTACATGTACTATCTCTGTAACCGTCATTTTGATTGGCATGCTGGTCATCATCCATATTATTACTCACATGCGCCCCCCATCCCCCACCCTCCTGTACCCAAGGTCAAGGTCATATGACTTAGAAGTACATGTACCTTCATCAATGTTACAGATTTCTTGTTTTTTTATTTTAACCATTTGATCTCTAAATAGCTGACATGAAGTATTTCATGTTACGTTTGAGACCATTTCATTATGCAGAAAAGGGCGTCATTTATTAATATCCACAGATGGTACAGATCTTCATGAGACGGCTGGTTACGAGTGGCTCATCATGATCTACATTTCTTGCAAATATTAGGAAAGAGGTTTCTGGGGGGGAAACAGTTGTTTCCCCTTAACCCTTTCACCCCTAAGTAACTGGAATGAATTTTTATCTGTTAATTTTGCAACCAATCCAATCGTCACAAAATGGTTTTCAGACTAGTCCATTTATGAAAATAGGGTGTTTTTGTTCTCAAAAATATAAAAATTACTTTCAAAAAGTGCAGATCCTGATATAGCGAGCTCTCGGGTTCAAAGGGTTCAACCACATGTTTTGAAAGTAATTTTCATATTTTTGAGATCAAAAACACCCCCTTTTCATAAATGGACCACATGTAGTTTGAAAACCATTTTGTGACTATTGGATTTGTTGCAAAAGAAATTGTACCGGTTACTAGACTAGAAATGTGCAATAACTCGAAGTTGAGTTGAGTGGCATCTCATCAGGAAACCGGTGCATTTTTCGACATGAAACATTTTACGCCGATGTGGAGTTCATCACCAGTGCTACCAACACATTATCATCGCCTGTTATAGGCACCCATTGCTGGACTCTAGGACAGCGGACCCTACTTAGTGGTCTGAAGGCGGCCATGTTTGTTGCCGAGAAAAACCTCGAGACCGGCGATATCCTTGTGGTAAGTTCTATACTAAGTTAAAAGGTTTAACATCCCAGCCACAGGTAAGGTCATTTAGGGACGGCACATCGGTTTCAAGTCTCATCCGAAAGACCAGTCAGATTGAAATACTATGAAAGTATTTTTTGATGCCTAAGGCGAGGTTTGAACTTTCAACCTACGGATTGGAAGTCAGACCACAACTCATCACGAGTTCTGTGTCATTGTAGATAGGAGTGCGGGTCAGTGAGTGCACTGAAATAGCGGAAGTGAAATGTGAAAGGGTTTAGCGTCCCAGCAACAGCTGAGGTCCAGTGTGATGGTAGGGCAGGGATTGAACCAACTTGCCATGTGGCCCCTTTCACTAAACAAAGCTTTTGATTAATTTGCTTCTTACATTACTGTCTGTGGTTAACTAGCATTACCATCATTACATGTGAACACATCCACTACAGATGGTCCAACATCGGTTGTCGGTGCAAATGGTATTATAAACTTATATTTTACACTTGCAAACTTAGTCTTACAACATTTAGTGAAATGGGCCCCTGATGTTGAAGTCCAATGCTGTACCACTAGGCTATTACTCCATCCCTGAGCTGATTGAAACAGCGGAATACATTGCTGTACTTGCAGTCTATATACCATATATGTATATGCTTAAATGTTTTAATTTCAAGATAAGTATGCTTCTCTGTTTCATTCCATCAGGCCCCTGGCACGGATCACCCTCCCCTCTACATGTAGACGGTGTATACCGAACTCGTCCACTAGTGTAACCTTACAATGCTTAACCCTTAGACCGCTACTCACAACATATATTGCCTTATTTCTCAGTAAAAACATGCTTTGATAGCACTTCAGAATCATTTCCAATAGAAATGATTCTGAAGTGTTGTCAATGCATGTTGAAAATTATTCTAAGTCAAAGCATGTTTTTGATGATAAAAATGGAAAATAGAAAACAAACAGCAGACGACAACAAAATTAAGATAGCGCTCTAAGGGTTAATTAAATTTTGTCTTGTTTTTTTCCCCCACATTTCTCTACAAAAAACATGTCTTGACAGCACATGAGAATCGTATCCAATGGAGACGATTCTCATTTGCTGCCATAACACGTTTTTGATAAGAAATACAACAAATATACGGCCATCTCATTTCCCACCATTTTGTGTTAACAAACCTCTCAGTGTATGTCTGTTTCATTCCAATAGGCCCCTGGGACTGATCACCCTTCCCTCTACATGCAAACAGTGTATACCGAACCCGTCCACTGGATCAATAAACCTCCTGACGAATTCCTGCAGCATGGATGTTTTGACGCTGAATTCCGATTCCAGCATTATCAGACCGACACAGTCATGTGTTCGGCAAAATTAAATGATGATACTGGATCTCTGGTAGTCGAGGTTGATCGACCAATGAGATCGCTCTGTGCAGGACAGTACGCAGTGTTTTATCAAGGGGACGTATGTCTAGGTAGCGCCAAGATCAGAAAGTCTGGACCAACGTTCTATGCTATGGACCATCGTGAGCCATTACGAATGCCAGTAATTTCTGGTCCGAAGCCTAGATAGCAGTACTGAGTAGTTAGTAATGGACTCGTCAACTTTATTACAGTATTTCCACTACTCGATCAGCATAGCAAGGTGCCTTTTTGAATCTCTTTTATTATACAGAGCTCCAGATAAGCTTTGTGTCTAAAGAGTAGTGTACCCCCTGATTTCAAATTCAATGCATATTTCATTTTTACATTTAAACATTCACTTATTTGAGTGTATTATTACTTATTCGCTTATTTATACTGTAATGCAGTATTTCCATTGCTCAATTTGAAAATCAATGCATATTTTCACATTGCTGTGAGTATTTTGTACATCACTGTTGATAATCAATGCGTATTCTGCTAAAATAAGGGTGTAAAATATGCCAATACGCCCCTTATCTGGAGCTCTGATTTTACCCGGTGATCAATTAATGCATCAGAAAATGATGTTCAGACTAGTACATTTATGAAAAGGCGGTGAATATGTTCGTGAAAAAACATGAAAATTACTTGCAAAATGTGTAGATCCTGAAGAGACGGCTCATCACGAGCCGGCTCATCTGGATCTACATTGTTTGCAAACACCGCTATAGAGGTCTATAGTGTTGAAATGGCTAACAGTGAATTTTACTGGGATTCACATCTGGGGCCGAGTGATCCGGTGTAGTAATGGTGTCAGTATACTGTCTCTCGGTGCTGAAAGGTTTTTATCGTCATTTTTTATGCTCTATATTCAGTACTCCCCCCCCCCCCCCCCCCCCCCCCCGCCCCCCCCCCCCCCCCCCCCCCCCCCCCCGCATACAAGCACATTCCCGTCTATTTATGTGTCTGTGACTGGAGAAATGGGGCTTATGGGATTTGTGACCACTGTAGCTCCTGATCAAATAGCACGCTCATGTAGCTTGATAACAATCTATATTGCTCGTTAGAAGCATTCCGGGTGTTTTATTGATGGCATGGTGAACAGTGCAGATCCTGATTAGACTGTGCGGATGCACAGTCTGATCTGGATCTACACTGGTCGCAAAACCCATAAGCCCCATTTCTCGAGTCACAGCCTCATATATATGGCCTTGCCAGTGAACAGATGTGAACCCGCAATCAACCAGTATTTTGTTGCACAGATTATTGTGACTGAAGAAATTGGGTTATGGTATTTCTGGCTAGTCCTGCTCTGCAGCCGATTTCATGAAAATTGCAAAGTATACTTTAACAGCAAAGTTTAATTTGAGGGAGTAATCATTTATTTTTCCCGAAATGCATTATTTCATATAGAACTAACGACTGCATATTTTTTATGATTAAAAGTATGCAGAATTATTGTACTGAATTTATTACGTTATCCCAGCCAAAATGGCTGTGATAATGTAATAAATTCAATATATTTTGGCTGTGATAATGTACTAAATTAAGTATAATAAAAAATAATAAATTTATCCTTAAATTGAACATTTCTCTCTTAAAGTGTACTTTAATAATAGCAAGATATAAAGTATATTTTGCAATTTTGATGAAATAGGCTACAGATCTGCTATCACGCTCCAGCAGCTTGACATCTATACAGTTTGCTGGAAGAATGGAATGGTGGTTGATAATGGCCCATTGACACAGAAGAGTTAGGGCCAAGGGTTTGTTGAACGAATAAATGGTGTGTCTGATGGAATGATGAACGGATCAGGCCCTAATCAGACTATGCATGCTGATCTAGGTCTACACTAGTTGCGAAAGTTATCAGCTCCATTTATCCAGCTGCTGTCACAGTTTCTGTATATGGTATCAAAAGTTGGCAAACATTTTGTGACAAATACACTTTTTGTCATCTTTTTAGAGAACTTGATTTTCGAAGTCGGTACCTCTGAAGCATTTGATTGATGGATCTTTAAAGACACTGTGACTCACATATTCAATATGTGTTTTTTCATGACACCAAAACATACCATTTTATTTGACCAAAGGTTAAGAAGTTTGTGTTTTGTTCCTCTATATTATAATGTAGTACTGAATCAACAAGCTCCATTTGCGAAACGTAATGATGTATAGCTGTAAATGTGGCTGTGACTGCAGAAATGGGGCTGATGGCATTTGTGGATATTTAAACTTCTGATCTACTAGCGCTCTTCTGAAGCCAGGTGAGGAGTAAAAATGTAGGTTAGAATCATTACGGGTGTTTGGACTGAATGGAGAACAGTGTAGGCCCTGATCAGACTGTGCGGATGCGCAGGCTGATCTGGGGCTACACTGGTCGCATAATCCATAAGGCCAATTAAAACTATAAATTAGAAGATTTACTTGTGTTTCATTGATTGAATGGCGAACAGTGCCGGCCCTGATCAGACTGTGCGGATGCTCAGGCTGATCTGGGGCTACACTGGTCGCATAATCCATAAGGCCAATTAAAACTATAAATTAGAAGATTTACTTGTGTTTCATTGATTGAATGGCGAACAGTGCCGGCCCTGATCAGACGACGCAGATGCGCAGGCTGATCTGGGGCTACACTGGTCGCATAATCCATAAGCCCAAATTCTCCAGTCAGTCACAAATAATGATTATATAATGTGCCATCTATAGAATTAGACTCCAGTTGAATTATTATAAATAAATTAAATCGGTAACCATCGATTGAGAAAAATGAGCATTTGCCAAGTTATTTTTTAGTCTATTAATTTCTCGTATTTTCCATCACCTTCTATTCACATCCGAGACCGAGTGCCTTTAACTCTTTGCATGCTGGGAAACTTGTGGGCGATAAATAGTTCAAAACTAGTGGACAATAATTCATCACATTTTCTTGTATTTCTCCCCGCAAATATCATGAATATGTCTTGGAATTTCATTAGAATCGAGTCCTGAGGACTCGATTCTAATGAAATTTCAAGACATATTTACAGAGAGAAATAAAAGATATACAGTGCAGTCTCCGTTTTTGTTCCACCGTAGACAACACTTGCAAACTCAACGCGAACGCAACGCGAACGCAACGGTTTGCTGTAGCGTTGTATACGTTGTTTAAACGTATAATACGGTTCGTACACGTGTAATACACATTGTCAAACCGTTTAGTTTAAAAGCGTTGTATACGTTGATTAAACGTATAATACGGTTCGTACACGTGTAATACACATTGTCAAACCGTTTAGTTTTAAAGCGTGTAATACGTTTAGCTTCAAGGCGTATAACACGCTTTGGCGTATACATATGTAGCAAGGTGAAAGAGTTGAAACGTGTACAACGCTTTACCTGGAAGCTTGTAGCTATATGAAAACGTTGAAACGTGTACAACGGTTACACGTTTTAACGCAAATACCTGTTCGGCCCCGATCGCTTCGAGGCGTCCTTGTTTCGTCCCTTTTAAAAAATCGCGAATATATACCCTCAGATCGAGTTCAAAGTACATCGGCGGTGTGATTTAGCACTTCAATTGATCCCTAATCCTGATGACTAATGAGTCACGCTTTTAACACGACAGATGTACCTTGTCGTTTATCAAAATGTTTGAGAATTGTAGATCACGAGAGCCGGCTCATCAGGATCTGCGGCATTCCTATGTACATTTTATATACACAAAAATGACGCCTAATACAGCGTAATGTAACAGTTCCTAACTTAATATGGAATAGCCCGGGTCGATAGTCCGTGTCAGTTACTTGGGGTTAAATATTACGAACACAGATAAACACAGTGCATGGTTTCTTTATTTTATTTTAACATCATCAGAAATGGCGAGTCTAGGAACTCTCGTATTATCTTTACGCTGAAGCCAGTCTATTTCAGTCACTAATCCGCTATACACCTGTCCCAAGCGTGTGTTAAGATTAATCAATATTTGGAGAAACTGAATACACAGCGAGCTGCACTCTGGTTTAACACGGATATGGCCTGCGGATATGTGTCATAAATTACTTGGTGGTCAAAACCGGTAAATTTACAAGGTTTATAGCGAAATAGCAGCCGACTGGCAATTTTTCTCGGACCGATTTTTAAGACTAGTTTTCAAATCTCAATCGGTCTCAATCGGAACACTGAAAATGTTAGAAGCCCTGCAGTGAGTTTAGAAGTATATATACACACACGAAGAACGATCAGAGCATGCGCATTCTACGCGATACAAGGTTGGCATACCAAAACGCTGTGCTGTGTACATGTATATGCGTGTAACCGTTCGTCAAAGAAAGCGTTAAATCGCTTAAACGTTTTACCTTAGCGTTGTATACGTTTACAACCGTTGTATACGTTTACAACCGTTGTACACGGATTACACGCTTTTGAAACTCAATACGTTGTTTACAACCGTTGTATACGTTTACAACCGTTGTACACGGATTACACGCTTTTGAAACTCAATGCGTTGAACATGGTTTGTTCGACTTTCGCGCATGCGCAAAAGTGGGGAAACGCAACGCATGGCCGAAAACGTATTACACGTAGACGACACACGGTTTGAAACGCAACTAACGGAAACTCCACAGATACGCAACGCACAACACTTTGTACACGTATAAACCCGGAACATTTTGACAGAAACAACTGTACATGTACTCCTAATTCGTTTGGCAGATATTTTCGCCGCTAGCATGCAAAGAGTTACTGGTAATGCTATTAGTGAACATACACTGTTGTATTTGTTTGTTTGTTAAGGGTTTAATGGGCTATCAACAGCTAAGGTCATTTAAGGCCGGGTCAATGTGATTTAAATGGATTGCAATACTGTCCAGTGTTTATGCCCTCTGTGCGATAGCAAGGTGGGCATATTGCGTTGCTTTTGAGGTTACATACGTCCTTCCATCCGTACGTCCGTTTGCATTTACCTCAAAAAGTTTGTAAGAGTTTCTCCAACATGTAATATCTTCAATATTACGCGAGTGGATTGCTTCGATACTTGGACACTTGAATGACCTGAACATTTGTCACACACTCGCTCCACCATTTTCATGACCTTGACCTTTGTCACCTTCAAAATGTCGCTGAAACACAGTTTTGTGGATATTGAGAAATTGGGAACAAGGTTTAGAAAGTAGTGCAAACTATAAATAAGGGTATAGTGTAGGATTATAAGGGCCATGATGATAAAACTTTCTATTTGTACATTCTCAAATTTTTACTTAAATCAGTAACTATCGATTGAGTTTGTTTGTTTGTTTATTGGTGTTTATCAGCCTATCAACAGCTACGGTCAGGTAAGGCCGGGCAAACGGGTTCGATTCCGTTTTAACCTGCTGCATTGGGGGGGAAATCCCAAAATCAGAACGGAATATTTACATCGAGAAAAAATATATTCAGCCCTGAAATTAGAAGAACCCGACCTGGTTCCAGTAGCGGAATCGATATGTCAGAGAATTGTGCATTTTGTGATACAAGCATGAACTTTGGTGCACTGTTAGGAAACATTATTTTAACTGTTTTTAGCTATAGGGACATCTCAGATTTGTCACGTGATACAAATGGCAGCCATTTTCCAAAATGGCCGCCAACATTATTATGTGGATATGGGTAACTGGCATAATGTCACTGAAATAGAAATAATATCATTCTTTTTTTTATCTCATGACGTATGTAGTATCATAGATTTGAATATCATTCCCATAAATATCATTTAAATGTCTGAAAATCTGAAAATGGTAGCCATTTTAAAAATGGCCGCCACAATGGTGTACTTTTTTATATTTTCCAAGTTTAATTTATCTGTGATCTATTTGATAGTGATACACAACCTACGGTATGCCACATTAAGTATAGATGGTATTTGGAAGGATGGATACAAACAAAACATAGCAGTGATTCATGTCTTTACTATCGTAGTAAGGAAATCTGTAAAATTTCTTCACCAACTATAATTTGCATGTGATTTTATATTCGTCATATTGTTCTGTGTTTTCACAAGGTTAAACTGATGGGTATGTTTGTAAACTCTTAATGATGTTTTATACTGATGACTGACATGCAATATCCCGTACAGGTCTACATATATATGATATACATACGTGCTATTATTTGATCCACGCAAGCAACAAAATATGCCATTTGATTTGTACCTGGTACATGAATAATAATTAATAAACTCTGGCATGTACTTGTTATGTATGTGCACATTTCAAATTACTGTTAAAGACACTGTGTCTCAGATATTCAATATGTGAACTGAAACTGACTTATGTTGCATGTATTTATCAATGTGTGCATTCACCACCACACTGGCACAGAGCAGTACATGGAAGTGCTGCCTTATTACATTTGCACTGTCCCCTGTATCCCTTTTTACAGCTGCACCTTAAGAGATCTTGGCAAGCTTTTATAGCTCCCGGCTGAGTAGTCCAGAATAATTCCCACTCATTATCGTTGCCTTTTGCCAACCCCAATCGCTTGGTGATTGAAGCACCGGGGATGTAATCATCATTTGACCCCAGCTGTGACTCGCTTGATATACTGCCCTTCTAGTGTGCTGTATAAGCGCTGTCTTTGTAGGTGGGATATTTATCAAGCGCCCTACTCTTTTCAGTCTCATCAACAATATAACGACCGCTTGTCCGGTCATACAACAAGACTACAAAACGTTTGAGTGGTTGAATCCAGTCTTCTATGGACTCTGGCGCAGATGCCAAAGTGTAAAACAAAATGGTGTTACTTCAACATATGCCTTCCAAGTGTCCCGTAAATGAGTAACATTGGTAAAGCAACACACATATATGGGCCCAATTCCCGTACCATACCATGTGCGGACAAGAGCCGAATTTTCCCTGTTCCAAATGCTAGATGTAACTGGCAAAAGGAAAATGTCCGTGTCAACAGAACATATCGATATATCCTTCTTTTGCCGCATCTGCCACATGACGCAATATACGGGTATCAACTTCCTCATGGGTACAGGGTACAAGACACGTCTCATGCCTGTATGCGCACGACATCAGTATGGTATGTGCTAATGGCTTGTTTGTCAGTTTCAAGCGTTGCTAGAGGTGTTGTCAGATAGGTAAATAGTTCCGTCTTGTTTCGTTAATCCGAAGAAACTCTTGCCAGGTTTCAGAAACTGTAATTTATGGTGCTACACGTCTATGTACACGTCCGCCTCTCTTGTTAGTTTGTTTGTTGGTACTTAACGGCCTATCAACAGCTAATGCCATTTAAGGCCGGGCCAACGGGTTCGACCCAGTATTCAACCTGCTGAATTGGGGGGAAAATCCCAAATTCAGAACGGAATATGTACATAAAAAATAAATATTTTCAGCCTTGAAATCAGAATAACCTAACCCGGTGACAGGTCCATACCACACCAAAGCCTCTCTTGCTTCGTGTACCAGCCTTCAAACTATTTGACTTGTACTCATTTCCTAACTACATCCATCAGATTTGCATGCTGCAATTGTGAACTGATGTAGAAGCAGATGGTAGAAACACATCGGTTGCATAGTCATTAACTGTCATGATAGTGAGAATCGAAGCAAGTTGACTATGGCAGCACCGTCAATGTTTGACAGCATCGATCATGGAAATTGGATCATTCTCCAGCACAGGGAGCATATCTTCCAAACAGCCTACGAGGTTAGATTTAGTGCCAGTTTTTATGCTACCCATGTGTGACAAGGATGGTGGAGGATATGCATGGTTTTCATGCACAAACAACACGTCAAGATTTCCACCTTTGCGTGTGAGACATTTTATAAAGTCTAGAGTAGAGAGAACAGTTATTCTTCAGAGACTTTGATTTCTCATGGACTGGCGATCGACTGAAGAGGGCAAGATTGTTTCTCTTGATAGTGTCGGCAATAGAGGTTGCTTGGCTTATACGGTGATCTTGTACATATGCCTCACATTGCTGCGGGCCAACATTCTCAATATGTCACACAGAAGATATTACTCCTGAATCCATAATATCGCTAGTGGCTAGTTCTAGTAGATCTTTGCTACTATCAGTGAAAGGATTCCGCATCTCCTCTGCAAGTTTCGTCAGTGAGTCCACGTCCCGAACGACTCATGCAGTTCGACAGCATACTGTTTTTACTAATTTCCTTTATTAATACATGCCGCAATGACTTTACAGAAGATGACAAGTCACAAAAGAAGCACATTACATCTTCAGCCAGTACTTGGTCAACGGTATTTGATTGCGTACTTGCTTGACAGGTGTGCATTGTCCTTAACCGTTGATTTCCTTTGCTTTTGCCCTATAGACTTGTGTTCATACTCAGACTACATGAGTTATGGAATTTAGCTTTCTTACGATTGAATATTATTTCAGTGCTGTCATCGTCTCTCAAATACGACTCATTAACCGTTTTCGGCAAACATTCAATATCAATAAAACCGGCAATATTGTCAACTATCGAGGTGTAACCTACTCCATGTGTTGCACGTTTAGAGTCCGCTGGACGGTGTAATATTTCAAAAGTATCATCCTAACACAGAGCACATTTGTCCCGATCAGTAGACAAGTGTGTAGTTAGTGTCCCTGGTTGACGAGGGTCCAACGTTTTATGAAGTTTGTCCATTTTTATCAGCGCACGACGGGAATATCATCTGAAGACGGAATGTATAAAGCTGATTGTAGTGCTTGTTTATCATTCGTATTTGACACATCACTATACTATTTATTTATGGTTATTCAATGTTGCAAAATATGTTGTAATCAGCTACATATAAACGAGATTATGCTGTCTGAAGTAAAGCCAAAATAGTACAAAGGTATGTCCCGAATATGCTTCCGTAGAAAAAAATTGGACGAGACCGAATGCATTTTTTCCCGAAAAATTTATATTAGAATGCCATTATCATTCACAAAACAATAATATAATGACCTATTGCAACAAATTAGTATAGTTTATTAGTTCTGTTATTATCATCAGCCACATTCCGGCATATGTAATGTCCAATTAAGTTATATATCTATTATACATACCTCTTGATATGCAAATGACCCATTTCTAGGCGCCTGTATATTCGACACGTGAAAGAGCGGACAACTTCGTGTTCATATTTTTTTCGCCAGAAAGATATGTCGGTATGGTGGGCAGAACGTGTCATTACATTTAAATAGTTTATCGTTTTGGCGTACACACATGTATCGCTTCAATCGGAAGAGTGTGAATGGGAATATTTAAGACAAAAATAATGCAGCTATGGAACAATGTGTTTTCTTTGTTAATTACATTTATATTGTTATACTACATAGGGTACTGGACAGTTGCGGACTAACAAATAGTTCCATAACGGACCATAATTATGCTATCTGCTACTAATAAGTCGGTATGTTTGGCAATATGTGGTACACGACAAACCATGCATTTGGAAGTATACACAATGTCCAGAATATTGCTAGTTTCCACCAGAATAGACAAAATCAAATTCCGGTTATAAGCTACTTTGTAATATGGGCTTTCAGTGGGTAAGGTAATGTTACGTTTTCTTCATTACAACAGTATTTAAACGATTCACAGTAGTACTGAATTATGATTTATCATTCCAAATCCCATCCGCTAATAACATAACTATTAGGAGACGATAGTTCCATGTCATAAAATATTTGAAAACCTTCTAAAATATATGATTGTTGGAGCTATTTTGGCGGCCATTTTAAAATGGTGGCCATTTTTGAAACATGTAACTCGTATTGATAGTATAATTATTCAATTATGGAACATGTTTAATATTGTGAGAGAAAAAAATACTTATTCAGGCAAATTAATTCCATGTACTTACATGTAATATTATCGGTAGCCATCTTTAAAAATGGCCGCCATTTAAGTCACGTGACGAATCTGGAATGTCCCTATAGCTAAAATCCTTTAATATGGTTTGATCTACGACTGTACCAAATTTCATGCTTGTATCACAAAATGCACAATTCGGCTTAAAATCACGACCTATCGATTCCGCTACAGGTCCATACACCAAAGTCACTTGGCCCCTTCCCCTAAAATAGGATTACGAATAATCGTAATACTCACATAAGGGGTATTACCAGATTCAACTCTCACATACAAAATGCCAAAGACGTATGTGAGGGCCAAACCAGGTCTCCAGTCGGGATTCCGGTAAGGATGAACCCCGATCGGTAAATTACCCATCGCAACAAGAGCTGTAGGAGAACAGCATAGCTCGACTACAAGGGTTGTCGATGTACACATAGCTTGACAAACAAGGTGGTCGTGGCCTGCATAAAAACCTTAACCAAGGTTGACTAAAAACCTTAACCAAGAGAAATTAAGTAAGTAATTCAAGGTTAAATGTAGGTCAATGTCAGATATAGGTCAGGGGTTATTGATGTACATCACTAGGAGATGAAGTTTTCCAAGTATGGTTGCTGTAGGCCCAGGAGTATTCCATATACAAGCTTGACTAAAAACCTTAATCAAGGGGAAATAACTAAGTAATCCAATGGTAAAAGTAGGTCACGGTCAAATATAGGTCAGGAATTAGTGATGTACATCACTATGAGATGAAGTTGTCCAAGTATGGTTGCTGTAGGCTCAGGAGTATTCCATATACAAGCTTGACTATAAACCTTAACCAAGGGGAAATAAGTAAGTAATTCAAGGTTAAATGTAGGTGAAGGTAAAATATAGGTCAGGGGTTATTGATGTACATCCCTATGAGAAAAAGTTATCCAAGTATGGTGTATGTATGCACAATAGTATTTATTCCATGTACAAGCTGGACTAAAAACCTTAACCAATGTACATCACTAGGAGATGAAGTTTTCCAAGTATGGTTGCTGTAGGCCCAGGAATATTCCATATACTTAATTCCCCTTGGTTAAGGTTTTTACCTTAACCAAGGGGAATTAAGTAAGTAATTCAAGAAGAAATGTAGGTCAAGGTCAAATATAGATCAGGGGTTATTGATGTACATCCCTATGAGAAAAGGTTGTCCAAGTATGGTGTCTGTATGCACAATAGTAGTCCATGTACAAGCTTGACTAAAAACCTTAACCAAGGTTGACTAAAAACCTTAACCAAGGGGAATTAACTAAGTAATTCAAGGTTAAATGTAGGTCAAGGTCAAATATAGGTCAGGGGTTGTTGATGTACCTCACTAGGAGATGAATTTGTCCAAGTATGGTTGGTGTAGGGCCAGGAGTATTCCATCTACAAGCTTGACTAAAAACCTTAACCAAGGTGAATTAAGTAAGTAATTCAAGAGGAAATGTAGGTCAAGGTCAAATATAGATCAGGGGTTATTGATGTACATCCCTATGAGAAAAGGTTGTCCATGTATGGTGGCTGTATGCACAATAGTAGTCCATGTACAAGCTTGACTAACAAGAATTCCGCCACGGAAGCGGTGTCGCACCTGCTGAGGCATTTGACCGTGAACATTACAAGTAAATAAATTACCTTCACCTTCAGAATTTGGATGTGGGGGTGTGCATAATGAAGCATCATCCGTAGACAAACATTGATGTGAAATATTATCAATGTCTGGAAAGGGGTTAAAGAGATTATTGTGAAAAAACAATAACTTTAACGCATTTCTGTTACAAATCCGGTGAACATGACAAGTAAATAAATGACCTTGACCTTCAAAATTTGGATGTGGGGGTGTGCGTAATGAAGCATCATTCCTAGACAAACATTGATGTGAAATATTATCAAAGTCTGGCAAGGGGTTAAAGAGATATTGTGAAAAAACAATAACTTTAACGCTTTTCTGTTACAAAACCGGAGAACATTACAAGTAAATAAATGACCTTGACCTTGAGAATTTGGATGTGGGGGTGTGCGTAATGAAGCATCATCCCTAGACAAACATTGATGTGAAATATTATCAATGTCTGGCAAGGGGTTAAAGAGATATTGTGAAAAAACAATAACTTTACGCATTTGCCTTACAAAAAAATCGGACGACGCGGACGACGACACGGACGACGACTGAAAAAGTGCCGATTATAATCGCGCCTCTGCTAAAGCAGGCGCGACAAAAACCTTAACCAAGGTTGACTAAAAACCTTAACCAAGGGGAATTAACGAAGTAATTCAAGGTTAAATGTAGGTCAAGGTCAAATATAGGTCAGGGGTTGTTGATGTACATCACTAGGAGATGAAGTTGTCCAAGTATGGATGGTGTAGTGCCAGGAGTATTCCATCTACAAGCTTGATTAACAAGAATTCCACCACGGAAGCGGTGTCGCGCCTGCCGAGGCATTTGACCGTGAACATTACAAGTAAATAAATTACCTTGACCTTCAGAATTTGGATGTGGGGGTGTGCATAATGAAGCATCATCCGTAGATAAACATTGATGTGAAATATTATCAATGTCTGGAAACGGGTTAAAGAGATATTGTGAAAAAACAATAACTTTCACGCATTTCTGTTACAAATCCGGTGAACATTACAAGTAAATAAATGACCTTGACCTTCAAAATTTGGATGTGGAGGTGTGCGTAATGAAGCATCATTCCTAGACAAACATTGATCTGAAATATTATCAAAGTCTGGCAAGGGGTTAAAGAGATATTGTGAAAAAACAATAACTTCAACGTATTTCTGTTACAAAACCGGTGAACATTACAAGGTAATAAATGACCTTGACCTTCAAAATTTGGATGTGGGGGTGTGCGTAATGAAGCATCATCCCTAGACAAACATTGGTGTGAAATATTATCAATGTCTGGCAAGGGGTTAAAGAGATATTGTGAAAGAACAATAACTTTAACTCATTTGCCTTACAAAAAAACCGGATGACGCGGACGACGCGGACCGGACGACGCGGATGACGACGCGGATGACGACGACGACGGAAAAAGCGCCGACTAGTCGAAAACCTTAACCAAGGGGAATTAAGTAAGTAATTCAAGAGGAAATGTGGGTCAAGGTCAAATATAGATCAGGGGTTATTGATGTACATCCATATGAGAAAAGGTTGTCCAAGTATGGTGTCTGTATGCACAATAGTAGTCCATGTACAAGCTTGACTAAAAACCTTAACCAAGGTTGACTAAAAACCTGGGTGTAGGGCCAGGAGTATTCCATATACAAGCTTGACTAAAAACCTTAACCAAGGCGTGACGGTGACACCGATGCTGATGCCGGGGTGACTTCATAAGCTCCAACTATTCTTTGAATAGTCGAGCTAAAAATGCTCCCACCTGCCACACACATTGATTAAGAAGTTATTTTTCAGTCGCCAGAGAATGGAGTCACAATATTCACATTGCTCCATCATACTACTGGTGTTGGGTTTCAAATACAACAAAACTGTGGCTTGTTTTCTTCCACACAATGGAAGGCATGTATATTTTCCACGGATCATTCAACAATATATTCATATAACAATTATACATCTACATGTATACACATCCATAACACCACATGTACAGTAGCTCCTTTCTCCATATTCTGCCCACTTGCATATTTTTCTTATGTGTGGCTGTGACTGGAGAAACGGGGCTTATGGGTTTTGCGACTAGTGTAGATCCAGATCAACCTTTGTTTATTTGTTTGTTTGTTTGTTTGTTTGTTTGTTGGGGTTTAACTAAATCCCGTATATTACATTTTCAAGTACATGTACAAATGGGAGGGGGAAATCCCAAAATCAGAACTGAATATTTACAATAACAAAACTATATATTCAGCCCTGAAATCAGAATAATCCTGATCTGATGCCAGGTCCTCGCCACACCAGAATCACTTGGCCCCTCCCAAAAGCAGCAGGATCAGTAATAATATTACTACTTTTATAATGGGCAATAACCCAATTCAACTACCAGGTAACAAAAGAGCCAAAGATAAAAAAAGTACCTGAGGGCCAAACCAGGCAAATTGTAATTCCTTACGCCGTCACGTGTTGAAAAATGAAAGGTGCACATACGTACATGGACTAACGCTATATCCCCTCTTGCCTATCGGCGTGGGGGTAATAAGCCCAATTTCTCGCTTCACAGCCACATTTCACAAATCAAGATGGCCATGACCAGCATCTTTCAAGTCGAGACGACTTATGGTTGCAGGAATATAAAAAAAAAATTATTTCAGATTTCAGGCGGATGCACGGACAGACACATGGGTATCATTGTGGCACTTTCCACAAGCTTGCTCACAACAAAGCAATTATTATGAGAAAATAATTCTGTAGAACGTAAAACTTTTAGCCAATATGAAGAATATTCGAAATATAAGACAAGAATATAAGACGTGTGATGATAAAAGAAGGCACTAAATTACTTGGCCAGCCCGTGTATGCTCTGATCGGACTGAAGAAATATGTTTGATCTGAATCTACACTGGCCGATACAGCAAATCAGTAGCCTATTTCATCAACATTGTAAAGTATACTTTACTAGCAAAGTATACTTTGAGGGAGTAATCATTTATTTTTCCTGAAATGCATTATTTCATATAGAACTAACAAATGCATGTATTTCATGATTAAAAGTATGCAGAATTATTATACTGAATGTATTACATTATCACAGCCATAATGGCTGTGATAATGTAATAAATTCAGTATAATAAAAATTAATAAATTTATCATAAAATTGAAAATTTCTCCCTCAAAGTATACTTTGCTACTAAAGTATACTTTGCAATGTTGATGAGATAGGCTACTGAACATTATTTTCAAGATTTGTGACATCCCAGTTAAATGTTACCCTGAACCAACCCTTAAAATCAGTCAATATTGTCATCTGCTGATAGATCATATTTTTTCTAATTTCTTCATATTTAAAAATACATGTTAACAGCACATGAGAATAATTTTCATTGGAGATGATGTTCATGCACTGACACAACATGTTGTTGAGGAAAATATGATAATAAAAATAAACAAGAGGGCCATGATGGCCCTAATTCGCTCACCTGACTCCATGAACACCAGAGGAGAATGTGACATTGAGTTCATGTGTTTTAAAAAAATTGTGCTATTTTTAGATGGCGGTCATCTTGGATTAAGCGATGACTCTCATTTTACAAAATCTGAAAATGCTTCACCCAGCATCGGCCATGTGGTTCCTGAGAAAAAGACGTTAAAAATCTTGAATAAATGGACCTTTTGGTGGCCATCATGGATGACATAATCATCCGATTCCGACAAATATTGCACCAGAGTGATCGCCTCATTGATACCTTCAATTTGATATATGACATGACCATATTCAGTCAAAAATAAAATTTGACCCCAATTTGACCCCACGGGCCACGCCCATTTTTGACCCCGGGGTCACCATTTTAACAACTTTGAAAGAGCAATGTACATCGATCATTCCTACCAAGTTTCGTCGAAATCCGGCTAGCGGTTCATGAGAAGAAGATTTTTTAAGAATTTATGCTATTTTTAGACGGCGGCCATCTTGGATTAGCGATGACCTCCATTTTAACAAATCTGAAAAGGCTTCACCCATGGACCATAACTTTTAAGTTTGGCTACCATGGGCCAAGCGGTTCATGTGAAGAAGAATTTTGAAATCTCCAATAAAAGAACCTTTTGACATTTCGGCGGCCATCTTGGATAACATAACAATCCGATTTGTACAAAAAATGTACCAGAGTGATCGCCTCATTGATACCTTCGATTTGATATATAACATGACCATATTCGGTCAAAAATAAAATTTGACCCCACGGGCCACGCCCATTTTTAACCCCGGGGTCACCATTTTAACAACTTTGAAAGAGCAATGTACATCGATCATTCCTACCAAGTTTTGTCGAAATCCGGTTGGCGGTTCTTGAGAAGAAGATTTTTTAAGAATTTGTGCTATTTTTAGACGGTGGCCATCTTGGATTACGTAATGACGTCATTTTAACAATTTTGTAATCCCCCTACCTAAGGACCATGACCATGAAGTTTGGTGACCATAGGCCCAATGGTTACCGAGGAGAAGATGTTTGAAAATGTTCACGGACGACGGACGACGGACACATTGCGGTAACAATAGCTCACATGAGCTTCGCTCAGGTGAGCTAAAAAACAGCAGTCGACAAAATTCAATTCACAATAAAATCACTTTCTGACATACAAGATCATTAGCAATTCAACATTCATGAATGCATCACATGTGAAGAACATTATGAACTGCAAACATGATTGGACGGATTCACATCACTTTAAAATAAATAGACTGGTCGTAAAATACATAATATCAGTTTCGTAAAACCCTTAAAAGGCGAGAAATACATATTGTTGTCAGCTGCTTTTCATTTTTAACTTGTTTCTTAAAAACCTATTTTGATAGCACACGAGAATCATCCTCAGTGGCTGTATTTGAGAAAATGTTAACCCTTAGATCGCTACGCACAACAATTGTCGTCTGCTGTTGCTTTTATATCTTTTGTTATTTGTCAATAAAAAACATGGTTTGACAGCACTTCAGAATCATTTCCAATGGAAATGATTCTGAAGTGCTGTCAAAGCATGTTGTAAATTCTTCTAAAGTGCTGTCAAAGCATGTTTTTGATGATAAAAATGGCAAATAGAAAATAAACAGCAGACGACAAAAAATTAAGATAGCGGTGTAAGGGTTAAAATAACAATAAATAGCAGCCAACAAAATTTAATTCATCGCTGTACAGGTTAGAAATGATTACATTACAAGAGACACAGGTAAATGCAATGCCTATTATTATTCACCGACTACGAATTGGTGATGGCAGTTTCAATATTAACCCTTAGACCGCTACACACAACAATTGTCGTCTGCTGTTGCTTTTATATCTTGCCTTATTTCTCAATAAAAACATGGTTTGACAGCACTTCAGAATCATTTCCAATTAATTATTTTAAAGTGCTGTCACAGCATGTTTTTGATGATAAAAATGGAAAAATAGAAAATAAACAGCAGACGACATAAAAATTAAGATAGCGGTGTAAGGGTTAACCCTTTCACCCCCCGAGCTGGCTCATCATCTACACCAATCAAAACTATTAAGAGAGGTCTCTAGTGTTGAAAGGGTTAACATACTATTTGATGTGTATATTTAAAAACATTCTGAATAATTATAAAACAATAGAAAGCTGTAACAAATATTAATTTATAATTTAATGTGTCAAATAGTATTTTTGTCACCTGTTCAATTTCTGTCTCAAATTCACATATTAAACTGTGTTGATGATCATTTGTTTAGCACCATCAATGTACATAATTAATTGTATGTTGTTTGCTTTCTTATGTTTTCTTGGTTTTTCGTGAAATGTGTTGTTATATTTTCAAGGTACATGCGTGGGTGGCAGGTGGGAGCATGCGATGGGTAATTTCACGATCGGGGTTCAACCTTACCGGAATTCCGAATGGAGACCTGGTTTGGCTCTCACATACGTCTTTGGAATTTTGTATGTGACAGTTAAATCTGGTTATATCCTTTATGTGAGTATTCGTAATCCTATTTTAGGGGAAGCGGCCTAGTGACTTGGTGTGGTATGGACCTGGCACCAGGTCAGGTTACTCTAACTTCAGGGCTGAATATATTTTTTCTCGATGTAAATATTACGTTCTGATTTTGGGATTTTCCCCCCAATGCAACAGGTTAAAACAGGATCGAACCTGTTTGCCCGGCCTTACATGACCTTAGCTGTTGATAGGCTGTTAAACACCAATAAACAAACAAAGAATTAAAGGTACATGCCCACTCAGTAGGCACAAAATGTTCTTTATATCAGAGACATCTTCTGGGACATTTTCTGGCAAAATAAACATTCATTCACCATTACCCAATTTATTGATTGGCATTATTATAGGAATGAATGGCCTTTTTGTGGAATTTATCAGGGATATAAACTTGGAAAAGTCGCGGGAATACTGGACGAGGCCTTCCGGCCTTCGTCCAGTATTCCCGCGACTTTTCCAAGTTTATACCCCGATAAATTCCACAAAAAGGCCATTCATTCCTTATAATTCCATTATTTTAAATAAATTCATGAAGAAAATGTGTTTATTTTGACAGATGACAGCCATTTGTTTACATTGACAGCACTGACAGCGCACCTGTAGAAAGTAGTTCGGCGTGGAAGTTTACTGGGATATAAATTGTGGACAGAGACTTGCTACGTGCCAATCAAATGTTAAGGAATTGTGTAAATATTTTTGTGCTGGAATTATTATACATTATATATCAGACGTAAATTTCCACACTGATATCAGGGGCATATTTTGATGTGCACTGATCATATTTTATAACGTGTCGAAAATATTTGTTTTCAGGTGACGCATTTAATTAGTATAAATAATTTAAAAATATATCGCCTCATTTTCATATGAACATAGCCTGATACCACCGCGAGTCACTAACAGTAAAATAAATGTTACTAAATGATAAAATCTGCATAGTGTGCACACGTAAATTTTATAACTGGTGGAATAGTGACACAAGTATACACTTATTTTATTCATATAAAGAACATTTTGTGCCTACTGAGTGGGCATGTACCTTTAATATATGATATTGTCAACATTGAACTTAAACAATTCACTGAATTTTAATTGTTCTACTTTCTAAAGTTTGTAAGTTTCATTTTCAACAACAGCTATTTAATATCCAATCTTGTCAAAATTTAACTTACCGGTAAACAATTTTCATTCTGTATTATTGTTGTGTTTTTTTCTGGTTTTTTTTTTGCTGGAGGTTTGTTGTATAAAGTACATGTACAGTGACTAGTCGATGCTAGTGCCAGCTGAAATAATAAGCAAGCTCCTCTTCTTCTTTAGATGCCTGGTCCGCACCATCGTCTTCCTTCTTTTTGTGGTGAGGAGGCTCCGATCTGAAGACAAGCTTTCTTCCCGTCTGTAACATAGAAATGATATGAGACACGCCATGCGATTTTGTACCGAAGAACATGTGCGATTTTTCATGAAATATATTTACAGAAACTGTGATATTTTCTGTAAATGATGTCGAAAGATGACAAAATCTTCCTAACAATAGTACTCCGCATTTGCTATGCAAATCTTGTCATCTTTCCACATCATTTACGGAAAATAATGTAAATTTTGTAAATATTTTTCATGAGATATCGCACATGTTCTTAGGTACAACATTGCAAGGCGTGTCTCATATGTAGATGTGACTGGAGAAATGGGGCTTATGGGATTTGTGACCAGCATAGCTCCTGATCAAATAGCATACTCCTGTAGCCGGAACACGATCTACATTTGTATATTGCTTGTTAGAAGAATGACGGTGTTTCATTGATGGAATTGTGAACAGTGTAGATCCTGATCAGACTGTGCAGCTGGATCTACACTGGTCACAAAACCCATAAATCCCCTTTCACCAGTCACAGCCACATATAGGTTTTCATATAGTTCCGGTGAAATGCGTGGGGTTCACCTAAAATTCTATTATTGAAATTTCACTACTAACAAAATACTATCCAGTATTTTCACGACCTAGTTACAAGGCAATTTACAGAAGCGTCATTGTACATTGAGTGATAATAAATTCTGGTCAGCATCCCTTCAAAACATGAAATAGACACTTTTTCAGTAATTTTCAGCCACTTCCGGTTGTTTCGATCGCCATTCAAAATTGTGTTTACAGCTGTAAGTCACCAATTCTAAGCCAGAATGTGCAAGTTTACTCTGTGTATAGTGTGGTTGGCAGCCGTTGCTCTTCTTATCATGAGTGTTGAAGCTTCTGTCAGGCCAGGGGAGTACCAGTATATTGGAAAAAGCAATTTGAGACAAAACAACTCTGCCAGTAGAGGCCTAAACAGGCAAATGTCACAAAGTCTGAACAGATACTGCATAATTGTTGGGTCTTCTGACCATGCTCCATCTTTGTCCCTTGTTTTTGGACTAACTGCCAATTGTTTGAGGCAGAAAAATGTACTCCTCAGGCAAAACAAGCTCACACTGATCTACATTTGTAGTATTCTCATAACCATGGCCTATGATACAGAATCAAACCCAGGCCCAGATAGGACAGATATGTGTGGTATATGCACCCAAGAAGTAAAGTGGCACCCTGACCGAGGTATTTTTTGTGAAGAGTGTAGCACATGGTTCCATGCACAATGCCAGGGGATGAGCACACTCAACTACCAATTTCACTCCGAGCACCCTGATGAATTCTGGCATGCCAAATTTCACTTCTTCCCTTTTTGAAAACTCCTCTATTGTTGACACAAATGCATCAATTTCATTTGACTCCTCGGATAACTCAATAGCTCAGTCTCCATCATCAGATCACCGTCCATTGCATGCGAGCACCCCAGCTCGAAATACAAATCTATCAAGTACGTCACCCAAAGCTAGCCACAGGAGTCGCCGGACAAAAGCCCCTCGTAAACAAAACTTACAACATTTAAAGATCATTACGGTAAATTGTCAATCAGTGAAAAAGAAAAACCTTGGATTTCTAGCAATGATTTCGGCTGTTAAACCTGACATAGTTCTTGGGACTGAGTCCTGGCTCAAACCTAAAATAAAAAATTCTGAAGTGTTTCCATCTGATTATAATGTCTTTAGAAATGACCGCAAATGTAAAACTGGTGGTGGGGTTTTTGTCCTGATGTCGAAGAAGTTCAGCAGTCGCTCGCCTGCTGAGCTTAAATCAGATTCTGAGTTGCTCTGGGTGGAAGTTAAACAGAAAGGCAAAAAAGACCTTCATGTTTGTAGCACATACAGGCCTGATCGTGACTTTATATGCATTGACGAGCTACAGAGAACCATGTCACTTATTGATGTACCAAACAGTACCACCCTGATTGGAGGTGACTTCAATCTGGGAGATATTGATTGGCAAACTCGAACAGTAAATCCTGGAGCCTCTCATAACGAAGAAAGTTGTAAACTGCTAGACTTTGCTGATAGTTTAGGTCTGACCCAACTCATCCACGAACCTACACGTACTACTGACACCTCTAGCAATTGTTTAGACCTAATGTTTACTACAAACTCAACTTTAATTGAAAATGTAAAAGTGATACCCGGCTTTAGCGACCATTGTATTCCCTTTATTGACATTACCTCAAATGCAAGAATCAACCCAAAATCCACAAGAAAAATACTCCTTTTTGACAAAGCAGACTGGATTAAAATCAAGGAAGGTATTACTGCATATGGTACCAGCATCCAAACTCAACTTCAAACTTTAAGTGTCCAGGATTTGTGGGATGGGTTCAAAACTATGGTGGACGAAAATGTTTCTAAACATATCCCAACCAAAACTGTCACCGGCAAGCAACACCTTCCTTGGCTGAGTTACGATATAAAAAAACTGATGAAAAAAAGAGACAGACTTTACAGTAAGGCAAAAAAAAGTAAAAATGTAAGCCAACATGAAAAATTACGGAAAATCAAGACTATGATTCAAAAAAAGACAAGAAAGGCTTACTGGGACTACATGAATAATATTATTTGTGACACAACTGAACAAAAACATGGCACAACAAAGAAGTTTTGGGGTGTGGCACCTCTTAGAGATGATGGAATCCTAAAGTCTGAATCTAACGACAAGTCTGAAATATTAAATAGACAATTTTCATCGGTTTTTACTCGGAAAGATAACTCGCCCCTACCAGACCTCGGCCCAAGCACATACCCGGATATGACCAAGATACATGTTACAGAGAACGGCGTCAAAAAACTGCTCATGAACCTTAAACCCCATAAAGCGGCCGGCCCTGATGCCATTAAACCTAGACTGCTCAAAGAATGCGCCTCAGAGATTGCGCCAATTTTTATGAGTTTATTTAATAAATCATTGTATAGCGGTGTAGTGCCAGCAGAATGGAATCAGGCATATGTGACTCCTATTTTCAAAAAGGGCGAAAAATTCAAAGCAAGTAACTATAGGCCGGTCTCTCTGACATGTATTGCATGCAAACTACTCGAACACATAGTAGTTAGCAACATTTTGGACCATTTGGATAAATATAAAATTCTTGTAGACAACCAACACGGTTTCCGTGCCCGCCGTTCATGCGAAACCCAGCTTGTATTGTTTGTTAATGATCTTGTGCAACACATACAGAAAGGCCAGGTTGACATAGCAATTATGGATTTCAGCAAGGCATTTGATGTTGTCGATCATGACAGGCTATTGCACAAGGCATCATATTATGGCATACGGGGGCACGGGAACCAGTGGATAAAAGCTTTTCTTAGTAACCGGACTCAACAGGTGGTAGTAGATGGTGCAATCTCCACAAAAGCAGATGTACAGTCAGGCGTTCCTCAGGGATCAGTTTTGGGACCTCTTCTGTTTCTGCTCTACTAAACATAAATGACCTACCTGAAGCTATCAGCTCAAACGTCAGACTATTTGCTGATGACTGTGTGGTTTACAGACAAATTAAATCCCAGTCGGACAGTGCACAGCTTCAGGAAGATTTGGACAAGTTATCATTATGGGAGCGGAAATGGAGGATGTCCTTCAACATTGATAAATGCCACATAATGCATGTCTCAAGGTCCAGAAATGTCTCTCAGACCACATACTACCTCCAAAATCAACCTCTATCAACAGTTAAGCAAGCTACCTATTTGGGTGTGGAGTTAACATCAGATTTATCTTGGTCTCCCCATATTAATAAAATAACAGGTAAAGCCAGCCAATCTCTGGGTTTTTTTAAACGAAACCTACACTCAGCCAAGCCAGAAACTAAACAAGCTGCCTATACTTCCATTGTCAGGCCGACATTAGAATACAGCTCATCGGCCTGGGATCCATATACCCAGAAAGATACCCAAAAGCTAGAGAAAGTACAGCGACGTGCAGTGAGGTTTGTCACTAACAAATATGACAAAAGCCCGGGCACGGTCACTAACATAATGTCGCACTTACAGTGGAAGTCATTACAGTCTAGACGGCAAAATAACCGCCTCTCACTTTTTTACAAAATTGTTCACAATCACGTCGATATATCCCCAAATTTGTACTTAACTCCACACACCAGACAATCCAGACACTATCACCAATTTGCCTATCAAATTCCTACAATTTCAGTCGACTACCATAAATACTCATTTTTCCCACGAACCGTCATTGTGTGGAATACACTCCCTGCCAATGTAGTCAGTGCTGACACGATCCTAGGATTTAAGTCAGCGCTGGCTGCACTGTCACTCCCATAAGTTGACACTCTGCTTTTATCTTTTAACCATTAATATCACACTTCTCACTATACATATTGTACAGGTGCATTATATATATAGGCTTTTAATTTGGCTCTTGCATATCATTTTTAGGACTGCACAATCTTATCTCTTGCCATGTCCACTAAGGTGGATTGAGTAGCTTTGGTGGCATGGCATTCACTGTACTAACCCCCACGCATTGCCATAATAGTCGGCAAACGACTGCTTGCAATTATTATAAAAGAAGAAGAAGTTGTGGGAAGTAAGTGCAAAAATCCCACACTGTCCATATGGTACGAGGGTTTTGCTGAGTTACTGCAGCAGCACGCAACTATTTTTCACAATACATCGATGTATGTAAAATACACTGGGGTGTATCACAATTGCAACCAGCGGCAGGGTAAACCCACATCAGTATGCGTATATTGATTCCATATTCAACGTAGAGCAATATGATTGGCTGAGCCTGACCTCAGCCAACCTAACATTTAATGTCAAGAGTGTGCGACAAAGGCCGACAGATCACCCAGTACTGTGTTTCACGTAAACCTATTTTTGCAAAAGTTTATGCAAAAATGGACATAAAATACATGTTCTGACAGCTGATATTTTCCTAAATTTCATGAATACAGTCAACACTCGTTACCTAAAACTGTTTTCAGCCAAACTACTGATAACTGATCAAATTCTTGCTCGGAAGTAATGTTTTCCTATATAATAACTATTGTTAACTTTGAACTTTGAGTAAATGAGTGTAGACTGTATTAAGCACAAATTTCCCAATTCCAATTCCCAAAATGGCCAGAAAAAAAGCCAGAAAAAAGCCAGCTGATTCTTACCCGTTTCTTGGGTTCGTACTTGGCGCGTTTGAAAGACTGTATTTATATATTTATTTATTGAATGGTGATTAACAACTTGTCCACAGCTAAGGTCATTTTAGGCCGGGTGAATGGTATCGAATCCCACCTGAAACCTAAAATACCCTAATTGAGTGATTATTGGGTGATTGATTGAGTGATTGATTGAAAACATCCCGCTGATCAATTCTCACCTGTTTCTTGGGCTCAGCCTTGGCACGTTCGAGGGCCTTGCGGACTCGCTCTTCCTGGTGGATCCTCTGTTGGTCCATCTTCTCTTCTCGCAGCTTCAACCTCCGCTCCTTCTCCTTCGCCTGCAATGCATTTGTTGATTTACTATAGGAATGAATGGCCTTTTTGTGGAATTTATCGGGGTACAAACTTAGAAAAGTCGCGGGAATACTTGACGAAGGCCGGAAGGCCGGAAGGCCTCGTCCAGTATTCCCGCGACTTTTCCAAGTTTATATCCCCGATAAATTCCATAAAAAGGCCATTCATTCCTTATAATTCCAGCATTTGAAATAAATTCATCAAGAAAATGTGTTTATTTTCCGTTTTCACAGTTACGGAAAGTAGTTCGGCATGGAGTTTACTGGGATATAAATTTTGGACAGAGACTTGCTACGGGCCAATCAAATGTTAGGGAATTGTGTAAATATTTTTGTGCTGGAATTATTAAATGGTGTTTAACCCTTTCCCTGTTTTGCGATATTTCGACTCATCCAAATCCAAAACATCTGAATAAAAGAATCGAATGCTGAGTCAAATGATGGTTAAATTATCTGATAGAGTAGAAAACAGTGTGGGAAAAGGAGAAATTGCTTGTTACAAGCAATTTCTCCTTTTCCCACAATGTTTTCAAAAGACATCTTCTGCAGAGGCGTGAAAAGTCGTCTCTATCAGGGAAAGGGTTAATGGCCTGTCAACAGCGAAGGTCATTTTAGGCCGAAAATTTAACCCTTAGAGACGGGGGGGGGGGGGGGGGGGGGGGGGGGGAATTAGTGTCTGCTGTTGTTTAATATTTTGTCCTTATTGTCAATAAAAACATGGTTTGGCAGCACTTTAGAATCATTTCCATTGGAAATGATTCTAAAGTGCTGCCAAACTGTGTTTTTCTTGATAAAAGTGGAAATAACGACAAAATTTAATTCCGCATTGTAAGCGTTAATGCTGTTTAACAGCCTGTCAACAGCTAAGGTTATATTAGGCCGGGTTAACGGGATTGAAACCCATATTTTGTATGCAAGAACGTGTGAAACCTCATGCAAATTAATTACAAAATTAACAATATTTTCCATAAACGACATCAATGGACTTGAAAAGTTGATAAAATGTTCATAGCAATGACAGAAGAGAATTTCGAATTTACAATAAAAATTTGTCAACTTTTAACGTCATTTACAGTTAATAACACAGTTTCTGTAAATATTGTTTATGAAAATGCCGACAGCTTTAATTTACTGATAGTGACGCGCGGTTTTATCAGGCTATTTTGAGGCGCTAATGAGGCAGGACATTTTTTTAATTTTTATATCAACTAAATGTGTCGCCTGAATACATTCTAAAGTATGATCATTGCACATCAAAAAATAGATACAGAGAATAAATAGTTGCTTCCATTACCATTTTAAGCAATCACTGTATGAAAGTAGAAACAAAATCACACTGCTGTTCTCAATTCAATAAAAAAATTAGATATTTTGTTTGTAAAACATGGTGGCATACTGGGGCCCGTTTCACTAAACTTCTTACGACTAAAATGTTCGTAAGTGCAAATTTAGGATCGTCTGGAAATTTCAATTTATGAATTTACGTTTATTGAGCATAGACTGCATATGCAGCCTATGCGCAATAAATGTAAATCCAATAAATCTTTACAAGAAAACATTGTTAATGTGAAATTTACAGACTATCATAATTTTGCACTTACGAACATTTTAGTTGTACGAAGTTTAGTGAAACGGCCCCTGGACTCTAACTGGAGAAACTCTTATAAACTTTTCGGCGTAAATGTACACGGACGGACGTATGGAACCTCAAGAGCAACACAATATGCCCCCTTGCTAACACATAGGGGGCATAATTACTAATTCAAATGTTTGTCATTGCAGTGCATTATTTTCCATTTTTTATTGGTGTGATTTACAGCACATGTTATTGAACTCCAATGCTGACATCTTGTGTGCTGCCAAATCAGAAATAAGTTTATTATTAATATTATTATTAGTTTACGAGACATTATGTTTCTAAAACATGAATATGCCCACATGGCATACTAGACTCTAACTGGAGAAACATCTGCTCCTGTGTGGGGGAAATTGCAAATTCAGTACTCACAAAACCCACAGTATCCTAATCAGGTGCCATTGCCACACCCAACAGATCACTTAGCCCAGACCCCTTTTAATCACATTTTATGACAAGTGGTACTTAGCCCAGACCCCTTTTAATCACATTTTACGACAAGTGGTACTTTTATCCCGTCAACACAGTGCGTATGTGCCGTGAAACACGGTACCGTGAAACATTTTTGATATCCAGTCAATACTATTTTTGCATTTTACAGCCATTTGTAGGTGTTGACGGGATAAATAGTAGGTTAGTGCCATGAATGGGAAAAAATATCTGGCGCGGCACGGAAACGGGATGTGCTCGGCAGAGCCTCGCCCATCCCGTTTCCTGAGCCTTGCCAGATATTTTTTCCCATTCACGGCACTAACCTATTATTCTGTATCTATTTTCCTTATTTCTGAACCAAAGTATATGTTGTGACCACTCATTTGAACCATCTCGGCAAGACGGTTCAAATGAGTGGTCACAACATATACTTCTGATGAGAAATAAAGAAATTCTTGAGCCTTGCCGGATATTTTTTCCCATTCACGGCCCTAACCTACTATTCTCTATAAGACTGAACCTGTGTGGGGTTAACCGTTTCAACACTACAGGCCTGTACATGTATAGTGGTATTGGCAAACAGTGTAGAATAATAACTGTAGATCCAGGAGAGGGGGCTCTAACGAGCCGTCTCACACCGGATCTGCACTTTTTGCAAATCATATGTCATATGTTGGAGAACAAAAACATTCCCGTTTTCATAAATGGACTATTCTGAAAATCATTTTGTGACGATTGGATTGGTTGCAAAATTGATATATCAAAATCCATTCCAGTTACTTAGGGGTGAAATAGTTAATTACTAATTCAGAATCCATTAGGCCCTGATCTGGTGCCAGGTGCTCTTGCCACATCCAAAATATCACTTTGTCAAATCCTTTTTTACTTTTAGTCACATTTTACGACAAGTGATATTTAATACTTAAGCATACTTAAAATCAGAATCAGCTCTGCATGTGGTCGATTCCACCCTCAATAAAGCACAAGGCTGTGGTCGCTAAACTTCACTAAACAAACACACCACACACATCCAGGCCGGAACCATCAGGGGGCCGTTTCACTAAACTTCGTACGACTTAAATGTTTGTAAGTGCAAAAATTATGATAGTCTGTAAATTTCACATTAACATTGTTTTCTTGTAAACAATTATTGGATTTACATTTATTGAGCATATGCTGCATATGCAGCCTATGCTCAATAAATGTAAATCCATAAATTGAAATTTACAGACGATCTTAAATTTGCACTTACGAACATTTTAGTCGTAAGAAGTTTAGTGAAACGGGCCCCAGACAACTAACCTTTTCGGCGGCCTCAACCTTGTCTGGCGGCATAGTTTCTATCTCTTCGAATAACTCCTCCAATCGGTTTTCTATATTTGTCAACATCTGTAGCGTGCTTTATTCGGAAATAGAGTAACTCAAATGCAGCAAAAGCGTACTTGGGATGTCAGCTTAAAATAGGAACTTGGTTGTATTTACAAGAATGTATTTAGAAAAGGAACATAGTTGTTAACGAAGGGGCCAGTGAGATAAGGGGGCTAACTCCATGAGGGAGTTAGCCCCCTTATTCCACTGACCCCTTAAATAGTAAACCCTGATCTTTTGCAGATGCGGATTTACTAACCTGATTATTCTCGCTGTCAAGCAGGGAGATTTTGAAAGTCACCCTGCACGACAGCCAGACAATCCAGGTTACCTCTGAATAGGATCTGGGTGATTGTGTTATCAAGGTGTATGGTACTAACAACAACAAGTACTGAAACTTCCCGAATCCATCCGATTGAAAGTACGTATTATTTTATATTGTCCTTATTACGTAACGGATTTTGATGAAATATGGCGCATCAAACGCGTCTTGTTAATCTGCATTTGGTGGTCTCTGTATTTTCGCCCAAACTTCTTTCTTTTTTGAGAAGAATCGATTTCCGTGTCTCTGACACGGAAATCGATTCTTTGCAAAAACGACATAAGTCTGTGCCAAACTCCCTGGACAACCAAATGCATCTCATGAAGACGCGTTTGCTGCACCATGCATATTTCATCAAAATCTGTTGCATATTAAGGAAAATATCAATTAATACTGACTTTGGAATGGGCGATGTTGTTGTTGTAACTACGTGATCATGCACCTTGGTTATTGGTAGGTAGTAAAGCTACATAAATGGCAAATAGCATAGGCCCTGATCAGACTGTGCCAATACACATGCTCATCTCAGGCTATCCTGTTAACAGAGTTTGTATTTTAACCCTTTCAACACCAAGTAACTTAATAGGATGTTCCATGCCAATGTTTCACGCTATTTCATTAATTTTGTTCATTCAAATTATCCCATTCTTCTAAAAGGGTAATCTGTACGACGTTTAAAATTATTAACAAACAGTGGCGATCCTGATGAGACGGCTTGTTACGAGCCGGCTCATCTGGATCTGCACTGTTTGCAAACATTGTCTCTATAGAGGTCTGTGGTGTTGAAAGGGTTAAAGGTCCTTTTTTGGCTGACGATCACACATAATAATGATCACAAACAGTATTACAACTGCCACTCTGCATGATATACAAGAGATGAGTTGATGAACATAGTGATGATACAGCAGGGCCTGAAATTAGCACTGGTCCGAGGTCATGGACCTGCAAATTTTAAAGTTGGACCTTTGTAATTTACAAGCAAAAAGTCTGCCAGACCTGTGATAAAATTGAAATTGCGATCATCATTCAGTGGCGATGCTAAATCCATTCTGATTATCGTCTTATAAGATAATTTATGGTGACTCATTCGAGTATTTACAAATGTTGTGACGAGTCATTTCGCATAAAACAGACACATATTTCTAGCGATTAATCTCTCGGACCTTCCAAAAAATTCCTCTGACCTTTCACTTTTTTCCTTGTTAGGTCCCGGACCTACTGGTAAAAGCTGCTATTTTCAGGCCCTGTACAGAGAGACAAGAGCTGAAAAAGAACCCATGGTAAGTTAGGGTGTGGTCCATTACCATTCACTGGGAGAAGCCAAGAGTTTACTATGATAATTGGTGTTCAAGATGGTGTGATTGATGACGATATTATAGCTATACTGTGCCAATACATTGTACACATATATACATAATTCATAATAATTTATACCGTACTATGCATATACATATGTAGTAGGAAGCTGATATAGGATGTGGTTTAACAACCTACATGCATTAAGAGATGTAGAATTCAACCCCAAACCATCTCTACAGGCATATGAATGGGTGGTAGCTCCAATTTAGCTGGAGAAAAATGGTCAGGTCATATACAGATGAGATTGAGAAAAAAAAATTAGATGTGAATATAGAAATGATTTAGGCCATTATTACAGAAATTATTTAGAATTTCATGAATACAGAAATGATTTAGGTCCTGAATAAAGAAATGATTCAGGTCTTGAATAAAGAAATGATTTAGGTCCTGAATAAATGATTTAGGTCCTGAATAAAGAAATGATTCAGGTCTTGAATAAAGAAATGATTTAGGTCCTGAATAAAGAAATGATTTAGGTTCTGAATAAAGAAATGATTTAGGTCCTGAATAAAGAAATGATTTAATAGGTCCTGAATAAAGAATTTGGAATTAGGTCCTGAATAAAAAATGAAATGAGGTCTGCTGAATAAAGAAATATTCGAAATAAGGTTGAATAAAGAAATGATTCAGGTCCATGAATAAAGAAATGATTAGGTCTGAATAAAGAAATGATTTAGGTCCTGAATAAAGAAATGATTTAGGTCCTGAATAAAGAAATGATTCAGGTCCTGAATAAAGAAATGATTTAGGTCCTGAATAAAGAAATGATTTAGGTCCTGAATAAAGAAATGATTCAGGTCCTGAATAAAGAAAAGATTCAGGTCCTGAATAAAGAAATGATTTAGGTCCTGAATAAAGAAATGATTTAGGTCCTGAATAAAGAAATGATTCATGCTCAATACACCACCACCTGGTGGGCCAACAAGGCATATACATGGTAGGTTATGGGATACTCTGTCCAACCTATCCCAAGTCATTCACATTCGCTACTCAAAATTATCCAGGAATAAGCGGAAATTATTAGTAAATCCTACATAAGCAGTATCACACTATTAAACTAGTAAAGCAAAACCAAGATATAAAGATGGATTCAATGTTAGAATGTAAAGTAGGGTAAAACACAGGTGGAAGACTCGGACCTATGACACAAAAAAAAATACCCATTTGTGTCACAGGTCCGAGTCTTGTACTTGTGGGGTGAAACTGAAGGCAGTGGAGAATGAAGGGAAAGTATAAATCAATACTAATCACAGAGTAGTCCAGTGCAAGGTATGTTGAAGATAGTAAAGTAAGTGTTCATTAGTGGAAACGATTAATGCCCCTATACTTGACTGTAAAAGTGTTTCAGGGACCTTCTGACGGTAAAAAAAGGTCAATGTCAAGCTAATGGTGGCGCGAGTGTGTGACAAATTTTCAGGTGATTCAAGTGTCTAAGTATTGAAGCAATCCTTCACGCTATATTGAAGATATTACATGTTAGAAAAACTTTTACAAACTTTTCGACGGAACAAAATGGCTAAGTGATTCAGCGACATTTTGAAGATGACAAAGGTCAAGGTCGTGTTAATGGTGGCGTGAGTGTGTGACAAATGTTCAGGTGATTCAAATGTCCAAGTATTGAAGCAATCCTTCGCGTAATATTGAAGATATTTCGTGTTGGAGAAACTCTTGCAAACTTTTTGTCGTAAATGTACATGGACGGACGTACAAAACCTCAAGAGCGACGCAATATGCCCCCCTTGCTATCGTATAGGGGGCATACCTTGCCATCGCACGGGGCATAAAAATGTCCTACCTCACTTGCATATCAAAATAGCCTGATACCACCGTGAGTCACTATCAGTAAAATAAAGATTACTAAATGATTATATCTGTATAGCGGCCACTCGTAATTTGTAAAACTGGTGGAATAGTTACACCATTATATACATGTACTTATATAATTCATATCAAGAATATCATATGCCTACTAGGACCCCAACTGTAACTGGAGAGTAACTTAAATGTTGCATGGTCAAAGCTACTATGTACATGTCGTTATATTCATTTGTCCCAAAACCCTCTGATTAACTGTTGAAAATCATAATAATGAGTGAAGATCATAATAATGAGTGACACCAGTTTAGCAAATCACTGTATGATTATGAAAATAATAGCATATATAAGCATGCAAGAAGCAGCAATGATTTAAATTGATGATTGGTTTTCAAACTAGACCAATGTGACAAGGAATGAAAGGAACACAATAAATCATTAGTGACACTTCAGGAGCATCGGAAGCATCATAAGATTGGTCCGGCGAAGGTCGGGGATCCCACCCAACACACATACAAAGTGTATGTTGTTACCACTCAGTGGTGACAACATACACTTTTGATGAGAAATGAGAAAAATTGCAGAGAAATATTTTTGAGATTTGTGCATCGGCTGATAAAATATTATCAAACGAGTTTTAGCCGACACGAAAAACAAAACAGAAAATTGATGTTGGAACTTGGAGTCAACAGTATGAGAAATGCATAGTACATGTTTATATAATAATTACATTCCTGACCCTTTTATATATATTTGCATGTATATGAATTCTAAATATTTCAATAACAAATAATATATTGGTCAAAATTATTGGTCCGGCAGTCGCCGGATCTGCCGGACCTGTTCCGACGCCCCTGCACTTATAGTCTGTTTCACGAAAGCTGCCCAAATTTTACGGCCATATAAACAATTCAAAAACAATTGTTTTTTTTTTATAATATTAAATTAAAGGAAAATTTAAGAATGAGCCTTCTTTTTATTTCGTGAAATTTTGTCAAATATTGGTTTTATTACGAAAAATTGATTTCTCCATGGGAATTTAACATGGGGGAAAAACAGGTAGAGGAGTTGTGGTGGGAGGAGTCAACAAGAGTTGTCAGAAGACAACGAAGCTCGCCTGTTGGTAGCCTTCACTCAAACTTGGCACAGTTGCATAAAAAAACATGGATATACCTCCCAGGGTGTCCGGTTTAGAGAGGCTCCACTGCAATTCAGGGACGTAAGCATTCCACATGTTTTGCAATCATGAGTTGATAGTATCATTCAATATTAATGACAGAGAAACCCATGAAAAGGAAACATACAAAGGTTTTCTGGATTAATTGTTCACAGAGGTTAATTGTGCTAAATATACAAACATGTATGCAGGGTATCGTCCTTGAAGATGGAACACAATACTATAGCAACCATTTCTAGGTCAATGAAAAACCTTTCAGCACCAATATAACTGTCGTATCTTGATTTGCAATAGATCTACCTTGGACTCATCTTCACTGCTATCAAACTTAATTTTTCTTAACAAACAAAGATTAACCCTTAGACCGCTACTCACAACAATTGTCGTCTGCTGTTGCTTTTATGTCTTGCCTTATTTCTCAATAAAAACACGGTTTGACAGCACTTCAGAATCATTTCCAATATTGTAAATTATTCTAAAGTGCTGTCAAAGCATGTTTTTGATGATAAAAATGGAAAATAGAAAATAAAAAAAATAAGATAAGCGGTCCAAGGGTTAAGCGAGGCTTACAGAATATCCCCCGTGTGGGCCCATGTGCCCCTAAATATGTAAGGAAATAGAAGTTATAACATATATTTGGCGCAGCATGGTAGCGATAATCTCCGAAATATTTGAATCACTTGTAATATTTTAAGATTTTATTTGCAACTAGAGAAAGTGAGCAGGGGCTCACGTATCGTATAACCCCGGCCACCGTCTGGACCGACAAATAAAAAGTTTAATGCAAATAGTTTAAAAAATTTAATGCAAATTTCTAAGTAATTTGACCTTGGACATGAAGGCCACATGGATGTGGAATGGAATGAAAATATGGATGATGATAAGGAAGTACATGAAGTTTGAAGACAATCCGGCTTAAAGTTGCAGAGATAATGGGTACCCAAAAACTTTAATGCAAATCTTCCTAAGTAATTTGACCTTGATCTTGGACATGAAGGTCGCATGGGTGTGGTATGGAATGAAAATATGGATGATGATAAGGAAGTATATGAAGTTTGAGGTCAATCCGACTTAGCGTTGCAGAGACATTGGATGCCCAAAAACTTTAACGTGGACGGATGGACGGAGAAGCGGACGGACGTTGCAACGATATGGAGGAAGGGGCCATTTCCATTGTTCTAGAACAATAGAAATGGCCCCTTGTTATGAATAGAATAAGGGGCCAAATGGAACAAATCAAATGATTCTTTTGTGTTAGGCTCCTCCCAATGGCCCCTTCCTCCCGTTTGGTTGCCCGGACGGACAAACGGACGTACGCCGGGGGTATAAAAATATTATATAACATGAGATACAACATAATTATCACACACTGTGGTGATTTATTACACAGAACAATATTGAGTGACACAGCGCGACCATATGGAGGTTACCTGGTCAAGTCTACTACATCGTTAACATCAGCCGTTCTTTTAAATGATAAACAGACACATGTTATTCCATTGAAAACAGGCCATCAATAAACATGTTTAATAATGAGATGTGTTGATTTTACTAAAATTGAAGTAACAATTGATTCAGAAAGGAGAGATATACACACTCAGGTATGACAAATAATTGAATTACACATTCCTATACAAAATTCAGATGAAACATAATACACATACTAAAACAAAAGTAACCAACAACAGCGAACAATAAATATAACAATATAATTAAAAGTCATGCAGAGCATGATGTTATTAGCCGATCAAATCAGGGTTCAATATATGTCTGCATTTTAGTGGGGGGGGGGGTGGGGGGGGAATGAATGAGCGAGTGAGTATTGGTGTTTAACGGCCTATCAACAGCTAAGGTCATTTAAGGCCGGGCCAATGGGTTGTACTATCCCGCATTAAACGGGTCCACAATGAGGAAAATTCCCAAAATCAGAACTCAATATTTCCATGCCACACCAGTCACTTTAGTAGCTCGGCCCCAAAGTAATATGATTTGCCATAAGCTTATTACTTCTTAATGGAGCATAACAGGTTAACGTTGTCACTTGTTTATCCCTTATTTATCGATTTAAATGGTTTAAATCGACTCGAAGCTTACGTTCAACGGCCGCACCAACTTGATTGAACTGCACGCCTTCCAATGATTTAAATACGCAGCGCGTTTAAATAGTCACTTACGTTTTTTTAATATGCGAACTGGTCATTTAACAAGAGCTGTAGGAGAACAGCATAGCTCGACTACGAGGGTTGTCGATATACACATAGCTTGACAAAGAAGGTGGCTGTGGCCTGCATAAAAACCTTAACCAAGGTTGACTAAAAACCTTAACCAAGGGAAATTAAGTAAGTAATTCAAGGTTAAATGTAGGTCAATGTCAGATATAGGTCAGGGGTTATTGATGTACATCACTAGGAGATGAAGTTTTCCAAGTATGGTTTCTGTAGGCCCAGGAGTATTCCATATACAAGCTTGACTAAAAACCGTAACCAAGGGGAAATAACTAAGTAATCCAAGGATAAAAGTAGGTCAAGGTCAAATATAGGTCAGGGATTATTGATGTACATCACTAGGAGATGAAGTTGTCCAAGTATGGTTGATGTAGGCCCAGGAGTATTCCATATACAAGCTTGACTATAAACATTAACCAAGTAATTCAAGGTTAAATGTAGGTGAAGGTAAAATAAAGGTCAGGGGTTATTGATGTACATCCCTATGAGAAAAAGTTATCCAAGTATGGTGTATGTATGCACAATAGTATTTATTCCATGTACAAGCTGGACTAAAAACCTTAACCAAGGTTGACTAAAAACCTTAACCAAGGGGAATTAAGTAAGTAATTCAAGAGGAAATGTAGGTGAAGGTCAAATATAGGTCAGGGGTTATTGATGCACATCACTAGGAGATGAAGTTGTCCAAGTATGGTGGGTGTAGGGCCAGTAGTATTCCATATACAAGCTTGACTAAAAACCATAACCAAGGGGAAATTAACTAAGTAATTGAAGAGGAAATGTAGGTCAAGGTCAAATATAGATCAGGGGTTATTGATGTACATCCCTATGAGAAAAGGTTGTCCAAGTATGGTGTCTGTATGCACAACAGTATTCCATGTACCAGCTTGACTAAAACCCTTAACCAAGCTTGACTAAAAACGTTAACCAAGGGGAATTAAGTAAGTAATTCAAGAGGAAATGTAGGTGAAGGTCAAATATAGATCAGGGGTTATTGATGTACATCACTAGGAGATGAAGTTGTCCAAGTATGGTGGGTGTAGGGCCAGTAGTATTGCATATACAAGCTTGACTAAAAACCTTAACCAAGGGGAATTAAGTAAGTAATTCAAGAGGAAATGTAGGTCAAGGTCAAATATAGATCAGGGGTTATTGATGTACATCCCTATGAGAAAATGTTGTCCAAGTATGGTGTGTGTATGCACAATAGTGTTCCATGTACAAGCTTGACTAAAAACCTTAACCAAGGTTGACTAAAAACCTTAACCAAGGGGAATTAAGTAAGTAATTCAAGAGGAAATGTAGGTGAAGGTCAAATATAGATCAGGGGTTATTGATGTGCATCACTAGGAGATGAAGTTGTCCAAGTATGGTGGGTGTAGGGCCAGTAGTATTGTATATACAAGCTTGACTAAAAACCTTAAGCAAGGTTGATTAAAAACCTTAACCAAGGGGAATTTACTAAGTAATTCAAGAGGAAATGTAGGTCAAGGTCAAATATAGATCAGGGGTTATTGATGTACATCACTAGGAGATGAAGTTGTCCAAGTATGGTGGGTGTAGGGCCAGTAGTATTCCATATACAAGCTTGACTAAATACCTTAACCAAGGCGTGACGGTGACGCCGACGCCGGGGTGACAACATAAGCTCTACTTATTCTTCGAATAGTCGAGCTAAAAAGGGGCCCATCCGTGATTTTTTGCGCGATGTCGGGCGCAAGACAATCAATAATTTGCGGCATTGACAATAATTAAGGGGGATTGCCGCAATCGCGCGTGCTGGATGCATCACTGCCATCCCTGCATGATAGTAAACAAATCAAAGTTCGCTATGAAGGGCAATTCTTCGTTTTGATTGGTGGAGTGAGTGAATAGGGTTTAACGTCCGCTTTTCTGACATAGAGGTACAAGCCTCAGGGAAAATTTTGTGAATATTAACTAGCGTCAAATGACGCGCATACGCGATCCAATGAGATAAACCCGAGATGCTGGGGTTGCTAGTCGGAGGAGATTTTGAGCAGAGGTCGATTATAAATTAGCCAAATAAACACATTTTACGTGATTATACGTGGCTGAAACTTGTTCTGTTTAATAAATAAAAGCTTTAAATTAGCCCAATAATCGGCGTATGTTGGCGTATATGGCTATTAGAGCCAACTATGGACTTCAACAACAACAACTTCCGGGTTCAATCTTTTCCGGCGTTCAGCTCATTACGTATTCAAAATTGTGTTATTTGGCTATATTTAAAGTTTTAAACGGAGATAATTGCCAAAAATGCAAACTTTATCGGTTAATGCAATTTGGAAGTGATACAGCAAAATTCGCGTTCGTAGATTACCGAATAGCGGAGAAAAGGGTTGCTACAAACTTTTTCAGAATTCGATGGATGACCAATATATTAGCCGATCTATAAATAGATCGGCTAATAATAAGTTGGAGTGAAGGTTAAGACAACTGATGAAAGGCTTGCTGCCATTGCTGTGATTATAAAACCTGAGTAGGTACTCCTGCAAAGAAAGCAACAAAAACATACGACAAACAAACCAACTTAATAAACAGAGTAAAGACATTAACATGAAACTAGAGCAGCTTGAGCTGCATCAACGGTTTGAGCCTCAAACATTGATTTCATGCGTAACTAAGCTTTAGCCCAAGGTGTAAACTATCGGTTGCAAAAAGAATTTCTGAAGTTTTAGAATGAACAGTCCAACATTATTGTGTTCGCATCATCACACCGATGTGGGGCCGGTTAGCTTAGAGGTAGAGCGATGGACTCGGAGCGAGGGATACCGGGTTCGATCCTCAGCCAAAGTTTTAGCTAAAGGACTGAAATATCGACTACAGCAAAAACAATTGAAATCGAATGATAAATAACGAAGCTGACGTCACATCCGTTTGCTCTATTTTGAAAACTTGAAAAAATACGTTCATCTTTGACATCGAATAGAGCCATAAGTAGTCAAGATATAGCTCTGAAAATTATCATCTTTCATGCGGCTGACACTCCCCTATCACCCTGGCAAGAAATTATGTTGCTGACAGTACTGTACAAATTGGAAAACGTTTGTAAAGACCACCCGTTATCAGCCGAAATTCGGCAAAATCGTTGAAAAGTATGTACATTTTTCAACTTCAAATGCATATAGATCTTTTATTTGAGCAGATAGCCGAAAACTGTCAGTGAGTCTGAGATAGAGAATTTTGTCAGGTTTCCAATGCAAAATGAATTCTTGAAATCGGTTGGAAAGTAAGGAAGTTATAGGAAGTATGACGTCACTTCAGTTTTCGTGGAAAGTAGCATTAAAAGATATCTGAAAATCTCTGAGTCTCTGCTCACACTTGATCCGAATCGGCATGCACAATTTTAAGTCGATCCGACCAGCGGTTTGGTGTAGATGGAGAGAGCCCGTAAGTCAGCGGATGATTATTTTTTTGATAGTTATCGCCCTTAAATTGCAGTTTACGCCATTTGTAAATACACCTAATAAAATTAAATATGTGCAATATTCCGCCAGTGAAGTTTTCGTTTGTTTTTCACCATAGGCCTGGCACAAAGCGGGAAAGTTTTAGCTAAAGGACTGAAATATCGACCGCAGCAAGAAATTTTGAAATCTATTGATAAATAACGAAGCTGACGTCACATCTGTTTGCTCTATTTTGAAAACTTGAAAAAAAGAAGTTCATCTTTGACATACAATAGAACCGGAAGTAGTCAAGATAGAGCTCTGAAAATTATCATCTTTTATGCGCCTGACACTCTCCTATCACACTGGCAAGAAATTATGTTGCTGACATTACTGTACAAATTGGAAAACGTTTGTAAAGACCACCCGTTATCAGCCGAAATTCGGCAAAAAATCGGCAAAATCGTTGAAAAGTATGTACATTTTTCAACTTCAAGTGCCTATAGCTCTCTTATTTGACCAGATAGCTGAGAATTGTCGGCGAGTTGGAGATAGAGCTTTCCAATGCAAAAAGAATTTTTGAAATCGGTTGGAAAATAAGGAAGTTATAGAAAGTATGACGTCACTTCCGGTTTCGTGGAAAGTGGCATTAAGAGATTTCTGAAAATCTCTGAGTCTCTGCTCACACTTGATCCGAATCGGCATGCAAAATTTGAAGTCGATCCGACCAGCGGTTTGGGCTAAAAAAAACAACAAAAAAAAACCCAACGAATACAATAGGTTTTCGGCGCAGCTGAAAGCCGCCTCAAACCTAATAATGTCAAATGCATGTAATTCACAACGAACCAGAAGGATGTGTGTCCAAAGTAGCCAACCAATGTTGTAAACAATATAACTGTACTTCACCCTTACAGCGCTGAAATAAATTGTCGTCTGCTGTTGATGTTTTTGTATTTTTCTCAATAAACACATGATTTGTCAGCACATGACGAACCAGAAGGATGTGTGTCCAAAGTAGCCAACCAATGTTGTAAACAATATAACTGTACTTCACCCTTACAGCGCTGAAATAAATTGTCGTCTGCTGTTGATGTTTTTGTATTTTTCTCAATAAACACATGATTTGTCAGCACATGAGAATCATCTCCATAGGAGATGATTCTCATGTGCTGACAAAACATGTTTTTGATAAGAAATAAGATAATTTTGAGAAGAAAAAAAGCAGACGGCAATTTCATTTTCCGGCATTCCAGGGTAAAGGGATGATCGTACTTGCCCAAGATGAGTATCCAATCAAGTGTGATATCTAGCTGCTCTAATAGTGCATAGCTAGATGGACGATAGATATTTGCATGTAAACATATTGGAAATGTGGGCAGCTTTGATTGAGTGACAAACCTTTTTTACAAAAGACATTTTCATAAACAAACATGTCCTTTAAGTCATTTAAGTCCTACAGTCCAAAGTGAAAGTGAATGTGTTTAACGTCCCAGCAACAGCTGAGGTCATATAGAGACCGGACCACAGTTTAAAGTCTCGTCCGACAGACCAGTGGGGTTGAAATACTATTTATAGTATTGTTCACGCCTAGTTCAACATTATATTCTATATATTTACACATTTGATGATTTGCAGATATATTTTGCTGTAATTGCCAAAAAAAAATCCATATTTTTATTTACTTTTTCAGATTTTTTGGCAGAGCTTTACCACAATATAGTCAAATATATGTATCTACTTGATATAACAAAATATATTTAGAATGCTTCAGGTTCAATAAATAGGTTGTATGCATGAAGTATTATATATTTATATACGCGAGAATTAAAATATTGCTACCAGAAGATGCTACAACAGAATTAAGAAAGGAAATAGGCTGGCTGTGCAGCAAACTATTAACCCTTACACCGCTATCTTAATTTTTTGTCGTCTGCTGTTTATTTTCTATTTTCCATTTTTATCATCAAAAACATGCTTTGACAGCAGTTTAGAATCATTATCATTGGAAATGATTCTAAAGTGCTGTCAAACCATGTTTTTATTGAGAAATAAGGCAACATATAAAAGTAACAGCAGATGACAATTGTTGTGTGTAGCGGTCTAAGGGTGTTTTTTTTAACTCATTCCATACTAGATGAATCTATAGGTTTTCTATTATTTGTCAATATAAATTTAAAACTGATATTTATAAAAGCTGATATTTTTCCAAATGTTGATGAAAACACTGAAAACTCTGAAAAATCTACTGGTCTGGGTCAATTATCACCAACATGAGAACAACAGATTTAACATAAATGGTGAAAGATAACGAAAGAACTTTGGTTCAGTAAAATCCCTGCGTGTCGAGCATTTATCGTCAGTCATGGAGAAATAAAATCATACTGTAAATACACCTCATGATCAATAAAAAACACTACGATGCAACAATATGTTTGATGAAAATCTGGTGATTGTTCTGGTGATTGTTCACGTCTAAATTGGTCATAGTAACTTTATAGTACATAATTTTATATACATCTGGCGACTTGAAAAAAATCAGAGACGAACATCTCAAAAAATATTTAAATAACCCACCCTCCCGTGTCACATTCCTCAAACCTCATGTTTGAGAACTAAAGTGGCCCTGATCCAGTTGGTTACTGCTTTTTGTATGGCCTTACAGAGCTCCAAATAAGCTGTGTATTTTCCTTAAATACCCAATTAAAATTGTCAAAACCCAATTGAAATCAGAAGTAGCAAGTATCAAAAAGCAATAAAAAATGTGTGGTACCTTTATATATAGAATATTTTTCTTATTTTCTTGGTATTTCATTAGAATTGTAGACAATTCTAATGAAATGCCAAGACATGTTTTAATTTCGAAGCAAACTGTTCAATAATTGCTGTCTGTTCATGTGTAAACAGTAGTGTGATTTTATTTTACCCAATTAAAATTTTGAAATACTCAATTACTAATTCCTTATCTGGAGCCCTGGCCGTAGTAAAATAGCACTGTATTACATCTAAAACAAAACATGTAGGTAACGGGTGACAGCTAGCAACCATCTAAATGGAATATGGCATGTAAAAGCAAATCATGTTTAGCAGAAGGTACAAGCAATGATAAAAGCAAATGGTCATTGTGCCAATTGAAGGACCTAACAAAAACCTTTGGTACCTAGTATATTGTTCAAACGAGATGGCTGTGGACTATCCTGATTTACTGAGCCAATTGCAATTCTAGAAAACAGGAACTTCAAATTGACGGGGTAGAAAATCCAAATCTGAACACGGGCATTGTTATCCCCTTGTGGCAGCTTTGATAATAAAAACAAAACAAAATAAACTTTAACATTTTTGCCTTAAAAAGAAGGTGAACATAAGTCCTCAGTGATCAGATGTGGGTCGTATGCAAAACAAAGCACCATCCCTAGACACACATTGTTCACAAATATTATCAACTCGGTGAAGCGGTTCATAAGTTATTGAAAAATGAAAGGTGTTTATAATGTATGCACGTACGTTCGTACATGCACTATATCCTCCCCTCTTGCCTATCAGAGAGGAAATAATTAACAAGATCCTAATCTGGTGCTCAGTACCCTTCCCACACAAAAAAAGACCACATAATCCAATCTGTTTTAGTTGACTTTCAAGCAAGCGAAACTGCAATCTTTTCTTGGCAATAGAGGAAGCTGCATTCAGTTGATCCTGCATGGGTTACCACATGGGAATAGAGTAGAAAGACATTTATTTTGAAAACATCACCAATAATGAGAAGCTCCTTCAAATGACACAATCACCAGGAAGATAAGCGGGAGGTAAAATAAAATATTTGTATGCCTTAACCCTTTCACCCCTAAGTAACTGGAATTTATTTTGATATGTTAATTTTGCAACCAATTCAATCTCACAAAATGATTTTCAGACTAGTCCATTTATGAAAAGGGTGTGTTTTTGTTCTTAAAAATATATTTGCAAAAAGTGCAGATGAGATGGCTCATCATGAGCCGGCTCATATGGATCTACACTGTTTGCCAATACCACTATACAGAGACCTGTGGTGTTGAAAGGGTTAATGGGTTATATAGCTGTATCAATACAGATAATGGGATCGTTGTCAATTTTTTGGTGACGAAGATTTTTATACTGTTTGTTTAACCACTGGTGCTGCAATCAGCGCCGTAGTAAAATGTGTCACGTCAGATTCGTGATCAATTCCCATTCAGTAGCCTGTTTCACCAACATTGCAACGTATACTTATCTAGCAAAGTAATCTTTGAGTGAGACAGTTTCAATTTAAGCATTAATTTATTAATTTGTATTACATTAATAAATTTAGTATAATAATTGTCCATATTTTTAATCATCAAATATATGCAGTGGTTAGTTCTATATGAAATAATGCATTTTGGCAAAAATAAATGATTACTCCCTCAAAGTATACTTTGCTATAGATAGTATACTTTGCAATTTTGATGAAATCGGCTACAGAACATGCAGAAGATTCTACTCGAACACATTTTCGTTTAGTAACCATCGCAAGCTGGTTACTGGATGAAAAATGTGTTTATGCGGTGGCTCCAAGTAGAGCTGAGTGGCATCTCATCAGGAAACCGGTACAGATTTCAATGTGAAACATTTTACCCCCGTGCAGAGTGCAGCACCAGTGCGTTTAGAGCTGTTGCAAATTTGTGGATTCATCTCTGAAGCAGTTGAAAACGTGTCACCAGTAGCCGATTTCATCAACATTGCAAAGTATACTTATCTAGCAAAGTATACTTTGAGGGAGAAATTTTCAATTTTAGGATAAATTTATTAATTTTCATTATACTGAATTTATTACATTATCACAGCCTGGCTGTGATAATGTAATAAATTCAGTATAATAATTCTGCATACTTTTAATCATCAAATATATGCAGTAGTTAGTTCTATATGAAATAATGCATTTCAGGAAAAGTAAATGATTGCTCCCTCAAAGTATACTTTGCTAGAAAAGTATACTTTGCAATGTTGGTGAAATGGGTTACAGAATGTTGACAATTTACCCAGATTCTGTACCTAAATATATGGCAAATTAATGCAGATTTAATTAAATCACAAATATCAAAAAGCATATAAATGAGAGCTGTTTGCCCACAAAAGAGACCTTATGGCATACTGCAACCAGTGTAGTACATATCTGATCAGGACATACGCTGTTAGCCATTCTGTCACTGTTTCCAAATAGTTGAAATTATGCTTGCATTCAAAGCAGCTTGATTGACTGAGCCTGAGCTGTGATACCAGGCTCAGCCAAGCAAACTGCTAGATTGCGAATGTAGTATAAAGTAAGCATAATGCTGTCACCAGCATTGTTACTTCCTATTCCGATGGTAACAATGAATGTAATGTACAGAATCGACGATTATTGCATATGTCGTAAAGTCCCTTTTTTCAGCAGGAGCATGTGTGTGTCCTATTATTGGCCAGTCAGAGGCACGATTTATGGCTTTCAAATGCTAAATGGGCAACTGTAACTACAAGTAGAAATCGACACTTATCCACAAGCATCCCCATCCCCACCTATATCAGAGCTTCAGTTAATCTTTGTGTCTAAAGGGTATTCCCCCTGATTTCAAAATCATTGCGTATTTTACTTTCACAAATGGGTTTTTGATTTTATTCATTAAAAATTCACTTATTTGAGTTGCAAAAAGCAAACACTGTTTGCTTTTTGCAGCTCAACTAAGTGAATTTTCAACTTTTTTACAGTATTTTCACTACTCAATTTGAAAAACAATGCGTATTTTCGCATTGCTGTGCATATTTTGTACTCCCACTTTTGATAATCAATGCGTATTCGGCTAATATAGTTACGTAAAATACGCCAATACGCACCTTATCTGGAGCTCTGCTATATGCACAGGTAACTAACATGTTAGAATTGTGAAAGTTGTCATTCTTGCATGAGACACACCTTTGTGTCATGGTTTATTCCAAAGAGTTATCAAGGTTTGTATCGACAGGGAAATCGATCTGCAGAAAATTACAAAGGGAGACAACTAAAAACTTAGTGAGGCAACTTGCACACGTCATACCTTTGGATCGTGGTCTAAACATGTGCAAAGTTTTATGCAAATATTTCAAATGGTATTCGAGTATATCCGTTCTGATTTTGGGATCGAACCTGTTGACCCGGCCTTAAATGACCGTAGCTGTTGATAGGCCATTAAACGAAAATAAATCAAATCGAGTTATGCTCCGGACATGAAATCAGTGCGACAAAAAACAATGGGAGAAAACTAGAAAATTGGAAAATAGAAAACTAGCAACACTTGTCATTTTGCGCACGACACACCATTGGTCATCGTCAATGCTCGAGTGAAGTTCCAAGAAAGTAGGCCAATGTGGTATTCAAGTTATTTCCCTTATACGGAATGCGGACTAGGTGTCAAATCCATAGTATCCACCGACTTTTGCCTACTGGACACAATTAGATCAAATTTGCCAAACCAATGCCCATGATGCAGTTGGTTACTATACTGCCCTCCCAAGTCAAACTGCAGTATCTGTTAAACTGCAGTATCTGCACTATGATGCTATGCTGACCCTGTGCAATCATCCCAAGTCAAACTGCAGTAACTGTTAAACTGCAGTATCTGCACTATGATGCTATGCTGACCCTGTGCAATCATCCCAAGTCAAACTGCAGTATCTGTTGTTAAACTGCAGTATCTGCACTATGATGCTATGCTGACCCTGTGCAATCATCCCCACCTGGGGATGATTGCACAGGGTCAGCATAGGATCATAGTGCAGATACTGCAGTTTAACAGATACTGCAGTTTGACTTGGGAGGGCAGTATACACCAGTAGCCTATTTTATCAAAATTGCAAAGTATACTTATCTTGCTAAGTACACTTTGAGGGAGAAATTTTCAATTTAAGGATAAATTTATTAATTTTTATTATACTAAATTTATTACATTATCACAGCTATTGGCTGTGATAATGTAATAAATTCAGTATAATATACAATGACTGTGATAATGTGATAAATTCAGTATAATACTTCTGCATACTTTTAATCATCTAATATATGCAGTCGTTAGTTCTATATGAAATAATGCATTTCAGGAAAAATAAATGATTACTCCCTCAAAGTACACTTTGTTAGATATTAAAGTATACTTTGCAATTTTGATGAAAAGGGCGACATATATTCCAATGAAGGGACACACACATATTGAAGGGAAGGAATGTAGTGATTTAATAATATTCCTGGATAATAAGTAGACATGGCAACATGCTGGTATCTGAATGGCAACACTCTAGTTGTTCTGTAAAACATTAGGTTACATTTTAGTTTAAATTGTAACAAAGATTCCAGAAAAACCCACTGCCAAACTGATAGTTGTAACCAGTTTAAATATAGCTAACACTGAACATCTAAATTGTATCAAGGTCCACGGCTTAAAATTGTGAGATTCAAAAGACAGACAGATTGGTCAACCAATCAATTGATTGATTGACTTGTAAGGCTTGAAAGAATATATTGAAACCAAGTTTGATATATAAAGAAAGTATAATAAGAAAATTAACGACTATAGCAAAGCATCCAGATACCAGCATTGCAATACAATGACTCTGGACAAGTTGTTTACAAGCATGCTCAAACACTCGTATTAAAATATACACAGAGATAAACTTGAGTAAATTATTTGAGTACATACTCAGTCATATTCTATAATCAGTGGCTGAGACTATAGCAAAATTCTGACAGGATCTGTCGTGTGTATATTAGCACGAGTACTTGATCATGTTTGTTGTAACCCATTTCAATCCAAATACCAGTCAATTTGTTCGAAAAACAATTTCTGAATTATCTACATTTCCCAACGAAAGTACATGTTGTGACCACTCATTTGAACCGTCTCGGCAAGACGGTTCAAATGAGTGGTCACAACATGTACTTTCATTGAGAAATTAAAAAAAAAATCGAAAGAAATTCTTTAAAATTTAGAAAAAATTGACCAGGCTTTATTCATGAAATGGGGTAAGTATGAGAGTAGCCCACTAACCTAATGTTTGCCTCATTGTCGCCGATACAGCTACGGTAGACTTCCTCCACTTTCTTGTTCAGCTGTCCCAGCATCCTCTCCTGGTCTTCTTGTTTAAACTCGCCATATGAAAACATTCTGTAACATAGTGGTTCGTTGGTTGGTTGAACAGTCGGTGGTTGGTTGGTGGTTTGGTTGGTTGAATGGTTGGTGGTTTTTTGGTTGGCTGGCTGGTTATTGGTCGGTTTGTTGGTTGGTTGGTTGGTTGAATGGGTGGTTGGTTCGTTCGTTTAAATGGAGTTTAATATCCACTCATTTTGAAGTTCTTCATTCAATCCTCATTCTCTTAATATAATTTGCCATAGGAAGTATTCCATAACGAAGTCATTGATATGATTTATTGAGTGATTGATAGGTTACTGAATAATCAAGTTCTAACCACACCCACTTAACGCCATCCCCTTTTAGTCTCGTCTATGACCAGCAGGCGTTAATTCTTTGACCTAATTCACATCTGGCCACAATGTGAGTCACGACATGCTGCGTCGTTGCATACAGCCCCCACCCCATGTGAGAATGCCCAAGGTCAAGGTAACTTTACTATCATGGTCACTTTGGAATCTAGACAGCCGGCAAGGGGATTTGCTTCATGTAACAAAGTGATTTCAAATTGAATGAAAAGATAGAAGAAAGTCTAATTAATAAATAAATAATACATCCACTTACTTGGCTTTAATTTTTAATTCTTCTGCTTTTTTCTCTTCTTTATATATTTGTGTATTTAGCTTGTCTATTTGTACTTTCAATATAGTTGTTTCTTTTTCCCTGAAAACAAAAAAGAACATACACAGTGGAACCTCTCCAAACTGGACACCATTGTGAGGTCCGCAAGTTGCCTGGTTTATTTTAGGAAGGTTTCACTGTAATTTGGATATACAGTGAATACCAGTCTTTTACTATCTAGTTTATCAGGCAAGGCCAAGAAACACGTAGGATTTCCCGAGACTAATGTTTTTGAGCCGTGCCTGATATTTATATATTTAATGGTGTACAATGGCCTGTCAGCAACGAATGTCATTTTAAGTCGGGATTACCATAGAAATGCATGTCTGAACTTAAAAGTATTTCATGAAACGGAACTGGGGCCCATTTCACTAAACTTTGTACGACAAAAATGTTCGTAAGTGCAAAATTATAATAGTCTGTAAATTTCACATTAACAATGTTTTCTTGTAAACAATTATTGGATTTACATTTATTGAACATATGCAGCCTATGCTCAATAAATGTACATTCATCAATTGAAATTTCCAGACAATCCTAAATTTGCACTAATGAACATTTTAGTCGTACACAGTTTAGTGAAACGGCCCTCTGGGCCCGTTTGTTCAAAACACCAGTTAGCTTAACGGACTGTTAAATCCTTAACGGACTGTTTGAATGGTTAAAATCTCTGTTAAAACAGAGATTTTAACCATTCAGTTAAGGATTTAACAATCCGTTAAGCTAACGGATGTTTTGAACAACTGGGCCCAGGATATTAACTAACCCTTTCAGAGCCTATAGACCTTACAGCAAATTTTGCAAACACTAGATCCTGTAGCCTATTTCACCAACATTGCAAAGTATACTTATCTACAAAAGTATACTTTGAGGGAGACATTTTAAATTTAAAGATAAATTTATTAATTGTTATTATACTGAATTTATTACATTATCACAGCCATTTTGGCTGTGATAATGTAATAAATTCAGTATAATAATTCTGCATACTTTTAATCATCAAATATGTGCAGTGGTTAGTTCTATATGAAATAATGCATTTTGGGGGAAATAAATGATTACTCCCTCAAAGTATACTTTGCTAGAAAAGTGTACTTTGCAATGTTGGTGAAATAGGCTACAGATAAGCCGGCTTGTATCAAGCCGTCTCATCAGGATCTGCAGTGTTTTCCAGTATTTTTCAGATACCCCTTATCTGAGATTCATTAAATGGAATAGTCCTGAAATGAGCATGGAATTACCAATGTCAGATATTTAGGGGTGAAAGGTTAGAAATATGTATGGCCTGCTATTGCTATTCGTGGTCCCTGCTCTAGGCATGTGACCGTTTACTTACATTTTTGTTTGTGTTTGCTTTATTGTTTGTCGCATTTCTTCTAATGCCTCCTCCGTTTCCTGACTATTTTGTATAAGGGAGAGGTTCTGCTCTTCTAGCTCGGCAAATATATCCAGTAACTGCTGAGGGTCGTTGAAAAACAACTCCAGGTCCTGAAACAATGGCAAAATTAATTTAAACAAGAGCGTGGAAGTGAAAGTTAACAGATCTACCCATCGTTGCACCTAGGAAGACTAAATCAGCCAATCAAGGGAGTGGGAGTTGGTAGTCTATGTACATAATTTATTATTGATCAGCGACTACACGGGACACAAGATTATCGGTAGTCAGTAGGAAAATGTCCTTCCAAGGGGTGCCATTTGGTTAGGTTTGTTAACTCTTTGCATGATGGGAAACTTGTGGGCTATAAATAGTTCAAAACTAGCAGACAAAAATTCATCATATTTTCTTGTATTTCTCCCCGTAAATATCATGAATATGTCTTGGAATTTCATTAGAATTGAGTCCTGGGGACTCAATTCTAATGAAATTTCAAGACATATTTACAGAGAGAAATAAAACATACACCTAATTCGTTTGGCGGATATTTTCGCCGCCAGCATGCAAAGAGTTAAGTTATGCTATAACCAGTAAGAGTGCCACTGTGAACACGCTAATTACAATTGCAGAAGAATCTACACGATTCTGGGTAATTGGCTGCGGGTTATGATGTTTCTATATGAAATTAGTATTATCATATACATGAACACATATACTTACCAATTGTAGATTAACACATCCAACACAACATGCCTCTTATAACTAGATTGGTCAGTAAGCGAGGCTTACGGAATACCCCCCGCGTGGGCCCAGGTACCCCTAAAATATGTACAAATTTCCAAGTGTGTGGGCTTGTGACCTTGACTCTGGGATTAGCGCGAGCGGCATGAACGTGAATTTGTCACAGGGTGGTAGAGGTCCATTGGAGTAATGAGTGTGTGAAATGTGAAGCAGATCCGAGCAAGGAAATAGAAATTATAACCAATTTCTCTGATGTTACGTTTTGTAAAGAGACTACCGTATAACCTCGAATTAACGCCCCCGGAGGCGTAACATTTTACAAAAGGGGGGGCGTTTATTAGCCAGTAAAAAAAAAAATAATAATTACCAAGGACCGCCAATTTCAAACACAAATACAGATTTCAAACACAAATACAGATTTAAGGATTATTTGTGTTTGAAATTGGCGGTCATTGGTAAAAAAAAAAAAAAAATATTTGGTGGTGGGGGGGGGGGGGGGGGGGGGAATAGAAATTATAACATATTTCTCTGATGTTAAGTTTTGTAAAGAGACTAAGTATGTGACCTTGACCTTGGGATCAGCGGGGGTTGGACAGTCGTAGATTTGTCACAGCATAATAGTACAACCTTAGAGGAATGCACAAGTGAAATAATAATAATTTTCAATGAAGGAAATAGAAGTTATAACTTATTTCTCTGATGTTAAGTTTTGTAAAGAGACTAAGTATTTGACCTTGACATTGGGATCAGCGGGGGTTGGACAGTCATTGATTTGGCACAGCATGGTATTAGAGCCTTACAGGAATGCATGTGTGAAATATTAAGAATTTTAGATGAAGGAAATAGAAGTTAGAACAATATTTCTCTGATGTTAAGTTTTGTAAAGAGACTAAGTATTTGACCTTGACCTTGGGATCAGCGGGGGTTGGACGGTCGTGGATTTGGCACAGCATGGTAGTAGAGCCTTACAGGAATGCAATGTGTGAAAATTATTAGCATTTTAGATGAAGAAATAGAAGTTAGAACAATATTTACCTTCTGATGTTAGTTTTGTAAAGAGACTACTTTTATTTGACCTTGACCTTGGTATCAGGGGGGTCGTTGATGGTCGTGGATTTGGCACAGCATGGTAGTAGCCTTACTTACAGGAATGCATGTGTGAAATATTAAGCATTTTAGAATAGAAGTTAGAACCAATATGTAAGTTTGTAAAGAGACTAACATTTGCCTTGACCTTTGGTATCAGCGGGGGTTGGATCGTGATTTGGCAGCATGGGTAGTAGAGCCTTACAGAATGCTATGTGAAAGTAGAATTTTGAGAAGGAAATAGAATTATAACAATACTCTGATGTTAAGTTTACGGACTAAGTATTTGACCTTGGGATCTGCGGGGGTTGGACGGTCGTGGATTTGGCACCGCATGGTAGTAGAGCCTTACAGGAATGCATGTGTGAAATATCAAGCATTTTAGATGAAGGAAATAGAAGTTATAACAATATTTCTCTGATGTTAAGTTTACGGACGCACGGACGCACGCACGGACGCACGCACGCACGCACGCACGCACGGACGGACAACCTGACTCCAGTATACCCCCCCACAACTTGTTGCGGGGGGTATAATAATGTTTGCAAACAATGTACCGGTAGATCCCGATTAGCAGGCTCGTAGCTCAAAAGGATCTACACCATTTCCGGATATTTTCTTATTTAAAAAAAACAATAACCCTTTCTGATAAATGGAAGAGTCTGAAAAATAACATGGGAATGTCCATTCCAGTTACTTATGGATGAAAATGTGTAGATCATATGAAACATTCCATACATACACATGAAAATATTTTGACAAGGATTCAAAATTGGTTTATATGCTTTCAACGCTTGACTTTGATTTACAATTTCTCTCTACTGCCATATTTTCTGCTTGAGAATTCCCTATAATGAAACATGTAATTGATATAAATAGGCACACATTTTTTTCTCAGCAGTTCATTAGGTTTGAGGAATTTGATTCCTCAAACCTTTTGTTTTCGTTGGTTTTTTTTTTTTTCTTTTTTTTCTTTTTATTCAGCCGTCGAGACTACAGCCCAAACCGCTGGTCGGATCGACTTCAAATTTTGTATACCGATTCGCATCAACAGTGAGACGAGAATAACGCAATTTTCAGAATTCTCATGACGTCACTTTTTACGAAACCGGAAGTGACGTCATATATCATATAATTCCCTATAACTTCCTTATTTTCCAACCGATTTCAAAAATTCTCTTTGAATTGTAAAGCTGCGAGAATTCTCTATCTTCGCTTCGCTGACAATGTTTGGCTATCTGCTCAAATGAGAGAGCTATAGACATGTGAAATTGAGAAAAATGAAAAAAATCAACAATTTCAGATTTTTATTTTATTTTAACGGGTGGTCTTTGAAAACAGTTTCCAATTTGTACAGTAATCTCAGCAACATAATTTTTTGACAGCGTCCCGCGTGACGGGACATTCATCCGCACAGAAGATGATATTTTTCAGAGCAATGGCTTGAATAGTTCTGATTCTATTGCCTTTCAAACTTGGACGTTTTTTTTTCAATTTTTCAAATTTGAAATGGTCATAACTTTTGTATTATCTAACCGATTTCAAATATTTTTTTTGCATTAAAAAGCCAACAAAATTCTCTATCTCCGTTTCGCTGGTAGTTTTTGGCTATCTGCCCAAATGAGAGAGTTGTAGGCATTTGAAGTTTTTAAAAAAAATTGAAATGGTCATAACTTCCTTATTATTCAACCGATTTCAAATATTTTTTTTGCATTAAAAAGCCAATAAAATTCTCTATCTCCGATTCGCTGGTAGTTTTTAGCTATCTGCTCAAATGCGCGAGCTACATGCATTTGAAGTTTGAGAACGAGCATATAAACTTAGCCGCCTAGAACAGTGTGTACAGCTGACAAACTTCGAGGTGGAGGCCAGACAGGTATGGTGGGCTGTATCAGACACTGGTTTTATATACGAACTGACATGCTGTGGCAACATAATTTTTTTGACAGCGTCACGCGGGACATTCATCCGCACAGAAGATGATATTTTTCAGAGCAATGGCTTGAATAGTTCTGATTCTATTGCCTTTCAAACTTGGACGTTTTTTTTCAATTTTTCAAATTTGAAATGGTCATAACTTTTGTATTATCTAACCGATTTCAAATATTTTTTTTGCATTAAAAAGCCAACAAAATTCTCTATCTCCGTTTCACTGGTAGTTTTTGGCTATCTGCCCAAATGAGAGAGTTGTAGGCATTTGAAGTTTTTAAAAAAAATTGAAATGGTCATAACTTCCTTATTATTCAACCGATTTCAAATATTTTTTTTGCATTAAAAAGCCAATAAAATTCTCTATCTCCAATTCGCTGGTAGTTTTTAGCTATCTGCTCAAATGCGCGAGCTACATGCATTTGAAGTTTGAGAACGAGCATATAAACTTAGCCGCCTAGAACAGTGTGTACAGCTGACAAACTTCGAGGTGGAGGCCAGACAGGTATGGTGGGCTGTATCAGACACTGGTTTTATATACGAACTGACATGCTGTGAGTGCTTTGTTAATTTTGATATGTTTCATTGCCATTTACCTCCAATGATAATGTATGTTCATGATCGCAAAGCATCCACACGTGTCTTGATGAATTCATATGTGCAATTGGGTATTTCAACATTTTTAGTTTTTGTTGTTTTTTTTATACAGCCGTTCAGTCTACAGCCCAAACCGCTGGTCGGATCGACTTCAAATTTTGCATGCCGATTCGGATCAAGTGTGAGCAGAGACTCAGAGATTTTCAGAAATATCTTAATGCCACTTTCCACGAAACCGGAAGTGACGTCATATTTTCTATAACTTTCTATAACTTCCTTATTTTCCAACCGATTTCAAAAATTCTTTCTGAATTGGAAAGCTGACAACATTCTCTATCTCGACCTGGCTAACAGTTCTCGGCTATCTGGTCAAATAAGAGAGCTATAGGCATTTGAAGTTGAAAAATGTACATACTTTTCAACGATTTTGCCGAATTTTTGCCGAATTTCGGCTGATAACGGGTGGTCTTTACAAACGTTTTCCAATTTGTACAGTAATGTCAGCAACATAATTTCTTGCCAGTGTGATAGGGGAGTGTCAGGCGCATAAAAGATGATAATTTTCAGAGCTCTATCTTGACTACTTCCGGTTCTATTGGATGTCAAAGATGAACGTCTTTTTTTCAAGTTTTCAAAATAGAGCAAACGGATGTGACGTCAGCTTCGTTATTTATCAATAGATTTCAAAATTTCTTGCTGCGGTCGATATTTCAGTCCTTTAGCTAAAACTTTCCCGCTTTGTGCCCGGCCTATGGTGAAAAACAAACGAAAACTTCACTGGCGGAATATTGCACATATGTAATTTCCGTTTTATTAGGTGTATTTACAAATGGCGTAAACTGCAATTTAGGGGCGATAACTATCGAAAAATAATCATCCGCTGACTTACGGGCTCCCTCCATCTACACCAAACCGCTGGTCGGATCGACTTCAAATTGTGCATGTCGATTCGGATCAAGTGTGAGCAGAGACTCAGAGATTTTCAGATATCTGTTAATGCTACTTTCCACGAAAACGGAAGTGACGTCATACTTCCTATAACTTCCTTATTTTCCAACCGATTTCAAGAATTCTTTTTGCATCGGAAAGCTGACAAGATTCTCTATCTCAAATTCGCAGACAGTTTTCGGCTATCTGCTCAAATAAAAGAGCCTATATGCATTTGAAGTTGAAAAATGTACATACTTTTCAACGATTTTGCCGAATTTCGGCCATATAACGGGTGGTCTTTACAAACGTTTTCAATTTGTACAGTACTGTCAGCAACATAATTTCTTGTCAGGGTGATAGGGGAGTGTCAGCCGCATGAAAGATGATAATTTTCAGAGCTATATTTTGACTACTTACGGCTCTATTCGATGTCAAAGATGAACGTATTTTTTCAAGTTTTCAAAATAGAGCAAACGGATGTGACGTCAGCTTCGTTATTTATCATTCGATTTCAATTGTTTTTGCTGTAGTCGATATTTCTGTCCTTTAGCTAAAACTTTGGCTGAAGATCGAACCCGGTATCCCTCGCTCCGATCCCATCGCTCTACCTCTAAGCTAACCGGCCCCACATCGGTGTGATGATGCGAAGACAATACTGTTGGACTGTTCATTCTAAAACTTCAGAAATTCTTTTTGCTACCGATAGTTTACACCTTGGGCTAAAGCTTAGTTACACATGAAATCAATGTTTGAGGCTCAAACCGTTGATGCAGCTCAAGCTGCTCTAGTTTGATGTGTATTGCTGTAACCAAATTATACACAGTATACATTCAATGGTTACATAGTATTAAGCAATATTATTGCATAAAATTGGCTTTAAAAGTTGGCTTGTAATAGCACAATTGTAATACAAGCTAGTGGAATAAATATGTTATTGAGACCTATTAAACACATGTTAGGCGGTCAGTACAGCTTTCATGTATGATAATGTGCTTATGCAATAAATATAATCAAACATTTTTGTATTTGATTTAGCATGATGTTTATTAAACTCATTGTCTTACTTTATAAATAGCTTTATTTCTTATTTAATCAGTAACTTCGTTTAGCCCTTTCAACACTACAGCTCTCTATAGCGGTGTTTACAAACAGTGTAGATCCAGATGAGCCGGCTCGTCATGAGCCGTCTCATCAGGATCTGCACTGTTTGCAAGTAATTTTCATATTTTTTAGAAAGGAAAACACCCATTTTTCATAAACGCACTAGTCTGAAAATAATTTTGTGACAATTGGATTGGCCGCAAAATTAACACAACAAAATCTCTTCCAGTCATTTAGGGATGAAAGGGTTAAAACTTTGTATTACATCATCACTCATGGAAGAGCCTCAAAAGGGGGGACACATTCCAGGTAAATACTAAACGAGGTAAATAAAATGGAAGTGTGTTTTATCGCCCATCAACACAGAATAAGATAAATAGAGAATACCATGCAAGTGTCTTGTCATATCAGAACTCCAGATGTTTGCTTTTTGCAGCTCAACTAAGTGAATTTTCAACTTTATGACAGTATTTTCACTACTCAATTTGAAAATCAATGCTTATTTTCACATTGCTGTGTGTATTTTGTACTCCCACTTTTGATAATCAATGCGTATTCAGCTAAAATAATTGCGCAAAATATGCCAATTATCTGGAGCTCTGACAAGTTTATCAGGCAAGGCTAGGAAACCGTTTGATATCAAGACACACTAGCATGGGATTCTATTTATCAGGTAACGTCGTTGGCTACATAATGTGCAATTATACCATTGTTTTCATTGAAACAATGCAAACTTGCTTCTGTGACGTCATTCCACTGACGTAATTCAGTAACGTCATGGGATGCCGTTCGACCAATGAAACTTTCAATTCGTTGTGACCCGGATATTTGTATCAGGTCAATACCTGATGCAGCAATAAGTTATCAGTCAGTACGTATTCGGCCAATACAAAGCTTGTTACCTGTAGCCGATTTCATCAAAATTGCAAAGTATACTTTTCTAGCAAAGTATACTTTGAGGGAGTAATCATTTCTTTTTCATGAAATGCATTATTTCATATAGAACTAACTACTGCATGTATTTGATGATTAAAAGTATGCAGAATTATTATACTGAATTTTTTATTTTACATTATCACAGCCATTTTGGCTGTGATAATGTAAAAAATTCAGTATAATAAAAATTAATAAATTTATCCTAAAATTGAAAATTTCTCCCTCAAAGTATACTTTGCTAGATAAGTATACTTTGCAATGTTGATGAAATCGGCTACTGATACAGCAATAAGTTATCAGTCAGTACGTATTCGGCCAATACAAAGCTTGTTACCTGATAAACAGAAATAAAACTTTAATTAAAGCACGAATAACACAACAATAAATATTGGAACAATAATTTTAAAATACAATGGAAATGATTCTAAAGTGCTGTCAAATCATGTTTTATTGAGAATGAAGAAAAATATGACACAACAGCAATGACAAGTTTTGTTTCCCACATTCTAAGGGTGTACGGACAAAATTTCAAACGGTGAAGCATTACCGTCTGCAGCTTCAGAATCAGTTTTTCTTGGCATTGCCATTTCATTTATTTAGTGCTAAACTATTAAAACTGTCATCTGTCGTTTTTAATTTTCTTTTTTCTCAACAAAAATATGTTTTGTCAGCAAGATTCTCACTTGCTGACAAAACATGTTTCATTAAGCAGTAAGACTATTTAAGAAGAAGAAATTTAAAACAGCAGACAACGACTTCTTTCCTGAATTTAAAAAATCAATAACAAAATGTCACCTGCCGACACCGGTCTAAAGTTGATAAGCCCAGCAGTATACAGCTAGAGTTGTTAAAATCCCGGCAATTCTGGTTCTGGGTTTAGAGATCAGAAAACGGTTTAATTAACCCATTCAAACATATGGATACAATATTATTTTATTAAAAAAATCTGAGTTTTTATTTATTTCTTCATAAAAGTATATGTTGTTACCATTCATTTGAACCGTCTCGACGAGACGGTTCAAATGAGTGGCAATAACGTATACTTTCTAACAGAAATAGAGAAAATAGCGAGAGAAAAATCTGCAAATTTCCATATTATTGATTCGATTTGACTTACAGTTAAGGGTGGGAATTGGCTCGAACACCTTCCATACCCGGTCCATACTATTGTAATTGTAGCCAACATATACAGTCGAACCTGTGAATAAAGGCCAGCCATGGAGGAGAACGGTCTTGCCTTTGTTCACAGGTTGTCTTTGTTCACAGGTGGTCTTTGTTCACAGGTTCATTGATGTAGCAATTGAATAATTGGGAAAACAAAAGCGTGGCTGCTATTGACAGGTAACTGCTATTCGGAGGTGCTCTTTAGCACAGGTTCGACTGTAATGGGTTTAGCATAACAAAAATTCCATCTTCCTTTAATAATATATTGAATGACTTTTGCGGTTTTCGGTCTGTTCAACAGTAAAATCATATAGGACCTTTCGTAATAATTCCAGCACAAAAATATTTACACAATTCCCTAACATTTGATTGGACCGTAGCAAGTCTCTGTCCAAAATTTATATCCCAGTAATCTCCCATGCCGAGCTACTTTCCGTAACCGTCAGGCGCAGTTAAAATAATTCTTAAGAAAACGGAAAATAAACACATTTTCTTGATGAATTTATTTCAAATGCTGGAATTATAAGGAATGAATGGCATTTTTGTGGAATTTATCGGGGATATAAACTTGGAAAAGTCGCGGGAATACTGGACGAAGGCCGGAAGGCCTCGTCCAGTATTCCTGCGACTTTTCCAAGTTTATACCCCGATAAATTCCACAAAAAGGCCATTCATTCCTATAATAAATAGTTTCATGTGAAAATCTCCGCTTGTGAAATTCTTAATGCTTTAAAGGTACCGGTAAATTCAGTATAATAAAACTTAAAGGTACATGCCCACTCAGTAGGCACAAAATGTTCTTTATATCCGAGACATCATCTGGGACATTTTCTGGCAAAATAAACATTCATTCACCATTACCCCACATATTGATTTTATATCAGACGTAACTTTCCACACTGCTATCAGGGGCGATCACTCTGTTTCCTTAAAATGTTAATGGACATTACTATTTATTATCTGTATTTATTTTTTGATGTGCAATGATCATACTTTGTAATCTTTCGAAAACATTATTTTTTCAGGCAACGCATTTAATTAGTATAAATAATTAAAAAATATCATGCCTCATTTTCATATGAAAATGGCGTGATACCACCACGAGTCACTATCAGTAAAATAAATATTACTAAATGATTATATCTGTATAGCGGGCACTCATAATTTGTAGAACTGGTGGAATAGTGACACAATTATACAAGTATTTAATTCCTATAAAGAACAGTTTGTGCCTACTGAGTGGGCATGTACCTTTAAGCTATAAATATCAGTTCTAAAATTCATATTGGTCACGTTTATAATGACAACATTAAAATCCAGAGACCGCAAGACATGTGAAAATTTATTCCTAACCCTTAGACCGCTATCTTAATTTCTTGTCGTCTGCTGTTTATTTTCTATTTTCCATTTTTATCATCCAAAACATGCTTTGACAGCACTTTAGAATAATATACAACATGCTTTGATCGCACTTCAGAATCATTTCCAAGGGAAATGATTCTGAAGTGCTGTCAAACCATGTTTTTATTGAGAAATAAGGCAAGATATAAAAGCAATAGCAGACGACAATTGTTGTGTGTAGCGGTCTAAGGGTTAATCCTTATGAATATGAGATGAATGAGTCTACACGTACTCAACAAATATAATTACAGTCAACACCCGTTACCTAAAACTGTCTTAAGTCAAACTACTGTTAACTCAAAGTCAAATTATTGGTCCCAATTACATGTTTAACTATATAGTAACTTTCGTTAACTCAACTTTTCGTTAACTCAAAATATTTTCCTCAGTCCCCTGGACTTTGAGTAAACGAGTGTAGACTGTACAACAACAAAATATTCATGCAAAAGACCAATATCCATAATAGACATGCAAGAGACTCACATTCATAGAAAAACAATAATACAACATGAAACGGACCATTATGATTTCCACCAGTATACATAAAATCTCACAACCTGGTTACATAATGACAATAGTGTCCCACAACGACAAACAAGAACTGGCATCGTTAAACGAAGCTAAAAGATATCAAGTCCTCAGTGACCTTGACCTTAGGCAGTCGGACATGGGTCATATGCAAAACAAAGCACCATCGAGCTTATTGAGTTTGCAACAAGTATAGCCCCAGATCTGGGGCTATACTTGTTGCAAATTCAATAAGCCTCCTTGTTATCCTCTCACCAATATGCAAGATGGGATGCACAGTCTGATCAGGGACTACACTTTTTGCTATAGACCAAGTTGGAAAACCATGATGCCAATAACAAACAAGAAATCAGTAACACGGATGGATGTACCCCTTAAATAGTTTGACCTTGACATTGAGCACATGGTCACATGGATGGGCTATATAATGAATATTTGGATGATGATTTATGGGAACATAGATGTAGGTCACCGAAAAATCTCGACAAGATGGCGAGTATATGCAACGAGAAATTTCTTGGTACAAAAGAAAACACTTTAGATCCACAATATGCTATGTATGTACGCTAGCTGATCAAGAACTACACTGGTCAACAACTCAATAAGGCGGAGTTCCAGTTAAGGTGCGTAATTTGGAGGTAAATTTCTTATTTCTCCATCAAAAATGGCAAGTTGGGAGTGCTTTAGAATCGTCTCAATGAGACGATTCTAAAGGATTTCCAACTTGCCATTTTTGATGAAGAAATAACAAAATTTCACCTCATCAAGTTGGTCAAATTACACACCTTAACTGGAGCTCTAAAAGGTCCCATTTTTCATTGCGAGTCACAATAATTACAAGAATATCTACAAAATACACCACCATGGTTACAGACCGTATCACTTATATCGCTATCCATTTCTTCACTAATCGTGTCAAAACCCTTCGGTGTAAACGGCTGGATAATAAATGTTGCACCGTTACATTTGGAACACAGATAAATTACATCATTTTCAAGAAATTTTCCATTTTTTTCTAATTTCTTCTTGAAATTATATGCTGAAATACAATTACATTACGTAAATTTCAAGAAAATTTCTTCTTGAAATTGTATGCTGAAATACAATTACATTATGTAAATTTCAAGAAAATCTCAAATCAGCCTAATTTGATGCCAAAAACACTTTACACACACGTGGTCTAATATTATAGCTTAAATAGATCACCTTGGTAACCACACATGCCATGAATACAATATTTGCGAGCACTGTAGATCCAGATGAGCTGGCTCATAATCTACTGTTTACCATTATCTTTCAGATTATACATACGCTTCTCTGATTAACATATTTGTGGCTCTGACTGGAGAAATGGGGCTTATGGGTTTTGCGACCAGTGTAGATCCAGATCAGCCTGTGCATCTGCAGTCTGATCAGGATCTAAACTGTTCGCCATTCCATCAATGAAACACATACCATGCTTCTAACAAGGAATATAGATCGTTGTCAGGCTACAGGAGTGAGGTATTTGATCAGGAGCTACACTGGTCAGAAATCCCATAAGCCCCATTTCTCCAGTCAGTCATTTTGGACCAGTGAATTAAATATCTAGGGGGGGAAGGGCTCATATGGACTATACTATATATAGGTTGAGAATCAGGGGAGCGTTTCACTAAACTTTGTACGACTAAAATGTTCATAAGTGCAAATTTAGGATCGTCTGAAAATTTCAATTGATGGATTTACATTTATCGAGCATGAAGCCTATGCTCCATAAATGTAAATCCAATAATTGTATACACGAAAACAACGTTAAATAAATGTGAAATTTCCAGACTATCATAATCTTGCCCATTTTAGTTGTACAAAGTTTAGTGAAACGGCCCCCAGCTCTGCAGCTGATCTTGCCCCAGTTACCAATCGAGCGCTGGGGCGGGGAGGATGGGGGTGGTGGAAGGGGCAAATATGGTATAATAAATAACTTTGAAGTTACCTCGTCACTTTCATCCTCTGAGTCGACCGTTGTGGAAACTGTGCTTTCTTGCTCTATGGATCTGAAGAAACAGAAATATATAAAAAATAACCAAAATATGGCCATTATGTATTTGCCTTGGCAAATCACATTATGTGCGTGTGTCCTGAAATCAGTAAATGTTGTTTTTGTTGCTGTGAATTCACAAATGTTGCAATTTCTTGTGTTACAATCTCATTTTTAGCATAAAATGGTGTTGTTCTGTGGAGGAGGTTTATTTTTCATGAAGACAAAAATTGCCTCTATTTCTGCCATCAATCGCAATTGGTGTTGTAATTATTACTACGACTATGTATCCTGGGTTGGGACAAAGAAACAAAATATTAAAACTACAACTGTGAAAACTTAACTATGGCTGTGACTGGAGAAATGGGATTTATGGGTTTTGCGACCAGTGTAGATCCAGATCAGCCTGTGCATCCGCACAGTCTGATCAGGATCTGCACTGCTCGCCATTCCATCAATGAAACATCTGTCATGCTTGTAACATTAGCAATATAGATCGTTATCAAGCTACAGGAGTGTGCTATTTGAACGGAACCTACACTGGTCACAAATCCCAGAAGCCCCATTTCTCCAGTCACAAATGACCTATACCTTTTACTTGCTGATCCCTTCTTGGCTAGCTCAGCCAGCCCTTTACCAGTCCTTTTCCGGAGCCCTTTGGTGTCTGCCTTCTCCAGGCCCAATAGATCAGACGAGGCCCGCTGGGCAGTCCGCACCCTTTCCTTCTCCCGGAGTCGCTCATCCCTCTTCTTCTTTCTCCGATCCTCAATATCCGTTCTTTCCTCCTGGAAACACAAAGTTGACCTTGACACAAACACAAACTTACCTTGACACAAACACAAACTTGACCTTGACACTAAAGTGATACACAAATTTGACCTTCCTTGACATTAAGTGAGAAACAAAGGTGACCTTGACACTAATGTGAGAAATACAAAGTTGACCTTGACACTAAACTGAGAAACACAAAGTTGACCTTGACACTAAACTGAGAAACACAAAGTTGACCTTGACACTAAAGTGAGAACACACAAAGTTGACCTTGACACTAAAGTGAGAACATAAAATTGACCTTGACACTAAATTGAGAAACACAAAGTTGACCTTGACACTAAACTGAGAAACACAAAATTGACCTTGACACTAAAGTGAGAAACACAAAATTGACCTTGACACTAAACTGAGAACGCACAAAGTTGACCTTGACACTAAAGTGAGAAACACAAAATTGACCTTGACACTAAAGTGAGAAACACAAAATTGACCTCGACACTAAAGTGAGAAACACAAAATTGACCTTGACACTAAACTGAGAACGCACAAAGTTGACCTTGACACTAAAGTGAGAAACACAAAATTGACCTTGACACTAAAGTGAGAAACACAAAATTGACCTCGACACTAAAGTGAGAAACATAAAATTGACCTCGACACTAAACTGAGAAACACAAAGTTGACCTTGACACTAAAGTTAGAAACACAAAATTGACCTTGACACTAAACTGAGAAACACAAAGTTGACCTTGACATTAAAGTGAGAAACACAAAATTGACCTTGACACTAAAGTGAGAAATACAAAATTGACCTTGACACTAAAGTGAGAAACACAAAATTGACCTTGACACTAAAGTGAGAAACACAAAGTTGACCTCGACACTAAAGTGAGAAACACAAAAGTCGACCTTGACATTAAATTCAGAAACAAAGTTAACAGTCTGATCTGAATCTACATGGTCGCAAAACCCATAAGCCGCATTTCTCTCTAGTCACATGCATTCCTTTAGCCTAGTAACGATATACAATCAAACCTGGCTAAAGGCCAACTCTGAATAGCAAATACCGGTCTATAGCAGCCACAATTTTGTTTTCCCAATTATTCAACTACTACATCAATTAACCTGTGAACAAAGACCATTTTTTTCTCTTCCCATGGCTGGCCTTTATTCACAGGCTTGACTGTATATTGCTTGTTTACGACAGGCGTTTCATTGATGGAATAGTGAAAAGTGCAGATCCTGATCAGCCTGGGCAGATGCGCATGCTGATCAGGATCTACACTGGTCACAGAACCCATACGCCCCATTTCGCCAGTGACATCCACATACGAGACACGCCATGTGATTTTGTACCTTCGGACATCTGCGTTATTTCATGAAATACTTTTACAAAATTTTAAAATATTTTCCGTAAATGGCATCAAAAGTTGACAAAATTTTCAATTCAAAATGTTGTCAACTTTTGACTTAATTTATGAAAAATATTGTAAATTATAAACATATTTCATGAAATTACGGAGATGTCCAAAGGTACAAAATCACATGGCGTGTCTGATATATTCCTTGTTCGTGTGTTTCATTGATGGAATAGTGAAAAGTGCAGATCCTGATCAGACTGTGCGGATGCACTGAACTGGATCTACACTGGTCATTCTCCAGTCCCATTTCTCCAGTCACATCCACATATGGCGTACCTCTGGCGTGAGATTCTCGAGGAACTGCCTGTACATCTGGTACTCCTTGAGTGTATCCTCATACTTGGAGATCTCCGACTTGACGGCCATCATGTTGGCGTTGATCTTCTTGATCTCCATAACCTTCTCCAGTTTCGCCTTTGTCTCCGTGTCCGCACTGTCGATTCATCGTGAACAAGGTTTATTACGGAAGAATTTATTACGGAAAATTGATCAAACGGAGAATACCAGGCTACTGTCTGTTTCACGAAAGCTGCCCAAATTTTACGGCTATATAGACAATTAAAAAACAATATTTTTTTCGATAATATTAAATTAAAGGAAAAATTAAGAATGAGCCTTCTATTTGTTTCGTGAAATTTGGTCAAATATTGATTTTATTGCGAAATTTTTTTTTCCCCATGTTAAATCCCCATAGACATCTTCATGGAGTGAAGATGTCTATGGGGATTTAACATAGGGAAATCTTTTTGAATTTTAGAAATACTGGACCGATTTTTAAAATTTAACTTTTGTTTTCTTAGTTAGATCATATCCAAGCTATCTAGTCAGGTTTCGGAGTCAATTTCCAAATTTTTTCGTTTTTTAACTCCTCCCACACTTCCTTACCACTTTTTCCCCCCATTTTAAATTCCCATAGACAAATCAATTTTTCGTAATAAAATCAATATTTGACCGAATTTCACGAAATAAAAAGAAGGCTCATTCTTAAATTTTCCTTTAATTTAATATTATCGAAAATAATATTGTTTTTGAATTGTCTATATAGACGTAAAATTTGGGCAGCTTTCGTGAAACAGACTATAGTGTTTTTTTGGATATATATCACGTTTATCAGATAAGGCTTTTGATTTATCTGTACTGTCTTTTGACATCTCTGTACTGTGGATTCTGTACTTTTCGTATTTGTTTATCATTGCGCACTCTTGTCACATTGAGTTCTCTCCCTTTGACAATTAGAGCGTAGGTTTGATAAACTGTGCATGTGCATCGAGGTAGCTGGTGAGCTCTTTTCACGGAGACTTCAAATCAGTTCCTTGTCATTTCTCAAGCGAGTTTATCTTTTTACTTCCCCATATATTGGTAAGAAACTGGTTCTTGTAATGTTTTGTTGTTTTAGTCTTTTTATCGGTTTAATCTGCATTGGGTGGGAGTCGCATTGCAATTTGCAAAGTGTGTTAAAAATGCATTGAAACGTGTTTATTTATAACAGCAATTTCCCCAAAATGGCAGTCTATTTGAACAAGGCAAAAACTTGATTTTTTGATAATATTAAATTAAAGCAAAATTTAATAATGAGCCTTCTTTTTATTTCGCGAAATTTGGTCAAATATTGATTTTATTGCGAAAAAACAATTTCCCCATGTTAAATCCCCATAGACAGCTTCACTTTGCATGTATGAAATTTTTCTATTTTCAGAAATAATGAACCGATTTTCAAAATCTAACTTGTTTTCAGAGTAAATTTCCATTTTTTTTTTTTGACTGCTCCCACAGCTCCCTTTACTTCTTTTCTCCCATGTTAAATTTCCATAGACAAATCAATGTTTTATAATAAAATCAATATTTGACCAAGTTTCACGAAAAATAAAAAGGTTTGCTAAAATTTAATATTATGGAAAAAAATATTGTTTTTTGCGTTCTTTATATAGCTGTAAAATTTGGGCAGGTTTCGCGAAACAGACAGTAATCCATTACAGTATACGCACAGCACCAAGAGTGAGAGTGGACTGACAGACGGGAGTTATTCCACCACCTGGGTATTTACAGTAAGCCCTCTGAGCCGGCCACTATTAGAGAATTCTATATTATAGGAATGAATGGCCTTTTTGTGGAATTTATCGGGGATATAAACTTGGAAAAGTCGCGGGAATATTGGACGAAGCGATAAAAAATGACAATTTTCGAAAAAAAATCCAAAAATAAAATGTGTTTTTTTTTCGAAAATTGTAATTTTGTAAGGCCTCATCCAGTATTCCCGCGACTTTTCCAAGTTTATATCCCCGATAAATTCCACAAAAAGGCCATTCATTCCTTATAATTCCAGCATTTGAAATAAATTTGTGAAGAAAATGTGTTTATTTTCCGTTTTCTTAAGAATTATTTTAACTGCGCCTCACGGTTACGGAAAGTAGTTTGGTGTGGGAGTTTACTGGGATATAAATTTTGGACAGAGACTTGCTATGGGCCAATCAAATGTTAAGGAATTGTGTAAATATTTTTGTGCTTGAATTATAGCCCTATTATGGCTATTCCCTCCTGATCTGTCAGACCCCACAATCAATTCAGCTCTGTGTTGTTAGTTTATGTTTACACATTTCTGTGTGTAAACAGAAGGCGTCATATTGTAATTGGTACCAGGTCGGTCATGTAATTGTTTTAAATCTATTAACTAGGGATGGCATCGAATGGTAAAAATGGTATTCGAATATTCGATTGGCTATTCGAATATATATTTGAATATTGGGAACCACCCAACCTCTAAATCTCCTCACTATTACGGAATTGACACCGGTAACACGTCTCGGATAAATTGAGTTCCCACGTGCTTCAAATAATAATCAATTAACTATGTTTTCAAGCAAGTGGAAAATTAATGTCCTGGGGATACATGTTAACATGAATCTGTTCTTTTATAATTTAATAATCCAACAAACAACATGATACTTTAAAACATGAAAGTGCTTTGTACACGTGTAATGCCCGATTAAAATATGTGTCAATAATACGCGATGTCAAACTTCCATTGTGTGTTGTGTGTATTGGAAATCTCAAATGACATCACGCATCACACAGCGGAATGATGAAATGTGTATACCGACAAGAGAATAATGGGTGTATTGAGTTTGGGAAAAGTGGAGCTCCAGACCAGCATGTGCCTCTGTGCAGTCTGTTCGCTGCGGGATGTTTACCACTCAGGTGGTTCCGCAGATTTGTTGTTGTACTGACGTATGTTACTTCAACACTACACAGTTGACACTTTGCCGGTTTTTTATCCAGCGATAACTTAAAGTATTTCCAAACTGCAGACGGTGCAGGCGGCATAATTCCAGTAATGTACATGTATATGCACGTATGTTAATGATAGTCCAACTTTACTAAACTAGTAAAACAGTATTTAACAAGAATTCCACGGAATCAAATGTCTCGCCTTGTCCAGCCGCCTTGACCTCGAGCCTGGGCCAGAAAGCAATTTTCACTGGCCCAATTATTGACTAGTCAGCCATAGAATATCAGATTATATTCTATGGCTCACTAGTCAATAATTGTTTTAGTATATGATAATAGTCGGTATATAGGACTTACGACCTTATGGTACTAGACAAAAATTGAAAAAGAATTTGGAAAAAACAAGAAACGAGGCAAAGCCACAAAGGCCAGGTTTTTTCCAAGCATAGACACTTGGATAACATAATTATACCCACTTTTTGTAGACTAGATGGCCGTGGCCTGCATGTCGCGCCTTGGGGCGAGGCATGGACACTAAAAACAGAGATATAGTAGATGGAAAAACTTTAACTGGACACACGGACGTACGGACGGACGGACGTATGCCAAAATGCCGACTATATCGCGCTTTCCGCAAGCGGGTGCGACAATGATGATAAACACCCATGTGAAGTATCAAGGTAATGGATGAAGCAGTTGCAGAGATATAGTACAGGAAAAAACTTTAACAAAAGAAATCAAAGTAATTTGACCTTGACATTGGGCACAGGGGCCGCACGGTTGGGGGTAGAATAAAATATGGATGATGATAAACACCCATGTAAAGTTTCAAGGTAATGGGCGAAGCAGTTGCAGAGATATAGTATAACGAAAAACTTTCACCAAAAAACTTTAACCAGACATACGTTAAAAAGTTAACGTTGAAAATGGCTAAGTCAATTACGTAGAAATAATAGGTCAAGGTAAAAAAAAATGGTCACATGTTGGATATGGTGGGCACCCCTTGGTTATGGAGCTGTAAAAGTTTGGTGGTCCTAGGTGGTACACTACCAAAGAAATGGACTTAAACACAAAAACTTAACATTGTAAACGCGAAAAGTTAACATCGCCCGCCCGCCCGCCCGCCCGCCCGGCTTTCACCAATCCAATAGCCTGGATTTTTTTCAAAAAAAAACCTGGCTAAAAATGAAAAAAAAGTTTAAAAAAAAAAGTTTAAAATTAAAAAAAATAATGCTCGCTACTGGAGCCCAGAATTTTTATAATAGTCCGATATTTATCTACATATCATATCTGCACAGGTCCACATATTGCCACAATATTGTCAACACAGTTTACGGAAATGTAATACCCAGGTATAATAATTTACCTGTATAAATTACCTGTAATAATTTAGCTGGACAGTTAGTGGTCAATCTGGACATTTGCAAATGCTTGCACATGCACAAGTGTTCAACTGGAGAAAGCTATTGTTCTCTCTACAGGTAAGGTGTACAGAGCGCACGAGAAAACGGGTCTTCATGCATTAATGTTCAGTTTGTAGCATAGAAAGAAATAGAGTTTGACCTTGACCCTGGAGCCCGGAATTTTTTGTAAATGACCGTAACACGAAAACTTAACATTGAATGATGACGCCGCCGACGATGCGTCGACGGCCACCGCCGATGCCGACTCCGGAAAAGCAAAACCTAAGTCTCGCTTTCCGGTTCGCGGGCGAGACAAAAATGTGATTATATAACACTCATATAATCGCTCAAATCCGGAATATTTGAGTAATTAATTAACATAAGTAGATTCTTTTTCTTTGGAAACAAAACATTGGTGCGAATCAGGTATTAATTCATTACTCATTTACTGATTGGTTAACCAATGAGAATTCAACAAACACATAATTATACCACCAAAAAACACTGTGTACCGACAAAGCAGCGGGAGTTCTTTACCAAGGATCAACAATTACGCTATTTAATGCAATTAAACTTTATTAAGGTACGTATTAAACACCTGCAAGCCTTCAGGCTGTCAAAACAATACCGTGTTATTAATTGTCGATATTAGGGACAAACAAACTTTAACGCGATACCGTATTAATCGTCGATAACGGACAATACAAACTTTGACATATGCCGGGATCAATTGCTGTATGTGCGACGGTGAGAAAGAAGTAAACCAATCAATACCTTGAAATAATTTTTCCATTCAAATATTCGGTCAATAAATGAATATTCGAATATTCGTTGCCATCCCTATTATTAACGGTGTAGTTTGATGGACCTTTGTGGAATATGTCTGAATTCTGTACAAATGTATATTTGGTAGATTAGCACTGTTTGCTCGTGGTCCGTCAAATTACATTTACACATGAAATCTGTACTTATTGTTATATATTCTTCTGTACCATATTTGTGCCTGTGTCCGTTTGTGATAGGCTCTTACTAGCACCACTTAGGATTTGTTCCACATATGTATATTACAGAGGGAGATGAGGCTTTCGTGCTGATTGACTGATGCTTTTGAGATATGATCTAGTGAGCTACAGTTGATTAACTACCATGTTACATATTACTACTAGAAACACACGACATACTGCGGAGCCCAGCAGGGGACGTAGAATTATTTTTTATTAATTTGTTCCCACGAAATAACAATTTCTTCCCTCAATTTAACAATTTGTTCACTCAAATTAACAATTTGTTGCCATGACATAACAATTCGTTCCCTCGAATTAACAATTCGTTTCCACAAATTAACAAGGTCATTTAAGGGTTCAATCCCGTATTTAACCTGCTGCATTGGGAGGAAATTCCCAAAATCAGAACAGAATATTTACATCGAAATAAATATATTCATCCTGCAATTAGAATAACCGGACATGGTGCCAGGTCCATACCACAGCAAAGTTACTTGGCCCCTTCCTTCCCGGATTAGGAATAATCGTATTACTCATACAAGGGGTAAAACCAGATTTAATCCTCACATACAAGAATGCCAAAGAAATACCTGAGGGCCAAACCAGGTTCTCCACCCACTGCATGCTCCCACCTGCCATCAACTATCAGACAAGAAAACAGGTACGAACACTGAGGCTCGCCAAGATGACCGTGACAATACTCACATTCGAATAGCCTCGCCAGAATTTGAGTCGTTGTCCTTGAGGAACTCGTCAAACATGGCGGCGTCCTCCTCCAGGTATTGCTCGGCCAGCTCCAACTTCCGCTCCTCAGCCTGGGCTACCTCTTCCAGCTTCTGGGTCTCATCTCGCTTCACGCCCAGCGAGTACTGCAATACACAGCCCACATAATATCTAATATCTCTCATTTTGCTTCACGCCCAGCGAGTACTGCAATACACAGCCCACATAATATCTAATATCTCACATCTTGCTTCATGCCCAGCGAGTACTGCAATACACAGCCCACATAATATCTAATATCTCTCATTTCGCTTCACGCCCAGCGAGTACTGCAATACACAGTCCACATAATATCTAATATCTCTCATTTCGCTTCACGCCCAGCAAGTACTGCAACACATAGCCCACATAATATCTAATATCTCTCATTTCGCTTCACGCCCAGCGAGTACTGCAATACACAGCCCATATAATATCTAATATCTCTCATTTCGCTTCACGCCCAGCGAGTACTGCAATATACAGCCCACATAATATCTAAAACAGTGGAACCTCTCTAACCGGACACAGAGATAATATATGCGATCTCATTGTGAGAGGTTTCTTGATAACTCATATCAGATAATAATGCATGTTCATGATTAATCAAGATATAAGTATGTCCAATAATGGTTATACGTCTGATTTACAATGGAACATCTCAACAGGACACCCTGAGGACCTCCGAGCCCGTCATTACGAGGCATCGCATTTTGAGCCATCACGATTCACTGTATTTAAATATTTTCTAGAACATAATATTTTAAAGGCACTGCGACAAACTTTGCAGAGTACATGCGGAATTATATTTTGTAAATATATTATTTTGTAAACGTGCTTAATGAAATTACGCAGATGTCCGAAGGTACATCGCATGGCGTGTCTCATAGATAATATGCAGAATAATTGGAGTGCACCAAATTACGCATGTGTGAATGATGGAGGATTATCCTATGAAAGTGTGAAATATAAAGAAGTTTTGTGGCAGAATGGAGAAAGTTATTCAATATAGACAGCTGGACAATATGGCATGGATTGAACTAATCTACAACACTATGTTACCAGGTTTCACTAAAATTCTTACAACACAAATGTTTGTACAAGATTTTTATTAATTTGTTTCTCACACAACCATGGTTAACTAACTTTACAATTGTGCAGCTACACGCAGACAACATTATATGTGAACACATCCACTCAAGATTTTACAACATCGGCTGTCAGTGTAAATGTTATTCTACTAGATGGCCACGGCCCGCATGTCGCACCTGTCAAGGCATTTGATAGTGCTATTAAACTGTTAATGCAAAACAAGCTTTAACCCGTAGACATATTATCGATAATATGAAAATATGGATGATGATAAACACACATGTGAAGTTTCGAGTGAATTGGATAAGCAGTTTCTGAGATATAATGTTCTTAAAAACTTTAACCTAAATCCAAAAAAAAAATTAAAGGTAAACTGCAAAGTAATTTGACCTTGACATTGGGCACAGGGGCCACACAGGTGGAGCGTAGAATGACAATATGGATCATGATAAACACCTGTGTGAAGTTTCGAGTGAATTGGCGAAGAGGTTTCAGAGATATAGTGTTCTTAACAACTTTAACCTAAATAAAAACAAGAAACGAGGCAAAGCCACGAAGGCCAGGTTTTTTCCAAGCATAGACACTTGGATAACATAATTATACCCACTTTTGTAGACTAGATGGCCGTGGCCTGCATGTCGCGCCTTGGGGCGAGGCATGGACACTAAAAAAATAGATATAGTAGATGGAAAAACTTTAACCAAAAAACTTTAACCGGACACACGAACGAACGGACGGACGTATGCCAAAATGCCGACGATATCGCGCTTTCCGCAAGCAGGTGTGACAATGATGATAAACACCCATGTGAAGTATCAAGGTATTGGGTGAAGCAGTTGCAGAGATATAGTACACGAAAAAACTTTAACAAAAAAATTCAAAGTAATTTGACCTTGACATTGGGCACAGGGGCCGCACGGTTGGGGGTTAGAATGAAAATATGGATGATGATAAACACCCATGTGAAGTTTCAAGGTAATGGGCGAAGCAGTTGCAGAGATATAGTATAACGAAGAAGTTTTAACCAAAAAACTCTAACCAGACGTACGTTAAAAAGTTAACATTGAAAATGGCTAAGTCAATTACGTAGAAATAATAGGTGAAGGTAAAAAAAGTCGACTGCGCGGAAAAAATGGGTGAAGTTAAAAAAAAAAGTAATATGTTGGATAGTGATATGTGGTGGGTACCCCTTGATTATGAAGCTGTGAAAGTTTGGTGGTCCTAGGTGGTACAGTACCAAAGAAATGGACTTAAACACGAAAACTTAACATTGTAAACGCGAAAACTTAACATTGAAAATGGCTAAGTCGACAACGCGGAAAAAATGGGTCAAGTTAAAAAAAAAGTAACATGTTGGATAGTGATATGTGGTGGGCACCCCTTGATTATGAAGCTGTGAAAGTTTGGTGGTCCTAGGTGGTACAGTAACAAAGAAATGGACTCAAACACGAAAACTTAACATTGATTGTGGACGCCGCCCGCCGCCCGCCCGCCCGCCCGCCCGGCTTTCGCCAATCCAATAGCCTGGATTTTTTTTCAAAAAACCTGGCTAAAAAATGCGTAGAATGACAATATGGATCATGATAAACACTCGTGTGAAGTTTCGAGTAAATTGGCGAAGCGGTTTCAGAGATATAGTGTTCTTAACACGCCCGCAAGCGGGTGTGACACCAATTCAATTTTGCACTTACAAACATCTAAGTCTTACGAAGTTTAGTGAAACGGGCTCCTGTTCCCCAAGATTGGGTGATAAATTGCCATGACAGAAAACTATTATAGGAATGAATGGCCTTTTTGTGGAATTTATCGAGGTATAAACTTGGAAAAGTCGCGGGAATACTGGACGAAGGCCGGAAGGCCTCGTCCAATATTCCCGCGACTTTTCCAAGTTTATATCCCCGATAAATTCCACAAAAAGGCCATTCATTCCTTATAATTCCAGCATTTGAAATAAATTCATCAAGAAAATTGGTTTATTTTCAGTTTTCTTAAGAATTATTTTAACTGCGCCTCAGGCTTACGGAAAGTAGTTCGGCGTGGGAGTTTACTGGGATATAAATTTTGGACAGAGACTTGCTACAGGCCAATCAAATGTTATGGAATTGTGTAAATATTTTTGTGCTGGAATTATAACATAATAATGTGCATACCTGAACTAAGAACATTTCTCGTTTCTTGGCAATATATTCGGCAAGAGATTCTTTCTCCACATGTCGATCTGCAAAGCAAATCAAATGTATATACATGTACTTGAAAAATAGATATGACAGCTTCAAAGACATGGACTGAAATGCAGTGATGGTCAAACGAAATCCAAATATCAACAATGAGACATGCCATGTGATTTTGTACATTAAAGATACATGCCCACTCAGTAGGTTATAATATAGGGAGATATTCTGTAGATATGACATTTTCTGGCAAAAGAAACATTCATTCACCATTACCCCACATATTGATTGGAATTATTATACATTTTATATCAGATGTAAATTTCCACACTGATATCAGGGGCGATAACAATGTTTCCTTAAAATGTTAACGGACATTACTATTTATTCTCTGTATTTATTTTTTGATGAGCAACAATCATACTTTATAATCTGTCAAAAATATTATTTTTTCAAGTGACACATTTAATTACTATAAATAATTAACAAGAGCTGTAGGAGAACAGCATAGCTCGACTACGAGGGTTGTCGATGTACACATAGCTTGACAAAGAAGGTGGCTGCGGCCTGCATAAAAACCTTAACCAAGGTTGACTAAAAACATTAACCAAGGGATTATTGATGTACGTCACTAGGAGATAAAGTTTTCCAAGTATGGTTGCTGTAGGCCCAGGAGTATTCCATATACAAGCTTGACTAAAAACCGTAACCAAGGGGAGATAACTAAGTAATCCAAGGATAAAAGTAGGTCAAGGTCAAATATAGGTCAGGGATTATTGATGTACATCATTAGGAGATGAAGTTGTCCAAGTATGGTTGATGTAGGCCCAAAAGTATTCCATATACAAGCTTGACTATAAACATTAACCAAGTAATTGAAGGTTAAATGTAGGTGAAGGTAAAATAAAGGTCAGGGGTTATTGATGTACATCCCTATGAGAAAAAGTTATCCAAGTATGGTGTCTGTATGCACAATAGTATTCCATCTACAAGCTTGACTAAAAACCTTAACCAAGGTTGAGTAACTAGATGGCCGCGGCCTGCATGTCGCGCCTTGTGGCGAGGCAGGGACACTAAAAAAAAAGATATAGTATAACGAAAAACTTTAACCAAAAAACTTAAGCAAAAACTTTAACCGGACACACGTACGTACGTACATACGTACGTACGACAAAGTGCCGACTATATCGCGCTTTCCGCAAGCGGGCGCGAAAAAAAATTTAACCAAAAACTTCAAAGTAATTTGACCTTGACATTGGGCACAGGGGCCGCACGGGATGGGGGTAGAATGAAAATATAGATGATGATAAACACCCATGTGAAGTTTCAAGGTAATGGGCAAAGCAGTTGCAGAGATATAGTATAACGAATAAATTTAACCAAAAAACTTAACCAAAAACCTTAACCAAAAAACTTAACCGAAAACTTTTAACCAAAAAACTTAACCAAAAACTTCAAAGTAATTTGACCTTGACATTGGGCACAGGGGCCGCACGGGAGGGGGGTAGAATGAAAATATAGATGATGATAAACACCCATGTGAAGTTTTCAAGGTAATGGGCAAAGCAGTTGCAGAGATATAGTATAACGAAAAACTTTAACCAAAAAACTTAACCAAAAAGTTTAACCAAAAAACTTAACCAAAAAACTTAACCAAAAACTTCAAAGTAATTTGACCTTGACATTGGGCACAGGGGCCACACGGGAGGGGGTAGAATGAAAATATAGATGATGATAAACACCCATGTGAAGTTTTCAAGGTAATGGGCAAAGCAGTTGCAGAGATATAGTATAACAAAAAACTTTAACCAAAAAACTTTACCAAAAACTTTAACCAAAAAACTTAACCAAAAACTTCAAAGTAATTTGACCTTGACAGTGGGCACAGGGGCCGCATGGGAGGGGGGTAGAATGAAAATATAGATGATGATAAACACCCATGTGAAGTTTGAAGGTAATGGGCAAAGCAGTTGCGGAGATATAGTATAACGAAAAACTTTAACCAAAAAACTTAACCAAAAACTTTAACCAAAAAACTTAACCAAAAAACTTAAGCAAAAACTTTAACCAAAGAACTTAAGCAAAAACTTCAAAGTAATTTGACCTTGACATTGGGCACAGGGGCCGCACGGGAGGGGGGTAGAATGAAAATATAGATGATGATAAACACCCATATGAAGTTTCAAGGTAATGGGCAAAGCAGTTGCAGAGATATAGTATAAGGAAAAACTTTAACCAAAAAAACTTAATCAAAAACTTCAAAGTAATTTGACCTTGACATTTGGCATAGGGGCCGCACGGGAGGGGGGTAGAATGAAAATATAGACGATGATAAATACCCATGTGAAGTTTCAAGATAATGGGCAAAGCAGTTGCAGAGATATAGTATAACGAAAAACTTTAACCAAAAACTTTAACCAAAAAACTTAACCAAACAACTTAACCAAAAACTTTAACCGGACACACGTACGTACGTACGAACGAACATACGTATGTACGTACGTACGCCAAAGTGCCGACTATATCGCACTTTCCGCCAGCGGGCGCGACAAAAACCTTAACCAAGGGGAATTAAGTAAGTAATTTAAGGTTAAATGTAGGTGAAGGTCAAATATAGGTCAGGGGTTGTTGATGTACATCACTAGGAGATGAAGTTGTCCAAGTATGGTTGGTGTAGGGCCATGAGTATTCCATCTACAAGCTGGACTAAAAACCTTAACCAAAGAGAATTAAGTAAGTAATTCACTATGACAAAAGGTTGTCCAAGTATGGTGTCTGTATGCACAATAGTATTCCATGTACAAGCTTGAGTAAAAAGCTTAACCAAGGTCGAGTAAAAACCGTAACCAAGGGGAATTAACTAAGTAATTCAAGGTTAAATGTAGGTCAAGGTCAAATATAGGTCAGGGGTTGTGGATGTACATCACTAGGAGATGAAGTTGTCCAAGTATGTTTGGTGTAGGGCCAGGAGTATTCCATATACAAGCTTGACTAAAAACCTTACCCATGGGGAAATAACTAAGTAATTCAAGGTTAAAAGTAGGTCAAGGTCAAATATAGGTCAGGGATTATTGATGTACATCACTAGGAGATGAAGTTGTCCAATATGGTTGGTGTAGGGCCATGAGTATTCCATCTACAAGCTTGACTAAAAACCTTAACCAAAGATAATTAAGTAAGTAATTCAAGAGGAAATGTAGGTCAAGGTCAAATATAGATCAGGGGTTATTGATGTACATCACTATGACAAAAGGTTGTCCAAGTATGGTGTCTGTATGCACAATAGTATTCCATGTACAAGCTTGAGTAAAAAGCTTAACCAAGGTCGAGTAAAAACCTTAACCAAGGGGAATTAAGTAAGTAATTCAAGATTAAATGTAGGTGAAGGTCAAATATAGGTCAGGGGTTGTTGATGTACATCACTAGGAGATGAAGTTGTCCAAGTATGGTTGGTGTAGGGCCAGGAGTATTCCATCTACAAGCTTGACTAAAAACGTTAACCAAGGGGAATTAAGTAAGTAATTCAAGAGGAAATGTAGGTCAAGGTCAAATATAGATAAGGGGTTGTTGATGTACATCACTAGGAGATGAAGTTGTCCAAGTATGGTGGGTGTAGGGCCAGTAGTATTCCATATAGAAGGTTGACTAAAAACCTTAACCAAAATGAATTAAGTAAGTAATTGAAGAGGAAATGTAGGTGAAGGTCAAATATAGATCAGGGGTTATTGATGTACATACCTATGAGAAAAGGTTGTCGAAGTATGGTGTCTGGATGCACAATAGTACTCAATGTACAAGCTTGAAAAAAAACCTTAACCAAGGTTGACTAAAAACCTTAACCAAGGGGATAAGTAAGTAATTCAAGAGGAAACTGTAGGTGAAGGTCAAATATAGATGAGGGGTTATTGATGTGCATCACTTGGAGATGAAGTTGTGCAAGTATGGTGGGTGTAGGGCCAGTAGTATTGCATATACAAGCTTGACTAAAAACCTTAACCAAGGTTGAGTAAAAAACTTAACCAAGGGGAATTAACCAAGTAATTCAAGAGGAAATGTAGGTCAAGGTCAAATATAGATCAGGGGTTATTGATGTACATCACTAGGAGATGAAGTTGTGCAAGTATGGTGGGTGTAGGGCCAATAGTATTCCATATTCAAGCTTGACTAAAAACCTTAACCAAGGCGTGACGGTGACGTCGACGCCGACGCCGGGGTGACAACATAAGCTCTACTTATTCTTCGAATAGTCGAGCTAAAAACTACCATGCCTCATTTGCATTTCATCAACTTTCAATGTCATTTAAGGAACATACATTAAATTTTGTAAATAGTTTTCACAAGATACTGCACATTCTGCATTTGCTATGAATTTTTGTGTCAACTTTCGAGTTCATTTAAGGAAAATATCATAAATTTGGTAAATATTTGTCATGAGATATCGCACATGTTCTTAGGTACAAAATCACTTGGCGTGTCTCTGACATATATTTCAGTTTTCCATTTTTCTCAATGTTCCTTTACCTCGGGTGACGGCAATGGTGAACTGTGGGTCATCCTTGACAGCAACGGCCTTGTCTGTCTCCACTTCCTCCTTTTCCTCGTCAGAGTCAGCGGGCTTGATCATCGACGCCGTCTTGAAGTTCACCTTGGACGCGTACGTTGTCTTCTCATGGACCTTCAACTCTCGCTGCCGCAGTCGCTCCTACGACAGACAACACAAGTTTTCTCATTTCCACCGTCGCCTAAAATAAATTGCTCAGTCATTCCTACAGCGGACAACACAAGTAGTTAGTGGGACAAAGTGAAATTGAATGGGTTTAATGTCCCAGCAACAGCTAACGTCATTTATGGACACAACCTCGGTTTCGAGTCTCAAACGGAAGACAATTTTTAGTTAGCCTGGGCCCGGTTGCTCAAAACCTCTGTTAGCTCAACAGACTGTTAAATCCTTAGCATGTATTCCGCATGTAATGGGTTAAACAGTTATCAGTCACCCAACGTTACATTCTTATGGGCAATATAAATGACAACAGCATTTATGGCATAAAATGGCTTTTGCAGTATAATAAAATAATGTATTACAAGAAACGAGGCAAAGCCACGAAGGCCAGGTTTTTTCCAAGCATAGACACTTGGATAACATAATTATACCCACTTTTTGTAGACTAGATGGCCGTGGCCTGCATGTCGCGCCTTGGGGCGAGGCATGGACACTAAAAAAACAGATATAGTAGATGGAAAAACATTAACGAAAAAAAAAATTTAACCGGACACACGGACATATGCCAAAATGCCGACGATATCGCGCTTTCCGCAAGCAGGTGCGACAATGATGATAAACACCCATGTGAAGTATCAAGGTAATAGGCGAAGCAGTTGCAGAGATATAGTATAACAAAAAAGTTTTAACCAAAAAACTTTAAGCAGACGTACGTTAAAAAGTTAACATGAAAATGGCTAAGTCAATTACGTAGAAATAATAGGTAAAAAAATGGTCACATGTTGGATAGTTGTATGTGGTAGGCACCCCTTGGTTATGAAGCTGTGAAAGTTTGGTGGTCCTAGATGGTACAGTAAGAAAGAAATAGACCCAAACACGAAAACTTAACATTGATTGTGGACGCCGCCCGCCAGCCGCCCGGCTTTCGCCAATCCAATAGCCTGGATTTTTTTTACAAAAACCTGGCTAAAAATCATAATACACTAGAACAATAAATATATAAATGAAACAAAGCATGTTTGGTTATCAGTACAGCTTCAATGTATGATATATAGTATAAAGTAGCCTCTAACATTTGCGTTGATTTAATATGATATTTATTATTAACCCATTTCATTCTGAGGATAAGCCATTATATACGGAAAATTCTAAATATTTTCCTTCTATGCACTCGGAAGTATATGTCGTGACCACCATTTGAACCGTCTCATTGAGACGGTTCAAATGAGTGGTCACAACATATACTTTCATTGAGAAATAACAAAAATAAAATATTTAAAAAAAAAACCATACCCATAAGGTGTATTCCGCATGTAAGGGGTTAAATTTGTTGATGGATACCTTGTGTCTTATGAAAGTAGTAATGTAGCAAATAACATATTAAGATCCTCTATTTAATAACCAAGACTTACCTGTTTTTTCTTCTGTCGCTCTTTGTCCCGCATCATAAATATGTCGCTGTCCGGCGGCATTTTGAATGGATTGCCTGCTGGTACTAAATCATCTGAAATTATAAAAAAACAATCGCTACTTTTTTATGACTTCCAGTATTAAATGAGAAATGCAGATTTTTTTAAAACTGAACAATACCGACAAATGATGTAGATCGTGATGAGACGGCTCATCTGGATCTACAACATTTGCTTTATGGTCTGTAGGGTTTAAAGGGGATAAAGGAAAGTTTACTACTGTCATAGCAAACAAGAAAGGCAAAAATTGTGTAATTCACTTCACTACTGATCATGAGCTTGAAGTCAAACCGGCATATTCACAACGTACTGAATGTAATGTAGCATGCAGCCTATGCTCAATAAATATAAATCCAATAATTGTTTACAAGAAAACATTGTTAATGTGAAATTTACAGACTATCATAATTATACACTTATGAACATTTTAGTCGTACAAAGTTTAGTGTAACAGCCCATTGAAAATCAGAAAATAAAGTATTACCTGACATTTCGGATCGACAGGAGCCTGTTTTTGCCGAGTTCGGAAAAGTCACCCGGCCAGACTGTCGTGACTGGTTCTCTTGTCCTGGTGAAAATTAATAAATGCACGAGTGAATGGAATGGTGCTTAGTGACCCATCAACACAAAAGAGTATCATTTAGAGCCAAGCAATTTAGATGAAGCAGAAAATAGTAGTAAAGTAGTGTGTTATATATGGTAGGCAATCAAATGATTAGGGTAAAAAACAAATTTTAAAATGTGTTCATAGAACACGGATGCCCCATATATCACTTTCATAGTAAACGAGGCAAAATTCCAAGTCAAAAAGGGGGAGATAATCCATTAATCGAGGGTTGAACCAAAAATCGAAATAAATGTTGCGCGTCTACTCATCATAAGGAAGCTACATACCAAGTTTCAGGTCTGTAGCTAGTACGGTTTAAAAGTTGTGACTGGAGAAATTGGGTTTCGCAACCAGTGTAGATCCAGATCAGCCTGTGCATCCGCACAGTCTGATCAGCATCTGCACTGTTCGCCATTACATTAATGAAACACCCTGAATGCTTCTAACAAGTAATATAGATCGCTACCATGCTACAGGAGTGTGCTATTTGACCAGGAGCTAATCTGGTCACAAGTCCTATAAGCCCAATTTCTCCAGCCATAGCCACAAATATGGATGTGACTGGAGAAATGGGGCTTATTGGATTTGTGACCGGTGTTTCTCCTGATCAGGAAGCACACTCCTGTAGCCTGACAACGATCATTTTTGCTTGTTAGAAGCATGACAGGTGTTTCATTGATGGACTGGTGAACAGTGCAGATCCTGATCAGACTGTGTGGATGCACAGGCTGATATGGATCTACACTGGTCATGGAAACAGGAAAGGCATACTAATACTTTACTTTTATCCCGTCAACACTTTTGTATATGAAGATATTATGTACACAATGTAGCTTAAAACCTTAACCCTTATCCTGCTATGGAACTATTGGCTTATCAGCCCAGCCACTGCTGCAGAACTATTGCAATCTAACAGATGTAAACAATTATATGCCAGTGACCTCAGTATAACATGTTTAACTGAAAGGCTATTGAGATTATGATATTAATACCAGCATAATAAATGTTGGAAATTGAATAAGCTACACACAGATATAATTGTCATGAATGTATGTACATGTAAATAATACCTGAACATATATGAAGTATCACATACATACAGAAATCTTTGAAAACAAAAAATGTTCAACAATTATATTTGATTGTTTGGCTATGAAATACTATTTTTCTTCTTTTTACTACATTATTATAATGGATATTAAATATACAAAACCATTGCCTGTCATATGTATGTAACTGCCAAAATAAATCTTATTTATGACATTATTACTGCCACACAAATAATTGTGCTAAAACTTCATCTACATTCATCACACGGTTCGTCATTTTGAAGAAATGTTCTGTGTATTGACTTTTGGGATTACACGGCTTTGTGTTGGCATATTCAACATCGATTGATCGGTATATTTAGATATTATCACGTGAACACCATGTGACATGTATTTATGAATGAATTTACAACTTATCTGAATGGGAATCCCGTAGTAAAACTGCAAACGAGGTAGATATTTGAGGGAAGCCCCTAGCGCGGACAGGGTCCGCGATTAGCAGTGAGGAGTAAAATGCGGTGGCGCGGACACTGTCCGTGCTCCACAGGATAAGGGTTAACACAATTCTTAGACAGGCAAATGGACAGACGGACATGGTATTTTATTTTGTGGTACATAAAAATTAACAAATTACGGCAAATATTTTGTCAAATTAAGAGACTAACAGAAAAAAAAAACAGTCTAACAACTCCTTGCCCCATACCCTCTTTAGCAAATGCAGGCAAACACTCATGACTTACTTGATTTCTTTCCCGATGCAATAGATGCATCTGGAGATCCCAGATTGGACCTAAGTGGGGAGTCAGCCATCCTTACTCTTTATATGTCCTTGAAATGTTCTCTATAACATTGGATCTGCAAATAATGTATGAACCAAGTTTTCGAATTACCTGGCTTATCGCATCGCCGTTTTACGTCGATATTTCAACGAAACACAATATTTTCCGTAAATGAAATAGGCAGTTGACAAAATTCAGAGTTCAATAGTCTCAAAACTGAAAAGACTGATTTTAAAAATTGATATACAGTCAAACCTGTGCTAAAGACCACCTCCGAATAGCAATCACTTGGCTGTAAAGGCCACACTTTTGTTGTCCCAATGGCACAATTATTATATAAATGACCCTGTGAATAAAGACCACCTGTGAACAAAGGCCAGATTTTTCACTTCCCATGGATGGCCTTTATTCACAGGTTTGATTGTACCGTATTTATTCTAATAAACGCCCGCACGGCTATATAATTGGTGGGGATCAAAACGTGGAAAATATTATCAAAATCTGTTATTTTAACATACAAAAGCCATTTAAAACAATGTTTTAAATGGCTTTTGTATGCGAAAAATAACATATTTAGAATGCAAATATGAAGAGGAGTGCTACTATTAGACAGGGGGCTACTATTAGAATAAATATGTTCGGCAAAAAATGACGATGCAATACATGTAATATGAATTGTTTACCAACTGTCTTGGAAAAGCAAATATGAAATCTGGCCACAGGCTAAATTCAAAACTGTGTTTTTCAATTGTATGTAATGGTACGTTCTCTTGCACAGTGAATCAGTAGAATTAGCATCTGATGACTCTGCTGAAGTGTTTCAGCAATTAAATATTGTGATAGTAAAATGGTTAATATCGTGTTAATGGTGGCAAGATCACATATGATCAGGTCTATTAAGTGTCCATATAATATATTAATGCAGAGCCAACATTTTAAACGTTACCTTTATAAGGCAGCAGAAAATCTGAAGAATTCCAAATGTTATCTGTAAACACAGACGCCGGCTTGATAGGTCCATTAAATGGAGGTATCAGGTTTTCTTAGCAAAATCAATTATGCATGTAAATAAGTGAAAATAAGAAAGTTCTTACCTTAGTACTAGAAACACATTTTCTTAAAATACTGAAAGAGAAACGGGAATAGCAAACATGAGTTGATAGTGGATATATGGTGTCAGCCATTGCTCATGACATAAAAAATAGACGAAAACCGAGTAGGCTAGAAAACCGGGTGGGGGACTATACCCCGAAAACTGGCATCTCGACCATATTCCTAATTGTGGTGACACAATAAACTGCGCCCGGTAAACCAGAGACTACACAATTCTTTTGTTGTTTTCAGATGATTGGCAAGGGATTTTGATTCAATTTGGTAACACAGTTTATTTAGAAAAGTTTTGTGCATACTTATGAATAGCGCGCACAGCGTTAAATAGGCGAACACCAATTGGGACAGTGTAATCGAAGGCACTCGGTTTTTGTTTAGCGGGCAGTTTACACGATTTTCAAAGACTGAAATTCGCACAAAATAGGATATATGTATTATATACAAACATATCATGATGTGGGATATAGCTTTGATGCACATTCAACATATATTTTGACGCAAACTATAAGGATGGCATTACAAAAATGCAAACAACAGTCAACAGTGTCATCGGTTTTCGAGTGATATTCAGAAACGTACTTCAAATGCTTCGTTTCAAATAGTAAAAACTCATTGTCATTACTTACTCAACTCACAATATTAATTTATCATAATGCTAATGAATGTAATTAATTTGCATGGATGGAAGTACAAACAGCTTGAAAAAGCAGAGATCATTAAATTACCTGTCAATAAACCGCCAACCCATCGGCCATTTGTGTCCCTAGCAACACTTCCGGTGTTTTCACACATGTATCATGTGTATAGAAGAATCCGGGTCAGAACGGCCCAAAACCAAAACGGCCCAGTACCAGAACGGCCACTGACCAGGACGGCCCGGGTCAAAATAGACTAACATGCCATGTCTCTATATCATGTTTAACTTCTATTTTTCATTATCTGACTTTTTTCATTTATTATTTTCTTTGTAACGGTAGTGAAAGCCATAGTGCTATGTCTAGGGTCAAAAAGGCCCACTTACCAGGACGGCCCGGGTCAAAAAGGCCCAGTTTTAAGTAGGACGTTATGAAATGAAAGTCGAAGGAATATATTATTTTATTGTTTTATTGTTTAATGAATATATACACATGTAAACATTAACAAATGAGACGCGGCATGCGATTTCGTACTTTAGAACATGATCTTAGAAAATTCGCCATCAATTTTTAAGAATAATAGTGATAGGATCATAATTTATGTCCGAATTTGACGAAACTTCCAGCGTAAATGAGTAATTAAATATAATTAATTTCTGCATTTACTCTGAAATCTTCGTCTATAAATTAAACTGATTTACAGTGAAACTTTTACAAAATCATAAACAAATAAAGGTAACAATTATTACAGAGCCTGTCCCACATTATATATTATATAATACCTTTCCAAGATCGGCGCAGCTGTGTCTACTTCGATGTCGGTGATAGACGTGATTAAAGATGTGGTATCCCAAATCCGAAGCCACTTCACAACAGATCAATTAAGTTACTGGCACACGCGGTAAAATTACCGTGAATTAGCTGATCAATCACACATGATAATAATGCACGAAAGAAACCATACCCGCAATCAACAAAATATTCTTCCATCTTCTTCTTTCAAAATTGTATATTCTCCCCGTTATATAGCACATAAATAAAGTGGGCCGTTCTGAACCCCCTAAAACTGGGCCTTTTTGGTATACCTTTTGAAACTGGGCCTTTTTGACCCGGGCCGTCCTGGTAAGTGGGCCTTTTTGACCCGCTACTTGTATAGAATACGAAAATAACGAATTAACGCGAACAGATGGCTGAAATTCTGAAAAGGACATGCAAATGATTGTCCAATGTTTTAAATTGTTGGCACACATTTCTAGATTTATATGTGTTTTGTTTGTTTTTTTAGGTGGCCATATAAACTAATATAATCTGTATGAAGTACTGGCCAGTCCGTCTGTCCGTCTGTCCGTCTGTCTCTGTCTGTCCGTCCATCAACCCGCCCGTCCATACACTCCAGTCAAGTATGTTCCAGGCTACCGTTTGTTTCGAATAATGTTGCCCACTTTTTACGGTTATACAAACATTGCAAGCAGTGTGTTTCAATATATTTTAGGCCCCTGCCACCGAATGAGGAGGGGGCATATAGTGTTAACGGCGTTCGTACGTCCGTACGTACGTCCCAAAACCTTAACGCTCGGGTAAATCATGGACCATACATTCATTTTCGTCCCAGGTTAAATGTCTTATAATTTCTGTTTCCTTACACGGATCTGCTTGATAGTTCACACACGCATTGCTCTAATGGCCCTCTACCGTCCTGCGACAAATCTACGATCGTCCCGCCAGTGCTAAGTCCAGGGTCAAGGTCACATACTTGGTGAATTTGAATCATTAACGCTCGGGTAAATGTCTTATAATTTCTGTTTCCTTGCATTCATCTGCATGATATTTCACATACGCATTGCTTTAATGGTCCTCTACCGCCCTTTGACAAATCCACGATCATCCCGCCCTCGCTAAGGCTAACAGCAAGAACATCTTCTGAAATGTTCAACACCCACTGTATTACTCCAAATACCATTTAGCCCATTTACCCCTAAATAACTGGAATGGATTATAATATGTTAATATCCGACCAATCCAATCGTAACAAAGTGATTCCAGATTAGTCCATTTACATGTATAAGAAGGGAGTTCTCTTTTTCAAAAAATAAACATGAAAATTACTTGCAAAACGTGCAGATCCTAAAGAGACTGTTCGTCACGAGCCTGCTCATCTGGATCTACACTGTGTGCAAAGACCACTATAGAAGTCTGTGGTGCTGAAAGGGTTAAACGCCCGAACACACGAGAGTATGCCAGGCTAGGCCATTGGCGGACGTCAACCGAGCACTCGGAGCTCTGAATAGGTACTGGTCCTGTATATTTGCGGTTGCACACTCCTGTAGCCTGATAGCAATCTACAATGCTAATTAAATGCATGAAGGGTGATTTATTGAGGTAATGGCGAACAATGCAGATCCTGATCAGACTGTGCGGATGCACAGGCTGATCTGGATCTACATTGGTCGATAAACACATAAGCCCCTTTTCTCCAGTCACAACCACATACTGTGACTCGCCATAACAACAAAACAGAGAGAGACACGCATAGATAAATGTACCTGTTTATTCTCAAATCTCTTTACATTTTGTTTTATATAATTGCAACACTATTTGTTTTTATTTTCAAAACGAATTCCCTGTATGGCCGTGGAGAATAACTGAAAGAAAACAACAAATAGCAGTCTCACAATTTTCTAAACTAAACAATGCATAATAACGAATAGGGTCTAAAATGTCTTGTGATGCGGGAAATTGATCCTAGCTGGTGACATGCAGCTGCCAATGCTACCGATTTTAGACGTTTCTGGAAACAAATCTGTCACTTTCGTCATGAATCCATGTTTGAACTGGTTTTACTCTTTGTTATATCCCTCAAATCAAATTGACAATAATTATGCCACATTGACACTTACAAAACAATATCTGATTAGCAGTTCTAAAATTTAAAAAAACAAAAAATGAACTGTTGCCCAGACGACAATCATTTGTTTAGGCATCGTGCATTATTTTATACAAAGAGCGTGTCTTATGAAATAGAGTAGTATAGAGAGAGTCACTTCGTTACCGTTTTGCATCCTGGACATTATAAGCAGAAAGGATAAGACCAACGGTATAAAAATATTTGAAAATATATGAATATAATAAAATAGATCCCAACGGGTTGTGCGAAAAAAACCAATAATTATTAAAATTTTCTATTAAAGATAAAAATATATATATCAATATATAAAATGTTACCTGAAAAGAGAAAAATGACAACAGTTACAAAAACCCCTGCAATACCCCACACACTGATTTGTGGAGATAGTCAGGGTGAAAATAAAATCACACAGCTCAGAAAGGAGTTGACGGAAATGGGGGTAGTATTTTCACTCAGATTAAGAGAAAGGGGGCTTACCAGACTAATTAATGAAGAAAAAAATAACGAATATATGAAACGTTTTACGAGGGCATACAAACGGGGCGCTTTTAAAGGGATAGAAACCAAATCTGAAGAATATGTAAACAAATTAATTCAACGACTTGACGATGAGGCTAAAATGAGTATAAAAAGTAGAAATATTACTACAAAAAAAGCAGAAAAGAGAACACCGAAAACCGAATTACTTAAAAAAATAATACTCGAAGGAGAGGATATTTTAGAAGACTACAAACACCACGAAAAAAAGATAGAAAAAGGTCGCAGAACCACCACAATATCGCTGGGTAGACGACTTCAAAAAAATAATACAGAAGGGTGGATAAAAGAGTTAGAACCTCTGCTTCACGGGAGTTTTTATCTCAGATACTCATTTTATTACACATTGCAGCACATAGAGGAAAATGATTCAAAGGGAAACCGAGAAAGCTAAATTTTTTCACAAACTTTCAAGGAAGTCCCTGGTTTAGGCGCTATGATGAGGTTAAAAAATGGTTATTCGCACAAGAAGAAGAACGATTAAATGTAGATAAAATAAAGCGTCCGAATACAAAGTGGACCTTTGTTAGATGGGGTAGTACATCTATAAAAATATATATTCCACAAAAATAAAAGATGTTGAAATGACAACCAAAAATGTAGCAGGAGGAAAACTGCCGGAATGGTTGCGATACAAGAAGGGTATAAAACCGTTAGATACATTTGGCGACGAACTCTGTTTATTCAGGTGTTTAGCCCTACACTCTAACGATAAATTACGCGTAGATAGATCCATGAAAAGCACACTGAATCACAAAGTTAAATATTTTAAATTTTGTGGAAAAAATAAACCAGAGGGTTCCATACCATTCGAAGATTTGAAAAAAGTAGAAAAGTGTTTTAAAATAGGAATAGACGCGTACGAACCGACAGAAGATGGAACATGGTTTTTAAGAAACGTAGCAGCGCACTATGAAGAGATAGGAACAAAAAAGATGACAATAGGGGTATATAATGATCACGCATTTCTTATTACAGATATGGATAAAGCCTGCCAAATTTACTGTTGTACAGAATGTGATCAAAGGTTTACAAAGGCCTGTAACCTTCTCCGACATACAAACACCTGTAGTAAAGGAATAACCAAAATTATTTGTGAAGGAAAAAAAATAGATAGACCGATGTCCGCCTTTGAAAAAGCATTTTACCCAAAACCAAAATGTAGTAGAAAATCAATACAATGGATAAATTCTTTTACTGGTCCACACATTCATACTGCCGTTTGTGGACATGGAGGGGAAAGAGTAGTTGGAAAAAATCCCGGTTGATGGATTTTGCGGAGAAACAAATACAATATACCATTTCATCACGGATGTTATTGGCACGGTTGTCCTGAACACTGTAGAGATAAAGAGAGGGTTGAAAAAGAATACGAAAAAACTTTAAAAGCCGACGAAAAACTCAGAAAGCGGTTTAATTTAAATGTTATTTGGGAACACGACTATAAAGCACCAGAAGCCAAGGAGTTTCCCAAGCCACCTACTGTTATTTACCCATATCAGATAGTATTCGATTTTGAGTCATATTTAGATAAAAACCGGAGAAACCAATCCACATATAGATTTAGAGATTTTAAACACCCACGTTCCAATCAGTGTGAGTATTGGCGATACACTTTCTAACAGAATAACACACATATGTGAAAAAGATCCAGCCAAATTGGTTAATTTGTTTTATGAAGATTTAGAAAAAAGAGCGAAGAAATTGGTGAAAAGGTTGGTGAAAACCCTATATTGGGTATCCGTCAGATTTTGATAATCTTTCATACAAACAACAAAAAGAGGTTACAAGATGGATCACCCAAGTTCCAGTTCTCGGATTCAACTCAAGCAAATACGATCTAAATTTAATAAAAAATCAATTGGTTGAAATATTAGCAGATAAAACAAAGAAAGTTTTAGTGGGTAAAAAATCAAATCAAACATTATTATATCATGCCCAAGCTTCGCTTTCTAGATGTAAAATTATATCTTTCCCCAGGTGTTGATTACGCTAGATGGGTTAGCGCGTATGGATGTAAAGACGAAAAATCTTTCTTTCCATACGAATGGTTCGACACACCAGATAAATTATCGTATGAGGGTTTACCTGAATTTAAATTCTGGACGAATAAACTTGCCCCAACAAAAACCATCACTGAGAAGGAGCTAGAAGAGTGCAACGCCATATACAAAAAAACGCGGAATGAAAACTTTTAAAGATTGTTGGTTAAAATATTATAACGACTTGGACGTAGGACCGTTTCTAGAAGCGGCAAGAAAAATGTCTCAATTTTACGAAACAAAAGGTATAGACATGTTTAAAGATGCCGTTACCCTTCCCGGTGTAGCTTTTCAATACATTCTTCGAGGAACTATAAAAAACTACGTAACACCTTATATTACCAAAGAGAATAAAATAGCGGACGCGATCTGCCCACCGCTGTATGCACCCACTGAAGAAGTATACGAAATAATGAAACAAGCGCTCGTTGGTGGACCATCAATTGTATTTTCAAGATTAATGGCAGGAGGTATTTCTAGAATTAGATCAACCCCAGACGGAAATGGAAAAAAATGTGACTCTATATTAGGATTTGACGCAAACGCTTTGTATTTATCCACACTTGCAAAAACAATGCCATGTGGAGAGGGAAGGGTTATAAAATCAGAACACCCATTTTCGAACAAAAGAATTACAAATTTTACAAGACAGGTTTTAACGGATAAGTGGTTTGGGTTTGCCGAAGTGGATATAATAGTTCCCCACAAGTTAAAAGAAAAGTTTTCTGAAATGTCACCATTATTCATAAATAGGATTGTGGAGGAAAATGAAGTTCCCCAACATATGTTAGATTATTTGAAAGAAACAGGTCGCTGTAGAGGAGATGGAAAGAAGCTGGTTGGTGCAATGTCCGCTAAAAAAGTTTTATTATTTACCCCACTTTTAAAATGGTATTTAAATCATGGATTGAAAATAATTGCCATTCACACAATAATAAACTACCTTCCCGGAAAACCATTTGAGTGGTTTGCAAAAGAAGTTACATCCGCAAGACGAACTGGCGATGTTGACAGCTCCAAATCCGCAATTGCAGATATTATGAAATTATTAGGAAATTCTTGCTGTGGAAAAATGATAGAATCACCAGAAACACATCTAAACACATATATCAAAAGACGAAAAATGTGTGGATGCGGCACTACGATCTGCGTATTTTAACGATTTAGAAGAAATTGGAGATGCGTACGAAATATCCTCCAGGCGTACAACCTCCCTGATGAATCGTCCATTTCACTGTGGAATTGCTGTATATCAATATGCAAAACTAAGAATGTTACAATTTTATTATGACTTTTTAGATAAATACATTGATCGAGCGGATTTTGAACTGATTCAAATGGATACAGATGTTTATATATGGGTGTCAGTGGTCCTCTGGATAACATAATAATACCGGAAATGCTCGAAGATTTTAACGAACATAAAAAAGAATGGTTGGCGTGGGATAAATGGAGCAATAGAGAGCCTGGACTTTTCAAACTAGAATATCAAGGTGATCGCGCTATAGCCCTATCCAGTAAGTGCTATATTGTTCAGAAAAAAGATACCGAAGAAGTCAAACATTCTGCAAAAGGACTTTCTGCAAGACAAAATAAACTTACATGGGACAGATTCTACGCCGCACTGAATCACGACGGAATAGATAGAGGTATGAATAGAGGATTCAGAATGAAAAACGGAACCATGAAAACCTACACGCAGAAAAAATTAGGACTTTCTGCATATTACGATAAACGAAGAGTTTTACTGGATGGGATACATACAGAACCTCTATAACTAATAATTTTCCCAAAATTAAAATTATAATCTATATGTTTCTTCCTCAACAATTGTTGCCTCTTCCTCCCTAAGTTTATCTCTTAGTTTATTAACTCGGATTTGTTGTTCTGGTGTGAGATTTTTTAAATCCAACTCAAAAACAGCTTCAATTTCCTTACAAAGATCATAATATTGATTTGCATTATTCTTTTGTTCTTGCAAACGCTTTACATCGCACGACAATTTTTTCATTATTTTAATTTATATACTATTATTTTTCAACATAAAAAAAAAAGAAAATTTATAATATTTTATAAATTACTTATTAACAAGTTACAGGTATTAATACCTTCTTTCTCGGTCTTCCAACAGGGTTTACATCAGGGTTTTTTAGAATATTATTTCCCTCTTTTTTAAAACTTTCAACTCTATCTATAAAAGTTTTCATTGTTTTTACAGTATCCCATATTTCCTTTTGTCGCTTTACACAAATGTGATACTTTTTTCTAGTTTGTTGTGCAGTAACAATATTCCGTGCTAGAATAATATTTACTACATCATCATCTGAAAGTTTAGTCTTTGTCATAATTTTAAATAAAATTATAATTATATATACACGTGTAGTTATTGTTTAACAGAAAATAAAAACATATTTATTTAAAACATGACAGTTGACAACATCAAGGTTTTTACAACCTATAACACCAATATGAAAAAGTGGTCCAGAACCGCTATGCTATTGGTAGTTGAAACAAGTACAGATTTGTACACCAATATGAAAAGTGAGCCAGAACCCCCATGCTACTGGTAGTTGAAAACCAGTACAGATTTGTCACCAATATGAAAAGTGAGCCAGAACCGGCATGCTACTAAATTAATTTATTTAAAATATTATATATTCTTTATTGTTATTATTATTTTTAATTTCTTTTAAATCTTTTAACTCATTAAATACTCTTTTGTTCTTTTTATGTTTGTTAGATGATTTATTACTTTTTATAACTTTATTAAAATTATCTCCACCCCTAGCCAGCTGTTTTGCATTCGTTATCCACGAAATCGTTTCCAACTCAGCGTTTTCCCACAACTTATTAAGACGTGCACTACCTATTTTATACTTCTTTTTAATATGATCCGCGGACACCTTTCCACGGGATAAAACAATTTCCTCAATACTTTTATTAGATAAGTATGACTTCGGCATAATTTGTTTATTATAAGTAATTTATATAAATTATAAATATGCTCAAAATGCTTAAAATAATTAATTTATTTAAATTATTAAAAATCAAAATCAGACCAACCTAAATCGATACGTTCTTGAGCGTACGCTTCATCAAATCCAGCATCTATATATTGTTGAACCACCTCATTATAATTTCCTTGAATTACCAAACCACTACTTCTTCTTCTTTTAACTTCTTTATTGGAATATATTTTTATCAATATCTTTAAGTTTTTCAACTTGTTCTGGATTTATCTTTTTCACTAGTTAACACACCTTGCCATTAGTATAAGATATATAAAAACACGTTCAAAACGATAAATATTTGATTCAAAATCAGACCAACAACCCAAATTTTTTATCAATATTAGTCCACTCTAAAGCTATACGTTCTTGAGCGTACGCTTCATCAAATCCAGCATCTATATAGTGTTGAACCACCTCTTCATAAGTTCCCTGAAACACCCAATCATCCCCTTCTACTTTTAATAAGTTAAATAAATTAAATTATTATTGGAATATATTTTTTATCAATATCTTTAAGTTTATTAACTTGTTTTTTCTTAATTTTATCAACTTGTTCTGGATTTATCTTTTCACTATTTGAACACACCTTTGACATAGTTATAATAGATATATAATAGATATATAATAGATATTCAAAACGATAAATAGTTGATTAAACATTAGAATGGACAAAGTAATTTTATGGGAAATGGAGTTTTTAAAAGGGTTTGTTGGAGAATATTTTCCTTATTTTAAAATGAAAGAATTATTTAAAATAGAGTACATGAAATATCAGCGCAACCTATTACGCACTGATAAAAGAGTTGCATTTTCAATATTCTATAGAAAGTTATCTAGGTGTAAGAAACAACTTAGAGAAATTAGGGCTTTAAACAGAATTAATAAAGAATTAGTTGAAGAGAATGCAGCAAATTTTATAAAACTATTTCAAATAAAAGATTCATTTACTGATATGGATTTCTATCAAGAAACGGAAGAATTAAGTGAGTTATTTGAACCAATTCCAAGTAGTGGTTATTGGTAATTGTTGAGCAATGCTGAGTAATTATTGAGCAATGCTGAGTAATTGTTGAGCAAGTGCTGAGTAAATGCTGAGCATTATTTACTAGTTGCCCAGCATTGAGCATTATTTGCTCGTAATTTGTTTAAAATGCCCATAATACTCGAAATTTCCAGAATTCCCAGAAGTATAAATAAAAAAATTAAAACCAACATTATAAAAAAATAAATCCCAAATTTAAAAAAATTCCTGTTTGTACAAGTATATATAATTCCAAACTACAGTGTACATATAGAGTACATTTTTTGTATGGGAATTTTTTTAAATTTTTTGGGATTTATTTTTTTAAATGTTGGTTTTAATTTTTTTATTTATACTTCTGGGAATTCTGGAAATTTCGAGTATTATGGGCATTTTAAACAAATTACGAGCAAATAATGCTCAATGCTGGGCAACTAGTAAATAATGCTCAGCATTTACTCAGCACTTGCTCAACAATTACTCAGCATTGCTCAATAATTACTCAGCATTGCTCAACAATTACCAATAACCACTACTTGGAATTGGTTCAAATAACTCACTTAATTCTTCCGTTTCTTGATAGAAATCCATATCAGTAAATGAATCTTTTATTTGAAATAGTTTTATAAAATTTGCTGCATTCTCTTCAACTAATTCTTTATTAATTCTGTTTAAAGCCCTAATTTCTCTAAGTTGTTTCTTAAAACACCTAGATAACTTTCTATAGAATATTGAAAATGCAACTCTTTTATCAGTGCGTAATAGGTTGCGCTGATATTTCATGTACTCTATTTTAAATAATTCTTCATTTTAAAATAAGGAAAATATTCTCCAACAAACCCTTTTAAAAACTCCATTTCCCATAAAATTACTTTGTCCATTCTAATGTTTAATCAACTATTTATCGTTTTGATCTTATATATCTATTATATATCTATTATAACTATGTCAAAGGTGTGTTCAAATAGTGAAAAGTAAATCCAGAACAAGTTGATAAAATTAAGAAAAAACAAGTTAATAAACTTAAAGATATTGATAAAAAATATATTCCAATAATTAATTTATTTAACTTATTAAAAGTAGAAGGGGATGATTGGGTGTTTCAGGGAACTTATGAAGAGGTGGTTCAACACTATATAGATGCTGGATTTGATGAAGCGTACGCTCAAGAACGTATAGCTTTAGAGTGGACTAATATTGATAAAAAATTTGGGTTGGTCTGATTTTGAATCAAATATTTATCGTTTTGAACGTGTTTTATATATCTATTATAAACTATGGCAAAGGTGTGTTTAACTAGTGAAAAGATAAATCCAGAACAAGTTGAAAAACTTAAAGATATTGATATATATTCCAATAAAGAAGTTAAAAGAAGAAGAAGAGTATGGTTTGGTAATTCAAGGAAATTATAATGAGGTGGTTCAACTAATATATAGATGCTGGATTTGATGAAGCGTACGCTCAAGAACGTATCGATTTAGGTTGGTCTGATTTTGATTTTTAATAATTTAATAAATTAATTATTTTAAGCATTTTGAGCATATTTATAATTTATATAAATTACTTATATAAACAAATTATGCCGAAGTCATACTTATCTAATAAAAGTATTGAGGAAATTGTTTTATCCCGTGGAAAGGTGTCCGCGGATCATATTAAAAAGAAGTATATAGGTAGTGCACGTCTTAATAAGTGTGGGAAAACGCTGAGTTGGAAACGATTTCGTGGATAACGAATGCAAAACAGCTGGCTAGGGGTGGAGATAATTTTAATAAAGTTATAAAAAGTAATAAATCATCTAACAAACATAAAAAGAACAAAAGAGTATTTAATGAGTTAAAAGATTTAAAAGAAATTAAAAATAATAATAACAATAAAGAATATATAATTTTTTAAATAAATTAATTTAGTAGCATGCCGGTTCTGGCTCACTTTTCATATTGGTGACAAATCTGTACTGGTTTTCAACTACCAGTAGCATGGGGGTTCTGGCTCACTTTTCATATTGGTGTACAAATCTGTACTTGTTTCAACTACCAATAGCATAGCGGTTCTGGACCACTTTTTCATATTGGTGTTATAGGTTGTAAAAACCTTGATGTTGTCAACTGTCATGTTTTAAATAAATATGTTTTTATTTTCTGTTAAACAATAACTACACGTGTATATATAATTATAATTTTATTTAAAATTATGACAAAGACTAAACTTTCAGATGATGATGTAGTAAATATTATTCTAGCACGGAATATTGTTACTGCACAACAAACTAGAAAAAAGTATCACATTTGTGTAAAGCGACAAAAGGAAATATGGGATACTGTAAAAACAATGAAAACTTTTATAGATAGAGTTGAAAGTTTTAAAAAAGAGGGAAATAATATTCTAAAAAACCCTGATGTAAACCCTGTTGGAAGACCGAGAAAGAAGGTATTAATACCTGTAACTTGTTAATAAGTAATTTATAAAATATTATAAATTTTCTTTTTTTTATGTTGAAAAATAAGTTATATAAATTAAAATAATGAAAAAATTGTCGTGCGATGTAAAGCGTTTGCAAGAACAAAAGAATAATGCAAATCAATATTATGATCTTTGTAAGGAAATTGAAGCTGTTTTTGAGTTGGATTTAAAAAATCTCACACCAGAACAACAAATCCGAGTTAATAAACTAAGAGATAAACTTAGGGAGGAAGAGGCAACAATTGTTGAGGAAGAAACATATAGATTATAATTTTAATTTTGGGAAAATTATTAGTTATAGAGGTTCTGTATGTATCCCATCCAGTAAAACTCTTCGTTTATCGTAATATGCAGAAAGTCCTAATTTTTTCTGCGTGTAGGTTTTCATGGTTCCGTTTTTCATTCTGAATCCTCTATTCATACCTCTCTATTCCGTCGTGATTCAGTGCGGCGTAGAATCTGTCCCATGTAAGTTTATTTTGTCTTGCAGAAAGTCCTTTTGCAGAATGTTTGACTTCTTCGGTATCTTTTTTCTGAACAATATAGCACTTACTGGATAGGGCTATAGCGCGATCACCTTGATATTCTAGTTTGAAAAGTCCAGGCTCTCTATTGCTCCATTTATCCCACGCCAACCATTCTTTTTTATGTTCGTTAAAATCTTCGAGCATTTCCGGTATTATTATGTTATCCAGAGGACCACTGACACCCATATATAAACTATCTGTATCCATTTGAATCAGTTCAAAATCCGCTCGATCAATGTATTTATCTAAAAAGTCATAATAAAATTGTAACATTCTTAGTTTTGCATATGATATACAGCAATTCCACAGTGAATGGACGATTCATCAGGGAGGTTGTACGCCTGGAGGATATTTCGTACGCATCTCCCAATTTCTTCTAAATCGTTAAAATACGCAGATCGTAGTGCCGCATCCACACATTTTTCGTCTTTTGTATATGTTGTGTTTAGATGTGTTTCTGGTGATTCTATCATTTTTCCACAGCAAGAATTTCCTAATAATTTCATAATATCTGCAATTGCGGATTTGGAGCTGTCAACATCGCCAGTTCGTCTTGCGGATGTAACTTCTTTTGCAAACCACTCAAATGGTTTTCCGGGAAGGTAGTTTATTATTGTGTGAATGGCAATTATTTTCAATCCATGATTTAAATACCATTTTAAAAGTGGGGTAAAATAATAAAACTTTTTTAGCGGACATTGCACCAACCAGCTTCTTTCCATCTCCTCTACAGCGACCTGTTTCTTTCAAATAATCTAACATATGTTGGGGAACTTCATTTTCCTCCACATCCTATTTATGAATAATGGTGACATTTCAGAAAACTTTTCTTTTAACTTGTGGGGAACTATTATATCCACTTCGGCAAACCCAAACCACCTTATCCGTTAAAACCTGTCTTGTAAAATTTGTAATTCTTTTGTTCGAAAATGGGTGTTCTGATTTTATAACCCTTCCCTCTCCACATGGCATTGTTTTTGCAAGTGTGGATAAATACAAAGCGTTTGCGTCAAATCCTAATATAGAGTCACATTTTTTTCCATTTCCGTCTGGGGTTGATCTAATTCTAGAAATACCTCCTGCCATTAATCTTGAAAATACAATTGATGGTCCACCAACGAGCGCTTGTTTCATTATTTCGTATACTTCTTCAGTGGGTGCATACAGCGGTGGGCAGATCGCGTCCGCTATTTTATTCTCTTTGGTAATATAAGGTGTTACGTAGTTTTTTATAGTTCCTCGAAGAATGTATTGAAAAGCTACACCGGGAAGGGTAACGGCATCTTTAACATGTCTATACCTTTTGTTTCGTAAAATTGTGAGACATTTTTCTTGCCGCTTCTAGAAACGGTCCTACGTCCAAGTCGTTATAATATTTTAACCAATCTTTAAAAGTTTTCATTCCGCGTTTTTTGTATATGGCGTTGCACTCTTCTAGCTCCTTCTCAGTGATGGTTTTTGTTGGGGCAAGTTTATTCGTCCAGAATTTAAATTCAGGTAAACCCTCATACGATAATTTATCTGGTGTGTCGAACCATTCGTATGGAAAGAAAGATTTTTCGTCTTTACATCCATACGCGCTAACCCATCTAGCGTAATCAACACCTGGGGAAAGATATAATTTTACATCTAGAAAGCGAAGCTTGGGCATGAATATAAATAATGTTTTGATTTGATTTTTTACCCACTAAAAACTTTCTTTGGTTTTATCTGCTAATATTTCAACCAATGATTTTTTATTAAATTTAGATCGTATTTGCTTGCTTTGATCCGACGAACTGACTTGAATGATGGAATCCATCTTGTAACCTCTTTTTGTTGTTTGTATGAAAGATTATCAAAATCTGACGGATACCCATATATAGGGTTTTCACATCCTTTTCACCAATTTCTTCCGCTCTTTTTTCTAAATCTTCATAAAACAAATTAACCAATTTGGCTGGATCTTTTTCACATATGTGTGTTATTCTGTTAGAAAGTGTATCGCCAATACTCACACTGATTGGAACGTGGGTGTTTAAAATCTCTAAATCTATATGTGGATTGGTTTCTCCGGTTTTATCTAAATATGACTCAAAATCGAATACTATCTGATATGGGTAAATAACAGTAGGTGGCTTGGGAAACTCCTTGGCTTCTGGTGCTTTATAGTCGTGTTCCCAAATAACATTTAAATTAAACCGCTTTCTGAGTTTTTCGTCGGCTTTTAAAGTTTTTCGTATTCTTTTTCAACCCTCTCTTTATCTCTACAGTGTTCAGGACAACCGTGCCAATAACATCCGTGAAACTGGTATATTGTATTTGTTTTCTCCGCAAAATCCATCAACCGGGATTTTTCCAACTACTCTTTCCCCTCCATGTCCACAAACGGCAGTATGAATGTGTGGACCAGTAAAAGAATTTATCCATTGTATTGATTTTCTACTACATTTTGGTTTTGGTAAAATGCTTTTTCAAAGGCGGACATCGGTCTATCTATTTTTTTCCTTCACAAATAATTTTGGTTATTCCTTTACTACAGGTGTTTGTATGTCGGAGAAGGTTACAGGCCTTTGTAAACCTTTGATCACATTCTGTACAACAGTAAATTTGGCAGGCTTTATCCATATCTGTAATAAGAAATGCGTGATCATTATATACCCCTATTGTCTCATCTTTTTTTGTTCCTATCTCTTCATAGTGCGCTGCTTACGTTTCTTAAAAACCATGTTCCATCTTCTGTCGGTTCGTACGCGTCTATTCCTATTTTAAAACACTTTTCTACTTTTTCAAATCTTCGAATGGTATGGAACCCTCTGGTTTATTTTTTCCACAAAATTTAAAAATATTTAACTTTCTTTGTGATTCAGTGTGCTTTTCATGGATCTATCTACGCGTAATTTTATCGTTAGAGTGTAGGGCTAAACACCTGAATAAACAGAGTTCGTCGCCAAATGTATCTAACGGTTTTATTTATCCCTTCTTGTATCGCAACCATTCCGGCAGTTTTCCTCCTGCTACATTTTTGGTTGTCATTTCAACATCTTTTATTTTTGTGGAATATATTATTTTTATAGATGTACTACCCCATCTAACAAAGGTCCACTTTGTATTCGGACGCTTTATTTTATCTACATTTAATCGTTCTTCTTCTTGTGCGAATAACCATTTTTTAACCTCATCATAGCGCTAAACCAGGGACTTCCTTGAAAGTTTGTGAAAAAATTTAGCTTTCTCGGGTTTCCCTTTGAATCATTTTCCTCTATGTGCTGCAATGTGTAATAAAATGAGTATCTGAGATAAAAACTCCCGTGAAGCAGAGGTTCTAACTCTTTTATCCACCCTTCTGTATTATTTTTTTGAAGTCGTCTACCCAGCGATATTGTGGTGGTTCTGCGACCTTTTTCTATCTTTTTTTCGTGGTGTTTGTAGTCTTCTAAAATATCCTCTCCTTCGAGTATTATTTTTTTAAGTAATTCGGTTTTCGGTGTTCTCTTTTCTGCTTTTTTTGTAGTAATATTTCTACTTTTTTATACTCATTTTAGCCTCATCGTCAAGTCGTTGAATTAATTTGTTTACATATTCTTCAGATTTGGTTTCTATCCCTTTAAAAGCGCCCCGTTTGTATGCCCTCGTAAAACGTTTCATATATTCGTTATTTTTTTCTTCATTAATTAGTCTGGTAAGCCCCCTTTCTCTTAATCTGAGTGAAAATACTACCCCCATTTCCGTCAACTCCTTTCTGAGCTGTGTGATTTTATTTTCACCCTGACTATCTCCACAAATCAGTGTGTGGGGTATTGCAGGGGTTTTTGTAACTGTTGTCATTTTTCTCTTTTCAGGTAACATTTTATATATTGATATATATATTTTTATCTTTAATAGAAAATTTTAATAATTATTGGTTTTTTCGCACAACCCGTTGGGATCTATTTTATTATATTCATATATTTTCAAATATTTTTATACCGTTGGTCTTATCCTTTCTGCTTATAATGTCCAGGATGCAAAACGGTAACGAAGTGACTCTCTCTATACTACTAATAGCATTTCTAATAGGGTTGTTATCGAATATTCGAATATTCGAATATTCGAATATTCGGTTGTTGTCCGAATATTCGAATACCGTTTTGCTATTCGAATAGTAAAAAAAAAAAATATTTTTTTTTTCTATCAATTTTCTGTGTACCGAAGGGATTAATCGTTATTTAAAGTCAACACTTTGATATCTTGAGATGTGTGAAAGTTTGCGACAGCCATCGTCGGCCATCGTCGGTAAACAATAACCCGCGAACTCGTTAACTAACGTGTTTGTGTACAGCGCCGATGGGCACACAGGCTTAAACAGGTATGACGTCGGTCTCCGTATTAGCGGCACGCATTTGTAGTATTGATTGAAGAAGTTTGTTGTTGATTGGTGTAAGATCTATCGATAGTTTGTCGGTTGCACCGTCTTTTATGGGGGCGTTTGCATTTGTGCATTGAATCGAACAAATTCGGTATGGTTGACCAATCGGTAAACTGATTACGAACGGATGTCAATTTTCCAACACCTTATTGGTTAATCGTTAATTAATTACTCCATATTACAAATTTGAGTAAATGTTAACGGATTATATAATGGCAACATTCTGGATATGTTTACTTTTCTGTAAAGTAACACGTAGTTATTCTGATAATCGGATACACACTTAATATTGGAATTATGCCACCTGCAGCGTCTGCCGTTTGGAGACATTTCAAGTTATCACTGGATAAGAAGTCGGCAAAGTGCCAACTGTGTAGTGCGGAACTTACTTACGCGGGGACAACGTCAAATCTGCGGAATCACGTAAACGCCAAACACCCTTCAACACACGTCAGTAATGACAGTCAGAAACAAGTGTCCATGACATCGTTTGTCAAGACCGAGAAAAAGTTATCGCGACCAGAAAGTGAAAAGATCACATTTCTTCACATACATATATGCTCTGTTGAATATTGATAAACTGTTTGGATGATTAGCGTTTGTTTGTTCGTTTTCTCCAGTCATTAAAAGTGGTCTGATGTACACCCCCCCCCCCCACACACACACACCAGTGATTGATTGAATATTGGTGCTTAACGGCCTATCAACAGCTAAGGTCGTGTAAGGCCAGGTTAACTGGATTATATTTAATATATCCTTCATATCGAGATCGATTTTTTCCCGTTTATTTTTTCATTTTCTAACTACCGGTAACTACGCAGGTACAGAAATGTAACCTGTAACCTGTGACGCATCAATCGCGGCTATCTGAACCAGATCCCGTCTAGCAAACAATGGCTATTTAGAGCACACACCGTGTAGTGTAGTGTGATTACCAGCGGAGTAACTACGTCTGCCTACCGAATATAGCGTTTTCCGAATATTCGAATACTATTCGAATACCTCGACCGAATATTCGAATACCGTTTTTGGCATTCGATAACATCCCTAATTTCTAATTGTATACTTGGTCCTTTTTAAGACCCTGTGGGCCGTTTCACTAAACTTCATATGACTAAAATGTTCGTAAGTGCAAATTTAGGATCGTTTGGAAATTTCAATTGATGGATTTAAATTTATTGCTTACACGAAAACATTGTTTATGTGAAATTTACAGACTATCATAAGTTTGCACTTACGTACATTTTAGTCTTACGAAGTTTAATGAAACGGACGCCTCAGATGTATATGCAAGTCACATGGGGTGACGTTTTTTACTGTAGCTGCATCTAGCATGATATAGTTTTCGATTATGATGACAAACATTGGTGCATACTCTTTCTGCGAGAATACAATCGTCTATGAATCGCGAATAATAAAATAAAGAAAATGTCAATGAACGACGTGTGAAAGTCAGTTAGTAAAGACTGATATCGCATGCGGCACACAGTCTGTTTTTCCAGAAGTAGTATTTCTTCGCTGCACAGGCGACGTTGATGTACGGACACGGGTAGACGGGGCATCCTTCGTTGTCCGTCGCTATTTCTGTAATAGAGAGAAGATACCGTGCAAATACACATGTAGTTCTATGCGATAAAACACTCTAATGTTTATTTTCAACATGCCTTATTTTTATAAAGAGAGATTGAAAATAAATTTACCGGAATTTTATCATGTGGAACTGTGTTCGATTCATGCGAAATGCGACAGTCATCATACCCATACATATTATGTTTTTTTTTACTGGGCCGAAACATTTTTGATGGTCAGTATCTGTGTGAGACGACTAGCATGACATATCGTACGTAGACATACTATGACGCACTAAAAGGTATTCGGTCCGACCAGATACATAACCCTAAATCCTTGGCCTAACATATTCTTGTTATTTTTGCCAAGCAAACTATTTTGGTTAAGAAATAAATTAAAGAATTAAAGGCATTAGGCGAACATATATATTATAATGTCCCGACTTTAAGGGAGATTATACTATATGTAGTATGACATCTGCGCAGTCTGATCTATGCATGCACTGTTAGCCATTCTGCAAGTTAAACAATATGTCATGTGCCTAGCAAGCATTAGGTATCATTATCAGACTTCAGATATACGCTTGCAGGTCAAGAGCTAGACTGGACACCATTCCATAATAATGGAGGGGCACTTTGAACATAATTTAAGTGGCTTAAAAACGATTTCTGTTCAACCCAAGAGAGCAAAAGCAACGACTATGCTAGATTGATACATCATACCTTCCTGAACATGAATCCGGTGTCGGCCAATCAAATTAGGTGGGACAATGTCACTTTTGGGGTCATTAAGTGCAAAGAGGTCAAACGAGTTCAAAAACATATTTTATATCACTAGATGGACATGTACGTGCATATCATGCTTGAAATATCATATAAAGTTGTTTAAATTGCTGAGTATTCTTCCTTAGGACATATATGAAACGATTCGGTTTTATGGTGGTTCAAATCGCTGTCTATTTTGCGATGTTCAAGATGGCCGCCAGGTATCAACATTTAGTCTTACATATATTCCGACTTGATTATTATTTGGCGTTCGGCACTTACTATGCATTTACTACATACATAGAAGTACGTTTAGGTAACTTATAAAAACAATTCACAACTAACAAATTGATATAGATACAAGATGGCCGCCAAATATTCAGCCAGACGTGCAGTAAATGTGTGTGGAATAATAAAAATAAATAGCTACACTTTCATGAACTTTTATAATTCCGTTGTTTGCATTTTTGTTCGGTATTACTGCATGTGCTCTTTACAAAAATGAATGAGTCCATGTAATATACTTATTATTTGACCATGTTGGGATACTCAAGTTGGCCGCTAAGTATCGATTAAGCTCTTAGGCGCTGTTGGTCGACACAATAGTAAAGAAATAGAACATAATTGGAGATCATATTTGTAATATTTTACAAACAGTAGGCACAGCAATTGACATATCAAATGGAAGTTGACGAATTCTGAACTTTACTGGCTACCATTATTCACTTCCCACATAATGAAAGCAGCGTTTTTTTTCATAGCGAAGAAGTATACTTAGCTTTTTTGATATGAAAAACACGCCATTGTATTTGTACTTGAGTATTATGCTAATGCCCACTGATATGGGAATATCAATACTATTGCGTTGGCATACGTTATATTCCCACCATTTATTCTTGAAAAGTCTTTATCGACACATTTATTATTATAACAAAGTCGTAATATTGACGACAATAGCATGATCATCGAATACCAACAACTTGGAAAGACTGCACATGGACAGTGCGAGTGTAATTGTCGGTGTAGCAAGAGACAAAATCAATTACTTTAACATTTGGGAATGATATCGTATCTATGTAGAGTCAATGGTGTGATCATGGTCATTGCATCTCAGTTTATATACGACATATGATGTTGTCATTGCCCAAATAAAATAACTTTTGGATGACGTATCATTTAAGTAGTCATATGCCGGTAGCCATGTACTAGGACATATAAGTACATGTAGGAATAAGTTAATAACCAGTATTTGTGAGCCATATTCACATTACTCTATATATCTCAGAATTCAATACATGGTGTCATCCAGGTCATTACATCTCTGCTCATAAACGGCATATTCTGTGTTTATTAACAAGAACATCGCATTTGGATGACCTATAATATCAAGTAGTAATATACAGGTAGGCATGCACTATGTAAATATGATAGATTGAATGATTCAGTATTTGTGAGTCACATATGTATGGATATTAAACTATTATGCGACCGAGATCAATATGTTGTGAGTTCATGATGGAACATATGTTGAGGTCATTCATGAGATTGTTTGGTGTATAGAAATAATAAAAGTTATATAAATTTAGTATGCGGTCATAATTCAGTCTATCTTGAATGCATATGTATGTACATGTATCGCAGTTATGAAGGGCGCTGTTTCTGGGGAATACCATACACTTTAATCATAAATGCTGTAGTCATATAATGTCCTTACATGGTATGTGTAGAAGTGCCATAACGGTGTATTATAATATCACAACCATATGTGTAATATAATATATAATATGTTACATGCATTAATATGTTACTTTGTTTCAAATGAACGTGGTTGATTATTCTATTATAATCTATAACTATATCAGAACGTACCATCGTACGTGTTTATACACACCAACATACGACATATAAATAAGATCGTAAGAGACCAAACATGCACGTATTTGGGTAGTGCTTTGTTAAATATATAGAGCATATCATTGTACCCATATGTCTCTGACGATATTGTGATTCATGGACAACTAATGTACACACATCAACCAAACAACAATTTTTCTGTGCAAAACCGCAACTCCCGTAACTGGATATTTAACTAACCGGGTTTGAGCTAACATGGAAGAGAAACGTATAAAGCTAAACATTGACACATACCTGATCTGAGGCCTCTAAATCATGACCATTCGTTACAAAATATGTGTTATGTATGTGACACACATAGACGCAGTCAATATTGATTTTAATGCAGTGCACGGGGCGGGACTTTTGTCGATGAGAATATATGTTAATTGAGAATATATTTCCATTTATCAGCGATGATTAAACATGCAGTCATGCGGAGAGTTTTGCTGAAATAGAATATGCTGATCTGCCTTATAAAGACTTATATGGGACAATTATTAAATAGTTCAGTGTAATTTAAAGGTATGTATATGGGTATATCCATTAATGGATGTATGGATAGACACGGAAACAGAAACTGTAATAAATACTATTTAATAATAATAAATTCTTGTTGTATTTAACATGAATTGTTTTAATAACATGTTCTAGCTTGGCTATAAATAAGTCTAAAGTGATTGAAATAACATAATATACAATATATTTAAACAAACAGTACATATATGTTAAAATTCTGACTTTGCAATGAGTGTAAACTAATTCGATCATCACCACGTGTATTATCATCGAACTACAAGTCTGAACATATGTGAATTTGTCCTATAACAATTTAAAAGTAAATGAAAAGAAACGCACAATTACCAGTACCACAATATATTAGAATAGTCTAAACGAGGCGACCATTTTGAATAAACAAAACTACAAATTACTTCAAAATCAAGGGTGTTCAACTTACTGATTTAACCGCCTAACAGAATGAAGATGTATAAATAAGTAAAGCAAAAGTAAAATTATATAAATTAATAACTTTCGATTTTTTTGGAAAATGTGGCCACCATTTTTAATTAAATACGCTCTTTTAGAAGAGCGTAACTATTGATATATATTTTAATATCATATCTCAGATGAAAATCAAACTAATATGTTCATATCTAGCTTAGTTCCAAGATATGGACCATCATAGTGTAGATACTACTGCCTGCTATTGATGAATATTGGTGTCCATCTTGGGTTTATATGGATTTGATAGCTTCCATGCGTGTTTAAAATTAATACATGGTATCCAAAGGTTTGTCTGCGTCCGTCCGATAAAGATCCAAGTGCATATTTGTTTTCATTCCTCAAATATGTACAAATGTCAGGCTAAATATTGATGCTTGGCGGCCATCTTGAATATGTTGATACTCTCAACGATAGAGACGTCCCAACAAACCGAATCGCTTTGTATATGCATCATAAAACAATAATTACCAATAAAACATACTCTATCGGATTTTTTTGTAATGTTATGCAAGTACAATATTGTATTATAAAAATAGAGTGAGTTTTGCACTCATTTGACCCATGTGCACTCAATGACCCCAAAAATGACCTTGTCCCACCTGATTTGATTGACCGACACCGGATTCGTGTTCAGGATGATATAATGCATTGATTTAAAGTAGTCGTTGCTTTTGCTCTCTCGGGTTGAACAGAATTCATTTTATGGGTGCTTGCCCCCTGCTATAAGTCTCTATGTCTCCAGTCACAGCAACAGTTGTGAAAGGATTTACAGCAACTATGTAGGGCAGCATATGCATTAGATCCAAGTGCAGTTAACCCGAATTTTCTTTTTGTAACGCAGGGCGACTTCGCCCTTGTTTTACCAGGTTCGGATCCAGGCGGAAACTAGTTGAGATTCTTTAGGTGGAAAGATCTGATTATTTCCTTATTTCTCATCCAAAGTGTATGTTGTTACCACTCATTTGAACCGTCTCGTCGTCGAGACGGTTCCAATGAGTGGAAACAACATATTCTTTTGATGACAAATAAGAAATAACGCAGACAATAATCTGAATTTTATGAAAGTTGACGATCATATGTGTCTCCTTTGAAATCCACGCTCCCTCTAGACATAAATCTTGGATCCGTCCCTGGTTACGGACATAAACTTCGGGTTAATGTACAGTCTGACCAGGGACTACAATGATCGCTGTCTATGCCACTTACTGCTGTCGACACACATGTCACATTGGTGGCACGCCTCCCCGCTCCGGTTGATGATGAACGACAGAGCTCGGCACGACTTCGGGAAAATGTGTGACTGGCAGTCCTGGCTGATTGGCGGACAGTACGCGTCACTCACGGCTGAAATAGACAAGAGTTAGTCCATTTCATGTTAGACACCCATTCAAATGTATCTAAATTTCCTAACTTTTTTTCTGTCTTCTTCATTTCTCAATGAAAGTATATATTGTTACCACTCATTTGAACCGTCTCGGCGAGACGGTTCAAATGAATGGTAACAACATATACTTCCAGCTTGACCAAACACATTTTTTATCGTCAGTATGAGGGTTAAAGGCCCTGAACGGCTCAGTATTACAATTTTCCGATTTTTTCAAACACTTGTTTGGCAACTGATTTAGTACACAAAACTAACATATACTGCCTAATAGATACATCTCAAGTCTTGAGATTTACATCTTAATCGCAATGTGAAGACAACAAAAACTTGTTGTGTGTACCACTCAGTGCAAAATGTCAATATTGACAATTTCATTTCCGTAACCCAACGGCTTCGGCTCGGAAGCGAGTCGATAAACTCCGGCTATCGGAATTCATCGGCCGCGAATCTGTGAGTTGAGGAGTTGACCGAGCGTCTATCGGAAAATCGATCGGGCTTTGAAAAACGCACATGCTGTTTGTTTATCAACACATATTGATATTTTCATCGACTACAAACTCATTTTTGTACCAAAATGAATGCAAACAGTTTCAAAGTGTGTGTAAATAGAAACCTGTTGGATTTATGTGTGGGAAAAACCTAATAGCAGGCCAAATTCGGCAACTTGAGCCGTATAGGGGCTTTAATTGTCACTATTAGTCAAGTTGTCCTCTGAGATTTTAATTATTAATAATAATTGCGCCGTATGTATCATCATGACAACCCCAGTGCTTTGTCTACAAAAATGAATATGATATAATATTAAATGTTCTAGTGTCAAAATACGCGCCAATCATGTCTGAAATAGCCGTCATGTCATATTTTGAAGCAAAAGATGAACGAAAGAGGTGTACAAAACAAATGAACATGGTAAATTTAGGACACGACAGTTACATGCAAATGTTGCTGTGATTGGATAAATGCGGTCTATGCCATTTCTGGCCAGTATAACTCTTGTATTGTATTGTGTGCAATATATATCCCCGAATACGGATCGCCCTGCCATACTGGTGATTATTGCTTTTGCAATCAGTGTACACCCAGATCAGACTGATGATCAGGGTCTACTCTTTGCTAGTTTGATATTCTGCCATTACATGCAATGACTCATCATGCTAGATTGCAGGTTTAATACCAAGTGATTTACGCTGATCAGGAGCTACAATGGTCAACAACGCAATTCGCCCTGTTTTCTCAATGAAAGTCGCAATTATGATAAATTAATTTGGCCAGCTGTGGTCAAAATGGCATCCGACCATTGAAGAGTCTCAAAATGACAAATAAGGACTCCTTGACATTGCGATCAGTGCAGACCTACGTACTTAGGTCTGACGGGACAGTGGGCAGCTAGCTTTAAAAAGGGGGTGGACGATTTTCTATATACTTCACTACTGACCCTGTAAGTTACACCAGTGTGTCTAGAAAAATAGGTTTATGAACATTTCTTGACTTTGGGAGGCTTGACTAGGTGTATTTTTTAGAGTATTTCATAATTCTACGAAACTGAATGTTAGCTCCGGATGATTTTGACATCTTGGAATATGTCGCCTGCTATGCTATGTCGCCGGTACGGTTTCGCGTCAGAATTTAAGGTATTTTTCAGCCATTTGTAGCGAAAATTTGAGCTGGTTATGAACCCGCTTTGAAATCATTTTCAGAAAATGGTGTGGTGTTACAAGTGAAGAACAAGACATAACAAAGTATCTGTGCCTCATATTTTCATGAAAACAATTCCGATAAATTGAGTCGTGTTGAAATTTTTGGTAGGTGGGTGGGGTAACTTTGTAAAAAAATAATTGAACACATCTGATGTGGTTACTGAATTTTTATTGTGGCGCGCGATTTGTACTTTATTTGCGAGTATTTTTCAATACTTGTCGCAAGAACCTCCTTAACTGATTGTGAGAGGCGGTGATTTTTATAAGTCACCCGCCGCCCTCAGAAAAGCAGTAAATTTTGGCTATTTTCAACCGTCCCGTGATGCCTTAGACCAGGGTTTACACTGTTCGTTAATCATTGGAGAAAACATTTCTGATGTTCCAAACGAAACTCTTAGAGCCTTAATGAGCTCCATGAGTGTGCCAGATGATCAGAAGCTACATTGACCTGGAACTCAATAAGCGCTCGTTCTCGTGAATGGTCACATTTTATTAAATTAAAGGTGGGTGAGAACTTGGGCCTTACGACGATTGCGACCAATGTAGTCCCAGATCAGCCAGCGCATCCGCGCAGTCTGACCAAGTCCTACACTCTACGTAATTAACTGAGTAGGGTGTTGTTACTTCTAGCAGCATCACTGTTAGAGCACAGGTGATTAATCGTGCAGATAGACACATCGTCATGGTCAAATATTGCACATCGGCTCCACTGTGCATTGCATGTGTTCCGAAATATGCAATTGTACACACATTAACAACTGTCACCTCACTGTTAACCCTTATACCGCTACTCACAACAATTGTCGTCTGCTGTTGCTTTTATATCCTGCCTTATTTTTCTATAAAACATGGTTTGACAGCCACTTCAGAATCATTTCCAATGGAAATTATTCTGAAGTGCTGTCAAACCATGTTGTAAATTATTCTAAAGTGCTGGCAAAGCATGTTTTTGATGATAACAATGGAAAATAGAAAATAAAAAGCACAACAAAAATAAAATAGCGGTCTAAGGGTTAAGAAGCGTCGCCGTAACGTCACGTACTTCGGCCGAATGTAGGTAATCCCATGGAGATGATAGCGGTCTAAGGTTTAATGTTGTCTCCGCCACCCCACTCACCTCAAAAACCCAATTTCATACAGTGTGTATACAAGGTGTATAATCACGTGGTACTAACAACAACAACAAGTACTGAAACTTCCAGAATCCATCCGATTCAAAGAACGTATTATTTTATATTGTCCTTATTACGTAACGGATTTTGATGAAATATGGCGCATAAAACGCGTCTTGTTAAGCTGCATTTTGGTGAACTCTGTACTTTGGCACAAACTTCTGTCGTGTTTGCGAAGAATCGATTTCCGTGTCGGTAGACTCGGACATCAATTCTTCGCAAAAACGACATAAGCCTGTGCCGAACTCCCTGGACGACCAAATGCAGCTCATGCAGACGCGTTTGCTGCGTCATATTTCATCAAAATCCGTTGTATATTAAGGAAAATATCAAATAATACTTACTTTGGAGTGGGCGAGATTTCAATACTTTCAGCTAGTGTTGTTATTGTTATAACCACGTGATCATGCACCTTGGTATAGAGGATCTGTGATGGGTGATGCGTTCATACAGCACAACCTCTCAAAACAGGGCATAGAGAAATACTGTGTGTCCTTATGTTTACCGGTTCTATTGTCATTTATCTCTGTGGATCATGGGACCGTTTCACTAAACTTCATACGACTAAAATGTTCGCAAGTGCAAAATTATGATGTAAATAGTAGCCTGTAAATTTCACATTAACACTGTTTTCTTGTAACACTTATTGGATGTACATTCATTGAACTTAGGCTGCACATGTTCAATACATGTAAGTTCACCAACTGAAATTTTCAGACGATTCTAAATTTGTTCTTAGGAACATTTTAGTCGTACGAAGTTTAGTGAAACGGCCACCCATTTCTGTGCACGATCGCAAACCACACGCGCATGTCATGGAGCGCCCATTCGTCTGATTTACAGTGGAACATATCTAAAGCGGATACCCTCCCACGGTATCAGTATGATATTGATACAACGAGTTTATTGATTTAAAAAAAATGATGCTATGTAATCAGTCAACGAGTTTAATATATTTCATATTAAAGACCAACTATATACCTGATCATCGTTTGATTCAAAGATAATTGCTTCGTAAATGTGATGGAGTATATGTATATGTATATATATGTGAACACTGCCTCGTTTCTGGATCCTATACGGTACATGGGTGGCCAAGTCGGCCATTTTTGTGTGTTCCAGCCATCAGCCAGTTTCACCTGTATGCCGTTTGACAAAGAACTCAAAATGTGAAGTAGAACATACGATATAATGTAGCTAATCACATGTAGAAAAGCCAGGAGAACGGACTCCTATCAATTATATTACACCAAACTGTAAAATATGTCAGTTTTCTGGACAGGTTTGTGCCTGTGTTTTTAACAACATGAACCACCATTATATATAACCTCATACACAGAAAATAGCATACTGTACTATGTTATTAGCTATCAAATCCAGTGACATGTAAGCAGTTACCTGAGTGTATTGTCCCTGGTGTCTGCTCACCTACTATGCGAGTAAATATGGCTTTACCTACTGGTAGCGTGTACAGTAACATAGGCTGTGCATCAGAATGCTCAGATATCTCGCCTTTTGTATAGTTAGCTGGCATAATATTTATAACTTGCCGTTGTCATATTAGTCCGAGCTACAAGGCACCGAACCTTGTTTTGTTATATATACAACGTTTTTTTGCTGTTTCTACATGTCTTTGCCGCGCTGATTCCAAATACGTTGAGTGCCACTTCGAAAACCTGGAGCATTTTTGTAGAATTGCATAAATCCAAGATGGCCGCCCGTTTTCACTATTATGTCTTATTTAGGCAAATATATGCTGCATTTCGATGAAGTAAATGGCCGCCATTTTAAGAAAAAAATCTCTATATCAGCTCAAATTGATATTTCAGCATTTTAGCTGTTAATATGTGGGGATGCGACACAACGACGTTGGATAGACAGCATATGCCAATGACATTAATCAGCTCACTTTTATTAAAGATGGCCGTCAAATGTAAATGATTACGATAAATATAAACACATAATTTATTATTATATATATAATATGTCACATATTTGTCGATGTACATATTAATCAATCGTGCAGTATGGTGTTTCTTTCCAATATACACACATTGACTCTTGTAGTGACATATAATAAATCGGTATCTACATTCCTCTAGGAAGGCGAAAATCAAGATGGCCGTCATAAATAAGCAATTGTGTTTAAACTTATATTATGTAAATTCCAAGTTAATAGGTATAATTGGTGTTACAGTACAGTTATCCATGTAACTATCATGTTCAAGCTGTCAGAAGAGTAGAACAACCAGGCTATGGGTTGACTGTCTTGTCAGACCTGTGTTGCTCATGCTTGCCTTTGTGGGGACAGAGCGCGATGAAGAATAGCTTCATCTGTCAGCGGTTTGGAAAATGCTGCCTTACTTCTTTGCATCCGGACATGTGAACTACGCTCGCTACGGATTGTATTACCTACTTAGTATGCAGCGCATTTATTCCGCAGTTCTAAAACGATTGATGACGGGCGAACACGTGATGCACCACCAATATGGCATTTGGAACGGCATATGGTATGATCTATTCATTGAGAGTACCTACATGAGATATGGCAAAGAACCATCCGGCATTATTGGCTCCACGCTGAATGAATAAACTCTTGCCATTTGGACCCTCTCTCTCAGCATCTTTGGTAAGCTGAAGAGTAACATAGAGGCAATGCAGGAAGCTGCCACACAAACAGCGATTACGTCTCAAAAGGAGGAGCAGGCTACTCGAATCAAAGCAGATTCAGCTGATCGAGAGAAAATGCGCGAAACACTCACTACAAGTATGGACAGTATTTGACAACAGTAGCCACCTAACAGGCATTGCAAACATATTTACAGGACATGTCATTGATGACTAAACCGTGAATGCCGATGAAGCAATCACAATTGGAACTGATCAGTGGATGGACTATGAACGTAAGTGGCCAACACGCTTTCAACAATAAGGTGAAAAAGTACGTCAAAATTTCGCGTTTGAAACAAGACAAAATGCAAATGTTAATGAGGGCAATAAGGTCGTTAACACCGAACACATATATGCAGGAGTCATTGGCATCATGGCATCATCCAGGGAGACCGTTTCCACTACAACTATGTTATTTTATGAGTTAGCTTAAACTAAACATGGATCTCCCTGCAGTTGTTTTTCTGGATATGTGCGTTATTGTGAGGACCATCCCTTGGCCATCATCACCTGCAACGGTATTCACATTTGTCAGTGCAGCTGCAAACACAGTTATTCATGTAACGTTCTGCACGTTGTCTGACAAATAAAATGCGAACAGCATAAAGCCAGCATGCCGAATTACACTTTCAAAGGGATTCAGCCATGTGTACCAGCTTACTAGAGAATCTCCAGTACCAAACAAGCCATCACATTGGCAGTTACTGTAAATAAAGTGCAGATCATGAAGCTGATTGTGGATCACCTGTGTTCCAGAAACATCCCTGATGGTAAGTGGATGATCGTAACCGGCCTAGGCCCTCACCATATAGATGTTGGTACTGGAGTAAGGCAGTCGCTCACGAGGAAACTAACGTCCTAATGGCGTACCATACAATTAATGATAATATGTGTATATTATGTATTGCACACAATTTGGTTTACTGTCATATTAATTTGCTGTATGTGTCAAGCGCACGAAGTGGTGACATTGTACGAAGGCTTGTACATACAAAGATGGCGGAGATGGCAACTCAATGCTCCATATAGTATACAGTAACAAGACAAAATTCACATATGTTATATTCATATATCACATCACTCTTATGAAACAATTATCATTGAAGTCAAGTATATCAATCTATCACGTAATACCTTAAATCAACACAAATGTTAAATCCCGTTTATTATTGCCGCATAATCACAGTATCATAACAAGGGAGGTAACTGTGCGATATATTTCTGATATAACTGTATAAATAAGCATGCTTTGTAAAGCCTACTTATTATTATTTAATGTGAAATGGAAGTTTACACCACAATGTGTATAAAACAAATGCATTATAATTATTTTTCAGTATTTTTCAGCATACATTTTTGGCAACACCTTTATATCATATAATATATCCTTTATATGTGTATCATTACTCTCTACGGAGCCCCGCAGGTGACGTATAATTCTTTTTTATTAATTCGTTCCCACGAAATAACAATTCGTTCCCTCGAATTAACAATTAGTTCCCTCAATTGAACAATTCGTTCCCACGAATTAACAATTAGTTCCCTCGAATTAACAATTCGTTCCCACGAATTGTTTTGGCGTCCAGCTGCGCGCGCACAAATGTATTGCGCGCGCAGCTGGGCGCCAAAACAATTCGTGGGAACGAATTGTTAATTCGAGGGAACGAATTGTTATTTCGTGGGAACGCATTAATAAAAAAAAATGGATGTCCCCTGCGGGGCTCCGTAACTCTCTGAGATTTGTATCATGCGCAAGGGGCGGAATTGTCCAAACGCTATAATACATAGAGCCTTATTAGTCGTCAGCCAGCTTTGACACCTGATATACGGAATATGTTTGGTTAGGGTGTGCACTGGTTTCAACAGCATATTATTTCCAAAGAAAATGATTCTGAAGTGCTGTCAAAGCATGTTTTTATTGATAAATAAGGCAATATATAAAAACAACAGCAGACGACAATTGATGTGAGTGGCGGTCTAAGGGTTAAACATACAGAGGTAACACATACTGGTGCAGATTGGTAGACACAGGTCCTTTGTGTCATTGAACATATTCATATGTGAAAACGTGCACGTGTACATGCATATTGTTTTTGTTCATCGCATGCATTATACCATCCGTCATAAATCGTGTTTCGGGTAATATTAACAATTTATTACATTATACATGTAGAACCATGTTTTGTGGGTTGAAGTCCAAGATTAATAATAATTTGTAACAAGGCATGATGTGTACTTATGACCTTCAGTGCCCATACGACCCACGTCCGACCCCCAAGGTCAAGGTCACTGAGGACTTAGGTCACCGTGTTTGTATATCAAATGCATTAAAGTTGTTTTTGTTTATTCAATAACTTATCGACCCGTATCACCGATTTCGATAATATTTGGCCACAATGTGTGTCTAGGGATGGTGCTGCATATGACACACGTCCGACCGCCCAAGGTCAAGGTCACTGAGGACTTACGTTTGTGTTTGTTTTGTTTTTATCACGTCTGCCAGCGAGGGGATTAGTTCAGTGCTATTATTATTATCTGCATATACTGGACCCAGACACCGTGATTGATAATTAACCCTTAGACCGCTACTCACCACAATTGTCGTCTGCTGTTGCTTTTATGTCTTGCATTATTTCTCAATAAAAACATGGTTTGACAGCACTTCAGAATCATTTCCAACTATTCCACCAGTTCTAAAAATTACAAGTGCCCGCTATGCAGATATAATCATTTAGTAATAGTTAGTTTAATGATAGTGACGCGCGGTGGTACCAGGCTATTTTCATATTCAAATGAGGCATGATATGTTTTAATTATTTATACTAAGTAAATGTGTCACCTGAAAAAATAATATTTTCGACAGATTATATAGTATGTTCATTGCACATCAAAATATAAATACAGAGAATCAACAGTATTGTCCGTTAACATGTTAAGGAAACACGGTTATCGCCCCTGATATCAGTGTGTAAATTTACGTCTGATATAAAATGTATAATAATGCCAATCAATACGCGGGGTAATGGTGAATAAATTTTTATTTTGCCAGAAAATGTCTCAGATGATGTCACTGATAAAAATAATAGTTTATACCTACTGAGTGGGCATGTACATTATTGGAATGAATGGCCTTTTTGTGGAATTTATCGGGGTATAAACTTGGAAAAGTCGCGGCAATACTGGACGAAGGCCGGAAGGCCTCGTCCAGTATTCCCGCGACTTTTCCAAGTTTATATCCCCGATAAATTCAACAAAAAGGCCATTCATTCCTTATAATTCTAGCATTTGAAATACATTCATCAAGAAAATGTGTTTATTTTCCGTTTTCTTAAGAATTATTTTAACTGCGCCTGACGGTTACGGAAAGTAGTTAGGCATGGGAGTTTACTGGGATATAAATTTTTGACAGAGACTTGCTACGGACCAATCAAATGTTAGGGAATTGTGTAAATATTTTTGTGCTGGAATTATTGTACCTGGAATTATTGTAACACTGATGCGTTGACATTTACAAAGGTGGATATGCATACAGGATAAACAATCCAACGACGGCCGTACATTGGCCTGTCTCACCATTGCTACTGCTACATGTGTGGATGCACTAAAAAGGTATTATAATAATGAAGACTACAAACAGTAATAATCGAAACAGGTGAAAGCATATTAAAGAAGATTTTTCTCGTCAAAAACATGATTTGACAGCAGTTTAGAATCATTTCCAATGGAAATGATTCTAAAGTGCTGTCAAACCATGTTTTTATTGAGAAAGAAGGCAAAATATAAAGCAACAGCAGACGACAATTTTCGTGCTTGGCAGTCTAAGGGTTAACAAGCAACACGCAAATTTAACAAGCAAATCGAACAACACCCACCATCTACCTACGGCGTACAACAACACCAAGATATAATGGGATATCAAAGCAAGACAGAAACCATATTTGGATGGGAAGTGTTTAATTGGAAACAGACGTAGTACAGGGACCACCATTCAATGTAAATAACGGATCAATGAAGTGTCGTTTCTTGGTAACTTACACAATAATGTACATTGTATTTGTTAAAAGAAAACAGCAAGTATTTGATAAATACAAGTAACTCGATAAAAAATTATGAACTTTGTTGTGAATTGCATTTAGAAGGTGCATGATCACGTGGTAATAACAACAACAACAGTGGCTGAAAGTGTTGAAATCTTGCGCACTCCAAGGTAAGTATTATTTGCTATTTTCCTTAATATGCAACGGATTTTGATGAAATATGGCGCAACAAACGCGTCTTCATGAGCTGCATTTGGTGGTCCAGGGAGTTCGGTACAGACTACTGTCGTTTTTGCGAAGAATCGATTTCCGTGTCTACCGACACGGAAATCGATTCTTCGCAAAAACGACAGAATTTTGGGCCAAAGTACAGAGACCACCAAATGCAAGACGAGTTTGATGCGTCATATTTCATCAAAATCCGTTACGTAATAAGGACAATATAAAAGAATACGTACTTTGAATCGGATGGATTCTGGAAGTTTCAGTACGTGTTGTTGTTGTTAGTACCACGTGATCATACACCTTGATTTAGCATTTACCAATATTCATATTGCGTCAGGGTGTCACGATGACGCGGTTTCTGACCGTTGTGCACATTATTCACTGTATGCACTGTTCACACTTCCACTTGTCTGCACTCTGTGCCGACATAAAATGTTTCTTGTCGAAAAATGCATCGGTTTTCTGACGGCATGTCAATCAGCAATACTTAGGGCTATAGCATAAACGCATGTTTCGTCTAGTAACCGGCGGAAATTTGCGACTGCGCTGGTTACTAGATGAAAATGTGTTTATGCAGTAGCTGAATGGGAATTCGTCAGGAATCCGGCGCCTATTTCGACATGAAACAGTTTACGCTAGCGCGGAGTGCAGCAGCGATGAATTCAGTCAATGCAGCCTAGTTATGTTGCTAAGGAACAGTATAGATCCTTATCAGACGAGTGGGCTAGCACAATAGGACCATAACATCAGCCATAAAACACTATATTAATTATGTAACAAGATTTATATCCGAATCAAATTAAAGATTAGGTTTCGATCTTAGAACAATGGGATTATTGCCTTTGTGGTCAGCCAAGACTACACACAGGGGTCCGAAGTCGTGTTGAGAAGAATCACTCGGCCGTAAATTAAATAAACCCTATGTCTGCAGTAACAGCCATATATCCGACGCTAAGTTGGCCGTAAATTACATAAACCCCATTTCTGCTTTCAGCAATAGCCACAGATATGCAGATTGACTGGGCAAAAATGACTTAACCCTTTGAACCCGACAGCCCGCTATATCGGTTTATGCAAACAGTGCAGATCCAGATGAACCGGCTCGTAACGAGCCGTCTCATCAGGATCTGCACTTTTTGCAAGTAATTTTCATATTTCTTAGAACAAAAACACCCCCTTTTCATAAATGGACGAATCTGAAAATCATTTTGTGACCATTGGATTGGTCGGAACATTAGCATATCACAGTCAATTCCAGTTCCTTAGGGTTGAAAGGGTTAAGCCCCAATTACTCCAGCAACAGCCACAGAACTGGTGCTAGACTGGACAAAAATGACACAAGCCCCATTTCTCTAGGCAGAACAATAGATCCGGAGCTTGATTTGCATGGATTCGTTTAACGAGATATGTACAGTGGGGTCAACGTGTAAGTGCACACACGAACGAACACGACAGGTTGGAACCAACCCACCCGAAGTGTATGTTGTTACCACTCAATTGAACCGTCTCGCCACTTTTGATGCGAAATGAAAAAAACGGAAGAAAAATATTTACATTTTTTGTTTATACATGAAATACAGTGGGGTCAGCGTTCCAACCTGTCGTGTTAGTTCGTGTGTGCACTTACACGCTGACCCCACTGTACACCTGTACAAGGTTGCATGTGTGTGCTACACTGGTAAACACACAAATAAGTCACCTTTGTTATGGTGGGTCACACATAATTAATGCATGTATAATTGTGTCTGTGACTGGTCATTTGCGACCAGTGTAGCTTCTGGTCAAATAGCACACTCGTATACACGGCCGTAGACACCATGGAAGCTAAGCGCCGTGGAACTATTTTGGCTCGAGAACGCAGGCAGGAAACACCATTTAGAAGGTCTATATTGAACCCCCCACCCCCTCCCCGCTCAATAGTCCGCCGTGACATTATTTTATTCAGCGCTACGGGCCAGCTATATTCTGATAATGGCATATTGTGTGTTATAAACATGGCGGGTGTTTCAGTGACGGAATGGCGACAAGTGCGGATGCACATACTGACTAGAGCTTCACTGGTCGCATGGCATATAAGCCCAGTATCTCCAGTCACATACATATTTTCCTACTACGCCCGTGGGAGTGGTGGACAAATTGAAATGCTAACTCGAATCTTCTGTCTGTAACGCAAAACAGAAACTTGGGGTTAGGCAAATCCCTGACCGTTTGTTTTAATATGTGTCTAATTTCCAAGGGCGGTAGCAACATTTCCCACTATCTAATTTCCGCCCATGGGAATGTTTCCTAACCGATTACCCGTGCATGCCCGTAGCTCCCCGGGTGGCGCAATGTGGATGGTTCGTATTGTTTCATGTCAGTTACTTAGGGGTGGAGGGAACCAAATACAGTGAAATCGCAATTAGCTTGAAGACTTAAGGGACCATGCACTTTGGTTCCAGTGCGCTTATTTTTTGAGGTGCCGCATCACTCGGGGTTTGGTCAACACATCTAACAGACAAAACAGTATAATTCCAGCACAAAAATATGTACACAATTCCCTAACATTTAATTGGCCCGTAGCAAGTCTCTGTCCAAAATTTATATCCCAGTAAACTCCCACGCCGAACTACTTTCCGTAACCGTGAGGCGCAGTTAAATTAATTCTTAAGAAAACGGAAAATAAACACATTTTCTTGATGAATTTATTTCAAATGCTGGAATTATAAGGAATGAATGGCCTTTTTGTGGAATTTATCTGGGATATAAACTTGGAAAAGTCGTGGGAATACTGGACGAGGCCTTCCGGCCTTCGTCCAGTATTCCCGCGACTTTTCCAAGTTTATACCCCGATAAATTCCACAAAAAGGCCACTCATTCCTATAGTATTCCGCACAAGTAGAGGTAGGAAACCACGGGGAAATCGTCTAACACGCACTCCTCTGAAAAGGACATTGTCTAATTCCCTACAATTTGCATTACATGTGTGTCTAATTTCAAATGGTAGAAAAGCGTTGTCATAAAAAAAACACTATATAGCGAGTTTGTAGAAATCTAATGTTCCCAACACAGCAAATAGTTTAAAATTGGCTGTCTAATTCCCGGATATTGGACTATTTGTCTGTAATGTATAATACAGTGGGTTCCTGTCGCATACTTGGCGAGAAAGTCATTGACAGCCCATTAGATGTGACTATGACAGAAGAAAATTACATTGGTAACCAGTGTAGACCCAGATCATCACAGGCAGTCGGTTTGTGTTCTGAACTGAACATTTTGTCAGTGAATCACTTGTCATGTTTCTAACAAACGGTATATACCCTTTTGAGGAAGACGTCGTTCGCTAGAATACTTGAATCTAGTTGCGAACAGTAACTCTTGCAATCTACTCCCGTAGACTCTTGCAATCTACTCGCTACGGACGGTACGGGAGTATATTTCTATGAGTTACTGTTCACAACTAACCAGACTACTGACTGGCCACAATGTTATAATCAGTATTTCTCCAGTCACAGTCAATATAGCAATAGTCATTTTCATCCTGTACAACATATTACTGGAAACACGAATATTAGAAACACGAGTATCTGTGTTTTAGCATCGGGTTGCATTGGGTATTCCAGGATAGCTATAGACAATTTCACTGTTTTAACCAAAACCATATGTAACCCGATGCTAGAAACACGATTGTTTCGTGTTGCTGGTAACAGGTTACATATGATTAAGTGCACTTGTGGCTGTGACTGGATACATTTGGCTTATGGATTTTGCGACCAGTGTAGATCCAGATCAGTCTGTGCATTCGCACAGTCTGATCAGGATCTGCACTGTTTGCCATTCCATCAATGAAATACCCATCTAATAGCAAACACTATATATCGTTACCAGGCTACAGGAGTGTGTTATTTAACAAAGAGCTATACCGGTCACAAATCCCATACGCCCTATTTCTCGACTCACAACCACAACTAATGATACTCAAAACACGTTTAAATCATCACGAAAACTCGTCGTCTCGCTTGTATCGTATGTAGTTATCCCGCACCATAGACCCGGGGGTGGGGTTTGGTCCTTTACACGTATGTCGCTCAACGGTCCGCGAACAGTTTTTACAAATCACGTCACAACACCAGTGGAACTTGCAGCCACATTTTGCCACCCGCTCTATGACGTCAGTCTTGAAGCCCCGCCCACAACACATGATGTCACATCCGTCGGTGTCCATGGAGGTTTCGTTACATTCTCGGTCCGCAGTGCCCAACGACCCTGAAATAGGGAAAATGAATCGGGCATACTACTATATGCAGAAGTTTTGAAGATAAATGTGGCTGTAACTGCAGAAATGGGGCTGATGTGATTTCCGACCTGTGTAGCTCCTGTCAAATATCACACCCCAGTAGCCTGATAAGGACCTATGATTGTTGTCAAACGCAAGATGGGTGTTTCATTGACTGAATGGCAAACAGTGCAGACGCTGATCAGACTGCGCGGTTGCGCAGGCTGATCTGTGGCTACACTGGTTGCATAACTCATAATGCCCATTTCTCCAGTCACAGTCACAAATATAGTAGTGTGGCCTGATAACGGTATTGCTTGTTAGAATCATGAATGGTGTTTCATTGATGGAATCTGGATATACACTGGTTGCTAAACACATACGCCCCATTTCTCCAGTCACAGCCACAAATAAAGTCGTGATACATTTTAACAAGTACATTAATTAAGACTCGTTATAACGAAAAACGTACTCGTTAACTCTTTGCATGCTGGGCAACTTGTGGGCTATACATAGTTAAAAACTAGCGGAAAAAAATTCATCATGTTTTCTTTTATTTCTCCTTGTAAATATCATGAATATGTCTTGGAATTTCATTAAAATTGAGTCCTGAGGACTCAATTCTAATGAAATTCCAAAACATATTTAGAGAGAGAAATAAAACATATAGTCTTAATTTGTTTGGCGGATATTTTCGTCGCTAGCATGCAAAGAGTTAAGGAGTTATCTTGTTGCTCGAATTACTAAATTTCTCGTATAAAACGTTTAAAGTAGGTTTCTCGTAATTAAGACTAAGTAACCCTTAGACCGCTATCTTATTTTTTGTCGTCTGCTGTTTATTTTCTATTTTCCATTTTTATCATCAATAACATGCTTTGACAGCACTTTAGAATAATTTACAACATGCTTTGACAGCACTTCAGAATCATTTCCAATTGATTCTAAAGTGCTGTCAAACCATGTTTTTATTGAGAAATAAGGCAATATATATATAAAAGAAACAGCAGACGACAATTGTTGTGAGTAGCTGTCTAAGGGTTAATATTCTAACTAAAACAATTAAGTGTTTCGTTGAAGCGACGTACTCGTTATATAACCAAACTACCGATTATTCAACTAATACTCTCAGGTCAGTATCTGCTGGGAATATTGTAGTTCTGAAACATAACTATTCGATGGTTCGGTTCTTTCTCGCACTCTGCTCCATAAGTATGGACTCGTTAGGTCCTAGTATCAGAATTTCCACACTGATATCAGGGTCGATAACCGTGTTTCCTTAAAATTTTAATGGACACTACCATATCAATATTATGAATGTGCGTTAACATTTTAAGGAAACACGGTTATCATCCCTGATATCAGTGTGGAAAGTTACGTCTGATATAAAATGTATAATAATGCCAATCAATACGTGGGGTAATGGTGAATGAATATTTATTTTGCCAGAAAATGTCTCAGATGATGTCTCTTATATCAAGAACAGTTTGTGCCTTCTGAGTGGGCATGTCCCTTTAATGCAACTGTACATTGAGGGCCACAGTGTAGACTGACCTTGTGAACACTTTCACCCCTAAGTAACTGGAGTGGATTTTTATATGTTAATTTCCGGACCAATCCAATCGTCACAAAATTATGTTCAGACTAGTCCATTTATGAAAAGGGGGGTGGAGGAGTGTTTTTGTTCTCAAAAATATGAAATTACTTGCAAAAAGTGCAGATCCGGATGAAACGGCTCGTCACGAGCCGTCTCATCTGGATCTACACTTTTTGCCAATACCACTATATACAGACCTGTGGTGTTGAAAGGGTTAAATAATGTATAAATAAAAGAACAATCAATGTTCTCATTATGTTCTGAATGGCACTACCCAATCTAAAGTGCGTAAAATGTGTATTTTGTTGTTCACGGCCGGGTAATTCGGTGCACTCACAGTAAAATAAACAAAATCTCAAACACCGTTAGTGCTTACGATGTCTGCAGTTAAGTATCTATAATATAAAGTTATCAACACATCGAGATAATACGCCGACATCTAGATTTATATCATTTATTTTAATATAAAAACGATTTATTACAATAACTCGCTGATGACCGAATTAACGGAATCCACTTCTGCACTGTTTTGCGCGGGATTTTTTTTCCTGAAAATAATCGGTTATACTACCAAACAATATGTATATGGTGTATGCGACCACAGGCATTCGGCGTGTTTCGGCTTTCATCGGTATAACTATATATATGAACAAGGCTTCAATCAATATCCAAAACACACTCACCAAGTCGCAAATCCTGGACACAGTAATCCGGGGACTTATCGAAGTAGACCAGATCCAACCACGTGGGTCGCTTATAATTTTTATCGGCGACCATCAGCTGGGATCGGCCGGAATTCTGGTTCATGGTAACTTGCACGGCCCCATTGTACTTCTTCTTCAAAAATGTTCCTACTCGCCGGAAGTCCCGCAGTGCCCGCCAACAGGTCCGCATTTCACAAGACCCGCTAATCCCGTGACATTTACACTCCAACTTCCGGAACTTCTTCACTGCCTAGAAGTGAAAAAAAAACATAAAAGAAATTAAAGGTACATTGGAATCTAAAGGCTATGGAGTTAGCCTCTTTCTTCAACTGACCCTTTCGTTTCTAGTATGGTGGTATATTTCTGTCATAAAGTGATAGCTAAGTCGTCTTAACACACCTTGTAAGTCGTCTTAACTTATTATTATCACGTCAAGACGACTTATTACATTTGTGGAGACATGTTTCTGTCGTCTCCAGAAGCTCTGCTTAGAAAGGGAACGCAAAGGAACGTTCAATATTAACAATGACAACTTCCTAGGGACCTGCGTGTATAAAAACATTCTGAGAAACTAGAAACGTGTTTGTAAAAGAAAATATCATCATTGGTGAGTCGTCAAGAATAAACCACAGGTTCAAGTAACGGACCGAGGTCTATAAATACATTAAATATGTCTAAAAGCATCAATAATTGAACAAAATATAAGTTAAAACAATTATTTTTACTCTAAGTCTATATGGAGGGACTAAAACAATTGCTTATTTTTTTCTTCATTTATTGATGCTTTTAGGCATATTATAAGTTATTGTGATTCTACACAGGCTATATGGTGTAATATTGCCCGTCTGAAGGTATGTTCACCCGAGGCGATAGCACTTGGCTTCGTGACACGGCTATATTTAGGTCATAAACTATGGGTTCCAAGCACGAAACGCGGCGTAGCAATGACAGCGAATGTTTGGGAACCAGTCGCATTCTTGTAGAGGCGCCAAAGGGAGCGCAGATCGATAGAGCAGTGGAATGTAAATTAAATTACACGAGATAAAAAAACTGTCATAAAGTCATTTTCGATGGATTTCTTACTCCATATTTAGTTTGTTTTCGTTTAATAAAAAAACAAAATGTTCATTTACGCCTTTATATTAAGACTGACGGTAGAAAATCGAATCTCGGATTATTTTTCTTCCTGAAAAAACGCAAAGATCAAAAGAAGAGATATGTTTATACGGCCAAATACAGGATCTGCGGTATGACAAATTCGTTAGCTATCGCCACGGGTGAACATACCTCCAGACGGGCAATATTACACCAAATAGCCTGTGTAGAATCACAATAACTTATAATATTGCCCGTCTGAAGGGTGAACATACCTCCAGACGGGCAATATTACACCATATAGCCTGTGTAGAATCACAATAACTTATAATATGGAGGGAGTAAAACAAATTGTTTATATTTTTTTTCATTTATTGATGTTTGTAGGCATTTTTAATGTATTTATAGACCTCGGTCCGTTACTTCAACCTGTGGAATAAACCAGCAATCAAGCACCCGTGGCCGTGATTATGATGGGATGAAACCCACATTAAATATGGTTATTCGCATCGTAGGAATTTACGTGTGCATATCGCGATGATCGGATATATGGTAGTGGAGTCGTCGCACGGAATCGAAAGAAATACGTAATAAACAAGATTCTTCTACTAGTCTTTTAGCACCCATGGTATTGACCCGTGACCTTGGCTATAAGGGGATGAAACGCAGGCCCGTACGCAGGATTTTCTATTGGGGGGTGCGTCAGGGGCGAGCGCACCCCCCTGAAATTTGTTAAACCTAGATGGCCTGAAATGCACTCTCCTGCATTTTATGTCATTTAAATTCGGATTTCAACTGTGGCATTTTCATGCAAATTACCTGTATATTAATGCTTCGGATTTCAACTGTGGCATTTTCATGCAAATTACCTGTATATTAATGCATTTCAAGATTTGTTGAGATTACTGTTTGAAAAATAGCGGACCTCGGCGAATTTAGGGGGGTGCGTACGCACCCGTCGCGCACCCCCTGCGTAAGGGCCTGGAAACGTCACATTAAATAGGGTATTCGCATGGTTGATATGACTGTACGTGTCAAGTATGGTGATGATCGGATAGATGGTAGTCGAGTTATCCTACAGACACAACACAAATACCCAATAACCAATATACATATATATACATTGTTTTAAAGTCACTCTTTTCATTAAATTTTCGACCACATGGTCTTTATGTGGTCGAAAATTTAATAAAAGAGTGACTTTAAAACAATGTGTATTAAATGTGCTTCCCTTCGGGGGTTATTGGACAATACTACATCTATATATATATATAGCGCCATTAACTTTCACCGTGAAGAGAGAGACGAAACCCACATTCAATAGCAGGGGACGGTACGGGAGTAATTGCAAGAGTTACCTTTCGCAACTAGGGGGTTGTCCTATTTTCGAGCTCTTCGTTGGAAATGCACTTTCCTGTGTTTTACGGCATTTAAATTCAGACTCCAACTGGTGGTAAACTGTGATCTATGTAAACTCCGTGGCTGAACGGGGGGGGGGGGGGGGGGGGGGGGGTGCAATTTTGCAAATCTACATCGCATTTCCTGCGTTCTGGCGCATTTTGGAGCAAATATATTGACACTGTCACAGTATGTTTAGACATTATTTTTTAATGAAAACTTTAAATTTTGAAACAATAAGAAAACGACCGAAAAATGCATGGAAAACATGGCACTTGGCATGACACGTGCCTTGTAACTTGTAAACAATCTTTACTCGGCGAATTTTAGGGGGGCGTGCGCCGGGTCGGCCCCCCCCCTGAATCCGCCCATGGGGGTGTAACCCCGGACCCCCCCCCCCAACCCTCTAGATCTGAATAGGGTTCTTCCCATGTTGATATCAATATACAATGTAATTCGCGAAGATCGGATACTAGTATATGGTAGTAGAAATATAGCATGGAAACGAAACTTGTCTACTGACAGACAGACGGACGTAATAAACAATTTATGTCTCCGACAACTGTCGTTCGGTAACAGAAATACATGTACTCCGTTCTCAGATGATTCTAGAAAACACCACGTACGATAAAACCATTGGTATGAAGATGTTATGCCATTATACCGCCCCACCACCCATATTCCCACCCTACGATCCAACCTCGTCAAGTAGGCACACATTTAATTCCATGAGGTGGGCATTATATTGTACATCTTAGAGTGTGTCCAACTTCACGATGTACCCGAGCGTATAAGACATTACTGTCTGTTCCACGTTTTGCTGCCGACAAACGTTTGGCTATTACACACATAAAATCTAAAAAATATTTAAATGTATGTACTTTTTCATCAATAATAAAAAAGTCACCCTTCCCAAAAAATAATATTTGATGAAATTCCATCAAATAATGATTTTATTGCGACAAAACGATTTTCCCAAAAAAAGAAATTTGTAGACCGATTTTCAAAATCTAACTTGTTTTCTTTGTTACATTATTTCCAATCTATCTCGCCAGCTTTCGGAGTCAATTTCAACAAATATTTCGTTTTTTTTACCCTCCTCGTCACTCTGGAGCCCCTTTTTGCCCCATGTTAAATTCCCATAGGAAAATTGTTCTTTCGCAATAAAATCAATATTTTTTTAAATTTCATCAAATAATTTTTTTTGGGGAGGGAGACTTACTTACATTTAAATATTTTTTAGATTTAGTGTGTTTACTAGCCAAAAGTTCGTCGGCAGCAAAACGTGGAACAGACAGTAGTGCATTCAATGGTATGGAAAAACAAGACGCTTATTAGCGTAGCAGTCAATACCTAAGCTGGACCAGCGATATATGAACATTTTTTAGCGAATTTGCAACTGTCCTGTTAGAAATTAAGCAGTTCGATTGAAACTGCCTGATTTCGAACATACATACATGCTAAAAAACATAATCACAAGCAGTATGAGGTTAATAGTAGCACCATGAGGACGAATTAGCACCCTGCAGTTCGCTCCTGATACATCATGTTATCACTATTACCGCCATTAAGATTTCAACGAGATAGGCTCCCAATGAATTTTCTCAATTCTTACACCTTATCTTTCTCCCCTCTTGTAACTGTCAGCGCGCGAAGACTTCCCAGCCGATTTCCGACTTTTACTACCAAAATACAATCGCACTTGATCGACACTTTCATCTCGAGTGAGTGGTAACAACGGTAAACTACACATAACTAGCGTGTTGAAACACGCGTCTGTTTCGTGTTAGACATGTCAGTCGGGACGTATAGTGATTGTTTTATCGTATCCCATTGAAACCTATCCAGAATGCGCCAGTATGTTTATGTATCGTGTCAGTGGCAAGAGTTCTCATTTTCTACGTGTTTTAGATTTCGCAGGTCCATCCATGAAAATAATAAAAGAAGATCCCGTGAATATAACATTTTCTAAGCATGGACATGAATTGTATACTCGAAATCAAACACTTTGATTGGTCGCGACTGAGCTCAGCTCAGTAGCCTATTTCATCAACATTGCAAAGTATACTTTACTAGCAAAGTATACTTTGAGGGAGTAATCATTTATTTTTCCTGAAATGCATTATTTCATATAGAACTAACAAATGCATATATTTCATGATTAAAAGTATGCAGAATTATTATACTGAATTTATTACATTATCACAGCCAAATTGGCTGTGATAATGTAATAAATTCAGTATCATAAAAATTAATAAATTTATCATAAAATTGAAAATTTCTCCCTCAAAGTATACTTTGCTACTAAAGTATACTTTGCAATGTTGATGAAATAGGCTACTGAGCTGAGCTGAGCTCAGTCTCGACCGATCAAAATGCTTGATTTCGAAGAAAGGCTCGTTATATGATCTAAGGTCAATCCCTTCTCTGATGTATGTATAACCGTAGACCAGCGAGTTACCCGTCGTCCAGCCTTGTTATTATGCAGATTCATCAGCGCCCGGGCGTCCGTGCTTCTCCGCTCCTTGGCGTCAATAAACGTCCTCGCGAACCGCCGTCCGTAGTTGACGTCATCGCTGCACCCGCCCCAGTCGAACGTCATCCCATGGCGGTCTGTTTGACGTCCTTTCTTCTTGGGGTCACAGGCGCACGTGCTGAGGAGGCCCCGGCTGCAGGCCCGCGTGATCGCGTATACGACGCCCGCCGAGGAAATGGAATATACGAAGGCCGCCTCCCGTGTCCCTGCTATATAAATAGAGACTACCAGGCTAGTTTCTTTTGATATCAAGTTTATCAGGAAAGGTTAGGAAACGCGTGCAGAATCTTAAATAATACATTAGGCCTACATATTAAATATCTAGAAGGTAGGACACTCGCCATCTTTAAAAACCAATGGAAGTAGATTATTTACCTTAGGCCCGGCTCGCTAATTCAGTAATTGTAACGCTCATGAAGGCCTGGACCCTGCTGATCCCGGCCTTCGTGCGCGTCACAATTACTGAGTTAGTGAGCCGGGCCCAAGGTACACTAGTATACCACTTTCGTTGGTTGAAAATATGGCGTGTGTCCTACCTTCTAGATATTTAAAGGTACATGTCCACGCAGTAGGTTATAATATAGTGAGACAGATAATTGTGTATATTCTGCACGTATGAAATTTTCTGGCAAAATAAACATTCATTCTCCATTACCCCACGCATTGATTGGCATTATTATACATGTTATATAAACGAACATTTGCACACTGATATCACGGGCGATAACCGTATTTCCTAAAAATGTCAACGGACATTACTATTTATTCTCTGTATTTATTTTGTTGATGTACAATGATCATAATCTGTCGAAAATATTATTTTTTCAGGTGACGCATTTCATTAGTATAAATAAGTAAAACATATCATGCCTCATTTGCATATGAAAATAGCCTGATACCACAGCTCGTCACTATCAGTAACATAAATATTACTAAATGATTATATCTGTTTTGTGGGAACTTGTAATTGTTAGAACTGGTGGAATAGTGACACAATTATACACTTATTTAATTCCTATAAAGAACATTGTGTGCCTACTGAGTGGGCATGTAAACTTGAGTATGATTTAAAGAGCGTTTTGTCGGTGATACCACAAAGTGCATGTGGTGATGACGTCGGCTTCTGATTTTGGGGGTCTTCTCAAGGTGTCTGTAGTCGATTTCATGAACATTGCAAAGTATTCTTTTCTAGCAAAGTATACTTTGAGGGAGTAATCATTTATTTTCCCCGAAATGCATTATTTCATATAGAACTAACGACTGCATATATTTGATGATTAAAAGTTTGCAGAATTATTATACTGAATGTATTACATTATCACAGCCATTTTGGCTGTGATAATGTAATAAATTCAGTATAATAAAAATTAATAAATTTATCCTAAAATTGAAAATGTCTTCCTCAAAGTATACTTTGCTAGAAAAGAATACTTTGCAATGTTGATGAAATCGGCTACTGGTGTCAGTGATACCACAAAGTGCATGTGGTGTGGTGATGACGTCGGCTTGTGGTTTTGGGGGTCGTCTCAAGGTGTCTGATGTTTACCTTTGAGCAGTACCTTGCCGAATACGGATGCATCGCGGTGCAGTGTGCTACAGTTCCATCGATGTCGCCGGAACTGGAACTGACACTCGCTCACCCCTTTTCTGGCCCCTTTACGGATGCTCATCATGGCGTCTTGGTGTTTTCGGCACATCTCCCTCTGTTTACCGATCATACCCGGAATGTTGTCACACAAAATACCCGTACTCACCGCCTGTAGCGGGAGCTGGCTGATGAACCTGTGGATGGAGGACACCTCTTTAAACCGGACACGCAGAATAACTGAACTGTGTTTTGTTGGGTGTGCCTGGAATTGATATCGAATTCGACGACATGTCTGTGTCGAATTGTTATGGACTAATAATGTGTGGTCATGATTTCAAAGTATGCATTTTAAATAATTATGTTGTTCTTACGGTGGGACCTAGTTGCGGGATGTAACTCTGCAACACTCCCACACGATACGGTCGTTTTGCACAGTTACTTCCCGCAACATGTGCAGTGTGTTGATATCTCAGGCTCCTATTATGCACATAACTTGTTTTATAACTCAACTGTACAGAGTTGAGTAGCATGAAACTAATTAAATGGTTAAAAGAGAGATATATTTATATTTAATTATATTGATATTATGGCTCGTGTCTTTAATGGAATTGTGTGGCATTTCACAACAAAATAAAGATTGTATTCCTTACTGGTACATGCATAGCGAAAATGTTTTATACACATAGCATCCAAATTATCCCCGAGTTTATCTCATTATCTGATTGTTCATACGGGTGAATATAACGCAAACATGTTTGAATTCGATCAAATAAAGTGTTGCGATTAGTTGATCTAATGATGCCCTATGTCTCAGGTAAATATCATTTTTTATCAATACGACCACGGTTTCTTCCTTTTCAATGATGACCATATTCTAGCCGTTGACGCTACGAGTGTCAAGTTTCCAAGTTTAGTAGTATTGCGTGTGTAGTTAGTCTGAATATTCTACAGAGAAATTGGAATCGGACGGAATCGAACGTTGTGGAAACTTGGTTCGATTCAAATTTGTAACTAAGAATACACCACGTGATGAAGTTGTTTTGTCTTGATTTGGTCGGAGATCGTCCTATAACTAGAGCGAATGCTCTGATAACAACCCACCACTATTGCTATTTATAGTAATCCTTAGACCGCTACTCACAACAATTGTCGTCTGCTGTTGCTTTTATATTTCTCAATAAAAACATGGTTTGACAGCACTTTAGAATCATTTCCAATGGAAATTATTCTGAAGTGCTGTCAAATTTGAAAGCATGTTGTAAATTATTCTAAAGTGCTGTCAAAGCATGTTTTTGATGATAAAAATGGAAAATATAAAATAAACAGCAGACGACAAAAAAATAAGATAGCGGTCTAAGGGTTAAGTAATTGTTACAACCTAATGCATACGAGAATATCCGTTTTCGTATGACCCAGGTTTAAAGGAGGTTAATTTGAGAGTGTAAATTGTTTCATTCTATATACGGCAGAGCATAATTACATTATGTACAAATCTATTTAAATTTCCATCCATTCATAAATGGAGCGGAGAATATGTTGCAGACATATTGGTTACGGATAAAGGTTGTATGTCGATGGAAATTGGATGTTTCCGTTTCCAATTAGTTACAAACAAGAGAACGTGGGCAGCAATGACGCTTTGATGGCGGGTTTAAACCGGGCATCCCACATCTCAGGTTGTAATATGTGGAGACATATTTGTTATCCAATCTTTAGATACGATTTTTTTTCCGGCTAAATAAACCTTCATTTGCTATTACCGGACGTGTTATTTGGCATATTATACTTGTTTGTATCAAACGTGAATTATCACTCTTGATCAGGGGCGATAGCTTAACGTGTTTACTTAAAAGGTTAACGGAGACAGCTATTTATTATATACCTACCCATGGAATACATAGTTATACGATGTAAATAAAAGTCATATGTTCTCATCGATGAAATAAACAACTTCCGGTGAAAATACGATTACTTCCGCTATCTACGCTATCTATATTCATAACGCGCATCGGCAGTAAAACAGCGCAAATAGGCTGCAAATACACATTCATTACCGTTTACAGTCGAAAAAACTACTAATTTCCATGGAGCGGTATATACTAAATAGAATATTCATATTTCTGCAACGAATATGACACATATACATGTATGTCATATTCGTTGCAAAAATATGAATGTTCTATTTATTCTCTCTATTTATTTGTTGATGGGAAATGATCATACTTTAGAACATGTCGATAAAAATATTTATTCAGGAGACGCATTTAATTGATTCATTTGCATATTAAAATAGCTCGATAAACCGCGCGTCTCTATCAGTAAATTAAAATTTACTAAATGATTATATCTGTATATCCGGCACTCGTAATTTTTAAAACTGGTTGAATAGTTACACAATTATACTTTCATTTAATTTCTATAAAATAAATGTGCCTAATCATTGGGCCCAAACTTTAAAGACGCATTGAAACGTTTTAGATCCACTGGTGTTGCACTCCGCGCCAGCGTAATATGTTTCACGTCAAAAACAGACGTCAGATTCATGACGAATTCCAATTCAGCTACATGCAGAAGATACTGCATACACATATTTTCGTTTAGTAACCGGCGTAAGAAATTTGCGCCGGTTACTAGACGTAAAATGCGACAGCTATAAGTACAGCTGAGTGGCATCTCGTCAGGAAACGTGTGCATTTTTCGCCGTGAAACATATTACGCCGGCGCTGATTGCAGCACTATACAGACGCATTTGTAACGTTTTAGATCAGCGTCGTTCCTAGAAAACAAAATTGCTACCCCGCTCCATACCTCTCGCGAGGGTAGCAATGTAACCCCATTTCTTTAATGTAACCGTGACATGAAAGAGTGAATTTTGCAATCGGTTATCCGGCGTGTTTAATATGTTAGCGATATAAAACTGTCAAAGCTGTATCAATAAATTATTAATAAAGAACATACACCTGCAGACGTTGGTTATTTTACCGTGTCAATGTGTTTATCTGACATTTACATGTATATCTTGTTAATGCGTAAGCTTCATTTCATTATGTTGAATGTTGAACAACAACAAGAAAAATGATGGCTTCCATGGGAAAATTATATTTGCCTGTTCTATTATATTTGGCACTTTACTAGTTCTACATCAAAGATTAGTTGTTTAAAGGTATAAAATATACAGTTTACTAAATGTGTACCTACATGCAACAGGTTTGGGTATGCACTTCGGTTGCTCACATTTACTGAATGGGTCAAATTGCAGCCGTAGATAATATATCGGAGGCGAATTATTGTAGCTACGTCGTTCCCTGACACCATATTTTGCCGCACAATATATACTAAGGTGTATGATCACGTGGTTACAACAACAACAACGACAACAACAACAACAAGTACTGGAACTTCCAGAAATCCTCGGATTCAAAGTGCGTATATATTCTTGTATTTTGTCCTTGTTATCTAACGGATTTTAATGAAATATGGCGCATCAAACGCGTCTTGTTAAGCTGCATCTGGTGGTTTCGGTACTTTGGCCCAAACTTCTGTCGTTTTTGCGAAGAATCGATTTCCGTGTCTACCACACGGAAATCATTTCTTCGCAAAAACGACACAAGTATGTGTCGATCTCCCGGGACCACGAAATGCAGTTCATGAATACGCGTTTGTTGCGCCATATTTCATCAAAATCCGTTGCATTTTAAGTAAAATATCTTTGGAGTGGGCGCGCTTTCAACACTTTCAGCCATTGTTGTTGCTGGTGTAATCACGTGATCATGCAAAAAATATATAATTTCGGACGTGTGGGACAGGTTAACGCAATGGACTGTCTGTGTACATGTACATGTATGTGTGTGCGACGGGTGTTCGTACAGTCTGATCAGTATATACACTGGTCTACATTGAGTCAGTGCAGCATCTGTCGTGCGTCTACACTGTAACACAGTAGCCCGAATGTTCTGTCTGTAACGCAGGGCGACTTGCATGTAAGTTGCCCTGCGTTACAGACAGAACATTCCGTTTATGTAACAGAATAGTATATAGACCATGTTTATGTAACAGAATAGTATATAGACCATGTTTATGTAACAGAATAGTATATAGACCATGTTTATGTAACAGAATATTATATAGACCATGTTTATGCTGTGATTCGAAGATCTGTAGCCTATTTCATCAACATTGCAAAGTATACTTTGAGGGAGAAATTTTCAATTTTAGGATAAATTTATTAATTTTTATTATACTGAATTTATTACATTATCACAGCCATTTTGGCTGTGATAATGTAATCAATTCAGTATAATAATTCTGCATACTTGTAATCATCAAATATATGCAGTCGTTAGTTCCATATGAAATAATGCATTTCATGAAAAAAAAAGATTACTCCCTCAAAGTATACTTTGCTAGATAAGTATACTTTGCAATGTTGGTGAAATCGGCTACAGGATCGAGACTTGTAGCAATGCAATCACTAATATTCCATACCTAGGATAACTTGGGCTGTCTAATTCCCGTCGTGAATTTTGTTGTCTAATTCACCATGGGTTCCTGACATTGATAGCCTGTTATAGATACGAAATGTAGTTTTATCAATGTCGTCTGAGCCCGGTGAACGATGGACAAACTTTCATCAATCGGAATTATGTTCGTGTCTAATTCCTGATGGTGGTGATATCTTTTGTTTTTCATATAATGGCAGTATGGAAAGACGTGCGAACTTCTAATATCCCCACCGTTTTTTATGTTTGGTCGTCCATCAAATTTTCACCATTGGGAATTGTTTGACTCTCTAATCCTATTGTACATCCGCCTCCGACCCCGTGCTGTGAACATATTTCCATTGGTTTAAATGAGACAGTGTATGAAGGTAGGTAGCAACGTGGGGCGTCTTTCCTCGGGATGTCTGACTTTCGCGGTGCGGTATAATTATTGAAACCCGAGTAATGGCGACTGTAGACTGGTAGACGGTATTCTTGATTGAACGGAGGCACTGTAATTGTGACTCCCCATGACAAAACGTGGCTTACTGAGTTTGCGAATAGTGTAGTCCCAGATCAAACTGCGCATCCGTGCAGTCTGATCAGGGCCTACACTGTTCGATAATTACCTGTTAAAATATACAGTTTCCCGCTGTCTCCGGATCCATCGAAAGTTTATGATATGTATTAGGCTGCGTACGTGTGGTATCAGATCAGGATCTAAACTGACGAAATGCATAAGACCGTTTTTCTCGTGGCGGGTTACATTTGTGAATTACAAGTGGCAATCACTCGGGTGTAATAAATACGTGTCACTGTACCTATAGATAATCAACGTACCTGTCACTAACATGTCACTGTTAATGCCATCCCGCACCGCATTTGTATGAGAAACATACATGTATAGTGTAGCGTTGAAAAAAAGTTATATATGTCTTAGAAATATAGAACCTTTTTTTCAATGTTACTGTTTGAAGCAGCTTGGTATTTAAGTTATATATTACGGAGCCGCAGGGTACGTATACTTATTTTCTTTATTAATTCGTTCCCACGAAATAACAATTCGTTCCATCGATTTAACCATTCGTTCCCACGAACTAACAATTCGTTCCCACGGGAACGAATTGTTAATTCGTGGGAACGAATTGTTAATTCGTGTGAACGAATTGTTAAATTGAGGGAACGAATTGTTATTTCATGGGAACGAATTGTTATTTCGTGGGAACGAATTAATAAAAAAAAAGAATTAGTGGGAAACGTTAAAAAAAAAGAATTATACGTCCCCTGCGGGGCTCCGTAGAAATGAGTACGGATTATTATTGCATCACGAAGTATAATGACACACTCACAGTGTATTAAAGGAGAATAACACACACCCCAAGACCGATATATTTGAATTATATAGCAATATTAAAGGCATATCGTGCTTTTAATTGACTTATATTTATTATAATCCGGGGAGTTTAGCAGGGGGAACGGGGGGGGGGGTGTCCTATTTTCGAGCTCCACGGAGTGAAGCGAGTATGCTAGGGGTAGGGGGGTCCGGGGCATGCCCTCCAGTAAAACATTTGAAATCTAGATGTCCAGAAATGCACTTTCCTGTGTTTTACGGCATTTAAATTCAGACTCTAACTGGTGGTAAACTGTGATCTATGTAAACTCCATTGCAACCCGGACCCCACCCCCCCCCCCCCACCCCCTAGATCCGCCCCTGGATTAGGCTGCCTCCATTAAAATCACGTGAACTAATTGTTAATTCGAGGGAACCGTACCGTCCGTAGCTAGCTACGGACGGTACGGGAGTAGATTGCAAGAGTTACTTTCGCAACTAGACCCACCCCCCGTTCCCCAAATGCTGGATCCGCCCCTGAATAGAGATTGATCTAAATTGCTATTCAGTGGCTATTCAGTGGCACAAACATATGCGATTGACGGAATAGTGACTAGTATAGTCATATTCCACAGACTAAAGTTAGTTGTGTATGAATAATTCCAGCACAAAAATATTTACACAATTCCCTAACATTTGATTGGTCCGTAGCAAGTCACTGTCCAAAATTTATATCCCAGTAAACTGCCACGCCTAACTACTTTCCGTAACCGTGAGGCGCAGTTAAAATAATTCCTAAGAAAACGGAAAATAAACACATTTTCTTGATGAATTTATTTCAAATGCTGGAATTATAAGGAATGAATGGCCTTTTTGTGGAATTTATCGGGGTATAAACTTGGAAAAGTCGCGGGAATACTGGATGAGGCCTTCCGACCTTCGTCCAGTATTCCCGCAACTTTTCTAAGTTTATACCCCGATAAATTCCACAAAAAGGCCATTCATTCCTTATAATTCCAGCATTTGAAATAAATTCATCAAGAAATTGTGTTTATTTTCCGTTTTCTTAGGAATTATTTTAACTGCGCCTCACGGTTACTGAAAGTAGTTCGGCATGGGAGTTTACTTGGATATTAAATTTGGACAGATACTTGCTACGGACCAATCAAATGTTAGGGAATTGTGTAAATATTTGTGTGCTGGAATTATGATTCAATATGATATTTATTAAAACTCGTTGACTGATTTCATAAGAAAATCAGAATACCCTCTTTACTTATGACACGAGTTGTATAATATATATCATAATAAATGTATATAGCCCTGCGTTACAGACAAACCTTCGGGTTATCATGTAAAATACTTTATATATGTTACGAGGTATAGTCGAGTTTCTTACGAAATAATCAACTCGTTTAATAAATATCATATTAAATCGTTACTCGTGTAAGAACGTCTATATATAGAGGATCTTTCATGAGTGATGATTTAATATAATATTTATTAAATTAATTTACTGATTTCATAAGAAACGAGGCTATGCCGAGTTTCTTATGACCTCAGTCAACGAGTTAATATCATAGTAAATCAACATAAATGCTAGATTATATTTATTGTATAAGCACATCATCATAATTTGAAGCTGGCTGATTACCTAACATGTTTTCTGTCGCGGACTCATTTGCATATTTATTACACTAGTGTATTATTATTTTATAACAACATGTTATTGAACTGTGAAAGCCCATTTTATGTAATAAAAACAGTTTTAGATCAAGTGCTCAAACTCCGGACAAGTATAACTTACCACCAGGTGGCGCCGCTACGATGTATCGATGCTATTCCGATCGCTGATATCAATACAATGATCCACGGCATCGATGCCATAGTCTAAGCGCCATTGATGAAATATCACGGTAGCAACAAATCCCACATTGTCCTACAGAACTATGAACGCAACCCTGGTATGACCTGACAACTCCAAGAATGAGAACTGTTGTTGCAATATTTCAAAAATATTTCTGTCTCAGTTATAATTAATCCAATAATCTGTTTTCACTACGTCAGTCGTGCCATTGAAATATGTGACATTTTTGCTCGGGGAAGTAATTATGTTTTGCTAATGGATTAACGATATCCAAAGCAATAAATATCCCAACCGCCGTATATAGATTTCACTGGCAGTTCCACTTGTAAGTCGTTCAATATTTACTTTCTATAACTGTTATCCCTTTCATCCCTAAGTAACTGGAATGGATTTTGATATGTTAATTTTGCAACCAATCCAATCGTCACAAAATGGTTTTCAGACTAGTCCGTTTATGGAAAGAGGGTGTTCTCAAAAATATGAAAATTACTTTCAAAAAGTGCAGATCCTGATGAGCCGGCTTGATCAAAAAGTGCAGATCCAGATGAGCAGGCTCGTAACGAGCCGTCTCATCAGGATTTGCACTTTTTTAAAGTAATTTTCATATTTTTTAGGAAAAAAAGAAACACCCTCTTTTCATAAATGGACTAGTTTTCATAAACCGCTATAGCGGGCTTTCGTGTTCAAAGTCTCATATATGTCAGGAAAGTGATGAAATTTGTTTTAAAAAAAATTGTACATTTGTGTCGTATTTCAGAATACAATTGTGCACAGAGGTCGTCCGAAAAACAGCTGGGTCAGTTAAAATGTTTATACCACTGAAAATAACTAGCGTTGCAGCCATTAGTTTTTATGCAATCGATAGCCATGCATTTTAATTTAATTTATTTAAATTAATTCAATTAGTGGCTATAATGGAAACCTATTGATATAAGCGAGATTGTATTAGTTACAACAAAATGAGAATGTTTCGCACAAATGTGCTTTCTTGTATGGTGATGTCGGATATGCATTATCAAATTATCTCCCCGGTTTATCACAGTTTATGATAGTACATGTATATACCGAAACACTTTCCTTGGAATTTGATGAAATAAAGCAGTACGATTTGTCAATATAACTCATAAATGCATTCCATAAAGCGAATAGTGACACATTCAATATCTGAGACACAGTGCCTATAACCGACCACGTTGTATGTTCGGCATCAGAGAAAGTCCTCGCCCACCAAGGCACATACACCCAGTGCAATATTTTCATGAAAACAATATTTACAGAAACTGTGATATCGAAATTTGACGAAATTTGCATATAGCAAAGAATTTTGTAATATTTTTCATGAGATATCGCACATGTTTTTAGGTACAAAGTCACATGGCGTGTCTCATATTTTAGAGGTTTATTACTGGTGCTACACTCCGCGCCGACGTAAAATGTTTCATGTCGAAATAGGCACCGGATTCCTGACGAACTCCCATTCGGCTACATAACGAAGACACTTGCCTAAACGCATGTTCGTCTTGTAACGGGCGCAAGATTCTTGCGCCGGTTGATAGACGAAAATGCGTTTGTGCGATAGCTCCAAGTAGAGCTGAGTGGCATTTCGTCATGAAACCGGTTAATTTTTCGACGTGAAACATTTTACGCCGGCCCAGAATGCAGAACCAGTCGTCGTTATACGCATACATGTACTTATAAACCTAGATAACTCCAAAATTGTATACTGTGCGAATTGGCGCCACGAATATAATCACAAGCACGTGTATATTTTGAAAGTTTAGTCGCAATTTCTGTTCCAACATGTAAAATAAACTAAAACCATTTTCCGTCATATTCCAAATATGAATAACCACATTTCATATTCTCATGACGCCATAAACCAACTTATAAAACAAAATAAGCACACTCCCAAATACAAGTAAAGTCCATAAAGCTCCTCTATGGATTATCTTCTCCAAATAAAAAACATCTCGCTCCTGCAGCTGCCGCTATATATATATATATAAACGTTAAAATGCCGCGTAAATCATTGAAACATAGAAATAAACACATTCGTAATACCTTTCCTCATATGTATTTATCTAAAACTGTCTCATATTGTACTAGACAATTGCGTCCATCAATCATTTCCCCTTTCTTGATTGGGTAGACTCCGCCAGTGAAATTAATACCCATAATTCTCCGCCAATCCATTATTCCATTAAGTGCTTTGTTGTTAAATTCCCCCGAGTTTGCGTTTTCCGTCCTTTTCAGTCAGGTACGTAACTGAAAGGGACGATTCCGCACGGTAATATTCAGATTTTAGCCCTTTCAACCCTACGTAACTGGAATGGACCGGGACATGTTAATTTTCCGACCAATCCAATCGTCACACAATGATTTTCAGACTAGTCCATTTATAGGAAGGTGTGGGTTTTTTGTAAACAATATGAAAATTATTTGCAAAAAGTGCAGATCCTGATGAGACGGCTCGTTACGAGCCGACTCATCCGGATCTACACAGTTTGTAAACACCGCTGAAGAGGTGTGTAGTGTTGAATAGGTTAATATGACTGGGGTTATTTTGTAAACAAATATTGTGGTTGTGACTGTAGAAATAGGGCTTATGGGATTTGTGACCAGTGTAGCTACTGATTAAAAAGCACACCATTGTAGCCTGATAACGATCTACATGTATACTGCTTGTTACAAGCATGACGGGTGTTTTATTGATGGAATGGCGAACAGTGCAGATCCTGATCGCAAAACCCGTAAGTCCCATTTCTCCTATCCCAGCCACATTAACCGTTTTCACACCTAAGTTATTGTAATGGACTAGTCCATGTTAAATTTCATACTACTCCACAGGTAAGAAAGCGGGTATATTTTTGTAAATGCTATAAAGGTACTGATGAAACGGCTCATACAAATGAGAAACAGTGTAGATCCTGATGAAAAGGCTAGCTGTAGTCGGCTCATCTGGATCTATACTGTGTGCATGCTTAAAGTAGAGGTCTAGTAGTATATAGGGAGTCAAAATGATACCACCAAAGCTGGAAGCGTCATTGACCCTCGTTACAGCTCCCAACAGTATCGAAAAACGTGTTTTTGGCCAATAATATAAACTAGCCACCAACACTGAAATATTTTAAACTGCGAAACCGTCTGGTTGTACACCCACCATACAACACTCCCAACACCCACGAAAAATCAGGGAAAAATTGAAATTGAGATTGAAAATAATGGCTTCAAAAAAGAAGACGAACAAAAGTACTCCCCAGCACCCTCGAAAAACCAGGTTTTTTGCATAGAGAAGAGCAGAATGATACCACCAGAGGTGGCACCGTTTTCACCACCATACAACACTCCCAACACCCACGAAAAATCAGGGAAAAATTTAGAAAAACCCAAATACATCGAACTACAACGAACTACAACCTCTGTCGTATGTATCCACATTTGGGACGAAAACATCCACAATCGTACTACCACCCAATTGTACACATTCGGACTTTTGGGAAAGTCGAAGAAAAAATGTGTCTCCCAAGAGGCAAACAAAATGATACCACCCAATTGTCCACATTTGGACTTTTGGGAAAATCTAATAAACAAAAGTACTCACCAGCACCCTCGAAAAACAGACTTTTTTGTGGAGAAAATCAGAATGATACCACCAGAGGTGGCACCGTTTCCACCACCACACGACACTCCCAACACCCACGAAAAATCGGGAACGGATTTTCGAAAAACCCAAATACATCGAACTACAACGAACTACAGACACTACAACCAACTACAGTATGTATCCACATTTGGGACAAAACATCCACAATCGTACTACCACCTAATATCCACAATCGAACTACAACGAACTACAGACACTACAACCAACTACAGACGAACGACAGATAGACTTGTCGTGGCCTCCCAAGAGACAAACAGAAATGATACCACCCATTTGTGTATTTGGACACATTTGGGAAAAATCCAACGAACAAAAGTACTCACCAGCACCCTCGAAAAACAGGCTTTTTTGTGGAGAAAATCAGAATGATACCACCAGATGTGGCACAGTTTCCACCACCACACGACACTCCCAACACCCACGAAAAATCGGGAACGGATTTCCGAAAAACCCAAATACATCGAACTACAACGAACTACAACCTCTGTCGTATGTATCCACATTTGGGACGAAAACATCCACAATCGTACTACCACCCAATTGTACACATTTGGACTTTTGGGAAAGTCGAAGAAAAAATTTGTCTCCCAAGAGGCAAACAAAAATGATACCACCCAATTGTCCACATTTGGACTTTTGGGAAAAGTGTAGAAAAAATGTGTCTCCCAAGAGGCAAACAAAAATGATACCACCCAATTGTACACATTCGGACTTTTGGGAAAGTCGAAGAAAAAATGTGTCTCCCAAGAGGCAAACAAAAATGATACCACCCAATTGTCCACATTTGGACTTTTGGGAAAATCTAATAAACAAAAGTACTCCCCAGCACCCTCGAAAAACAGGCTTTTTTGTGGAGAAAATCAGAATGATACCATCAGAGGTGGCACCGTTTCCACCACCACACGACACTCCCAACACCCACGAAAAATCGGGAACGGATTTCCGAAAAACCCAAATACATCGAACTACAACAAACTACAGGCACTACAACCAACACAGACGAACGACAGATAGAACTGCGTACGAGAACAATCTCGTTCTACTATTTCTTCTGGTGTAGCTCTCGGAAGCAGGACTCCGCTATTTTTCTTTTGCGTTTTTCTGTCTCTAGGGACGCCTGCAGTTCCGCAACATGGCTTTCTAGTTCGACAACCCGGCTTTCTAGTTCGGCAGTCTGGAGTTGTGTTCTCGAGGGTGTGGTACACCGTTTCTGTTTGTGTCTGCAAAGCGTCTGGGAACTGGAGAAATGTTTTCCACAACCTTCGCACAGGAATGCAGGAGTACTGCATCTCGTCTTTCTCCCGATGTGCCGTTGCAAGTTGACCTTCTTGGTAAAAGTTCTACCACACGTTTCGCACTCCATTTTCCCAATAGTATTTTTCTGTTCAAATGGGAAAAATCACAAGAATTTTTTGTCTCCCAAGAGGCAAACAGAAATGATACCACCCAATTGTACACATTTGGACTTTTGGGAAAGTCGAAGAAAAAATTTGTCTCCCAAGAGGCAAACAAAAATGATACCACCCAATTGTCCACATTTGGACTTTTGGGAAAGTCGAAGAAAAATCGTCTCCCAAGAGCAAACCAAATCTAGACCACATCGAAAAACAGAAAACCTCTCCCAAAGGAGGTAGACAAATTGGAAACGGCAAGAAAGACAACTCGGTACAGAACAAGAAAGACAAATTGGAAACGGCAAGAAAGACAACTCGGTACAGAACAAGAAAGACAAATTGGAAAATACGAAGAACTTTTTTCTCAAAACGGCTACTCCATGTAGAACGGGTCGCTAGTTTTGGTTTTTTCCTTCGGCGTACCGGACTGTTTTGCGGAGTGCACGAACTGGACGTCGGAGTCTGTTTTGATCTTCCAGAGTCTACGGGCCTCTAGAGCCACGAATGGGAACAGTGGTCTGCAGACCGCGTACGCCACCACAGAGACCCCCAACCACCACTTCGCATTCTCTATGGTTCTCCAGATGTCGTGCACCTCCCACCTGGATTCCGTCTGGCACTCTTCTTCCTCCAGACACTCATCTTTCTTCGGACACTCAGAATCGGCGATGCCGGAAATTGCGTCCAACAGTCTGTGTTCCAGCGCGTCCAACCGGTTCTCCAAGCGTCTCTCCATGTCGGACAGGTGGTCGATTCTTCGAACGAGCGTGCATCTTCTAGTAGATCCATGGGGAACTCGGTGGGGCCCGCAAAACCAGGCGCGGTCACCCTGTGTTCTACGGGGGTAGGGGTTTCTTGTTCTTCTAGGGTTTCTTCGGGTTTTGTACTACGTTCCGCATCGACATCGTCCCAGATTTTTCGAAGACGAGAGCTCCCGATCACGTACTTCTTTTTTGTTTCGTCGGCTGTCGACTTTCCACGGGCGGAAATAATTTCTCGAATATTTTCCGGAGACAAGTAGGCTTTTGGCATGTTTGCAAACGTTTCTATCTAGAGGGGGCATTTGTCCAACATGGAATTCCCAAATCGTTCGAAATGGTCGAAATACTTGTTCGCGGTGCTCGGATTGCTCGGATTGCGCACCAGTGTGCTCGGTTTGCTCGCCAAATTGCTCGGATTGCTCGCCAGGAAATCCAGTCCGCTCGGGAAGGTCGAAATGCCTGCTCGCGATTCCCAGGGGGCTCGGGCTCTCCAGGGTGCTCAGTTTGCTTCCCAGAATTTCTATTTTTGCTATCCTTGTTGGCTAGAAATGGAGAGCCCGAGCCCCCTGGGAATCGCGAGCAGGCATTTCGACCTTCCCGAGCGGACTGGATTTCCTGGCGAGCAATCCGAGCAATTTGGCGAGCAAACCGAGCACACTGGTGCGCAATCCGAGCAATCCGAGCACCGCGAACAAGTATTTCGACTATTTCGAACGATTTGGGAATTCCATGTTGGACAAATGCCCCCTCTAGATAGAAACGTTTGCAAACATGCCAAAAGCCTACTTGTCTCCGGAAAATATTCGAGAAATTATTTCCGCCCGTGGAAAGTCGACAGCCGACGAAACAAAAAAGAAGTACGGGATCGGGAGCTCTCGTCTTCGAAAAATCTGGGACGATGTCGATGCGGAACGTAGTACAAAACCCGAAGAAACCCTAGAAGAACAAGAAACCCCTACCCCCGTAGAACACAGGGTGACCGCGCCTGGTTTTGCGGGCCCCACCGAGTTCCCCATGGATCTACTAGAAGATGCACGCTCGTTCGAAGAATCGACGCACCTGTCCGACATGGAGAGACGCTTGGAGAACCGGTTGGACGCGCTGGAACACAGACTGTTGGACGCAATTTCCGGCATCGCCGATTCTGAGTGTCCGAAGAAAGACGAGTGTCTGGAGGAAGAAGAGTGCCAGACGGAATCCGGGTGGGAGGTGCACGACATCTGGAGAACAATAGAGAATGCGAAGTGGTGGTTGGGGGTCTCTGTGGTGGCGTACGCGGTCTGCAGACCACTGTTCCCATTCGTGGCTCTAGAGGCCCGTAGACTCTGGAAGAACAAAACAGACTCCGACGTCCAGTTCGTGCACTCCGCAAAACAGTCCGGTACGCCGAAGGAAAAAACCAAAACTAGCGACCCGTTCTACATGGAGTAGCCGTTTTGAGAAAAAAGTTCTTCGTATTTTCCAATTTGTCTTTCTTGTTCTGTACCGAGTTGTCTTTCTTGCCGTTTCCAATTTGTCTTTCTTGTTCTGTACCGAGTTGTCTTTCTTGCCGTTTCCAATTTGTCTACCTCCTTTGGGAGAGGTTTTCTGTTTTTCGATGTGGTCTAGATTTTGTTTTGCTCTTGGGAGATTTTTCTTCCACTTTCCCAAAAGTCCAAATGTGGACAATTGGGTGGTATCATTTTTGTTTGCCTCTTGGGAGACAAATTTTTTCTTCGACTTTCCCAAAAGTCCAAATGTGTACAATTGGGTGGTATCATTTCTGTTTGCCTCTTGGGAGACAAAAAATTCTTGTGATTTTTCCCATTTGAACAGAAAAATACTATTGAGAAAATGGAGTGCGAAACGTGTGGTAGAACTTTTGCCAAGAAGGCCAACTTGCAACGGCACATCGGGAGAAAGACGAGATGCAGTACTCCTGCATTCCTGTGCGAAGGTTGTGGAAAACATTTCTCCAGTTCCCAGACGCTTTGCAGACACAAACAGAAACGGTGTACCGCACCCTCGAGAACACAACTCCAGACTGCCGAACTAGAAAGCCGGGTTGTCGAACTAGAAAGCCAGGTTGCGGAACTACAGGCGTCCCTAGAGACAGAAAAACGCAAAAGAAAAATAGCGGAGTCCTGCTTCCGAGAGCTACACCAGAAGAAATAGTAGAACGAGATTGTTCTCGTACGCAGTTCTATCTGTCGTTCGTCTGTGTTGGTTGTAGTGCCTGTAATTTGTTGTAGTTCGATGTATTTGGGTTTTTCGGAAATCCGTTCCCGATTTTTCGTGGGTGTTGGGAGTGTCGTGTGGTGGTGGAAACGGTGCCACCTCTGGTGGTATCATTCTGATTTTCTCCACAAAAGAGCCTGTTTTTCGAGGGTGCTGGGGAGTACTTTTGTTTATTAGATTTTCCCAAAAGTCCAAATGTGGACAATTGGGTGGTATCATTTTTGTTTGCCTCTTGGGAGACACATTTTTTCTTCGACTTTCCCAAAAGTCCGAATGTGTACAATTGGGTGGTATCATTTTGTTTGCCTCTTGGGAGACACATTTTTTCTACACTTTTCCCAAAAGTCCAAATGTGGACAATTGGGTGGTATCATTTTTGTTTGCCTCTTGGGAGACAAATTTTTTCTTCGACTTTCCCAAAAGTCCAAATGTGTACAATTGGGTGGTAGTACGATTGTGGATGTTTTCGTCCCACATGTGGATACATACGACAGAGGTTGTAGTTCGTTGTAGTTCGATGTATTTGTTTTTTTTCGGAAATCCGTTCCCGATTTTTCGTGGGTGTTGGGAGTGTCGTGTGGTGGTGGAAACGGTGCCACCTCTGGTGGTATCATTCTGATTTTCTCCACAAAAAAAGCCTGTTTTTCGAGGGTGCTGGTGAGTACTTTTGTTCGTTGGATTTTTCCCAAATGTGTCCAAATACACAAATGGGTGGTATCATTTCTGTTTGTCTCTTGGGAGGCCACGACAAGTCTATCTGTCGTTCGCCTGTAGCTGGTTGTAGTGTCTGTAGTTCGTTGTAGTTCGATTGTGGATATTAGGTGGTAGTACGATTGTGGATGTTTTGTCCCAAATGTGGATACATACTGTAGTTGGTTGTAGTGTCTGTAGTTCGTTGTAGTTCGATGTATTTGGGTTTTTCGAAAATCCGTTCCCGATTTTTCGTGGATGTTGGGAGTGTCGTGTGGTGGTGGAAACGGTGCCACCTCTGGTGGTATCATTCTGATTTTCTCCACAAAAAAATCTATTTTTCGAGGGTGCTGGTGAGTACTTTTGTTTATTAGATTTTCCCAAAAGTCCAAATGTGGACAATTGGGTGGTATCATTTTGTTTGCCTCTTGGGAGACACATTTTTTCTTCGACTTTCCCAAAAGTCCGAATGTGTACAATTGGGTGGTAGTACGATTGTGGATGTTTTCGTCCCAAATGTGGATACATACGACAGAGGTTGTAGTTCGTTGTAGTTCGATGTATTTGGATTTTTCTGAAATTTTTCCCTGATTTTTCGTGGGTGTTGGGAGTGTTGTATGGTGGTGAAAACGGTGCCACCTCTGGTGGTATCATTCTGCTCTTCTCTATGCAAAAAACCTGGTTTTTCGAGGGTGCTGGGGAGTATTTCTTTTGTTCGTCTTCTTTTTTGAAGCCATTATTTTCAATCTCAATTTCAATTTTTCCCTGATTTTTCGTGGGTGTTGGAAGTGTTGTATGGTGGGTGTACAACCAGACGGTTTCGCAGTTTAAAATATTTCAGTGTTGGTGGCTAGTTTATATTATTGGCCAAAAACACGTTTTTCGATACTGTTGGGAGCTGTAACGAGGGTCAATGACGCTTCCAGCTTTGGTGGTATCATTTTGACTCCCTATATACTACTGGTCTCGTTTTTGAAACGGCGAATACTTTCAGGCACACTAACACCTCTACCATGTTGGTAACCCTTTTAATCCGACACACCATGAAGCCAATATTGGCAAACACTGTAGATCCAGATGTGACGGCTCGTAACGAGCCGTCTCATTAGGATATGCAGTATCAACAGTATTTTCCAATTAATGTATAAAACTAAAATCCATATTTTAATTGAATAGCCCAAAAAATAGCATGGGAAGTTAGGACCGAAAGGGTTAAACAAAATAATATATATAACATACTCAATATATGTGCATGTTACAAATGATTACATGGTATATTCCATAGTTACATTATTACATCTATCACCTTCAAGGTGTATGATCACGTGGTACTAACAACAACAACAAGTACCGATTCAAAGTACGTATTCTTTGATAGTGTCCTTATTACGGATTTTGATGTAATATGGCGCATCAAACGCGTCATGTTAAGCTGCATTTGGTGGTCTCTTTATTTTCGCCCAAACTACTGTCGCTTTTGCGAAGAATCGATTTCCGTGTCCATCGATTCTTTGCAAAAACGACATAAGGCTGTGCCAAACTCCCTGGACCACCAAATGCATCTCGTGAAGACGCGTTTGATGCGCCATATTTCATCAAAATCCGTTGCATATTAAGGAAAATGTCAAATAATACTTACTTTGGAGTGGGCGACGTTGTTGTTGTTGTAACCACGTGATCATGCACATTGACCTTACTACTGGAAGGATCTCTTCTGTGTTAAGTTTCATACTTTGCCATATAGGAACGCGTATATTTTGTACAATTCAGAATATATCTACCAATCATATGCAGCTCCCGGTTAGAGGCTCCTATTGTCTTCTGAGTTCCAGCATATATATATATATGTACATGCTTAGGCGTCGCCAGGAATTTTCCAGGGGGGTTCGTCTACCAACGGTAGACGCCCACTGGAGACTGGGAGTGCACGAGAGGGTGTCCCCTCTCGTTACGTGGGGGGGGGGGGGCTAACGCGGGGGGGGGGTTATCGGGGGGGGTTCTCCCCCCGAAAAAAAATTGATTTCTGTGTGCAATTTCCGACGTTCTAATGCATTTTAGAGCTATAATTTCCACAATCGCACCACCGAATTTCCGTAAGTCATATTTGCATCCAAAAGTTAAAACTGAAAAGGGGGTTCGTTCGCACCCCCGACCCCCCCCCCTGGCGACGCCTATGACATGTATTTATATATATATATATTCATATATGGAATGATGAACAGTGCAGATCCTGATCTGGATATACACTGGCCGCAAAACACGTAAGCCCCATTTCTCCAGTCACAGCTACATACTTATAGATACATGACACATTGTAGTCACAGGCATTGGGCGTGTTTCAGCTTGGGCATATATATGAACAAGGCTTCTAACTCTGGTCGGACACGACCTCGTATCACAACACATTCCGCGATTTTAATAACGCTAATGTGAATATTTTGGCGGAAAGTGCACATGTTCATTTGAGAATTATTGTTATCTTGCTAAAATAACATAGTTAGAACATATTTATGCAAATAATATCGAATTACAGCTCCTTTTCCTAGGTCGGACACAACCTCGTATCATAACAAATGAAATAATGTATTTACGGCTCTAGCGTCAATTTTGTCGTGGCAAGTTCATATGATCATTTCAGAATTATCGATATCCTTCAGAAATACATAGAACGCATAGAAAATTACAATTGTAAACATGTTATTTTGATATGATACGAGGTCGTGTCCGACCAAAGTTAGAAGCCTTGTTCATATATATATAGTTATACCGATGGAGGCCGAAACACGCCGAATGCCTGTGATTGTAGTACCGTGAAACTCGGGGTGTATGGTTAAGATAGGTTCCACTATGCGTCAAAAAACTTCGTTGTGTCTTGCAAACTACGATTCCGGTTATTGGGAGATGACACGGGTATAGGCATACGCCGGTCGTAGAAACGAACATCAGCCAGTTTTACCATGAGCGTGGAGCGAGTTATAATGTATAGGTCTAGACGCCTGGCATTCTATTGGCACGGTACCCGGCTATCCATTCGCCGTTCAAATTCGTTTTTTGCAAGATACAATGTGACACGGACAATTGGCAAAGCGAACGTTTATCTCCGGTATTTAGTTTTCTGGGGGAAAAAAGCAACACTAATATGTTGACGTGTGTGGTTGGAATGTATGGTAAATAAGAAACACGTGGAACGTCACTAACCCGGACACCCAGAATGTCACGTTGTTTAATTTCCATGCAGTCCAATCTCTCTAAACCGGATGGCCTGGGTGGTGACCAAACCTAGAGGTGGTGTTCCAAGCAGACATTTGACCACCCCAATTACATCGATATCGGACACATTGAGGACCTCCCAGGTTTGTTCTGGTAGTTGAGTTCAGCGATTATCATGGATCTTTTCACGTTTTATTGTACTGTTGTGTTTCTACTGTGATACACAGGTGGAAGACTCGGACCTAGGACCCAATAAATGGCTTATTTGAAAAACGTTACCCCACCCACCCATTTCCTTACAATATACAGTATAGCCTTTCAAGGTGGGCAACAGCTTGGGAAAATGTCCTAGACAGGCTTAGTTTCGGGCTCGCTCAAACACCACACGTTTCAAATGTTCTGCTGACTTACGCCTCTGGCAAACAATAAATGCCTTAGGTCCCCAAATATATTCACTTTAAACCTCTGTGTTTAGTATATTGTTAGTTACACACGTTTTAGCTACCAACGTTACAGAGAAATATCTCTTTCCGAAAGAATCCCACACACACACATCGCCACCTGATTGGCTGTAGTATTTGTAACCTACAGTTTAGGTTTTCCCGTGACGTCATTATTGATCATTCTGCGAATATAACAAAGGAAATCCGAAAGTAAAGTTCACGGAAGGTTATGTCGAAATGTTGGAACGCAAATCAAAATAAACGCACGTTTTTATGGAAGCCCTGGAGGGACTTCCGACTTCTTTACTTCCGACTTCCGACTTCATTACTTCCGACTTCTAACTTCATCACTTCTGACTTCATTACTTCCGACTTCATTACTTCTGACTTCCGACTCCATCACTTCTGACTTCATCACTTCCGACTTCATTACTTCATACGTTTTAGATCATTCAAGGTTAGTGCATAACACTTATTAGTCACAAATTTTAACATCAGATTTACTGATGTTTATTTCAGTGAGTGATTCACGTCAATATGTTGAGACTGTAATGGGATTTCAGGCAGATTTTACACAGACATTTATCGATTACCAGAGACATAAGTCAGCAGAAAAATCGAAATTTGTGGTGTTTGAGCGAGTCCGAAACTACGACATTTTCCCAAGCTCTTTCCTACCTTGAAAACGCTATAGTGTCTATTGTACGGAGATTGGCGGGTGGGGTAACGGTTTACAAATTAGCCATTTGTCAGGTCCTAGGTCCGTGTCTTCCACCTGTGCAGTGATACTGGAGTGTTTTTCGATCATCTAGTCAAGGCAGCGAACGGATCTACCGCCCGCCACAAGCCCGTACGCAGGAATCAATTTAGGTGTGTGGATGGGGGGGGGGGGGGGGCGGTGTTTGCACATCCACGGACAGACTTCGGCAGATTAACTCTTTCACCCGTAAGCAAATGGAATGGATTTTGATATATTAATTTTGCAACCAATCCAATCATCACAAAATGATTTTCCGACCAGTCCATTTATGAACATTTTGTGGGGTGTTTTTGTTCTCAAAACTTTGAAAATTACTTGCAAAAAGTGCAGATCCTGATGAGACCTGAATCCGGGACCACCGTACTGAATGTACACCATGCTGGTCATCATCGTTGAGTGTTGCAATATAAACTAACCAGTTACAGCCAGTTTTGACCGGCCCCTACTAGGTTCCTCTTTATATGGCTGTTGTGGGACCTACACGTACTTAATCTGTACTCGTTCTACTATGGATCTACACAATTAAAATGTAGGCTAAGTAGCTGCTAATAACTATAAGTGTGATGCCCTATGACCACCCTGGTGGTGGGTCAAATGTCAGCGGTTGGATTTGAAAGTAGGTCCAATGTTTAAAATATTTTGAAGAAGAAAAAACAACAACAAAGGTATATTCTTGTGAAATATTAGTACATAATTTACAATTAACCAGGTGCTGGGTTATATTTCTGGACTAAATTTGGATTACTGTACACCGCACATGAATATCTGCAACATACACAAGTCCTCGTCATATAATAATAATAAGTGCTCATTCGGTAGAGTAAAACGTTACCTGATAAATATAATACCATGCTAGTGTATTTATATCAAGTTTATCAGGCTCGGCTCGGAAACGGTAGGAAGCTAGCCTCGGAATTCCTACGCGTTTAATAGTCTTGCATGCTAATCTTGATATCAAAAGACACTGGCCTGGTAGTTTTTATGTATTAAGACATTGCCCCCTGCCCTGGCATCCCACGTAATAACAGAGAACGGTATTGTTTGTTTTTACTTGAATTAAAAACGGTCGTAAATATCTATTTGACACTGGCAGAAATTTGCCGCGGAATTGATACCGTATTATTTACGATCTTGCATTCGCTTTGCTGCCAGAATGTGGGGAAGATTTTAACAATTGGTATTCCGACAGTGTTTTTGGTTCCCACGCTTGATGCATGAATGTGTTATTTTGAACGTGACTTTACCTAATGCGGCAGAAAACGCGAGTACTAAATTTAGGAACAAAACGTTTTCTCAATGTTTATCTTCAATCTTATTCATTATAACACATTGAGTTTCATTACATGCATTCCGTCTTATGCCGTGTTTTAACCTATTTCATTAATGTGGTATGACACACTTGTAATAACACCTGGACACTTTTGATTGGCTGGCCGCATCACCCTAATTACGTGTTCGTATTATGCGCCAACGAGGCGTGAATCATTAAAATTACTGCTATTGTCAGAATGAGCTCCCGTTTGGTAGTATGAAATGTTTACAGAGAACAGGAACCTGTTATAGGTGAGAGAATACTAAATGGTGCGAAATCGCCAGTGATGTACGCAAAAGTAGTCCGGTATAACAAAAATAGTGCGGGTGTTTTGAGGTCACAGACACTGCTTGCTCACTTGCAAATCTTGATTCATTTACGACCCAGTTTCACTTGCGGAACATTTTGGGGTGGTTTGAACATCAGTTTTCAGCATAGTTGTAGCATTCACAAGAAAACACTGAATCTGTTGGTGACGTGATGTAAACAGAGTTTCAGTGGCCAAAATATGTAAACAATATTAGGGGACATGACGAGGTTGGATTTTTCCTTATTAGAAGTAAGAGAACCTATTGTTTAATTCATGCAGAACAAGTACATGCAGGCTGCAGGTCATGTACAAGTAAGTCCCACAGCATCCAATACGAATAGTGGAAGTAGGAGACACTGGCCTTATTGGATGGGATTCGGTTAAATTATATGGTAAACCTATTTGGTATGTTCTAAGCTATATGGCATGTTCAATGTGCATGCTCACGTGGTTACAACAACAACAACGTCGCCCACTCCACAGTAAGTATTATTTGATATTTTCCTTAATATTCAACGGATTTTGATGAAATATGGTGCAGCAAACGCGTTTTCATGAGCTGCATTTGGTGGTCCAGGGAGTTTGGCACAGACTTATGTCGTCGATTCTTCGCAAAAACGACAGAAGTTTGGCCGAAAATACAGAGACCATCAAATGCAATTTAGCAAGACGCGTTTGATGCGCCATATTTCATCAAAATCCGTTACGTAATAAGGACAAAATAAAAATTAAATCAGATGGATTCTGGAAATTTCAGTACTTGTTGTTGTTGTTAGTACCACGTGAGCATACACATTGATATTTATAATACATGTTATTTTGTTGCTAGGATTTAAAACTATTTTTCTCTGTGAAGCTTTTCACTAGAAAGTAGTCAATGGCGTCTGCTCACTGAAACGTATTGGATATCTCCAAGCTTTCTGCTCGTTGGAGGCTGAAGTAAACAAAATCTCAAACTCGTTTCCCTTTGGTATGAGATTATAAAACTCGCCAGAGGCTCTATGCATAAATTGTGCGTGTCTCGTTTCATAAATCTCTTATCAAATGGAAACTCGTCTGAGATCCTCTAAAAACTTTCACATGAATTGTTATATCTAAATCCTCAGAATGGACTTGACTTGTTGACAATATATAACTGGCCAATCGTAACACCATGGACCAGTCTTATTAACAGTTTATCGAACTACGCCATAGACCAGTCTTATTAACAGTTTATCGAACTTGGAAAGGCACAAGTAACTTCCCTTAGAACAACTTGTGGGGCAACCTTGACGCTAGAATTGGGAGAATTTGCTGTTTCGTTTACTGGGTTGAACAGTATGTTTATAGTTTGCGCGGAGTCCTTCTTCGGATACGTCGAATGGGCGTTTGCATTATGCATTTATTATAGGAATGAATGGCCTTTTTGTGGAATGTATCGGTGTATAAACTTGGAAAATTCGCGGAAATACTGGACGAAGGCCGAAAGGCCTCGTCCAGTATTCCCGCGACTTTTCCAAGTTTATGTCCCCGATAAATTCCACAAAAAGGCCATTCATTCGTTATAATTCCAGCATTAGAAATAAATTCATCAAGAAAATGTGTTTATTTTCCGTTTTCTTAAGAATTATTTTAACTGCGCCTCACGGTTACGGAAAGAAGTTAGGCGTGGGAGTTTACTTGGATATACATTTTGGACAGAGACTTGCTACGGGCCAATCAAATGTGAGGGAATTGTGTAAATATGTTTGTGCTGGAATTATAGAAGGTGTAAATATAACTATGTATAAGGTTGGTCTATACAAGTACTTTAGCCGCGATAACACAGTTAAAACGGCCATACAATTGCTTATACAAACAGTTGCATGTATTATCAAAACACTATGACAAAACCTACCGAATAATGGGAATTACAAATTAAACGAAGCCGGTTAACAACGCATGTATTTGTGAATGGAATAACAACACAAATGAAGCATGGTTTATTTTATCCGTTCACGCGTTGTCTGTTGCCAAAACTTTAATTGAAAAATTACAGCCTTTCTGTGAACTGTAAGCTGGCAAGTTGTTTCTTATGATTAACCAGATAACCCCACCGTTGTGGCACACCAATGTTACTTCACTGCACGTTTCAGGGGTAAAAGCTATACAGCAGAACGATGCAAGCAAGTCTGTATTCGATTGACACAAGTGTTTGATGCGTGGTACGTGCGACTTCTGGCTTCATAGGGGACGTGGTGGGATGGGGTGGTGGGGGCGGCGTTGTGGTACCAAGCATCAATCACATTTATCAATCGAATTGTCCAGTGTGTTGACCGTTACAAAATACGGGCGGCCGTTGGCTGCGGCGGGACGTGGGATGGGGTAGTGGGGTGGGACAGTGGAGGTTGTACTATCACACACCCAACATTGTTATCAATACAAACTTGCTGTGAATGTGTTGTCCATTACAAAATACGGGAGGCTTCTGGGATTAAGTGGTGGGGGTTTAGGGGGGGGGGGTGGCGGGGGGGGGCGTGGTCTCAGGCAACTAAGTCCGACATGAAAGAGTACATGTGATATATATATGAGTGCGATTGGGGGAAGGGGTTAAGTGTGTAGACGTGTTAGAGTTGTAAGGTGGTGGCAGGCAATCAGCAGTTGATGTGTCACTTCGTGGTATGAACGAAAGATGCATCTTTAAATGATACCCAATTTTACTCCCATATATAAATATCTACAAGGTAGGACATTCGCCATTTTGTTCAACCAACGGAAGTTGATGAATTACCTTGGGCCCGGTTCGCCAATTCAGTAATGTAACGCGCGCGAAGGCCGGGACCAGCACGCCTATAGCTTCTCGTGCGTTACAATTACTGAAGTGGAGCGCCGTGGCGTAATGGTTAGTGTGTCGGACTACTGATCCAAGGGTCGTGGGTTCGAGCCTGACTAGCGGCGTGCGTTGTGTCCTTGTGCAAGACACTTTATCCACACTGCTCCAGTTCACCCAGCTGTAAATGGGTACCGATAATTCGTAGTTGCTCTGTAAATACGAATTACCGGCTTCTCTCAAAAAAATCTCTACCTCTACGTTCTTTCTCCCATTCTTGGGAGACGGCATGCAAGGTCCTAGAGCCCATGCCGCCGTTAAATATAAGCTAAAAAAAAAAAAAACAATTACTGAATTACCGAGCCGGGCCCAAGGTACACTGGTACCACTTATGTTGGTTGCACATATGGCGAGTGTCCTACCTTGTAGATATTTAATATCAGAGTAAGAATTGTTTTATAAAGAGCGTTTTGTCGTCCATACCATAAAGTTTGAGATTCTCACTGACTCTAATGTGTGGCTCCTGCTCAAATAGCACACTTCTGTAGTATAAACACTATGTATATTGCTTGTCAGAAGCATGACGGGTGTTTCATTGATGGAATGGTTAACTGTAAAGATCCTGACCAGTTGACATGACCTACACTGGTCGCAAAACCTGGCGGGGCGTGGGGGGGGGGGGGGGTTATTCCAGATGGAGGGCTGTGGGGCGGGTTAATATTGAAACTGGGGAAGGTCCGCATTTGTTTTTTGCTAACAGTAATGTAAATAACATTTGTACAGTAAGTAACCCGAATTTTCGATCTGTAACGCAAGGTGACTTACGCAGGGTTACAGAAAATCTGGGTTATACAGTAGGATGTGACGATAACCCAGCCAGTTTGTATAACAAGCATCGTTTGGATTAAAGAAATTCATATTGATGAAAGCAAAAATAAATCCAAAACGGCCGACAACTATACAGATGCACTTGATATGGGGTAGCTACGGGCATGTATCTCTGCAAAACCTCACATACCGTCCGTAGCGCGGTTTGGCACATGCACTTGATATGGGGTAGCTACGGACATGTATCTCTGCAAAACCTCACATACCGTCCGTAGCTAGGTTTGGCACATGCACTTGATATTGGGTAGCTACGGGCATGTATCTCTGCAAAACCTCACATTCCGTCCGTAGCGAGGTTTTAATTTTCAGAAGTCGGAGTACAAAGTACGCACAACAATTTGAAAATACTCATTTATGTTCAAAGTGATTAGTAAACTAGTGTTTGCTGTTTACAGCTCGAATAATTATTGATTTTCAAACTTACTTATTGTTTTGATCACTTATTTACATGAACATTTCTGAATAATAAAATTGCAAAACTGAAATATGCATTGAATTTGAAATCTGTGTGTATTCTCCGAATAGCGATTTACACCACCCACCCCAACACCACACATACATAAAGTATAATTATATGAAACCACTAACATAACTAATTAAATGCAACAATTTCATAATAGAACACAGATGTCAACAAGGCGAAACAATCAGTGAACAAAAGTAAAGAAGAAAGCAATTTACAGTGATTTTGGAAACTGAAGTAATTAATTTAGAAATGGAAGCAAATTGGAGCAAAATGACTACATTCACATTCACTCACATGCCACGTTGAGCCAATCAATGTCAACCCGAAATCTAGCACCAATCACATCTCTAATGATCATTCATAAGCTGAGGTCATATAGTACAGAGAGTAAGCTGAACGAAATAAACTCACAAAGGTAAATATAGAAGACAACTGTTACACATTCCATGAAGATTGTGCCTCACCAAAACAAAATTGACACCACATCATATGATGAGAACAATTCATACATATTGCAAAGATTAGTTGTGGACATAGTATGCTTAGACTTGGAAGAAATAAAATCAAATCATGAAAATGAGTGATGATGACAGCGACAGTTATAATCATGGACTGTGTGAAAACTGTCACATACCAGGATACAAATGCCTACTAATTCAATATCAAGAATATATAACATGTGCCGAACTGTACAAACGACAGTTATGCTCAATGACCACCAAATATCTGGGTAATAATCACTCGAAGCTTATAGTCTGTTTCATGAAAGCTGCCCAAATTTTACGGCTATATAAACAATGCAAAAACAATATTTTTTTTGATAATATTAAATTAGAGGAAAATTTAAGAATGAGCCTTCTTTTTATTTCGTGAAATTGGGTCAAATATTGATTTTATTACGAAAAATTGATTTGTCTATGGGAATTTAACATGGGGGAAAAAGTGGTAAGGAAGTGTGGGAGGATTCAAAAAAAGAAAAAATTTGGAAATTGACTCCGAAAGCTGTGAAGATGTCTATGGTGATTTAACATGGGGAAATTTTTGTTTTCGCAATAAAATCAATATTTGACCAAATTTCACGAAATAAAAAGAAGGCTCATTCTTAAATTTACCTTTAATTTAATATTATCGAGAACAATATTGTTTTTGAATTGTTTATATGGCCGTAAAATTTGGGCAGCTTTCGTGAAACAGACTATAGTCATGTATATAATGATCACACTCCGTGGATGAGTGCTAATGACTTCCCTCGCGGTAGGGTAGGTTCAATGAACCTGTGGGCAAATTACATGCTCTGACAGAATGTTCCGATCTCGCTGATAGGTATTTGGCTAGGCTTTCAATCCATTATCACATTTTAATCGTGCAGTGGATACAAATGCTCACAAGCTGGTACTGTCTGTGCAAAGCTTCATCTTGTAGTAGTGTTGCTTAATGTTCTGTTCAGATATATATTCTATTGATATTCGCTGTTATGACATTACTTGGCAATGCTGAAAGTTGTAGAGATACAACATTTTCCCAGTACCTCCAACACTGCCAATAACATAGACATCCTACTGAGAAGTTTGGTATTTGACCAGCTGAACACTGAGCGGAATCTAAATCAGGCTGTTCCCAACCATGTTACAACCATGCTCATTGGCTTCTATTTTATCTAATGTGCATAATTTACTAATATATGATCATAATGTCAGTACACGTGATGTATAACCTTCATATGTCGGGTTATGCATATGCTTAATATCGTTTTACGCATATCTTTTTTCAAGAAATCTTACTTTTGGCGGTCATTTTGAATATTTTTGATATAAAAGAAAACAGCAAGTAAAATCAAATTTTAATCATTGCAGATGTACTTACCACCCATGAATACATATAAATGGATATCTTACATGGTATTTTAAGACCAACTGACAGAATTTTCAAGAAAATGTCTGTATTTTGGCGACCATTTTGGAAAAATGCACTAATCCAACCGAAAAACGCATGTGTAATCCCTGATTTCCACAGACTTATTCATTACATAGAAAATGGCCATAGAAATCACCGGTCTTATTTGAATTATCCAAAAAAAGTATAGATTGGCCCAGCCCCTAGAAATAGTGACACAATTATACACTTATTAATTCCTATAAAGAAAAATGTGTGCCTACTAAGTAGGCATGTACCTTTAAGATGTATGAACAATAATGACAAACACTGCAGATCCTGATGAGACGGCTTGTTACAAGCCGTCTCATCTGGATATACAGTGCTTGCAAATAAATACATGTTTGCGTTCTTTATAGATGATTGTTTTCTTACAAACAGTGCACCTTTAAAAATGCACCTGCGTGTTTAAGATAACTGCAACAGACTTCGCTCTAAATTGAATCAGTGTAATCATAGAATGTGCAAAAACTTATATATAGGACATAAGTCGTGGGTGTAATGCGGAAAGGGGAATTGCATGAATTAGGCGCTGGACATCCGATACGCACAGACGGTGATGAGTCAGAAGATTATAACTTAATTTAATTGTAGATGCGCTTCGTAGATGCAGGGGCTGATCCAGGATGTATGTCTAGAGGGGACGTGGATTTCAAATGAGACACATATGATCGTCAACTGCCATACAATTCAGATTATTTTCTGCATTTTTTTTTATTTCTCATCTAAAGCATATCTTGTTACCACTCAGTTGAACCGTCTCGACGAAAAGGTTCAACTGAGTGGTAACAACTTACACTTTGGTTAAATAAAGAACTAATCCGCTCGTAAACTCGACCACTTTTAGAGAGGGCGTGCGAGGGACACGCCCCCGCCTGGACCCGCACCTGAGTGGAAATTGTATGTCGCATATAGCTAACGTGCGCTTTATGCGTTGAAAATCACCGCATAAGGCTCACAGTTGTGCTATATACGGCGTGCCCGAAATGTGGTATTTACATCTAGCGTTGCTAACTGTAGTTTTCAATGTACCTGTGTTACTAATTTTCTTTTATTGTTTATTTAATCCAACACTTGTCCTGATAGTAGGCGTGTTAATTGCATAAAATAGGACTTTGACTTCACATCATGATGCAAAGGTCCCCTTTGGTATGGAAGCTCCTTAAGACCATATAACGTTTTTTTATCCAAAGACACACGCTCCCCCTCGTATTCAATATGGCTGCCGGCGGCCATATTGAAAGTTTGGCCGACGATATATACGTTTAATTAACTTTCCATTAAACGTACGATTCAATTTCTAGTGCTGTATGCTAGCTTCTAACAATGATGGAGGAATGAACATCCAATATAGTAATTGTATCTCAACTCCAAGATGCCACCGCTAAATTTCAATAAAAGTAATGATTTACATTTCTTCTGGTATATACAAGGTTCTACGGGCCATGGAGAAATGAATATCTAATATAAAACTTGTATGTCAAATTCAAGATGGCCGCCGGTGGCCATATTGGTAAACTATTGGCTTGGCTTGCTGACAGCTATATTGGAAAAAGTCGCCGACAATATATAAGTAGCTAAATAGCAATAAATGTAATGATTTAAATTTCTTCCGTTATATTCAAGGTTCAAATGGTCATGGAGGAATACATATCTAATACAGAAGCTTTATCTAAAATTCAAGATGGCCACCAGTTGCCATATTGGTAAAACATGCTGACAATATATGTATTTAATGAATTAATGTTGTAATGTGACTCTCCTCTTTGATTTAGAACTACATATGTGTCATAGAACACTAAGTAACATAATTAGTAAGTTGTATCTCGAATCCAAGATGGTCGCCATCAGCCAATTTTCAATTAAATCCGAGTTCGCTAATTGTTTGTAGTAGATGCTATTACAAACATCAATTCCATCTGAAATAAATGCACTGAGGTATATAATAACATATGTAAACAAAACTGAATCCCAAATCCAAGATTGCTGTCATCAATCATTCGGAAACAGATTAGACATGTATATGTAGAAACAAATACAAAATAAATATTTACAGTTGGTACATGTACTGTTTGGATACGGTTGATTCTACAGACACTTTTTTTTCAGGCATTTCTCAACTTTAACTTTAATAAAATTGTTACCGTCAGCAGTACACATCAACAGACCACCGGAATGAATGACGAAGGAAATGTACACGGCACCGTTCAGCAATTTATATATACCGGATAATAATAAAATATGCATATACCAATCACATATAATCTTATACAATCTTAAAATGTATGCGAAGATGCAATATATGCATTCCATGGTAATATAAATCATAACATACTAAGCATTTATAAGCACATAGTGTAATGGTGTAGTACTTAGAATGCATATTATCTTATGTATGGCATTTTGTCATAATCCAAGCATATTCGTGTAATGTTCTATCTATTCAGTATCTGTCTCGCAGAGGCAATATTAATTCAGAGAAACCCAGACTTTCTTAATAATCACCGACATGAACCCAACAGAGCTATATTCGTCAATTTACATTGACATTATAGTATTGGCGTCTATCAACGATATGTAGCAATGTTGTTATTAGCAAGGCATAGTGTATTAGTAGCGGATGAATCGTATCTCGCTTTAGCTATACTAATTATAACAGAACGTAAAGTTGACCATTATATTGTGATGTATGGCAACCATTATGTATTTGCGCACTGAATCACGTCTCGTCTCGTATTAGTTTTATTATATCATGTAGTGTGTGCAATACATACATTTATATGCATTATTTCTGTTTCTATGATATAGGTTATCACAATTCACGCGAGTGACCATTTAGCTTCCGAGATCAAATTAAATTGCGATATGCATACATGTATAAGTCGCTCAAACATCATATTCTATACATCCGGTTATTTAGTGAGCCTGACAAAACGTTGCACTACATGTGTGTACCGTTTTGCTTGCTTATAAAATAAAACTCTCAAACAAAATATATATTCACCTACAGAAGAGGGATTTTGCCATGTGCTGCACTGTATAATGCGGAGCATATGCATACAATATGCGCTTCAAGACATACGAAGCTCCTGCTCACACATCCTGGCCATAGTTCTCCACCCATATGACTGTTTTATTTATCTCTGCATATGATCTCAACCCAACTATCACACATACCCCCATAAATTAGTTACTAGTATTCGAATAAGCTCACATCTTTTACATCTGTAATTCACATAATATCCCTTTACAAAAGTGCATTGATGCACATCGTTCATCTCCTTAGTTATTTTAATGTCACTCATTTGAAAAAAAAATGCATCATGTATCTAAAATAAACAGCATTGTACGTATAAAGGAAACAGAATACATATTTTCCAGCAAATTATGCATAAAGGAATGTCACCCACTAGGTTTTGTTAATTCTGTGATTCTGTTCCATATCTGTTCTCAATTTTCATTTTACATTCCGATATTTTTGTCATAATATGTAGTTAAAATTAGTTTCAGCATACATTCCGGGATATTATTTGTAATGCATTTCAGTTGTAAAAATGATTCAATAAATTAGTTTATGGCATTCAATATAGCTAGAAAACCTTTATTATAATAGTGCAAACGACACACATTTTGCGAGCTATGGATGGCCATTTATTTCCAAATGACGGACCACAGCCATCTTGGACTTGTACTAAAACTTCCATATTTTGACAATTATTATTGTATGATCCTTGAAAGAAATTTGAACTATAACTTTTAAATGAAATTTTGTAAACTTATATATTATTCCGCCATATCTTCAAATATATCTTAAATTTGATATACAACTTCTGTATTTTGCTATTCATTCTTCCATGACCTTTAGAAATGTGCATACAATAGATAGAACAAAGTCATAGAAAAAATGTAGCTTCCATTGAAATTTAGCTAAACGTATACATCGTCGGCCATGTTTTCTAATATAGCCGATGGTGGCCATCTTGAATATGAGATACAACTTCCATATTGTGATGGTCATTATTTCATTACCATTAGAAACTTGCATACAACAGAAAAACAAATAACCAATCTTGAATTGAAATTTAGCTAAACGACTATTTACTTTCGGCCACATTTTCCAATATGGTACTCGTCGGCCATCTTGGATTTAAGATACGACTTCTATATTTGATAATAATTCCGCTCTTAGAAGCTTGCATACAACAGATAAATTTGAATCTTAACTTTAAATGAAAATTAGCTAAACTTACATATGATCGGCTATTGGCTATTTTTTCCCAATATGGCCGCCGTCGGCCATCTTGAAAATGAGATATAGCGTGTGTCTTTGGATAAAAAAAGTTTCTATAGTCCTTACGTACTTCCATACCAAAGGGGACCTTTGCATCATGACTTGAAGTCAGTAGTCACTTAACAAGCCTACTATGAATGGAATTCGATTTCTAATGGCGGTACAGTATTACCATTACACAACGAAACATCGTTATGGTTCACAATGTGTTTCCTTGTACAGCCATCGCCCAATTTCCTTGCCAAATTATCTCCCCTGTTTCTCGCATATGCGTATGTGTTTTAATGTATACTCTGTATTTAATTTTTGATGTGCAATTATCATACATTATAATCTGTCGAAAATATTTTTTCAGGTGACGCATTTAGTTAGTATAAATAATTAAAAAATACCATACCTCATTTGCATATGAAAATAGCCTGATACCAACGCGCGTCACTATTAATAAAATAAATATTAATAAATTATTATATCTGTATAGCGGGCACTCGTAATTTTTAGAACTGGTGGAAAAGTGACACAATTATTGACTTATTTAATTCCTATAAAGAACAGTTTGTGCCTATTGAGTGAGCATGAACCTTTAAAGGTGGGTGTCCTAAAATTATGTAAAAATACATATGTTCAGAAATTAAGCGAGTACCTAATTATGTAACCATTCCACATGTTTTTAACATCGAATGCGTCCGTTTTTACTATAGGAATGAATGGCCTTTTTGTGGAATGTATCGGGGTATAAACTTTGAAAAGTCGCGGGAATACTGGACGAAGGCCGGAAGGCCTCGTCCAGTATTCCCGCGACTTTTCCAAGTTTATATCCCCGATACATTCCACAAAAAGGCCATTCATTCCTAATAATTCCAGCATTTGAAGTAAATTCATCAAGAAAATGTGTTTATTTTCCATTTTCTTAAGAATTATTTTAACTGCGCCTGACGGTTACGGAAAGTAGTTCGGCATGGAGTTTACTGGGATATAAATTTCGGACAGAGACTTGCTACGGACCAATCAAATGTTAGGGAATTGTGTAAATATTTTTTGTGCTGGAATTATACGGTATTAATAACTAATATATTTCACACGCACATAGCCTGCCTGACACGGATCTGCATCTATCGCTTGAACTGATCCAGATCCAATAACCGTGACGAACGGAGTAGATGATGACCAGGCTGAAATGGTGCTGCACTTGTAACAATCGAAATAAGCTCCATTTTCTCGTGATCGAACGTGTATGGGAGTTGTTACCAGTGTAGCTCCTGATCAAGTAGCACACTCATGTAGCCAGATAACGAGATGCATTGCTTGTTAGAAGCATGACGGGTGTTTCATTGATGGAATGACGAACAGTGCAGATCCTGATCAGACTGTGCGGATTCACAGGCTGATCTGGATATACACTGGTCGCAAACCCAATAAACCACATTTATCCAGTCACAGCATCATGTGTCTATGGTGTTTACAAATACCATGGTGCGTAATTTCCCTTGCACTGGCGTCGTTCAGCACGGAGGTATGGCATCGATAATTAATAGCGTTTGCAACGCCCGCCTAGCTTTCTGGAAGCCGTTCCAGCGAATGACGCCTTCGCTTTCTGTCAAACGATGGCATCGAGAAAATTGGACAATTTCCATTGAGTTGCTGAAGGTTGCATTTGACATAATTGCATCACCGTGGTAATATTGTTTACAGAATAGTTTGTTGATGCGGTGTACTAAAAGGAAATTGAGCTAGTATAGCTGAACAACAAAGCCTGAATGTTCAAGGATCGCCACGCGACAGGCGAGTCCAAGTTTAGGAGGAGATACCGTACAATGACACGCGTGGCGTTAACCGGAAGGTTGCGAGTTCGGGCCTCCCATCTGACAGAAAAAACTTTTTTTATATAATATTCATTAAATTTTATTTTTTTATCAGTTTTCTTTTAGTTAGTTTATGTTTTAGTAGGTAAACAGTCAATGAATAACGGTTTTAGTTTCTATCTGCACCCCTCTTTTTCGGAACCGTCCAACATTACACATTTAGTCACACCTCACCGATTGTTGTCCATCTTTTTTTTATAGTGATCGTAAACAACAATTCCGCCACGGAAGCGGTGTGGCACATGCGATGCATTTGACCGTATCAAGTAATACTAAAGTTATATGATGATGAACAAACCTGTACAAACTTTTTGACGCGAAAAATGACTCAGTGTTTCCGCAAAAATGTGAAGATGAAAAAGGCTAAGGTCATGTTAATGGCGGCTTGGGTGTGTTCTACAGTGGGGTCACACACGAACGAACACGACAGGTTGGTTCTAACCTGTCGTGTTCGTTCGTGTGTGCACTTACACGCTGACCCAACTGTATATGCTCGCATGTATATATTGAATAAATCCGTAAAGAAATATTAAAGTTATATCATGATGATGAAACTTGTACACACTGTTGGACATTGTTGACGCGGACGACGACGACGACGACATCGACGAGGGGAAAAGCGGCGACTATAGTCGCGCCTTCTGCTAAAGCGGGCGCGACAAAAATGATATACTCCCTTGCCTCATATATATACAAATAATATATCTGTGGCTGTGACTGGAGAAATGGGGCTTATGTGGTTTGCAACCATTTTGCATCTGCCCAGGCTGTCAGGATCTACATTGTTCGACATTCCATCAATGAACACACGTCTACAAGCAACCACAGTGGGGTCAGCGTGTAAGTGCACACACGAACGAACACGACAGGTTGGCTCCAACCTGTCGTGTTCGTTCGTGTGTGCACTTACACGCTGACCCCACTGTAGTTATCAGGCTACATGAGTGTGCTATTTGATCAGGAGCTATACTGATCACAAATCCTATAAGCCCCATTTCTTCAGTCACAGCCACATATAAGATATGTGATGGCTTAAAACGGTATTTAGTGAACGAGTTTACATAAGAAACGAGGCTATACTAATATAAATTAAATAAACACACATGTGAGTAACCCCAATTTCTTGGATGTCACGCAGGATTACTTACGTGACAGTCGCCCTGCGTGACAGCCAGATAATCCAGATTAACATGTCAGATTATATTTATTTCATAAGCATAGCATCATAATTATATTGAAGATGTACTGATCACGTAACGTATTTTCTGAAACGTTCTCAATTGAATAGTTAATATGTGAGTTATAATGTTTCAGTTGAATAAGTATTGTGGTCACACAGATACACGATGACACTTTGTAATAACTTTTAACAATGGTATAACCTTTTGTAACAACATTTTAAAACATTTCGCATTGACTATATATGGGCTTGGGAGCAGCATATGTTTGCCGTACGAGTGAAGCATGTTTGGTGATAAAGAATCATAATTAGTTTCCAGTCAATGGTCCAAGTGGTATGTGAGATGTAGGATACGTATGGAAGCGTCCTGGTGCCAATGCTAAAATATATGTATCTCCTAATTAGTGCGTGCGTGCGTGCGTGCGTGCGTGCGTGCGTCATGTCAATAATTTCGCAAGAAAATGAAAACGAACGTGAAAAAAAGTGGTCTTACGACGCGAAACGCATGCATAGTCTGCGACTGATATTACGGTCGCTATGACAGCAGGTCAAGACGACCCCCTGTTAGTTTATCAAAACGGCTCCTTGTCAAAACGCCCCCGGGATTTTATCAAAACGGCTCCTTCTCAAAACGCCCCCGAAATCTTATCAAAACGGCCCTTTGTCAAAACGCTCCGGAATTGATCATAACGGCCCCTAGTCAAAACGCCCTCGGAGTTTTATCAAAACGGCCCCTAGTCAAAACGCGCCCAGGATTTTATAAAAACGGGCCCTGTCGAAACGGCCCTTAGTGAAAACGCCCCCGGGATTTTATCAAAACGGGCCCTAGTCAAAACGCCCCGGGATGTTATCAAAACGGCCCCTAATCAAAACGACTCTAGCCAAAACGCCCAGGGGATTTTATTAAAACGACCCCTAGTCAAAACGCCACCGGGATTTTATCAAAACGGCTTTTATCAAAACGCTCCTTGTCAAAACGACTCCCAGGATACTGTCAAATCGGCACCTAGTTAAAACAGTCCCCAATTATATCTTCATATTTCCTTGAATTTATATCGTATGGTACATCTCTACAAGTGGGGGAACACTTGGTTGTTGGTTCTAGGTCCACTTTATTGTTTTGTTTGATATGTTTGTATTATTTATTATTGAAATTGTTATCTCTCGACTGAGACATTACATCATTAAAAGTAATATTGTACGTATATTAACTGATACCAGATGAAATGCCGCATGATACCGTGACAAGAATATACCGCCTCGAACTAACTTCACCTTAAAACCCATACGTTTTCCCGCCAAATTCCTGCCAGTTTCCAGAACAGACAGAATGATATACAGAATTTCCCTCCCCTATAGACAAATACATCTTAAGTGCCAACACCTAATAGAATGCGGCGATGAACATCGCGAGGGGGTTTTCTCACCTCTAGGATGAAGATTTATTTAAATTGGATAGAAATAATTGGACCATGATTTGAAACTCCTGCCTTAGTGTATATTCGACCAGTGTAGACCCATAGGATTCGGCTTCCTTCGGCTTTCTTTGGTATTGCTATCCCACGAATAATTGACATGTAATTGTATTTAACTGTAACCTTATTACTTAATACATATCGTTTAAAGTAATACCACACAAAGCGGAAGCAATCCGAATCCCTGTGTGTACCCAGACTAGACATAGATTCAGCGCAGTCTAGAAATTGTCTACTCTGTTCACTATTCAGTTAACTAAACATATTTCCAGCTGTCATTAAAGATTGTCAGACTGTGTAGTGACAACTGACTGATATCCACTGTCTGTAAAATCAGTAAGACATATTTTGTCAAATCTTGAACCAAATATACGTAATTGATTGTTTTTTCGCGTTTAGTGATGTTCTTTGCCATATGGTATTAATATGCGGTTTAATCATCGCCGCCACAAACTATAAAACAATGGAATCCTGACATCAGGTGCGCACCCCGAAAATTTATGTTTTTGGTAATCTTCCGCGAGAAAATATAAGTATGCGACGCGTCACGAAAAACGGGGCTTATTGTGTTTGCGGCCAATGTAGTACCAGATCAGATTGTGCTCAGTCTGATCAGGGTCTACACTGTTCGCTAATGATTTGGTAAATTATATTTTCACATTTATCGAACTTCTTTATGCGCGTAAGTTTTTCTCAACCGCTTACACTCTAATGCAACCTAACGCGGAGTGCAGCACCAGTGCTTACGGCGGCTTGCAGCCATGAATCCCAGACGTGTTACCTTCAAACAGCAATAAAAATAACAGAAAACCAACGTGACTGGAGAAATGGGGCTTATGGGATTTATGTCCGGAACAGCTCCTAATCAAATAGCACAATCATGTAATCAGTAGCCTATTTCACCAACATTGCAAAGTATACTTTTCTAGCAAAGTATACTTTGAGGGAGTAATCATTTATTTTTCCTGAAATTCATTATATCATATAGAACTAACAACTGCATATATTTGATGATTAAAAGTATGCAGAATTATTATACTGAATTTATTACATTATCACAGCCAAATAAAAATTAATACATTTATCCTAAAATTGAAAATTTCTCCCTCAAAGTATACTTTGCTAGAAAAGTATACTTTGCAATTTTTATGAAATCGGCTACTGATAACGATCTATATTGCTTGTTAGAAGCATTACGGCTATTTCATTGATGGAATGGCGATCAGTGCAGATCAGGATCTACACTGGTCGCAAAATCCATTTCTCCAGTCACAGCCACATATTGCAGTTGCAGCCAGTCAAGGACATCGCTGTCAGACAGAGTAGTAAAACTACGCATTACTATATCAGATCGACTTTCTATCAATTGTCAAAACGTAAGAACGATTCCATAGATAATTTCGCAGATGAATTTAGATTGCCAATGGGTACATACAGGAACATGTTTACGGATATTTCCGGTATTTTCGAAAAAGAAATATGGATTTTTACGCATATATTACCTAAATGAATATGGTTAGACAATACTAAAAGGTGCAAAAGACGCAAAGGCGCTAAGTAAAAGTAGTCCGGTATAACAAATAGTCCGGGTGTGTTGAGGTCACAGACACAGTTGGCTTGCTGCCCAATTCCAATCGAGAAACATGTTGTGTTTCTTTTTAGCTCCAGTTTGCAGCATATTTGTATGATATAAAAGAAAACACTGACCATCATGGTCACGAGTTGTAAACACCATTGCAGTGGCCAAACTATGTAAACAATTGGGGGACATGACGAGGTTAAAATGTTCTTTCTTAGAAGGAAGTGAACCTATTAATTTGGTGTGTTCTAACCTATACAAATAGTCTTTCGATTGCAATTTGTCACCGGAAAGTTGCAACGTGCAAACGAAAAATAAAACGACCTCTTGGCGCCGGTACTATGTTTATGCGTCAATGACGTACGCTACTTTGGCGTGAAATCAAAGAGCCAATAAAGTCCAAAGAAATAAAGAACAAACACAAATTGACAACCTACGTCAATACCAGTTTCCATAAATTAAATTATATTTTTCTCATTGTAGTTATAATTGCAACAATGAGAAAAATAATAATATAATTTATGTTGCTGTGCATTGACGTATGTTGGATTAAACATAGACAACATCAATTCAATTCACATATAGTAGATGTGCAATTCTGGTAACGTATAGCAGCAAGAAACGGCCTCTGCAAACGGTCTTTGTTCTGTTTCGTACGGAGCCCCGTAGGGGACATAGAATTATTTTTTTATTAATTCGTTCCCACGAAATAATTCGTTCCCACGAAATAATAATTCGTTCCCACGGGAACGAATTGTTAATTCGTGGGAACGAATTGTTATATCGTGGGAACGAATTGTTAATTCGAGGGAACGGATTGTTAAATTGAGGGAACGAATTGTCATTTCGTGGGAACGAATTGCTAATTCGAGGGAACGGATTGTTAAACTGAGGGAACGAATTGTCATTTCGTGGGAACGAATTGCTAATTCGATGCAAAGGATTGTTATATCGTGGGAACGAATTGTTAACTTGAATTCGAGGGAACGAATTGTTAAATTGAGGGAATGAATTGTTATTTCGTGGGAACGAATTAATAAAAAAAAAACATGTCCCCTGCGGGGCTCCGTAGTTTCGTATTATTGTTTTACGTTTCATAATATACTGGGCACAGGCACTCATACGCAGTGTTTGAATTCGTCCATTACAAGCATTTCCGTAGTTTCAGTCAGTTTCTTAAGCATAAAGCACATCCCCTTTTCATAAATCTGAAAAGCATTGTGTGACGATTGGTTTGATCGGAAAATTAGCATGTAAAACTCCTTTCCATTTATTTTGGGGTGAACGGGTTAAGAACATTTAAGAACATTAGGAAATGTAGAGCCAGGGCAAGAGACCACTCGTGCTGCACTGATTCCAGATAGTGTGTTTTTTATTTTATCCCGTCAACACAGTGCGTATGTGCCGTGAAACACGGTGCCGTGAAACATTTTTGATATCCAGTCAATACTATGTTTGCATTTTACAGCCATTTGTAGGTGTTCACGGGATAAATAGAATAGTAGGTTAGTGCCGTGAATGGGAACAAATATCTGGCAAGGCTCAGGAAACGGGATGTGCTCGGCAGAGCCTCGCCCATCCCGTTTCCTGAGCCTTGCCAGATATTTTTTCCCATTCACGGCACTAACCTACTATTCTCTATTTATCAATTTCCATAACGGAATAACAAACCTGGTCAGAAATAATTCCTGTTTTGTGTTGCCGCAAATGTTTGGGGAAGATAAAAGACGCGATCTGCAACATATGCCTTTCAGACAATTCATAATAGTTCAGCAATCCTTGCATTCTTTTATAGGTACTGTATCCATCGAATCACGGGCTGTTGAGTCGGGGAGCGTGTACATTTAGTATTCTGCGTGAATTTATATATCACTTTAATATGACAATAACTGAAAAGTGTATTATTTATTGTTAGTAACCATTACCAATGACTTAACACGCTTTATTGTACATTGTATTTGGCTGGCATAGCAATATAATATCGAATACAGTCTTCAGTTTATTGCAATTGCACACATATCAATGAGTGGCAATGATTTACGGTTTGTGGAAATATTGGACAACTGTATCTATCGTTAACAATTTCACCCATAATAACTGGCATTGACTGATCCATGTTGAATAGTCTAATCAAAATATTAATCTAAAATATTTTGTTTTCAAAATCTTGAAAATCATATCAAATACTGCAGATCGGGATAAGACGGCTCGATACGAGCCGCCTCAACTGTGTATACAGTGTTTGCAAGTATTAGCTGTAAGATTTGTAGAGCCGGCTCATCTGGATCTACAGTGTTTGCCTGGATCTACAGTGTTTGCAAATACTGGTGTTATGGTCGGTAGAGCCGGCTCATCTGGATCTACACTGTTTGCAAATGTTGACTTTATTACCTGAAGGGTGAATATTGCTAACAGTTACCCGCATTTACGAATAATAATATTGGTAAGTAGCTCTTGCATATGACATGCACGTACAGGGCGCACCTCTCTAAACCCCACTCCCTGGCAGGTCCATATGACATGCACGTACAGGGCGCACCTCTCTAAACCCCACTCCCTGGGAGGTCCCCATGTGTCCGCTTTACATATATTCCACTGTAAATCAGACATTTGAGATCTCCAAGACGTGCGCGTTGCTTTGTGATCGTGAACAGGCATGACTAACGTGGATACATTTCAATAAAACCGGTAAAAATTAGTACACCATTATTTCTCTATGTCCGGTTTAGAGAGGTAATACTGCAAATAAGAGAACAAAAACTACTTACTGTAGAGCCACAGTTGATCGGCAGCCGGCCGCCCACAGACAGACACACAGACAGACGAACGGAATAAACCTCCGCAGGAATGTAATTGTTTTCACCCACGTTTCCAACCAGCGTTGCATCCCGCGATGAAATTTTTCTTCACATGAAGTCACTTCACGGGCGTGCAATACCACGGCAGTAATTCCACACAGTAACACATGACAACGGAGATGCTACGACGCCAATGTTGACGTTTACGTTAAATGCTGAACGCTCTCTAAGAGATAAGTGGAGATTTTCAAGTTTGGGATTAAACCATGAGAAACGCCGTTGGTTGGTGATTATATTCAGCATAGTAGCGTATCTACCTGGTTTGATGAACTTGATATCATGTCTGATGCGTGACTATCATTGGAGAAAATGTGCTATGAAATATGCGACCAATCTAGCTATTGTGTCCGTGCTTATAAACTTTCTGAGTTATACCCGATTCTCATGCACGATATCATGAAGTTTGAATGACTCATACTCATTTGTGCTCAGTCTCGGCCAATCAAACTGCTTGATTTCGAGTGAAACTTTGGATAATGTGCTCAGAAGGTTATAAAGCACGTGCCTGATCTGTCAGCGAAATTCCCCAGTGGCAGTCAACAATCTGTTGACGAAATATGCAGACCCTGATCAGACTGCGCGGATGTGCAGGCTGATCTGGGTCTACATTGGTCGTTAATGTCATAATCCTCATTTTTCAAGGCTCACGCACAAAATTATATATTCACTGTGTCATGGCTGATATGATTTTTTTATGGCACACAAAACACGCATTTGATACTTTCACTTGATAAATTTATTGCAAACAGTGTAAGACCTAAAGTATTTTCTATTCAGATTCTACACTGGTTTCAAATTCAAATTTACCAATCACCACTACATTTACGTTCCTCAGAAACACAACAGAAAATAAATATCTCATCAAAACATATCTTTCCTAGACTATACTCTTTATCTAAACCAATATAATTCCAACAGTTGGTTTCAAAACCTGGCGTTCAGCTGGTAACGGTTTCAGATACTAAGCTCTAATAAAAACTGAATCCGATTCGCCAGAGTTTAGTTGTCTAACGTTATCTTTGTTTCACTTTTTCTCCTCTGGTTTTTCTATGGCGTGAAGCATGCGTTTCAAATTAACGGTATCTTCGTCACGGATGGGAATTGAATCCGAATAGAAAGTGTATGTGGCAACTGAAAGTGATCGATAATCGTTCTTCGTTTTATTTTATATTTTGTTAATCTGGCTTAGTCGTCCTGTTTAGTCGTCGTTGTTTATTTTCAGATTCGGTATTGCTGTCTTGGTGAGCGATGGTGGTAAGGATAGCGGAAGGTTTGCGGGGCCGCGGTCAATCCCAGCTAGTTTGTTCACTGAACGTTCCAAGACGGCACCTCGTGCTTATAAAGCATTCTCAGTCCGTATCCCGTTCTCATATTCGAACTCAGGAAGTTTGATTGGCCGAGGCTCAGCTGTGGTCAGTCTTGTCCAATCAAACTTCGTGAGTTGGAGTATCAATTTGGAGAACTTTCTCAGAATGATTTATACGTACTGGACAAGTAACAGGTATAGAAAACCAATTTGTCACAATTACATTATGCATGATGAGGTGCAGGAGTCAGTGGATCAAGCCAAGTACCTGGGTGTCGATATTAGCTCGGACCTTACATGCTGGAACAACCATATAACCAGGATTTGCAATAAAAGCAACAGGATACTCGGGTTCCTGAGACGAAATATTAAGACAAAACTTCAAGGCAGTCGGGAAACTGCATATAAAACCATGGTCAAACCCCTTGCGGAATATGCTTCGACTGTCTGGAGTCCCTATACCAAGACAAACATCAGCAAAGTCGAGCAAGTACAACGAAGGGCGGCCCGCTGGATATCAAATAACTACTCCCCATATGATAGCGTAACCACCATAGTAAATATACTTGGTTGGCGGAAGTTGGAGAACAGGCGTGCAGATGCGCGTCTGATAATGTTCTACAAAATTGTCAATAACATAGTCGCTATTCCACTCCCATCCTACCTCAGGCATCCAACGAGAATAACCAGGCACGTGCACCAATTGACCTACATACAAACACATACAAATTCCAGCTACTACCAGTACTCGTTATTTCCATGGACAGTTGTGCAGTGGAACAGCCTTCCGTGCAATGTTATCGTGCAGCCCAGTCTTGAAGCTTTCAAGCACGCTGTACGAGGGGTGCACCCCTCCAGTCCTTAGAGTTGGACCCATTGTTTTTAATCTGATCTTAATCTGTTTCTACCCTAATTAACACACATAACACTATATGCTTTTAGTCCAGTCTACTGTCATTATTTACCATCTGTTGTCACTCTACTAACATGCACAGACGTGCATCTGCACATAATCCTCGCGAGAGGGTGTTGCAGGATGAATAGATAGATATATAGATAAATCAGTGATATTTTATAAGAAACGAGTGGGCGATACATAATCGAAAATTGTCATCGTAATTTATAGTTTATTTATTATATGACTAAATATAATCGGAGCTGAACTTATTTCTATATGTCTAAATATAATCTGAGCTGAATATACCTGGTATGGAAAACAGTGTATTAATTATATACATGTACGTTTTAAATCGACATTGAAACATTGAAATACATGTCTTCTTATAGCCTCAAATGCTACCGTATACAGTGGTCATACTAGCTACAATTATTCGCCTCCTATATGTTATCTACAAAAAATGTGAGCAACCGAAGTAAACTGTATATTTTATATCTTTAAACAAATACTCTTTGATGTAGAACTAGTAAATTGCCAAAAATAATAGAACATGGAAATAATTTTCCCATGGAAGCCATCTTTTCTCTACTAATTGTTCATCATTCAACATAACGAAACGAAGCTTTCAAATGTACAAGATATACATGTAAATGTCATATAAACACCGTCACACGGTAAAATAATTAATTTCTGCATGTGTATGTTCTTTATTAATAATGTATTGATACAGTCTTGACAGTTTTATATCGCTAACATATCAAATACGCCGGATAACCGATTGAAAAATCACTGTTCCATACGTTACATTAAAGAGATGGGGTTAAATTGCTACCCTCGCGAGAGGTATGAAGCGGGGTAGCAATTTTGTTTCCAATAATCAGTAGCATATTTCACCAACGTTGCAAAGTATGCTTTTCTAGCAAAGTATACTTTGAAGGAGTAATCATTTATTTTTCCCGAAATGCATTATTTCATAGAGAACTATAACAACTGCATATATTTGATGATTAAAAGTATGCAGAATTATTATACTGAATTTATTACATTATCACAGCCAAAATGGCTGTGATAATGTAATAAATTCAGTATAATAAAAATTGAAAATTTCTCCCTCAAAGTATACTTTGCTAGATAAGTATACTTTGCAATGTTGGTGAAATAGGCTACTGGAGGAACCCTGTAGTAAGTGTATCACTGTGATGGACATCTGACAATGGGTGTATCCAGTTGAATTTGGAGTAGACTGTCATATCCTAAATACAAATGTAACACATAATTGAAAGTGACTGTGGAATAAAAGCGCAAAGTCTATGAGGCAGGGAGTTAGTCACTTCGCTCAGTGACGCTTTCAATTGTATCGTAATATCATTGCACAGTTGCATTTGACGTCAAATATGCACGATATACCCTATCTATCTCAACCGGCCACCCAGAAAACCTCAGCTTGATTAATTAATGTTGACGGGTTCCACTTTCCCTCAGCTTTGTCATTGTGAAATCAGTTAATGATTACAGAACACATAATTGACACACGCCATGTGATTTTGTATCTTATTTACAATACTTTCCGTAAATGGCGTCAAAAGTTGACAACGCATGTACTCTGAACATTTTGTCAACTTTTGATCTTATTTATGAAAAACAAGTTACGCAGATGTACAAAATCATATGGCGTGTCTATCTCATATATAGAGAATACCAGGCTAGTGTCTTTTGATATCAAGTTTATCAGGCAAGGCTAGGAAACGCGTAAGAATTCCGAGGCTTGCCGAGGAATTCCTACCGTTTCCGAGCCGAGCCTGATAAACTTGATATCAAAATACACTAGCCTGGTATTCTATTTATCAGGTAACGTTTTATGCTTGAAAATGACATTAGATAACGTCGTATTCTATGGACATAACGCGGACTTGTTTACGTTGCGTCATTACACTGACGTCATTCGGTAACGTCACGTGACGTCATCCGACCAATGGAACGTCAGTTTTCACTTCGTTGTAACCCGGATGTTTATATCAGGGCAATGCCTGATACAACAAGATGTTATCAGTCAGTACGTAGTCGGTCAATGCAGGGCAGGTTACCTGAGAAATGTCTGAATTACAGCGGAAACCCTCTAAAACGGACACAATGGGGACATCCCAGGGTGTCCGGTTTAGAGAGATTCCACTATATATAAACAATAACAATAGCTTATTTAAAATAATCAGCCATTAGCTCGGTTCTCCACAAGTATTAGATAATGTTTACTACTGTCTGTTTCATGAAAGCTGCCCAAATGTTACTGTTATATAAACAATGCAAAAACAATTCTTTTTTCACAATTTCTAAATTTTATCAAAATTTAAGAATGAACCTTCTTTATATTTTGTGAAATTTGGTCCAATATTGATTTTATTGCGAAAAAACAATTTCCCCATGTGAAATCCCATAGACATCTTCACAGGGTGAAGATGTCTATGGGGATTTAACATGGGGAAATCTTTCTAATTTCAGAAATAGCGGACCGATTTTCAAAATCTAACTTTTGTTTTCTTAGTTAGATCATTTCCCAGCTATCTAGCTATATTTCAGAATCAATTTCCAAAATGTTTCGCTTTTTTATACCTCCCACAGCTTCTCTAATTCCTTTCCCCCATGTTAAATTCCCATAGACAAATCAATTTTTCGTAATAAAATCAATATTTAACCGAATTTCAGGAAATAAAAAGAAGGCTCATTCTTAAATTTTGATAACATCTAATATTATCGAAAAAAATATTGGTTTTGCTTTGTTTATATGGCCGTAACATTTGGGCAGGTTTCGTGAAACAGACAATAATTCTAACCACGTGCTAGCTTCTCTGGTTCGTCCAAGGGCATCAATCAAGGTTTAAATCAAAATGGCGTGTCTCGTATTACGTTCATTAAAAATGAACTTAACACCACGAGTGCGTTGCATATTAAATTATGCGCGGCTGTGTGATATTTATGGTTTGGCCTCTGATCGTATGAGCTTGATCGTATGTTCCAATTCTTTTACAGAGTTTCAGCCCAGTTAAAAAGTGTTGTTCAGTGTTCACCAGCAAGGGCGGATTCACGTAGGGGATAACCCGTTATAACCCTGCACCACCGGATAACCCGGATAACCCCCACCACCTAAAATTCGGCGAGTAACGATGTTTTTGCTCTAAAATACGCCAGAACGCAGCAAAATGGGGTGTATCAAACATATTCTGGAGGGCATACATCCAAACCCACATAGACGAACAAATGGTGCTAGTTCGAAAATGTAGTAAACTATTTCAATTATGGAGTCCTCCCCCCCCCCCCCCTCTCCCCCTCTGACCTGAAATCCTGGATCAGCCCCTGAAGATAGCCACATTCTTGGTCTAGTCTATATTCACCCCGATACCAGAAACACGAATATGGAAACGATAACCGCTCTACTAGTTTAGTCTATATTCACCCCGATACCAGAACACGAATATGGAAACGATAACCGCTTTCCAGGTTTAGTCTATATTCACCCCGATACCAGAAACACGAATATGGAAACGATAACCTCTTTCCTGGTTTAGTTTATATTCACCCCGATACCAGAAACACGAATATGGAAACGAATGACCGCTTTCATGGTTTAGTCTATATTCACCCCCATACCAGAAACACGAATATGGAAACGAATGACCGCTTTCATGGTTTAGTCTACATTCACCCCGATACCAGAAACACGAATATGGAAACGATAACCGCTTTCCCAGTTTAGTCTATATTCACCCCGATACCAGAAACACGAATATGGAAACGATAACCGCTTTCCCAGTTTAGTCTATATTCACCCCGATACCAGAAACACGAATATGGAATCCATAACCGCTTTCCTGGTTTAGTCTATATTCACCCCAATACCAGAAACACGAATATGGAAACGAATGACCGCTTTCCTGGTCTAGTCTATATTCACCCCGATACCAGAAACAAGAATATGGAAACGATAAACGCTTTCCTGGTCTAGTCTATATTGACCCCGATACCAGAAACACGAATATCGAAAATATAACCGCTTTCCTAGTGTAGTCTATATTCACCACGATAAAAGAAACACGAATATGGAAACGATAACCGCTTCCCTAGTTTAGTCTATATTCACATAGATACCAGAAACACGAATATGGAAACTATAACCACTTTCCTAGTTTAGTCTATATTCACCCCGATACCAGAAACACAAATATAGAAACGATAACCGTTTTCCAAGTTTAGTCTATAGTCACCCCGATACCAAAAACACGAATATGGAAACGATATCCGCTTTCCTGGTTTAGTTTATAGTCACACCGATACCAGAAACACGAATATGGAAACGAATGACCGCTTTCCTGGTCTAGTCTATATTCACCCCGATACCAGAAACAAGAATATGGAAACGATAACCGCTGTCCTGGTCAAGTCTATATTCACCCTGATACCAGAAACACGAATATGGAAACAATAACCGCTTTCCTAGTTTAGTCTATATTCACCCCGATATCAGATACACGAATATGGAAACGATAACCGCTTTCCTAGTTTAGTCTATATTCACCCCGATACCAGAAACTCGAATATGGAAACGATGTCCGCTTTCCTGGTTTAGTCTATAGTCACCCCGATACCAGAAACACGAATATGGAAACGATAACCGCTTTCATAGTTTAGTCTATATTCACCCCGATACTAGAAACACGAATATGGAAATGATAACCGCTTTCCTGGTTTAGTCTATATTCACCCCGATACCAGAAACACGAATATGGAAACGATAACCGATTTCCTGGTTTAGTCTATATTCACCCCGATACCAGAAACACGAATATTGAGACGATAACCGATTTCCTCGTTTAGTCTATATGCAATCAGATACCAGGGGCCCGTTTCAATAAACGTCGTACGACTAAAATGTTCATAAGTGCAAAATTATTATAGTCTGTAAATTTCACAATACCAATACGGATTTACATGTATTGAGCATAGGCTGCATATGCAGCATATGCTCAATAAATGTAAATACATCAATTGAAATTTACCGACGATCCTAAATTTGCACTTACGAACATTTTAGTCGTACGAAGTTTATTGAAACGGGCCCCAGAACACGAATATGGAAACGATAACCGCTTTCCTCGTTTGCCTGCGCAAGCTGATATTAGAAGCACGAATATTCTCATGGTAGTACTACGGGGCGCCATGCAGGACAGGTTAATTATGTGTACAAAATTGAGTTTTGTAACACTAAAAATCACAAAATTCAATTCTGTGTCACAAAATTCAATTCTGTGTCACAAAATTCAATTCTGTCAATTCTGTGTCACAAAATTCAAATTCAGTTGTCCACAAATTCAATTCAATTCTGTGTCACAAAATTCTAATTCTGTGTCACAAAATCGTCACAAAATTCAATTCTGCATACGTTTCGTATACAAAATTCTTTTTATTTTTGTTATAAAGGATTCAATTTTGTAAGACAGAATTGAGTTTTGTGAAGAAAATTCAGTTTTGTGGGACAGAATTCATTTTTGTCCACACAAATTAGTTTGCGTAGGATAGTCTATGTCATCTCTACGTTGATTGGTTGAGATCGGTCTTAGTCCATTTTACTAGATGGTGGAGTACACTTGCAGGTTTAAATATTTCAATGCGAAAATATAACCCAATATATCAATATTATACTTCTTTATGGACAGTTATTTTGGTTATATTATGATTACAAATGAGTGGTCACACCATATAAGCATATATACTTTGAAGGAGAAATAAGAAAAATATTCAGAATTTTCCCTCAATTATGTAAACAGGGTCAAAACATAAAGTAGCCGGGACATAGCTAGACCTGAGAGCATGCCCATATATAGAGAATACCAGGCTAGTGTATTTTGATATCAAGTTTATCAGGCAAGGCTAGGAAACGCGTAGGAATTCCGAGGCTTGTCGAGGAATTCCTACCGTTTCCGAGCCGAGCCTGATAAACTTGATATTAAATACACTAGCCTGGTATTCTATTTATCAGGTAACGTTTTATGCTCGAAAATGATATTAGATGACGTCGTATTCTAACAGTAGATCTAACCTTGTGAATCAAATGGTATTGGATCTGTGTCTACTAGTTGCGAAGTTACGTGTTCGCAACTATGTGTCTACATGCATTATTTACAGTATACACCATCTTAGTATCCATGGTATCTACACAAATACTACAAATGGTTTCCTCAAATGGCCCAATACACACATTCTGTCTATAAACACAGACAGCAGTCAGAACACAGACCACAGCGCGTGTATTATTGATTTAACTGGGGCAGATGTACCTTGCGATACACACAATACATGACGTCAGTACTCGCGGGAGATCTACATGTACATGAATTATGTGTACAATTATAACGCAAATGAGTTTAAATACGAATGGGTTTGTCAACGTTTGACTGTTTGGAGATAGTTGAAGTAAAATGGCATAATGAGAAATGAATCATCGGCAGAATGAGAAATGAATCATCGACATTGAATGTGTAGATCGGCGACCGTGACCCATTTCTCCAGTGCAGTTTCTGACCAATGGTAGTTCTTCTTACATGCGTGTGCAGAATTGACAGAATTGAATTTTGTGACACAGAATTGAATTTTGTGGCACAAAAGTGAATTTTGTGACACAGAATTGAATTCTGTGGCACAGAATTGAATTTTGTGGCACAAAAGTGAATTTTGTGACACAGAATTGAGCACAGAATTCAATTCTGTGGCACAGAATTGAATTTTGTGACACAGAATTGAATTCTGTGGCACAAAAGTGAATTTTGTGAATTTTGTGGCACAAAAATGAATTTTGTTGACAAAATTGAGCCATGTCCCACTTGGCGCCCCGTAGGTAGTGTGTACATAAAGCAACACATACACCAGGGCCCGGTTGCTCAAAGCTTCAGTTAGCTTAACAGACTGTTAATCCTAATGCTAAGGATTAACAGTCTGTTAAGCTAACTGAAGCTTTGAGCAACCGGGCCCTGCTGTCCTGGTTTACCGTATGCAGCTCGATCCATTGGGTGTGCTTAAAGCAGTCAGTAATCAATATAACCGCTATCCTGGTTTACCGTATGCAGTCAAATACTAGCACACGAATATACGTGTATCTAGTTTCTGGTTGCACAGTGTGTTATTAAATACCAGTGACAAAGGTAACCGCTCTGCTTGTTTAACATATTCAGCTCGATTCTAGAAACACGAACATTCGTGTTTCTAGTGTTTGGTGGCATACGGAATACTAGGATACACACAACCATGTCACGTTTAACAGTTAAGTACCTTGGGCCCGTTTCACTAAACTCGTTCGTAAGTTCGTAAGTGCAAAAATAAAATGTACAACAAAGTTCGCATTAGCGGCCGATTTTGTGAGATCTTGGGTGGATTTGTTCGGTTGTAATGATCCTTACATGTAGGTGGAAAAAATGTAGCATTAATGAATCACGTAAATGTGTGATAGAAATCTTCTTACGAACATTTGTATCGTACCAAGTTTAGTGAAACGGGCCCCTGGGCAATGACTGTATGTGAGAACTCAGATGGTATGGTAGTCAACTGATCGGACAAGTAGGTTTATTCCGGGTACTCCGGTCCCCCCCCCCCCCCACCTCCCCACCACCACATTAACCAACGCTTACGCCTCCGTCTGTACCAACGAAAACATTTGCGCATGCGCGTGAGTGAACTTACTCTTGTTTGTTGTAAAATAAATAAACTTTAAACTTGCTTCAAACATATGCAACCCAAAGCTAGAAACACGAATCATCGAATTTCTCGTGTAAGGCTGTATTATGTGTTTTTTCGCCACTGGTGATTTGTACATGTTTGGTCATACAGGGGCGGATCCAGCATTTTGGGAACGGGGGGGGGGTCTAGTTGCGGAGGTAACTCTTGCAATCTACTCCTGTACCGTCCGTAGTTAGCTAGCTACGGACGGACGGTACGGGAGTAATTGCAAGAGTTACCGTTCGCAACTAGGGGGTCGTCCTATTTTCTAGCTCTTCGAAATGCACTTTCCAGTGTTTTACGGCATTTAAATTCAGACTCCAACTGGTGGTAAACTGTGATCTATGTAAACTCCGTGGCTGAACGGGGGTGGGGTGGGGGCTGCAACCCGGGAAACACCCGCCCCCCACCCTTCCAGATCCGCCCCTGCTGCCATAGGTAACACTGTTCGCCATTTAGGCAATGAAACCCAGTCATTTTGTTGATTTTTCTCATTGCATTGAAAACAGTAGAACGTCTCCCAGCCGAACACCAAGACAACCTCAATGTGCTTAATTTAATGCGTGCCATTGTCTTTGATTTGCGATTGAAATGTCTGTTAATAATTGCGGAAGCACAAATATGTTTTAGAGTGCGAACCGCACTGAATTACAGTGGAACCTGTCAACATCGGACACCCTGGGGACGCCCCATGTCCGATTTTGAGAGGATCCACAATCACACACAGTAGTGTACGAGCGCGCTAGAATCTACGTTGGTGTGGAGAATAATTCAATAAGCCCGGTTTTGTCTAATCCCGCAAAATGCAACATGCATAGTGTTTTGAGATGCATCACCTGTCCAATACCTACCACAGCATTTCAACGCGCCGACTATTTTGGAATTTCATTATTAATCAGAGATATTTTTCATTCATGCATCGCCTCTGCATGCCGCTATTGCTATTGCTTACGATTGGCAGCGACGTTTTTAGATCAACCAGTTCCTGTGAAAACGCGACCTAGAAGCACAAATAAACATGTTTATCTTATGAGGTTGCATATGGCTATGGTTTAATATTGTGGTTAAACTAGTAAGCCGTAAAGACAACCGCTATCCTGTAGTCTATTTCACCAACATCGCAAAGTATACTTATTTTTCCCGAAATGCATTATTTTATATAGAACTAACGACTGCATATACATGTATTTGAGGATTAAAAGTATGCAGAAGTATTATACTGAATGTATTACATTGTATTATATGGTTAATTGGTATACTATAATATTGTGGTTTTGTAACAGCCATTGGCAACGACAGTTGATAGCCTGGTGTACCCTATATAACCCAGTACTAGAAACACGAATATTCGTGTTTCTAGTACTGAGTTACATAGGGTTAGCTAATACACTGTGGTTAACGTAATTAGTCGTACAGACAACCGCTATCCTGGTTTACTGTACGCATCTCAATGCCTGAAACACGCATATTCGTGTTTTAATATCAGGTTGTATAGAGTATATAGGGTACACTCGTACACTTTACTATTGTGGTTGAAATAATTAGCTACACATACTATATATTACATGTTGCTGTAATATGTATTTCGTAAATCGGCTATATATCTTCTATAAATGTCATTATCGAAGGTTAGTAAAACTTTCAGAATATCGAATGTTGGTACATGTACAACAACTCGCAAATGTTCTACGTCGTCGCGTGGCCAATCAAGATGTCCAGGATCCGGCTGCTATTAACCTCGGTTAGCTTAACGGGTTGCTAAATCCTTGCCAGTGTTAACCTCTGTTAACGTAACGACCTGCTAAATCATTGGCAGTAACAACCTGTGTTAACTTAACGACCTGCTAAATCCTTAACCCCTGTTAGCTTAACAGCATGCTAAATATTTACCAGTGTTAACCTCTGTTAGCTTAACGACCTGCTAAATCCTTGCCAGTGTTAACCTCTGTTAGCTTAACGGGCCGTTAAATCCTTACCAATGTTAATGATTTAACAGTCCGTTAAAGGTACATGCCCACTCAGTAGGCACAAACTGTTCTGTATATCAGAGACATCATCTCAGACATTTTGTGGCAAAATAAACATTAATTCACCATTACCCCACGTATTGATAGGCATTATTATGCATTTTATATCAGACGTAAATTTCCACACTGATATCAGGGGCGATAACCGTGTTTCCTTAAAATGTTAACAGACATTACTATTTAGTCTCTGTATTTATTTTGTTGATGTGCAATGATCATACTTGCATATGAAAATAGCCTGACACCACCGCGAGTTACTATCAGTAAAATAAATATTACTAAATGAGTATATCTGTATATCTGGCACTCGTAATTTTTAGAACTGGTGGAATAGTAACACAACTATACACTTTTTAATTCCTATAAAGAACATAGTTTGTGCCTACTGAGTGGGCACCTTTAAGCTACCAGAGGTATTGAACAACTGGGCCCATGTTATCCTAACTATAAATGAACTCAGACAGATGAAACTGGTTATCTTGTACGTCCATCTTTATGAAAACAATACGGCATCTGGTTCATTGTAGTTCTGTACCGACTATCGTCCGATATCAGTGTGAAATTAATACGAAATTCAATCCTCACACGTTCAACAAGTTCTGACTTATCCCAGGTGTTTTTCTTTTCCATTACAAATTACGTCTGTTATTGGGATATCCAACTGTTTCCAAGCATTGGCTCTCAAATATCCAAAGGTGACGGAAATGATTATTTGTAGATTTGTATTTAGTTACTTTAGCTTTCAACAATTATGCAAAAACCAGGAACCCACTTTTCCGACGTTTCGGCACAAGGCCTTTATCAAAGAATTAGTTTGTACTGAACGCTAAGTGGCATCTATTGAAAAAATGGTTTCTACTGAACGCTAAGTGGCATCTATTGAAAAAAATGGTTTCTACTGAACGCTAAATGGCATCCATTGAAAAAATAGTTTCTACTGAAAACTAAGTGGCATCCATTGAAAAAATAGTTTCTACTGAACGCTAGGTGGCATCTATCGAAAAAATAGTATCTACTGAACGCTAAGTGGCATCCATTGAAACAATAGTTTATACTGAACGCTAAGTGGCATCCATTGAAAATATAGTATCTACTGAACGCTAAGTGGCATCCATTGAAAAAATAGTTTCTACGGAACGCTAAGCGGTATCTATTGAAAAAATAGTATCTACTGAACGCTAAGTGGCATCTATTGAAAAAATAGTTTCTACTGAACGCTAAGTGACATCCATTGAACAAATAGTTTCTACTGAACGCTAAGTGGCATCTATTGAAAAAATAGTTTCTACTGAACGCTAAGTGGCATGCATCGAAAAAAATAGAAACTGATTCCTTGATAATGTGCCGAAACGTCGGAAAAGTGGGTTCCTGGTTTTTGCAGAATTGTTGAACATATTAATTGTATTATTGCGGAAAGATTACTTTAGTTTTGCACTTACGAACTTCTTAGTCGTACGATGTTTAGTAAAACTGGTAAAAAATACCATAAGCCCACTTCATCCAGTCATAGATCAGGAACTAGACTGGCCACATAAGCACACTTTATTTAGTCGTATTCACATATTAGCAGATGGGCTGGCCAGAAATATAAGTAAGTAAGTAAGTAAAGTATTTATTATAATGACATGTGCATACAACATAACAAAATGTAACAAGCAACGTTCTCTACTCGTCACAAGCCAAAATTACCACATATTTCATAATTAGCACTTCACAAGTCATGGTCACGTATTAGGAGCTGAATTGGCTACACTGTACACACACTGGCCATAGAGCCCCTTTTCTCTAGTTAAATAAATATACAGTGGACCTCTCTAAACCGGACACCCTGGGAGGTCCCAGGGTGTCCGGTTGAGAGAGGTTCCACTGTAAAACAGACAGATGACTATTTCAAGACTAGCGTGTGTTGTTTACGATAATAAACAAACCTTATAACTGTAGCCCCTTTTCTCTGGTTAAATAAATATACAGTGGACCTCTCTAAACCGGACACCCTGGGACCTCCCATGGTGTCCAGTTTAGAGAGGTTCCACTGTAAAACAGACAGATGACTACTTCAAGAATAGCGTGTGTTCTTTACGATAATAAACAAACCTCATCATTAACTGTAAATGGCAAGGAAACGTATCAAAATTAAGCACGTCTAAATTTTGTCTGTGTCCGGTTTGGAGAGGTTTTATTGTATCGAGAAGTCAGACCGGCCAAAGGTGCCATAAGCCCTATTTCCTCAGGCACAGTATGGTTACGTCATGGACGTATTTTGCATTTCGGATGCAATGTGGCTGCGCACGTAATTCAAATCAAACTAAAATAGGTTTCAAGACTATTGTCTGGCATTCGCGAGTTCAAACCAATTTTTCTCTATGAATGTACACAATAGTGCAGCGGCAGGTAAATTTTATTTATTACCCCGTATTTATCAGCCCGATCGTCTCACGAGAAACGTGCACCTATATGTGACTGGACTTGAGAAATGGGGCTTATGGGACCTCCCATGGTGCCGGATTTAGAGAGGTTTTACTGATATATAATATTCCACAGCATTTCAGAAAATGTGTTATGCATGAGTGACACTATTTTTCGTGTCCCCCCACCTCCTACCCAGCTTTTGGCGTATTTTACTACACGGCTGTGACTGGAGAAATGGGGCTTATGGGATTTGTGACCAGTACAGCTCCTGATAAATTATTACACTCGTTTAGCCTGACAAATAATTACTGCTGGGACGTTAAACCCATTTACTTTCGACAAATTATACATCAGGGGACCGTTTCACTAAACTTCGTATCGTACGATTCAAATATTCTTAAGTGAAAATTTAGGATCGTCTGGAAATTTCAATTGATGGATTTACAGGTATTGAGCATATGCAGCCTATGCTAAATAAATGTAAATCCAATAATTGTTTACAAGAAAACGTTGTTAATGTGAGCTTTACAGACTATCATCAGTTTGCACTTACGAACATTTTAGTCGTACGAAGTTTAGTGAAACAGCCCCCTGGGCATGATTTCAGAATTGCTATTGACAATATGAAAGATAACTGACCAAGCCATGGGCTAGCCAGCTTTGTCAAACTGCCATAAGAATTATAGAAATTATAGGACTTGTCCGTATGGAAGCGACCTGGTAGGAGATAATAAGTCATAATTATGAGATTATAATTCCTAATTATAGGATATTATAAGTCCTAATTATGAGATACTATCTTCTATAAGTTTGACTTAGTATTTCCTAATTAGGACTTAATATCTCCAAGTTAGGAAGTATTATCTCCTAATTGGGAGATACTATCTAATTAGGATTTAGTATCTCATAATTATGACTTAGTATCTCCAAATTATGACTTAGTGTCTCCTAATTAGGAATTAAAACATATTTCAGCATTGGCAAAAGAACGCTTTCATATGCCCGGGTATCTTTTGAACACCCCTCGTTGTTTTAATGTGTCACACCGACGATTGAGCACGTGGGCGTGGGCCCAAGCCATGTTTTAGTGGGGCACCAGACCCGTGTCGATTTCAGATCACCCAGAGTTGTATTGAGTACAAATCGTTTAATCATAAAAAATTACTGGCAGTTTCTGGTGTAAATAAACAAATTGGATTCAAGTTAACAATCAACGAAGAGTGTTGCCAATTTGTAACAAAAACAGAGATTAAGCCACATAACCAATATTTTTGTCTCTTCCATTGAGAATTTGAACGACAAAATAAACACAGCGACGTGTAAATACAATATCTCCGGGCGCTTTGACTATGATTAAACATGTATACATTTATTTGGATCTCTATCTCATAGTACCGGATTTATTACTTTTGGCGGCGACCGTTGTAGACCCAGATCAGCCTGCGCAATCGCGCAGTCTGATCTGGGTCTACACGGTTCGCCATTTACCAACTAACAGACAATTTAATATTATCAAGGTGTACACTGGTCAAACATTAAATAAACTCGCTCAGCCTTTTACCTATTTATTGCAAAATGGCATTTGGAGTGTAATAACACAGTGTAATAAATCATAATACACTAGTGTAATAAATATGTAAACAGGGCCACAACGGAAAATTCAGCTAGGTGATCAACAGCTTCAGTGTAATATTGTGTGCTTATAGTGTTTATATTAACGAGTTTTTTTAACTTAATAAGTGGTATTTATTAATTAATTGAACATATTTCACAAGAAACTCGACACAGCCTCGATTCGTATGAAATCATTAAACTCATGCAGTACATTTCAAATTAAATCATCACCCATGAACAATATTCTATATCGAAGTGAGGGTATCACATCAAGGGGTCGTTTCACTAAACTTCATACGACTAAAATGTTCGTAAGTGCGAATGTAGGATCGTCCGGAAAATTCAATTAATGGATTTACATTTATTGAGCATATGCTGCCCATGCTCAATGAATGTAAATCAAATAATTGTTGACAAGAAAACACTCTTAATGTGAAATTTACAGACTTTCATAATTGTGCACTTACGAACATTTTAGTCATACGAAGTTTAGTGAAACGGGCTCCTGATAGTTTGCGGAGTTTTATTTTAGTGTTTAAGTGCAACATGGTGTTGCAAGATGAATAAAATGATACAGCAGCTTGTTTCGTTAAAAAAATCGTTGTCAGTTACGGAAATATCATAGTGTCTTCAAAATCAGTATCGGCAGTATACATAACCCGAATTGTCTGGATGTCATGCAGAGCGACTTATCTTCGTCACAGGTGACAGGCAGAACAGTTGGGTTACAGTATACACAGATTAAATAAAGGGAGTTAAATTAAAGAACCATGCCAGAATACTGTTTCCTGGCACGGAGAAGAGGCAGGGCGTCCGTAGCAACCAGTATAGCAACGTAATGTGACCGGAGAACTTTGGGCTTATCGCATGTTGGTCTGTCTATCTGCTATGTGAGTGTGACTGGTGAAGTGGTGCTTATGGGGTTTGTGACCAGTGTTTGCACCCGCAGTCTTATCAGGATCTGCACTGTTCGCCTTGCCATCAATGACACACAGGTAATGCTTCTAACAGACAACATTACATTAGCCTACAGGAGTGTGCTATTTTATCATGAGCTACATTGATCACAAATCACATAAGCCCCACGAGCCCGTTTCACTAAACTTCTTACGACTGACATGTTCGTAAGTGCAAATTTAAGATCGTCTGTAAATTTCAATTTATGTATTTACATCTATTGAGCATAGGCTGCAAATGCAGCCTATGCTCAATAAATGTAAATCCAATAATTATTTACAAGAAAACAATGTTAATGTGAAATTTACAGACTATCATAATTTTGTACTTAGGAACATTTTAGTCGTACGAAGTTTAGTGAAACGGCCCCCAGTTATCCAGTCACAGCCACATGTGTGACTGGAGAAATGAGACTTATGAGATTTATGGCTAGTTTAGCTCCAGAACCATGCGGGTGGCTAGGGGAAATTGGGGCTGATGACAGTTCTACCCACAAGTTGAAGTAACGGACCGAGGTCTATAAATACATTAAATATGCCTAAAAGCATCAATAAATGAAGAATTGTTTTTTTCTTCATTTATTGATGCTTTTAGGCATATTTAATGTATTTATAGACCTATTTTTTTTTCTTCATTTATTGATGCTTTTAGGCATATTTAATGTATTTATAGACCTCGGTCCGTTACTTCAACCTGTGGTTCTACCTCCTGATACATGTTTTACGAGATTTGTAGGACGTCTAGCTCCTGATAATTGAGCCACGCCATGCGATTTTGTACCTTCGGACATCTGCATAATTTCATGAAATATATTTACAAAATGTACAATATTTTCCGTAAATGGCGTCAAAAGGTGACAAAGGTGAGTACATCCGGAATTATATACTGTCATTTTTTAGGTTTGAGGCGGCTTTCCCGAAAACCTATTGTATTCGTTGGTTTTTTTTATTCAGCCGTTCAGTCTACAGCCCAAACCGCTGGTCGGATCGACTTCAAATTTTGCATGCCGATTCGGATCAGGTGTGAGTCGAGACTTAGAAATGTTCAGAAATCTCTTAATGCCACTTTCCACGAAACCTGAAGTGACGTGATACTTTCTATAACTTCCTTATTTTCCAACCGATTTCAAAAATCCCTTTTGCATTGGAAAGCTGACAAAATTCTCTATCTCACACTCGCTGACAGTTCTCGGATATCTGGTCAAATAAGAGAGCTATAGGCATTTGAAGTTGAAAAATGTACATACTTTTCAACGATTTTGCCGATTTTTTGCCGAATTTCGGCTGATAACGGGTGGTCTTTGCAAACGTTTTCCAATTTGTACTGTAATGTCAGCAACATAATTTCTTGCCAGTGTGATAGGGGAGTGTCAGGCGCATAAAAGATGATAATTTTCAGAGCTCTATCTTGACTACTTCCGGTTCTATTGGATGTCAAAGATGAACGTCTTTTTTTCAAGTTTTCAAAATAGAGCAAACGGATGTGACGTCAGCTTCGTTATTTATCAATAGATTTCAAAATTTCTTGCTGCGGTCGATATTTCAGTCCTTTAGCTAAAACTTTCCCGCTTTGTGCCCGGCCTATGGTGAAAAACAAACGAAAACTTCACTGGCGGAATATTGCACATATGTAATTTCCGTTTTATTAGGTGTATTTACAAATGGCGTAAACTGCAATTTAGGGGCGATAACTATCGAAAAATAATCATCCGCTGACTTACGGGCTCCCTCCATCTACACCAAACCGCTAGTCGGATCGACATCAAATTTTGCAAGCCGATTCGGATTAAGTGTGAGCAGAGACTCAGAGATTTTCAGATGTCTGTTAATGCTACTTTCCACGAAAACGGAAGTGACGTCATACTTCCTATAACTTCCTTATTTTCCAACCGATTTCAAGAATTCTTTTTGCATCGGAAAGCTGACAAAATTCTCTATCTCAGATTCCCTGACAGTTTTCGGCTATCTGCTCAAATAAGAGAGCTATAGGCATTTGAAGTTGAAAAATGTACATACTTTTCAACGATTTTGCCGAATTTCGGCTGATAACGGGTGGTCTTTACAAACGTTTTCCAATTTGTACAGTACTGTCAGCAACATAATTTCTTACCACGGTGATAGGGGAGTGTCAGCCGCATGAAAGATGATAATTTTCAGAGCTATATCAGAGACTACTTACGGCTCTATTCGATGTCAAAGATGAACGTATTTTTTCAAGTTTTCAAAATAGAGCAAACGGATGTGACGTCAGCTTCGTTATTTATCATTCGATTTCAATTGTTTTTGCTGTAGTCGATATTTCAGTCCTTTAGCTAAAACTTTGGCTGAGGATCGAACCCGGTATCCCTCGCTCCGAGTCCATCGCTCTACCTCTAAGCTAACCGGCCCCACATCGGTGTGATGATGCGAACACAATAATGTTGGACTGTTCATTCTAAAACTTCAGAAATTCTTTTTGCAACCGATAGTTTACACCTTGGGCTAAAGCTTAGTTACACATGAAATCAATGTTTGAGGCTCAAACCGTTGATGCAGCTCAAGCTACTCTAGTTTAATATTGTATTTTTTGTAAAACGTATTTCATGAAATTACGCAGACGTCCGAAGGTACAAAATCACATGGCGTCTCTCATGTGATTGGAGAAATGGGGTGTATAACATTTGTGGCCGGTCTACCCCACGATATGTGGCTGGCGAACCGGAGATGATGACATTTGCTCCTGATCTGTGTCTGGATAAATGTGGCTTATGATGTGTGTGATTAGTCTATCCCTAATATGTCAGTTGTTGAAGAAATGTGGCTTATGTCATGTGTGACCAGTGTAGCCATTAAGGCGTACGCAGGAATTAATTTAGGGGGCGGGGGTGGGGTGCGTTATCGACGGCGCGAAGGGCCAAACATTTTGTTTTGCACATCCACGGACAGACCTCGACAGATTAACCCTTTCACCCCTCAGTAACAGGAATGAATTCTGATATGTTAATTTTGCAACCAATCCAATCATCACAAAATGATTTTCAGACCAGTCCATTTATGAACATGGGGTATTTTTGTTCTCAAAATTATGAAAATTAATTGCAAAAAGAGCAGATCCAGATGAGCCGGCTCGTCACGAGCCGGCTCATCTGGATCTACACGTTTTGCCAATACTAATATACAGGCCTGTGGTGTTGAAAGGGTTAACGGGGTCGCACCCCCTCTGCGTACGGGCCTGCCCCTGATATGTAACCGTGACTGGAGAAATATGGTTGATGGCAGTTAAGTTCAGTCTGTGTTCTGAGCTGTCACTGAAGAAACAGTGAGTATAGCATGTGTTGCCAGTCAGGGGCCCATTTCACTAAACTTCGTACGACTAAAATGTTCTTAAGTGCAACTTTAGGATCGTCTGGAAATTTCAATTGACTGATTTACATTTATTGAGCATAGGCTGCTGCTTAAATGTAAATCCAATAATTTTTGACAAGAAAATGTTGTTAATGTGAAATTTACAGACTAGAAAGATTTTGCACTTCTGAATGTTTTAGTCGTAAGAAGTTTAGTGAAACGCGCCCCTGATCCTGGTCTATAACTGTCTCTGGAGAAATAGGGTTGATAGCAGTTATACTCAGTCTGTTTTCGGATATGTGACTGGATAAATAAGGAGTATAGCATGTATTGCCAGCACAGCTCATGTTCTATAACTGAGTCTGGCGAAATGGAACATGGGAGATGTTTATTCAAAATACAACACTTTAAGCCATATGGCCCATGAAGTAATACGAAAATGGCAAACTATAAATCAAAACATATCATAGTGACAAAGACAACAGCAGGACTGGTGTGAATATAAGTAGAAAGTCGTTTAAGTGTATTACCCGTGGTGGAATGCAACAATTGTGCTGGGGATTCAGAATGGCATTGTAATCATACTGAATTTACTGCACAACTACATCTTACATAATACCACAGACAAAACAATTAAGTTCATTTCTTTCACATACAAAACGTCAGGCATATGACCACAATTATGTAACTAGAAAAAGTCGATGGCGCGCCATCCCAATATACCCACTTTCCCCAAATGCTAAGTCCGAAAGGGGGAGGTAATCCATGATGGAGGGTCGGATAAAAAATCCGAATTCACTTTGCGAATGTGCACATGATAACGAAGCTACATACCAAATATGAGGCGCGTAGGTATGAAGGTGAAAAAGTTTTTCGAGTTACGAGGAAAAAATGGGAAATTCTGAGTCCGAAAGGGGGAGATAATCCATGATGGAGGGTCGGATCAAAAATCCAAATTCACTTTGCGCATCTGCACATGATAACGAAGCTACATACCAAATATCAGGCGCGTAGGTATGAAGGTGAAAAAGTTTTTCGAGTTACGAGGAAAAAATGGGAAATTCTGATCCGAAAGAGATAATCCATGATGGAGGGTCGGATCAAAAATCCAAATTCACTTTGCGCATCTGCACATGATAACGAAGCTACATACCAAATATCAGGCGCGTAGGTATGAAGTGAAAAAAGTTTTTCGAGTTACGAGGAAAAAATGGGAAATTCTGAGTCCGAAAGGGGAGATAATCCATGATGGAGGGTCGGATCAAAAATCCAAATTCACTTGCGCATCTGCACTGTAAGAAGCTACATACAAATATCAGCGCGTAGGTATGAAGGTGAAAAAGTTTTTCGAGTTACGAGGAAAAAATGGGAAATTCTGAGTCCGAAAGAGATAATCCATATGGAGGGTCGGATCAAAAATCCAAAATTCACTTTGCGCATCTGCACATGATAACGAAGGTTACATACCAAATATCAGGCGCGTAGGTAGGTGAAAAAGTGAAAAAGTTTTTCGAGTTACGAGGAAAAAAATGGGAAATTCTGAGTCCGAAAGGGGGAGATAATCCATGATGGAGGTCGGATCAAAATCCAAATTCACTTTGCGCATCTGCACATGTAACGAAGCTACATACCAAATATCAGGCGCGTAGGTATGAAGGTGAAAAAGTTTTTCGAGTTACGAGGAAAAAATGGGAAATTCTGAGTCCGAAAGGGGGAGATAATCCATGATGGAGGGTCGGATCAAAAATCCAAATTCACTTTGCGCATCTGCACATGATAACGAAGCTACATACCAAATATCAGGCGCGTAGGTATGAAGGTGAAAAAGTTTTTCGAGTTACGAGGAAAAAATGGGAAATTCTGAGTCCGAAAGGGGGAGATAATCCATGATGGTTTTTGGGTCGGATCAAAAATCCAAATTCACTTTGCGCATCTGCACATGATAACGAAGCTACATACCAAATATCAGGAGCGTAGGTATGAAGGTGAAAAAGTTTTTCGAGTTACGAGGAAAAAATGGGAAATTCTGAGTCCGAAAGGGGGAGATAATCTATGATGGAGGGTCGGATCAAAAATCCAAATTCACTTTGCGCATCTGCACATGATAACGAAGCTACATACCAAATATCAGGCGCGTAGGTATGAAGGTGAAAAAGTTTTTCGAGTTACAAGAAACGTGACGGACGGACGGACGAACCTACGGACGTACGGACGGACGGACACCCGTGACGAAAACAATATACCCATTTTTTTTAAAAAAGTGGGTATAATAACTATGTGTGACAATAATTTGACCACTATTATCAGTGTATACGTTAAATATCAAGCATATCGAGTTAAATGAGTATTCACGTATATCGTGGGAAATTATACTGTTTGGTATGTGTATAAGCATTAGATGCGTTGGGAGAAGATGATCTCAATTATGTAAATATTAATTCTCGTTTCTAATATTGAACGCCTGGTATAAATACATGCCTAAATTGTTGACAGTTTCTGAATTTTCTGATTTTATTAGTTCTATAAACTTAATCATGTTCGGTCTCCTCCAATAATAAGTATTTATATATGTTTTTTCTAAATTAGTAATATCTGTATACATGTTACATTCTATAATAAAGTGATATTCATCTTCTAAGCAATGGCATAATGTGCATTTTCGTGATATGACGTGTAGATCGGAGACTATGAGCTAGAAAGCCACATTTGCAATCAGCCGCCATTTCTAGGAACGCCAAATGTACATAAACTCAAATAAGTAATGCTAGCTCTAAATAATTAGAGCTAGCATTAAATATGTAGACCTAGCATTAACTATTTAGAGCTAGTATCAATTATGTGAGTTTATGTAAAATTGGCGTTCCTGGAGCCCGTTTCACTAAACTTCGTAAGACTAAAATCATTCGTATGTGCAAATTTAGGATCGTCTATAAATTTCAATTGATGGATTTACATTTATCGAGCATAGGCTGCATATGCAGCCTATGCTCAATAAAGTAAATTCAACAATTGTTTACAAGAAAACAGTGTTAATGTGCAATTTACAGACTATCATGACTTTGTACTTACGAACATTTTAGTCGTCCGAAGTTTAGTGAAACGGCCCCCAGGAACGCCGAATCTACATCAACTCAAATAATTATTGCTAGCTCTAAATACTTAAAGCTAGCATTAAATATGTAGAGCTAGCTCCAAATGATTTAGAGAGCTCTTCAAATGATTTATTTGGAGCTAGCTATCAATATTTAATGCTAGCTCTAATTATTTAGAGCTAGCATTTATGATTTGAGTTTATGTAGATTTGGCGTTCCACACATTTACCCAGTCACAGATCAGTAGCCTATTTCACCAACATTGCAAAGTATAGTTATCTAGCAAAGTATACATTGAGGGAGTAATCATTAATTTTTCCCGAAATGCATTATTTCATATAGAACTAACGACTGTATATATTTGATGAATAAAAGTATGCAGAATTATTAAACTGACTTTATTACATTATCACAGCCAAAATGGCTGTGCATATCCAACTTTCGCGGCCACCTTACCTGTAGAAATGCTGCATTAGTAGCGGCGAGTTCTACATGTAATTATATAGGAGACCATTACCATTTCTTACGTAACTTTTAAACTATACAACCGATTAAAAATGCACAAGTCACATTTTAAACTTCAATTATTTTACTTTATGATGATGTTTCGATCGTGTTTTTAAAATAAAAATATGTTGGTCCTTTTTACCTTTAAAGGTACATGCCCAGGCAGTAGGCACAAAATGTTCTTTATAGGAATTAAATAAGTGTATAATTATGTCACTATTCCACCAGTTCTAAAAATTACAAGTGCCCGCTATACAAATATAATCATTTATTAATTATCAATTTACTGTTAGCGACGCGCGGCGGTAACAGTCTATTTTGATAATGTGCGCGGACGACGACTTTCACATCACGGCTTGCGGTGCGCATGCGCAGTATACTACGCGCGCCAGTAGGCTTCCCAATATGTAGAATATCAACATGTCGAAACGTCCAGGACGGAAATTGTATGAAACGGCGTCGGCCAACAAAAAGGCGAAATGTCTGAGGGACAGGCAGTACAGAGAGAGAGTGGTTAATATTGGCGACCAGATCACCAAATGGAAAGAGTTACGTGGAGATTTGGATTTGGACTCGAACATAGATTTTTCTTCTCAACTTCCGATACTTCACTGCGCATGTCAAAGATGTGATATTATTGACCGTGTCACGTGACGCGTATTGGTAAAAATAGCACGAGATCGGAAAATACCCTTTCTGGTCGCGGCATATAAAATGCGATTTAACACCAATTAACATGCGCCGTAACTAAAAATAACTCGTTAGTGGGTAGACAAATGGCTCATATAAGGCAATGAAAAGGAGTAGTACAGTGTAACCTGCTGCGTGGGCATGTACCTTTAAAAATAGTCGTTAGTTTTTATATGATTTATATAGCAAATTGTGATTTTTCTTCTCGATTTTCGTTGGGAAAATTGAAAAATCTCTTTTTATAAGAATAGTGACAAAAAATGCACATAGTGACAAAAAACGGTCACCTGCTTACGGCGCTTAGCGGCGGTGGGACCGTTTTGTCGGTAAAAGTATTTGTGAACAAAGTAAACAAATTAGACTTTGATTTTCACGTACTTTGAAGCTAATAATTGGAGACGAGTGTGTTTGTCACCGAAATATTAATCGCTCATTTTAAAGATCGCTGATTATCTAACAAATTACACAGTTAATTTTATGTTGATTTATTACAGCTCATTGTGTACCTTTATGGAGCATAATACAATATTTTTCGCAATTATGTAATTGTCAATATTGCAGCTAGAAGTAATTTATATAATTTATATAATGTTTACTTGTTATTCTGTGTTCAGTATACAGCTATAAATAATTATCGGTAACATGGTAATTATAATTTACTTTTTTTGTCTACGTTATAAATGTTGGTCAACTATGCTATATTGTTTTATTACGTTAAATTCAGGGCAATATTAACGGGATTTCAATATATCATATCGGTACTCCTTTAAATAATATTTGTATATTTTAAATGTTATACCTCAAGATAAACTTCAAGATAAACTGGATTAGTTTTTACTGATATTCATGCGCAATCGAGAGAACTTAACCCTTACTACGCTGAATTAAATGTTGTCGTCTGCTGGAAATGTTTTATTTTCATTTTTGCTTTAATTCTTAACAAAAAACAGGTTTTGACAGCACATGAGAATCGTCTCCACTGGAGACGATTCTCATGTGCTGTCAAAACCAGGTTTTTGTCGAGAAATATTGAAAATAAAACATTTCCAGCAGACGACAACATCTAATCCAGTTTATCTTGAGGTAAATCAGCGTCCAATTTTTGGCCTGTGTACAGCCTTGTATTGTCAGCTAAAAAAATCAATATTACGCTTCTCCAAATGGGGACAGGTGCACGAGAAAACGTGCCCTGTTTGCAAATCCCACATAAAACATTAAAATCCTTGGGATACCATCGATGTTGTTAGTCATTTATCCATATATATGTTGATGAAATTGAAACATTTCAAACACCGACCAGTATTAGTTAACTGATGGGTGAGGAAGTCAACATGTCAACCATGTTGGTTTTCATGTGATTGCGCTACTTTTTGTTTTGACTGGCTATGTTGGACACCGGTAAACAAAAGGGAACTTACATGATAATGTAATAAATTCAGTATAATAAAACTTAAAGGTACATGCCCACTCAGTAGGCACAACATGTTCTGTATATCTGAAACATCATCCGAGACATTTTCTGGCAAAATAAACATTCATTCACCATTACCCCACGTATGGACTGGCAATATTATACATTTTATATCAGACGCAAATGTCCACACTGATATCAGGGGCGATAACCGTGTTTCCTTAAACTGTTAATGAATGGACATTACTATTTATTTTCTGTATTTATTTTTTGATGTGCAATGATCATATTTAATAATCTGTCGAACCTATTATTTGTTCAGGTGACGCATTTAATAATTCGTTCCCTCAATTTAACAATTGATTCCCTCGAATTAACAATTCGTTCCCACGACATAACAATTCGTTCCCTCGAATTAACAATTCGTTCCCACGAAATGACAATTCGTTCTCTCAATTTAACAAATTGTTCCCTCAAATTAACAATTCGTTCCCACGAAATGACAATTCGTTCCCTCAATTTAACAAATTGTTCCCTCGAATTAACAATTCGTTCCCACGATATAACAATTTGTTCCCAGGGCAATTCGTTGAGGGAACGAATTGCTAATTCGTGGGAACGAATTTAATTGTTAATTTGTGGGAACGAATTGTTAAATTGAGGGAACGAATTGTTATTTCGTGAGAACGAATTAATAAAAAAAAGTTTTATCAACATCGCGGACTCGTGGCGAGAATACAATGTACCTCTTCTTACTAAAACTAAAACAACAATGAAATGAACACAAGAACAAATAAAGTTAATTTTTTATTCAAACTTTAACTATAAATATAAGTGGTTACATGGGTCTCAGACCAGAATATAATATCACAGACAAAACTAAACAAGCTCACATAGAAACGACCTTGAACCACATCGATCAACCGTCTTGGTAACCCAAATATTATATCTGTCACACATGACGCATTGCATGACAGTCGGGTAACTTGTCTGGATACAATATCCGTTTAGTAATCCAACCACTTAACCCTTTCAACCCTAAGGAACTGGAATGGACTGTGATATGCTAATGTTCCGACCAATCCAATGGTCACAAAATGATTTTCAGATTCGTCCATTTATGAAAAGGGGGTGTTTTTGTTCTAAGAAATATTAAAATTATTTTCAAAAAGTGCAGACCCTGATGAGACAGTGCACTTTTTGCATAAACCGATATAGCGGTATTTCGGGTTCAAAGGGTTAATGAAGGCTGGAAATTAAATTCTTGACCATAAAAAATGAACTAAAACAATCGCCTTTAATTAAAATTGTGTCGTCTGCTGGTTTTTTTTAAAAATATTTTCAACATTTCTTAACAAAAAAATGTTTAACAACGCATGTGATTCGTCTCAAATGGACGATTCTCGTGTGCTTGCAAAACAAGTTTTTGTTTGGAAAGAAGACACATATGAAAAAGCAGCAGACGTCTGTGGTATAAGTTACGTTGCCATGGAAGCATGTTCAGCTACATATCACATCACAAGGTAACCTTGGAAACAGTGGACAGACAAGTACTTGGAATGAACAAGACGTTCGGATTGAATAAATACTGGCAGACAAGCTAACGATAAATACATATTTATACAAGTCAATATTTCTAGCGATCAAGTTTGATACAGAATAATAAATTCATATACAAATGTACGTAATATTTTGTACATATTGAGGAATTATACAAACTGACGAAATGTTTCTTCTTATTTAAATGCATAATATCTGTGTACATAAATATAATAATTTAAATTATATGTGTTTAGTTTTAATAAATATATTCTATGTATGTGAATATGCAATGTTGAGTTCATAATGGACTGAATTCTGAATGAGCAAACAGTCAAGTAAATACTCTAACCCGAATATTCTGTCTGAAACGCAGGGCGACTTTGTAAGTTGTCCTGCGTTACAGACAGAAAATTCGGGTTAGTAAATACCCCAGCCCTCCCGACTTCCCAGCCCCACCCACTTTCCACATTACCCATGCCCCCCCCCCCACCCTCACCCAACCCCGACCCCGCAGTATCGAATATATATACTCAGTTGGAATAAATGCAAAAATAACTGCAAATTATGAAAACTCCAAAATAGAATTCACCAGCAATGCATTTGCTTCACTTGCGCCAATAACACGCAAAGAACCATTATTATTCCTAATATGTTATATTTCGAGTTATTTACTTGGTGATACACTCGCACATCTTCTTAGACACAATATCACATAGCCTGTCTCATTTAATATCACCGATGGAACAAACTGAAGTTTTCTATTACCCCCCCCCCCCCCCCCCTCCCCACCAAAAAAAATAACATTAAGAATAAACAGTACCGGTAATAATTGCATTGCGAATGTCAATTCAGTGCCATGTAGTATCTATACAGGGATATCTCGTATCAGTCTATATACCATGAGATTGAATTGACACTGGCAGTGCCAAGTTGACGGTGTCAGTGGAATAAGGGGGCTAACTCCATGATGGAGTTAGCCCCCTTATTCCACCTACCTCGTCAATTAAGGAACTAATCGAAACAATAGTTGACAGATTGTCACCAAATTGAGTCGAATCTCGGAGCGGCGCCCAGCCTACGGCTACTTCTTGAAGTGGTGGAAGAATCCGCCACACGCCTCGCAGCACGGCTCTATACAACACGTGGTGCACGACTGCAGCAGCTTCTTGAGCACGGAGCAGTTGATCTCGAGCATGCGCAGTAAGGGCGTGATGTACCAGACGTGCCAGAAGGCTACCTCGGCGAACTCGCAGCCCCACTCGGCGGCGATACAGATGCCGAAGAAGAGCGTTGAGATCTTGTAGCAGAGGTTGAGCCAGCAGGTGAAGCAGGTGTGCGAGAGTTTCCAGACACAGTCGATGCTGTGGACGCCCTCCGGCTCCGCTAGGATGTCCTCGAACTGGATCTGAAAGTGGAGACGTTGGCACATGAGACGGGTAAGATGGGGTATGTGGTGGTGATTGAATTATATTCACCTCAACTGAATTATATTCACCTCGAACTGGATCTGAAAATGGAGACGTTGGCACATGAGACGGGGCAGATTAGGTATGTGGTGGCGATTGAATTATATTCACCTCGAACTGGATCTGAACATGGAGATTTGGCTCATAAGATAGGGGCAGATGGGGTAGCTGTATACATATACAGAACAGAACAGGACAGAACATACTTTTATTTGAAGTCCGGTTACAAGGTAACAATATGACTGAAAGTGGTAGGCTATGTAGTTGTATATAGACATGGTATTTGATGGGCTTGGCAAAGGGACAGTAAAGACGCATGGATAGGAAAGATATGTGCGACTTACATATATGAGACAAGCCATTTGAGTTTATACCTATCAAAGTATACAGTATATGCGAACTCTCATGAACAATATTTACAGAAATTTTTTCTGTAAATGACATCGAAAGTTGACATACGGTAGTCAATTTTGTAAATATTTTCTCTGAGATATCGCACATCTAGATATCTGACGGTGACTGGAGAAATTGCGTGCATTCGTGTGTTGGACGCAGGAAATGGGTTTCACGTACTGACTGGTGAACCGTGCAGATCCTGGTCACATTGCGCGGAATGAAATCAATTTAGAAAATACACATGCAATTTTCGCAAAATATCATCGAAATACGTTTCAGCATATATCTTAAAATTTGTTTAAAATTGGAATTCAACGTCAATTTAAAGGAAAATTGTATATACATGTACGTATATAAAAAAATATGTCCGACATTGGTTGTGACTGAACAATTGGGATTTGCGACCAGTATTGATCCTGATCAGCCTGTGCACCCGCACAGTCTAAAAGTTGTTTTACATATGGTTTTATATCTCTTGATTAATTATTAATTAACTCACACATATTTCGGCCAGGGCCCGGTTGCTCAAAGTTTCTGTTAGCTTAACAGACTGTTAAATCCTTAGCATTGCTAAGGATTTAACTTAACAGTCTGTTAAGCTAACAGAGGTTTTGAGCAACCGGGCCCAGACTGTCTTCCCATCGATATAGTATGCAGCCATGCATGTACGTTTCATAGGTATAAATCTTTATTAAACTCTCATCAATGTACAGTGGAACCTCTCTAAACCGGACACCAAGAAAACGCATGTGATCTTATTTTTGATGAGTTTCTTGGTCCTTTATCTCAGGTGATAATGTCAGTTCGCGATCGCATGCTACACAGCAATGGCTTAGAATGATCAAATGTCTGATTTACAGCGAAACCTCTCTAAGCCGGACACCCTGGGGACCTCCCAGGGTGTCCGGTTTATAGAGGTTTCACTGCACTAACACAACATACTAATTAAAATAAGCAGGTATTACATTGTAATTCTAAGTTAGAATTATAAGAGACTATGTGCATAGTATCACTTTGCTCTAATAAAACGTATAAATAAAACGTATACAATATGAATTCGTTAACCGTGAAAATGGTCCGCAAGAGAAAAGTAAAAATCGAGTAACCATCGTCAATCTTGACATTAAGTCAATGTATAAAGATAAATAATTCCAGCACAAAAATATTTAGACAATTCCCTAACATTTGATTGGTCCGTAGCAAGTCTCTGTCCAAAATTTATATCCCAGTAAACTCTTATGCCGAACTACTTTCCGTAACCGTCAGGCGCAGTTAAAATAATTCTTAAGAAAACATAAAATAAACACATTTTCTTGATGAATTTATTTCAAATGCTGGAATTATAAGGAATTAATGGCCTTTTCGTGGAATTTATCGGGGATATAAACTTGGAAAAGTCGCGGGAATACTGGACGAGGCCTTCCGGCCTTCGTCCAGTATTCCCGCGACTTTTCCAAGTTTATACCCCGATAAATTCCACAAAAAGACCATTAATTCCTATAATAAAATAAACGGTTCATTGGTATTTGAGTCTATACATCTGGTGCAATCACAGCAAAGCAGAGACGCAGTGCTGGGGTTACACTACGGATTTATTTTAGTAATTTTAATATACTAAAATAAATCCGTAGCCATATTCCCAGAACCAGGAGTTGCGTTGTAGGTGTGTATGTACGATATGCAATATGTCATTTTCATCAAAATACTTAAATATGATATCAATGAACCTCACATTACGTCAGCATATACAAAAACAATATGTAAACATGTTAAACATCAATATTAAATTCCCATGAATTATATTGATGTAAATAACAAAACATTTTAACCAAACACAATAAGCAACACAAATAGTTTCTTACCTTAAGATGGTCATTCAGACTGTTTGGATCTCGGTTTTCGAGGTCAATTTCACCCATTCTGACAGCAGCTGTTATTTCCACGAAATCAAAAACTGTCCGAAGCACGGATTATAGAGGAATGGTGATTTCCTTGGCAGTCAGATCCCTTATATACGGACTGTGACACAAACACCCGTTTCTATAAACACTAGTTACTTAAGCTTGTGTCACAAACACCCTCGCATACTGTTTGGCAGTTTGAATGTTTTAATTCATTGCATAACAGGCGATTAAAGTGGACAAATACGATTTATACGTGTCAAAACTTGGTTGAAATCGTCGAGCGTTTTTACAATTCTTGTCGGTTCATGGAAAATAAGCAACCGTATGTGACTCGCCATGACAAAATGGCTTATGTTAGCTGTTACGAGTGTGGCCCATATAGTCTGATCAAGGCCTACCTTATTGGCTGTTGAGTTGAAGAAACAATATTCTCTATCTATTTTCCTTATTTCTGAACCAAAGTATATGTTGTGACCACTCATTTGAACCGTCTCGGCGAGACGGTTCAAATGAGTGGTCACAACATATACTTCTGATGAGAAATAAAGAAATTCTCGAGCCTTGCCGGATATTTTTTCCCATTCACGGCACTAACCTACTATTCTCTATGTATTGTGTATACCCTTGTCTTTTGCAGTGTACGTACTACCACAGGGTATGAAAAATCCCCATACACTAGTGGAATAAATATACAAATGAGACCACTACAGAAAAGTTGTCATTACTTGCCGGAGGAGGTGGTTTTCCCCGGGTACTCCGGTTACCACACCCACCATTCGTCTCACGGAGTAATGTAGAATAGACCGAAATTGGCCGCCCGCATCACTCTTATTAAACATTATTGACTGTAATATGCATCGTTTGAAATCAAATTTAACATGTTGGACCATGACCGGCGGTATGGTATAGGCCACTCACTAATATATGGGCAATTGCTATACCGCCTTGTATTATCTTCTCTTTTTCTTTCGTCTTCAGAATATGTGAAACACATTGTCATATAACCAAATAGTAACAGATAAACGCCGCACCTGAATTCGAATAATAGCAAATCGTATATAACTATAAGCCGCGAAACGACAGTAGCTGGGCCCGAAAACATATTACATCATACTTTTCATAACCAAATATCGATCATTCCCAGCCTGATATGTTATGCCCTGACCAATCGTCAAATATCATCATTATATAGGATAACACTGTTACGGCTGAATCTCCATATATCACATGCACTAACACGGTCTTACATGCGATAGGAGAATGAACTAGCTAGGTTAAATTAACCGCCTCATTGCCTCCTTCATTTAATGCATATATTTCGACTGTATGGCAGATATTAGTAAATTCGGAAACAAACGGGCCAACGGTCATTGGCCTGCCACTTTTGAGTTCAAATGCCCGGGTTTGGAAGGTCCTCGAGCCAATTCCTACCCTTTAAATATAAGATAAAAAAAAACTACAGAAAAGGTATTTTATAGTCCATGCAGTCTTCATGCACGATGCTGTGCTTATGGAACAAAACATAATCTAACATGCACGATGATTTAATATGATTTATTAACTCGCTAAATGATTTCATAAGAAACTCGGCATAGTTCAAAATATCTCAATGCAAAGATAATACACATTTTGTTTGTATTTGAGAGTGGGACAATTGCAGTAAGAAGGTTGATGGAAATGTCGACGACATTTATGGAAAATTCATTTTGTATTTGCGACCACATCTCACCTGTAGGTAATGTAGTTTTTATTTTCTATTGAACATGGACTAGTGCAATACAAGTAGTCTAAATGCACAGTAGGGGAGTGACTAGGTATATCACTGGAACAATCATTAATACACTTATTCCGGCTACATTGGAAAAGTGGGCATTGACCAGGCGCCCGTTTCACTAAACTTCGTACGACTAAAATGTTCGCAAGGGCAAACTTATGATAGTCTGTACATTTCACATTAACAATGTTTTCTTGTAAACAATTATTGGATTTACATTTATTGAGCATAGGCTGCTTATGCAGCCTATGCTCAATAAAGGCTGCTCAATAAAGGCTGCTTATGCAGCCTATGCTCAATAAATGTAAGTCCATCAATTGAAATTTCCAGACGATCCTAAATGTGCACTTACGAACATTTTAGTCGTACGAAGTCATAGTAAACGGGGCCTCCAAGAATTGTCAATATGCCGCCATCATGCATGGTTCTTGCTGTGTATGCTGGATACATATGCCAACCCTCCACTTTTCAAATGTAGATGAGACTGGATAAATTGGGCTTATGGGATTTGTGACCAGCGTGGATCCTGATCAAATAGCACACTCCTGTAGCCTGATAGCGACCTTTATTGCTTGCTAGAAATATGACGGCGTTTCATTGATGGAATTACGAACAGTGTAAATCCTGATCGGACTGTGCGGATTCACAGGCTGATCTGGATCTACACTGATCTACACTGATCGCAAATCCCATGCACCCCATTTCTCCGGTCACAGCCACAAATGTGTTTATTGTGTTATTGTTAAATAGAGCGTTAGATATGACGTAACAGAGGTCTAAATACACATTCTTTTTCAAGATTATAGCTGGTGATTTTACGACATATATTTGTGGATGTGACTGGAGAAATGGCGCTTATGGGTTTTGCGACCAGCGTAAGTCCAGCTCAGCCCGTGCATTCGCACAATTTGATCACAGTTCGCCATTCCATCAAGGAATCACACACACACACATATATCGTTATCAGGCTACAAGAGTGTGCTATTTGATCAGGAGCTACACTGATCGTAAATTCCATAAGCTCCATTTCTCCAGTCACAGCCATGTATATCTAATATTGCATACACGATACACTTGATGACTCAATTTACGAAATGGACATTACGACTCATGCGACAAGCGTCGTCCATCTGGGACTGCACTGTATTGGTAAAATGCGTAGACACTAATCCGATTGTCCGAATGTCCATAAGGACCAGGGGTCCGTTTTACTAAACCTCGTACGACTAAAATGTACGTAAGTGCAAATTTAGGATTGTTTGAAAATTGAAATTGATGGATTTACATGTATTGAGCATAGGCTCATATGCAGCCTATGCTCAATAAATGTAAATCTAATAATTGGCTGTGCAGGCTGACCTGGATATACACTGGTCGCAAACCCCATAAGCCCCATTTCGCCAGTAACAGCCACATTTGAATTATTCAGGTTCAACGTAAGAGTCGGCTCTGTCGTTATATCCTTATCTCGTATCTCTGTATATTGATGATATTTTCGTACATTGCATCGAGAGACGGCATATGGTAGAGCACATGTGGCCAGTGTGTACCCTGGCCGAGGGGCCAGTTTGGATTTGTTTGGATTTGTAGCCATTTTGGATTAGCCCTTTCGCCCATTAGTAACTGGAATGGTGCACCCAATCCAATCGTCACAAAATGGTTTTCAGACTAGTCTATTTATGAAAAGGGTGTGTTTTTATTCTCAACAATATGAAAATTACTTGCAAAAAGTGTAGATCCTGATGAGACTGCTCGTTACGAGCCAGCTCATCTGGATGTACATTATTTGCCAATACCACTATACAGGCATATGGTGTTGAAAAGGTTAATAATGATATGTGCTTCTTTAGCTGTTGACATTTCTACGTTCTTTCCATAACCTAATCAAAGTAATGAAAGTACAGAACATAGGGTACTAGGATACTACAATATTAAACTAGATTGATTGATTGATTGATTGTTGGTGTTGCAGTTGCATTAACCCTTAAAGGTGCATGCCCACTCAGTAGGTACAAAATGTTCTTTACATCATCTGAGACATTTCCTGGCAAAATAAACATTCATGCGCCATTATCCCACGTACTGATTGGCATTATTATACATTTTATATCAGACGTAAATTTACACACTGATATCAGGGGCGATAACCATGTTTACTTAAAATGTTAACGGACATTACTATTTAATCTCTGTATTTATTTTATGATGTGCAATGATCATACTTTAAAATCTGTCGAAAATATAATTTTTTCAGGTGACGCATTTCTTTAGTATAAATAATTAAAAAATATCATGCCTCATTTGCATATGAAAATAGCCTGATTACCACCGCGCGTCACTATCAGTCAAATAAATATTACTAAATGATTATATCTGTATAGCGGGCACTTGTAACGTTTAGAACTGGTGGAATAGTGACACAGTTATACACTTAGTAGTATATAGGGAGTCAAAATGATACCACCAAGGTTGGGAGAGGTTGTAGGTGATAATAACGCTTCTATACACCGGGCAAAACACCAAATATGAAAAGTAGTCCCCAACAAAAAAACAAATGTTGGCGTTGGGTGCCGCAATACAGAGCAACAAAGCCCCAAGCGCAGGTGGTATTATTCTGACTCCGATATTTCGAAAAAGAGAAAAAAAAAGAGAAAAAGGGGAAAAACTGGTACTTTTTGTGGGTGCTGTTACACACTTTTCTTAGTTGGATTTTACGAAATTATTAATTATTTTAAATTTATAGGAGCACAAAAAAGCTTCAGCAACCAGGTTTTCGGCAACCGGCATACGAGAGTGGAAAAAGGTCGAGAAATCCACAATTGGGACGCGAGTATACACAACTGGACACGATATCCACAATTGCACTGGCAGTACAAAAGACGTCGTAGAAATTCGTTTCCCAAGAGGCAAACAGAAATGCAGGATACCATCCATTTGTGTATTGGGGCACATTTGGGAAAAGTGTAGAAAATAATCGCCTCCCAAGAGGCAAACAGAAATGATACCACCCATTTGTGTATTGGGACACATTTAGGAAAAGTGTAGAAAAAAATCGCCTCCCAAGAGGCAAACAGAAATGATACCACCCGTTTGTGTATTTGGACACATTTGGGAAAAGTGTAGAAAAAATCGCCTCCCAAGAGGCAAACAGAAATTATGCCACCCATTTGTGTATTGGGACACATTTGGGAAAAGTGTAGAAAAAGAATCGCCTCCCAAGAGGCAAACAGAAATGATACCACCCATTTGTGTATTGGGACACATTTGGGAAAAGTGTAGAACAAATTCGCATCCCAAGAGGCAAACAGAAATGATACCACCCATTTGTGTATTTGGACACATTTGGAAAAAGTGTAGGAGAAATTTGCCTCCTAAGAGACAAACAGAAATGATACCACCCATTTGTGTATTTGGACACATTTGGAAAAAGTGTAGAAAAAATTCACCTCCCAAGAGGCAAACAGAAATGATACCACCCATTTATGTATTTGGACACATTTGGGAAAGACGGGTTGGAAAAAGAGGCTCGTATCTACAAGACCTTTTCTCGCAGAGCGCGAACACAGGACTCGGCGATTTCTCGTTTTCGTGTTTCTACGGCCAGCGACTGCTCTAGATCTGCAATCCGAAGTTGTAGCCGCGCGTTTTCGCTTGGTGGGCCATCCGGACACGAGGTGTGGCCGTGCCTAGATAGAGACCGCGCGTGGGAAAAAGTCTTTCCGCAAACATTGCACGAGAAGCGCGGCGGACTACACCCATTTTTTCGTTTCTCGTGTCGCGCCAAGTTGTACTTTTTCGCAAAGACTCTACCACACTTTTCGCACTCCATTTTCCCAATAGTGTTTTGTGTCTAATTGGGCGCAAAAATATTTTGGAAAAGATCGAAAACCTCTCTCCAAAGGAGGTAGAAAAATGATACCACCCAATTGTCCACATTTGGACTTTTGGGAAAGTCGAAGAAAAATCGTCTCCCAAGAGCAAAACAAAATCTAGACGACATCGAAAAAACAGAAAACCTCTCCCAAAGGAGGTAGAAAGACAACTCGGAACAGGAAAGACAACTCGGAACAGGAAAGACAACTCGGTACAAAACAAGAAAGACAACTCGGAAATACAACTCGAAAAGACAATTCGAAAAAGACAAAGAACTTTTTTTCCAAAACTGCTACCCCATGTAGAACGGGTCGCTACTACCAGAGTGCTGGTGTACGGAGTCGCTAGTTTTGTTTTTTTTCTTCGGCGTACCGGACTGTTTTGCGAGGTGCACGAACTGGGCGTCGGAGTCTGTTTTGTTCTTCCAGAGTCTACGGGCCTCTAGAGCCACGAATGGGAACAGTAGTCTGCAGACCGCGTACGCCACCACAGAGATCCCCAGCCACCACTTCGCATTCTCTACGGTTCTCCAGATGTCGTGCACCTCCAACCCGGATTCCGTCTGGCACTCTTCTTCCTCCGGACACTCTTCTTCCTCCGGACACTCTTCTTCCTCCTGGCACTCGGAATCGGCATCGTCGGAAATCGCATCCAACAGCCTGCGTTCCAGCGCATCCAACCGGTTCTCCAGACGTCTCTCCATGTCGGACAGGTGCGTCGATTCTTCGAACGAGCTGGCGTTTCGTGCATCTTCTAGTAGATCCGTGGTGAACTCGATGGGGCCCGCAAAACCAGGCGCGGGCACCCTGTGTTCTACGGGGGTAGGGGTTTCTTGTTCTTCGGGGGTTTCTTGTTCTTCGGGTTTTGTACTACGTTCCGCATCGACACCATCCCACAACTTTCGAAGTCTGGCACTGCCGATCCCGTACTTCTTTTTTGTTTCGTCGGCCGTCGACTTTCCACGGGCGGAAATAATTTCTCGAATATTTTCCGGAGACAAATAGGTTTTTGGCATGTTTGTAAAAATACCATTTCTATCTAGAGAGGGGGACATTTGTCCAACAGGGAATTCCCAAATCGTTCGAAATTTAATTCCTATAAATGACATTTTGGGCTTACTTAGTGGGCATGTACCTTTAAAGCGCTGGAAACGACAATTGTCGTCTGTTGTTTTAAATATTTTTATATTTTCTCCTTAAGAACATACTGAAACGATTCTACTGCGCTGCCAAAACAGGTTTTACAAGAGATTAAAATATACAAAATGAGCAGACAGCAATTTTCTTTTTCAGCGTTTTAATGGTTAAGGGGTAAACTTTTGATATCGCACAACTACAGTATGCACTGCAACAGTATGTACCAAAACATTCAATAACATTACAGATTGTGCATAGCAATATCAGAAAGATACGGTAACACATATACAAGACATCATCAATTCAAGTATAAATACAGATTCCAGATATCAATGATCATTATAGATATATTGAAAACTGATTGAAGAGCAATAGTTATAAGAATTCCGCCACGGAAGCGGTGTCGCGCCTGAAAATGCCTTGTCGGTACATCGCCATGTTTACTTCTGTTTTGTGAATTAAATAGTTGGCCCCGGATCGAGTATATTAAAACGTACAAATCACGTCATTGGGGGAAACCGCTGACAAAATGTTCAATGTATGGAAGCCCAAACTTTTTCGAATTGTTTTTGTCGTATTTTCAGTACTTGCATTAATATGGGTATTGATATACGCTGGATGTGTTATACTGTCATTAATTTGTTCCCTGACTGTAATTTACCACTTTAAATACTGACTTATTGACCCCCTTCCTTGAACGTAGAATTGACACTCATGTTGGCGTGTATTGGCCACCATAGACAAATGTCAATAAGGCCGAATTCGGGAATGTCACTAAAATCCGCTGTAAATCCATCGATAGAATGAGGATTAAACATCAGTTAGACCCACACGTGCGAGTTTTGTTTCGCACAGGTGTCGGGTGAGTTTAAAAATAGACTGTCGGAAGGTCAAACTTGATGTCGTTTGTGTGTTAAACTCGTCGCGTGTTTCGGAGAGTGTTCGGAGGGGAGTTAACTTTGCCGAAAATTATAGCCTGTTACTAAATTTAGCGATGACTGCACGATTTGCGGGCAAATCAAGCGCAACAAAATAATCCGTTGTATTTTTGTACGTAGAACATCCGTTGTTGATATTGTGCACTGCAAGTAGTTTTTCATAATATTATTTTCAATTAGCGGTTGCGTATGACAGTTAAACGTCGAGTGACACAATGCATTTTGTTGTTATGGTTACTCCAAGTTATCACTACGGACCATCGCATCGAGGGGGGTCTGGGGCGTGGCTAACTGTCGGAGGCGATACCAATACATAGGTTTACCCTATGTGAAAATCAGTTTGTGTTACGCGTGTGCCGTTATTTATTGTATTAATTGCTGACGTCATTAAATTTGTTTTTGATTTTTTTTTAAATCGAAATTTTAAAAAGAAACGAAATGTGCGGAACAAATCTGACATTTATGACAACTAAATGCCAATCTGATAAAAAGACAGCGTAAACACGAAAATTTCTCGGAAGTTGATAAAATAAAATAATATGGTTGATTGATATGCTGTCCAAAATGCGGAAAAAAACCATATCCAACTTTCGCGGCCACCTTACCTGTAGAAATGTCTGCAGTCCAGTAGCGGCGATTTTTATTTTTTTATTTGGAATTTATATAGCAGACTATTACCTTTTCTTACGTAACTTTTAAACTACACAACCGATTGAAAATGCACAAGTCACATTTTAAACTTCAATTATTGTACTTTATGATGATGTTTCGGTCGTGTTTTTAAAATAAAAATATTTTGGTCCTTTTTAGCTTTAAACATAGTCGGTAGTTTTTACATTTATATAGCAAATTGTGATTTTTCTTCTCGATTTTCGTTCGGAAAATTGCAAAATCTCTTTTTATAATAATAGTTACAAAAAGTGCACAGGTATTTTCAATTAGTTCATTCATTTTTCTATCTATTGATATACAAATTATGTTTCTAAGTTAATATTATTTTGGTCCTTTTTAGATAATAATAATGACACCGTCTGTTTTCATTTTCCAATTAGCGTATCACGGTAATCTTCGGCAATTTCCGTGATATTCGTTAAAACGGGCACCTGCTTGCGGTCACTCTAAAAGCTTATATGTTGCCCGTACGGGGCGCCATGCAGGACAGGTTAATTATGTGTACAAAACCAATTTTGACCAGACAAAATTGAGTTTTGTAACCCTAAAAATCACAAAATTCAATTATGTAAAATTCTGATAGACAAAATTCATTTTTGTTATAAAGGATTCAATTTTGTAAGACAGAATTGAGTTTTGTGAACAAAATTCAGTTTTGTGGGACAGAATTCAGTTTTGTGGGACAGAATTCAGTTTTGTCCACAAAAGTCAGTTTTGTCCACAAAAATTAGTTTGCGTAACTGATAGTCTATGTCATCTCTACGTTGATTGGTTGAGATCGGTCTTAGTCCATTTTACTAGATGGTGGAGTACACTTGCAGGTTTAAATATTTCAATGCGAAAATATAACCCAATATATCAATATTATACTTCTTTAAGGACAGTTATTTTGGTTATATTATGATTGCAACACTAAGCTACAAAGCAGTAACAAGTGTGTTTCATCCAGCGTTCTCTGAAACTTACTTCTTCAGACGCCATTTTGGATCGCTGATCGGCGACCGTGACCTATTTCTCCAGTCCAGTTTCTGACCAATGTTAGTCCTTCTTACATGCGTGTGCCATATTTGGGCAACATAATCGAAACGTATGCAAATACGTATACGAAACGTATGCAGAATTGAATTTTGTGACACAGAATTGAATTTTGTGACACGGAATTGAGTTTTGTGGCACAAAAGTGAATTTTGTTGACAAAATCAGTATATATTTAATTTTGTTTTGTTTTTGTCAAGTTTATAGGTACAAAAATGAATTTTGTTGACAAAATTGAGCCATGTCCCACTCGGCGCCCCGTAGCCCGAGGCATGACCGTGTTGTCGGTAAAACCAACATTTTCTACTGATTTTTAATTTCAGCATAGACTTTGTCTCATTTGATTATCTCGATAATTGCAACTTGCAATACTTAATGTAATTCCCGTTTTACATGTACGCGCGAATTATAAGTGTTGGTCACACTACGTTAGTTTGCAAGATTAGTTACACTGGTTGTAAATTAAATATTTGTATCGTTGCATGTTTTCTCTTGATTTCAGGGCAATATTAACGGGATTTATACCGATTATCGAAACTAATATTGGTGAAAGTGTCACAAATTATAAAATTGTCAATAAATGGAAATGTGTTGATTTTATTTACAGGGAATTGAACCGAAATATTGAGAATTATTTACTGAAAACTAAACCTTGAACTATATTTGTACAACCAGTGTAGACCCCGTTCAGAATGTGCGGATGCGCAGCTTGATCTGGGTATACACTGGTTTCAATCGCTGTTTTGCATTAGGCTACATGTATATTGCCCGAGATATTAACTTAAAAAAGTTCGCTAGCCTGAGAATATATATATCGAGTACATCGGTCATCTGTAATTAGTTACGTGATTTAACTAATTTGTACGACTGTGTGGTTGTTTTCTCCGCATAACTATAGTGCAGGCTTCATAATGATTAATGAAAAGTGTAAGCCCAGATCAGACTCATACACGTACACATTTTAAAAATCGATTAGAAAACAGCATACACGCATATACGGTCTGCATCCGCGCAGTCTGATCATATAGGTCATGGGCCTAATATGGACCCCCCCCTGTGGTACATAAGCAGACATATTTTTCTGATAACTACAATCAATTACGAGTTTATTGCAACTTGTCTGCGCTCTGTAACCCGCTGGATGAATGTATGGCACCAATTTGAAGTATACCACCCAGCAACTTTTTGCCATATTAAAAAATCACACTTTTTGTAAAAATGTGACAACATTATATTGTTAAACACGGAAACTGCTGTTGTTTTGCAGGTTTTAAGAGATGTTTATAGCAATACATTGCATTTAAGCACAATTAAGGACCGTCCGGTCCTTTTAAGCAAATATTTTGCATATTTAATTACCCCACCCACTCCATTTCAATGGTAACACATGTATTGCCACACATCTCTTCCCATACGGTATTTATAAATTGTAACTATTGAAAATATACATGCATGTGTTCATGAAACATGTGCAAACAATAGTTCCTGTTTTTCTTATGCTTACTGCATATGATACTAAGTTAACCACAACTGAATTTGAAACCGTTACCCCACCCGCGCACGCACGTACGCACGCGCGCACGCACACGCACACGCACGCGCACACGCACACGCACACGCACACGCACACGCACACGTCCACGCACACGCTATACGGGGAATGCTAACCGGGGAATGTGTGTATGCTAACCGGGGAATTTGTGTAAACCGGGGAATTTGTGTATGCGTAACGGGGAACCCCCATCACTTTGTCACCACTGACAAATCACAGGCGCGCGAATCAGTTCGCAACAATATAATTCCTTGACAGCGTACAAAATACGGCAACATATTTATACGTAGTAATGTCAATTGACTGGGAAGAATATGAAAGTTTACAATAAGGCTGTACAAATGTGCATAGTATACTGTCTCTTAGACATATGGTCGGTGTTTCGTTTTACTAAATGCGAAAGTACAAATCCGGCGTAGCACAAATACTGGTCACAAAGGTCATAAGGTCATAAGTCCAGACACGTTTGTATTATTATACGGCAATACTACTGGATAATATTTGTCTATTTAATTTAACGCCAATGGACCATACTATCAACCGTCTGTCTGTCTGCCTACATGCATATCCAACCGCGCGCATGTACTTGGAGTGCACATCTGAAGTTATACTTCCGTGTTTTAAATGGCCGTCGAGTTAGAAAGCTACGGAAGCCGATAGAGGTCACCAAATCAGAAAAATATTATCTCGTAATTACGACATCATCTCGTAATTACGAGATAATATTATCTCGTAATTACGAGATGATGTCGTAATTACGACATAATATATGTCGTAATTACGACATCATCGCGTAATTACGAGATAAAATTAAGTCGTAATTACGACATCATTTCGTAATTACGAGATAAAATTATGTCGTAATTACGACATCATCTCGTAATTACGAGATACTATTATCTCGTAATTACGAGATGATGTCGTAATTACGAGATAAGAGTATGTCGTAATTACGACATCATCTCGTAATTACGAGATGATGTCGTAATTACGAGATGATGTCGTAATTACGAGTAAAAATTATGTCGTAATTACGAGATGATGTCGTAATTACGACATAATTTTATCTCGTAATTACGAGATGATGTCGTAATTACGACATAATTTTATCTCGTAATTACGACATCATCTCGTAATTACGAGATAATATTATCTCGTAATTACGAGATGATGTCGTAATTACGACATAATATTATCTCGTAATTACGAGATGATGTCGTAATTACGAGATAATATTATCTCGTAATTACGAGATGATGTCGTAATTACGAGATAATATATTTTTGACTTGGTGACCCTTATCGGCTTCCGTAGAAAGCACCGAGTGCAAGATGTGAAGTACAATAAAATTCTTCATTATCATTCTCCAAGTTGGCTATGACATTTATGATGGTTTTCTGAATGATATCCTGTATGTGATGATCACTGTGGTCACATTTACCCACGAGAGTAGCTCCAGATTCCATTGTTTTTCACAACACCAGTATTTAAGTGACCTAAGTATATAAGGCTAAGTGCTCTGTGCGAGGGGTTATGGAAGGTCTTCGAGCCATTTCCCACCCTTAAATATAAGAATACAAGTGCGAGGGGTTACACGACGTAGGCGGTATTCTTGTTTGTTAATTAAAGATAATAGGGTGAAAACAATAATCTAATAGTTTTTGATAGAAACAATTTGAACGCGCCCCCCTCACCCCCCCCCCCCACTTCACCAACAAACAATTGTGTTCACCCTTATATTATCTTTTATTATTATCTAGTATTTGGGGAAAAGAAATGTCAGAAGTGGGATTCATTCCAACTATGACATATTTGCATGACGAAGTCGTTATCGAGAATGGAAAAGGACTCGTTACAATACCGAACTGACCTGAACATACTTGTATTGTTACAAGGGCATGTAACAACATGACTGAATATAATAGCTATCTATATCAGTGGGTAGGTAGGCATGGTTGACAGTCGCTGAAAATAAGTGCACAGTATTGAACACGTGACATGGGGGACAATATGCTAGTTTGAAAAGGTATTACAACAAGTGGAATACTCGCCAATGTTGGTGAATTGGTTTATGTAACTTGTCACGACAAAACGCTGATACTTTATTCGCAACATAAGTGCAGACGCGGGCACAGCAGCTCAAACAGGCAGCTCTGTCAGCGGTTAAACCAGTAAGCGTTTTATAGTCTGTGTCATGGTATAAAATCACATTTAATGCTGTTTTGTCATGACTCGTCCCACGCTATAATTCACTCTATTTACGAGTACTGTATATTGCTGGTGTGCGCGGGCAACGCATGTGCTCCATTCATAAATGTTTGTATTACTTACTACGGCATGATGACGTCTGGCAAAGGGGACCCGGTGGCACATCACTTATAATATAGACAAATTACGCAAAACCAGAGACATATAGTATATATATATAAATTGAATATATCTCTGGCAAAACTGACCAGTATGGTTGGTTGTACACCATATGGCAAACTGCCGCCATGTGTGTTTATATGTGTCCATAATACAGTGCAGACAGTAGATTGTTGTCCTTGTTGTCGCGAGGTTGCCACTAGGTCTCTTTTCCCAGCTACCAATATGCACGGATATTCACAGCAACTGTCATATAGGTGAATGGTCAATAATTGATTAAACATTCTACATGTAGGTGATTGGTCAGTTGTTGGGGCATGTGACCCGTCATCGGCTCTACATGGCTATAAATGCAATAAGACACCCTGGAATGTCGTGACACACACAGCCGCAACTTCCCATCACGAATAGTAATTTTGAAAGTGAATGAAAACATACATGCGTTGGAAGTACAATTGGATTATTTCGGACGTGATTAAACTATTGGATTATGTAAGCAGTGAATGATAATATAATTACATTGGTGTAATCTTTAGATAATAAGATATTGAGACATTATTTGCGCTCACGGTGGAAAAAGAAATGTCCATACAACACATGCGATCAGCGTACTCCCGGTCATTCTGGGCCATTACTCAGTCTGGTCAGGGACTACGCCGTTCGCCATTCAACCAGCAAAGGGGGTATCGTTACTAAAATGATCCGATTCTGTAATAATGGCATGTATATATACCGTTCATTTACAACTGATCTTTTTTCTTTCTTATTTAGATCAAGTTTATACAAAAATCCTTCACATTCTTCCAATTTGGATTCAACGATGCCTGTTCTGCATCGATGCATTGCGCTATCTGCCGTTTACCCAGAAGATTTCCCATAATTATATGTCTCTCAATATGTTTCACTATTAGTCTGTATGTTTTCTTGCATTTGAATATTACATTTCTTGACGCAAATAAAGTCTTGTGGCGTCATGACGTCAGACTGCGGGTATATGTAAGGACAATGTACATGTAGACCCTGATCAGACTGCGGGTATATGTAAGGACAATGTACATGTAGACCCTGATCAGACTGTGGGTATATGTAAGGACAATGTACATGTAGATCCTGATCAGACTGCAGGTATATGTAAGGACAATGTACGTGTAGACCCTGATCAGACCGCGGGTATATGTAAGGACAATGTACGTGTAGACCCTGATCAGACTGCGGGTATATGTAAGGACAATGTGCATGTGGACCGTGATCCGACTGCGGGTATATGTAAGGACAATATACATGTTGACCCTGATTAGACTGCGGGTATATGTAAGAACAATGCACGTGTAGACCCCGATCAGACTGCGGGTATATGTAAGGACAATGTACGTGTAGACACTGATCAGACTGCGGGTATATGTAAGGACAATGTACATGTAGATCCTGATCAGACTGCGGGTATATGTAAGGGCAATGTGCATGTAGACCCTGATCAGACTGCGGGTATATGTAAGGACAATGTACATGTAGACCCTGATCAGACTGCGGGTATATGTAAGGACAATGTACATGTAGACCCTGATCAGACTGCGGGTATATGTAAGGGCAATGTGCATGTGGACCCTGATCAGACCGCGGGTATATGTAAGGATAATGTACATGTAGACCCTGATCAGACTGCGGGTATATGTAAGGACAATGTACATGTAGACCCTGATCAGACTGTGGGTATATGTAAGGACAATGTACATGTAGATCCTGATCAGACTGCAGGTATATGTAAGGACAATGTACGTGTAGACCCTGATCAGACCGCGGGTATATGTAAGGACAATGTACGTGTAGACCCTGATCAGACTGCGGGTATATGTAAGGACAATGTGCATGTGGACCGTGATCCGACTGCGGGTATATGTAAGGACAATATACATGTTGACCCTGATTAGACTGCGGGTATATGTAAGAACAATGCACGTGTATACCCCGATCAGACTGCGGGTATATGTAAGGAACAATGTACGTGTAAGACACTGATCAGACTGCGGGTATATGTAAGGACCAATGTACATGTAAGAATCCTGATCAGACTGCGGGTATATGTAAGGGCAATGTGCATGTAGACCCTGATCAGACTGCGGGTATATGTAAGGACAATGTACATGTAGACCCTGATCAGACTGCGGGTATATGTAAGGGACAATGTACCATGTGACCCTGTATCAACTGCGGGTATAGTAAGTCGGCAATGTGCATGTGGACCCTGATCAGACCGCGGGTATATGTAAGGACAATGTACATGTAGACCCTGATAAGACTGCGGGTATATGTAAGGTAAATGTACATGTAGACCCTGATCAGACTGCGGATATATGTAAGGACAATGTACGTGTAGACCCTGATCAGACTGCGGGTATATGTAAGGACAATGTACGTGTAGACCCTGATCAGACTGCGGGTATATGTAAGGACCCTGATCAGACTGCGGGTATATGCAAAGACAATGTACTGCGGGTATATGCAAAGACAATGTACATGTAGACCCTCATCAGACTGCGGGTATATGTAAGGACAATGTACATGTATACCCTGATCAGACTGCGGGTATATGTAAGGACAATGTACATGTAGACCCTGATCAGACTGCGGGTATCTGTAAGGAAAATGTACATGTAGACCCCGATCAGACTGCGGGTATATGTAAGAACAATGTACATGTAGACCCTGATCAGACTGCGGGTATATGTAAGGACAATGTACATGTAGACCCTGATCAGACTGCGGGTATATGTAAGGACAATGTGCAGTGGACCGTGATCAGACTGCGGGTATATGTAAGGACAATGTACATGTAGACCCTGGTCAGACTGCGGGTATATTTAAGAACAATGTACGTGTAGACCCTGGTCAGACTGCAGGTATATCTAAGGACAATGCACGTGTAGATCCTGATCAGACTGCGGGTATATGTAAGGACAATGTACATGTAGACCCTGATCAGACTGCGGGGTAATATGAAGGACAATGTACATGTAGACCCTGATCAGACTGCGGGTATATGTAAGGACAATGTGCAGTGGACCGTGATCAGACTGCGGGTATATGTAAGGACAATGTACATGTAGACCCTGGTCAGACTGCGGGTATATTTAAGAACAATGTACGTGTAGACCCTGGTCAGACTGCAGGTATATCTAAGGACAATGCACGTGTAGATCCTGATCAGACTGCGGGTATATGTAAGGACAATGTACATGTAGACCCTGATCAGACTGCGGGTATATGTAAGGACAATGTACATGTAGACCCTGATCAGACTGCGGGTATATGTAAGGACAATGTACATGTAGAGCCTGATCAGACTGCGGGTATATGCAAGGGCAATGTGCATGTGGACCCTGATCAGACCGCGGGTATATGTAAGGACAATGTACATGTAGGCCCTGATAAGACTGCGGGTATATGTAAGGATAATGTACGTGTAGACCCTGATCAGACTGCGGGTATATGTAAGGACAATGTACGTGTAGACCCTGATCAGACTGCTGGTTTATGTAAGAACAATGTACGTGTAGACCCTGATCAGACTGCGGGTATATGTAAGAACAATGTACGTGTAGACCCTGATCAGACTGCTGGTTTATGTAAGAACAATGTACGTGTAGACCCTGATCAGACTGCGGGTATATGTAAGGACAATGTACATGTAGGCACTGATAAGACTGCGGGTATATGTAAGGATAATGTACGTGTAGACCCCTGATCAGACTGGGGCGGGTATATGTAAGGACATGTACGTGTAAGACCCTGTTCAGACTGCTGTTTATGTAAGAAACAATGTACGTGTAGACCCTGATCAGACTGCGGGTATATGTAAGAACAATGTACGTGTAGACCCTGATCAGACTGCCAAAAGGTTTATGCAAGAACGAAAATGTACGTGTAGACCCTGATCAGACTGCGGGTATATGTAAGGTAAGACAATGTACATGTAGTAGATCCTGAATCAGACTGCGGGTATATGTAAGAACAATGTACATAGTTACTGACCTGATCAGACTGCGGGTATATGTAAGGATAATGTACTGTACCCGTAGACCTGCATACAAGACTGCGGGTATAGTAAGGACAATGCTGTAATTGTAGGACCTCCTGATCACAGACTGCGGGTGGGTTATGTAAGTACAATGTACAATTGTTGTCCCTGACCCTGATCAAGACAATGCGGGTATCTGTAAGGTAAAACAATGTACATGTAGACCCTGATCAGGACTGCTGGTTTTATGATCAAGGACATATGAAGGACAATACTGTAGACCTGATCAGACTGCGGTATATGTAAGGACAATGTACGTGTAGACTGTGATCAGACTGGTATATTGTAAAAAAGGGTAACCATGATCAGAACTGCGGGTTATAGCAAAGGACATTGTACGTGTAGACCCTCATCAGACTGCGGGTATATGTAAGGACAATGTACATGTATACCCCTGTTTCAGACTGCGGGTATAATGTCAGGACAATGTAATGTAGAGCCTGATCAGACTGCGGGTATATGCAAGACAAGTCGTGTAGACCCTCATCACTCGTAAATGAACAATGAAATGTATAAACCCTGATCAGCTGCGGGTATCTGTAAGGACAATGTACATGTAGACCCCGATCAGACTGCGGGTATATGTAAGGAACAATGTACATGTAGACCCTGATCAGACTGCGGGTATCTGTAAGGAACAATGTGCAGTGGAGCCGTGATCAGGACTGCGGGTATATAAGGACAATGTACAATGTAGACCCTGATCAGACTGCTATATGTAAGAACAATGTACGTGTAAGACCCTGGTCAGACTGCAGGTATACTAAGGACAATGCACGTGTAGATCCTGATCAGACTGCGGTATATGTAAGGACAATGTACGTGTAGACCCTGAATCACTGCGGGTATATGTAAGGACAATGTACATGTAACTGGGATCACGGGCGGGTATAGTAACAATGTACCATAGAGCCCTGATCAGACTGCGGGTAATGCAAGGGCAATGTGCATGTGGACCCTGATCAGACCGCGGGTATATGTAAGGACAATGTACAATGTAGGCCCTGATCAGACTGCGGTATATGAAGGACAATGTACGTGTAGACCCTGATCAGGACGCTGGTTTATGTAAGAACAATGTACGGTGTAAAGACCCTGAAAATACTGCGGGTAATGTAAGAACAATTTAGCGGGTTATAACCCTGTAACGGACAACTGCTGATTATATAAGAACAAGTACGTTAGACCCTGATCAAGACTGCGGGTAATATGTAAGGACTTTTAACGTTGTAAGCCCCTGATCAGACTGCGGGATATGTAAGGATAATTACCCATGTAATGGACAGACTGCGGGTATATGTAACAACAATTGTACATGTAAGACCCCTGATCAGACTGGCCCGGGTATTATTTAAGGACAATGTAACGTGTAGAGACCCCGAATCAAGACTGCGGGTATATGTAAGAACAAATTGTACGTGTAGACCCCTGAATCAACGTGCGGGTTATATGTAAGAAACAATTTGTACGTGTAGACCCTGATCTGACTGCGTGTAATATGTAAGAACAAATGTACGGTAGTAACCCTTGATACAGACTGCGGGTATAAATTTAAGGACAAAGGTACGGTAAGAAGACCCCGTAATCATACTGCGGGTATATTGTAAGAAACAATGAGTACTGTAGAAACCCCGATCAGACTAGGGGGCGGTAAAATATTAAGAAACAATGTACGTGTAGGAACCCTGATCAAGACTGCGGTTTAAATTAATGGTCAGGACAATGTGCTTGTAAGACCCTGGATCAAAGACTGCTGGGTATATGTAAGAACAATGTACGTGTAGACCCCCGATCAAGACCTGCGGAGGTAATAATGTACAAGTTAAGGTGGACAATAGTACGTGGTAAGACCCCCGATCAGACAACTGCGGGTTAATATGTAATAGGACAATGTTACGTGTCTACCCTGATCAGACCTGCGGGTAATTAATGGTAAAACAATGTACGTAGTAGACCCCCGATCAAGACTGCGGGTAAATAATGCCTAAGGACGAAATGTCACTGTGCGAACCCTGATCAGAACCTGAGGGCCGGGTATATAGTAAATGGACAACTGTACGTGTAGAAACCCTGATCAACCTGCGGGTATATGTAAAAAAGAACAAAATGTACGTGTAAGACCCCCTGATCAGACCTGCGGGTATATGTAAGAACCAATGTACGTGTAGACCCTGATCAGACTGCGGGTATATGTAACAGGATAATGTACATGTAGACCCTGAATCAGAACTGCGGTAATATGTAAATAACAATGTACGTGTTGACCCTGATCAGACTGCGGGTATATGTAATGGCGACAATGTACGACGTGTAGACCCCCGATCAAGACTGCGGGAATAAAAAATGTAAGAAACAATTTGTACTATTGTAGACCCCTATCAGACCTGCGGTAATATGTACATGTAAATGGACAATGTTACGTTGTAGACCCTGATCAAGACCTCGGGGGGTGTAATTGTGTAAACAATGTACATGTAAGACCCCAGAGATCAAGACTAGCGGGTAATAATGTATAGGACAATGTACGTTGTAAAGACCCTGATCAAGCACTGCGGGAGTAAATATGTAAGGTACAATGTACGTGTAGAACCCTGATTCAGACTGCGGGTAATATGGTAATGGACAACTGTAACGTTTGTAGACCCTGATCTGAACTGCGGGTATATGTAAGGACAATGTACGCGTAGACCCCCGATCAGACTGCGGGTATATGTAAGGACAAATGTATGTTGTAGACCCTCCTGATCAGACTGCGGGTATAAGTACAGAACAACTGTAACTGTATAACCCTAGATCCAACTGGCTGCGGGGTATATGTAAGACAATGTACATGTAAGAACCCTGATCTGCAACTGCGGGTATATTGTAAGGGACAATGTACGTGTAGACCCTGATTCAAGACTGAGTGCGGGTATAATGTAAGGATAATGTACATGTAGTCCCTCCGGAATGAGACTGCGGGTATAATGGTAAATAACAATTGTACATGTACGAACCCTGAAATCAGACTGCGGGTATATTAAGGAACAATGTGCGTGTAGACCCTGATCGTAACTGCATGTAAATGTTAAAGTACAATGTAATATGTAAGACCCTGATTCATACTCGCGGGATATATGTAAGGACAATTGTACAGTAGACCCTAGACCCCAGATCTCTGCGGGTATATTGTAAGGTACAATGTACATGTAGACCCCACCCGCTCATACATGCGGTTATATGGATAAGGAACAATGTACAATTGTAGACCCTGATTAAGAACTGGCGGGTAATATGTAAGGTGGGCAATGTACAATGTCTAAACCCTGATCAAGACTGCGGGTTAAAATTTAATGGTAAGGATGTTACATGTAGAACCCTGATTAGGACTGCGGGTAAATTAATGTAAGAACAATGTACAGATTAAGACCCTGATCAGCACTGCGGGTATTTTGTAAGGTACCAATGGTACATGTGAACCCCGAATCAGAACCTGCGGTTTAAATATTGGTTGGCCCAGAAAAAACTGGACCACCTTTTACAGGACTATAACATTAGCCATAGTTACAGGACAATAGTTATATTTTGCACATATCCTCATCTGCTTAATATGAACATGTGTACAGAAATATGAGCAGGTCGGTCAAGTAATTTATAAATGGTGACCAATTTAAAATTGCATGTATAATAGTGCCATGCCGGAAAACAAAATTCACACACATTCCAATATTCGAGGGGTTTTCCAGTAGTTTTATAGATACATGCTATTATTTCAACAATATGTTCTCTCAAATTTTGTTACCAAACATATGGATGTATTTTTAGTACAGTCTCAACATTTTACAATTATCGGTTAACTATTATCTGTATATCTGCAGTTTTAAACATGGATACATACAGCTTTACCCTTCACAAGTAAAATGCCATCGCGATGTTGAAATTACGTTGTTGTCATCATGTTATATAGTATCTATAGATTGGATTCGGATTGTAACCGAACATGCATGTGGAAAAGTCAGATATAGGTAATATAAGCTTACTTTTAATAATATGTGCCAGAGAATAGACTGTTCCAAAAATGACACATATAGCCATGGAACCCCATCAGCAAGCAGCAAGAGTTACCTTCGAGAATGACGTTGCGTAAAATTCCGGCATTTCATTATTTTACATGTAGGTATGATTTTCATTTTAATGATGTTTCAAGAGTTGTAGTCCTACATTGTTGAAACTTTGTCCACATATTTATGTTAAATAAATAATATAATGTGCAAAGTATGGGTATAATGCCAATTGTGTGGTCTTGTGAAAGGTGGTCCTGTTTTTTCTGGCCACCCGATATGTAAGAACAATGTACATGTAGACCTTGATCAGACTGCGGGTATATGTAAGGACAATGTACATGTAGACACTTATCAGACTGCGGCTATATGTAAGGACAATGTACGTGTAGACCCTGATCAGACTGCGGGTATATGTAAGGACAATGTACATGTAGACCCTGATCAGACTGCAGGTATATGTAAAGACAATGTGCATGTGGACCCTGATTAGACCGTGGGTATATGTAAGGACAATGTACATGTTGACCCTGATCAGACTGCGGGTATATGTAAGTACAATGTGCATGCAGACCCTGATCAGACTGCGGGTATATGTAAGGACAATGTACATGTAGACCCTGATCAGACCGCGGGTATATGTAAGGACAATGTACATGTAGACCCTGATAAGACTGCAGGTATATGTAAAGACAATGTGCATGTGGACCCTGATTAGACCGCGGGTATATGTAAGGACAATGTACATGTTGACCCTGATCAGACTGCGGGTATATGTAAGTACATTGTGCATGTAGACCCTGATCAGACTGCGGGTATATGTAAGGATAATGTACATGTAGGCCCTGATCAGACCGCGGGTATATGTAAGGACAATGTACATGTAGACCCTGATCAGACTGCGGGTATATGTAAGGATAATGTACATGTAGGCCCTGATAAGACTGCGGGTATATGTAAGGACAATGTACGTGTAGACCCTGATCAGACTGCGGGTATATGTAAGGACAATGTACATGTAGACCCTGATCAGACCGCGGGTATATGTAAGAATAATGTACATGTAGGCCCTGATAAGACTGCGGGTATATGTAAGGACAATGTACGTGTAGACCCTGATCAGACTGCGGGTATATGTAAGGACAATGTACATGTAGACCCTGATCAGACCGCGGGTATATGTAAGGACAATGTACGTGTAGACACTGATAAGACTGCGGGTATATGTAAGGACAATGTACGTGTAGACCCTGATCAGACTGCGGGTATATGCAAGGAAAATGTACGTGTTGACCCTGATCAGACTGCGGGTATATGTAAGGACAATGTACATGTAGACCCTGATCAGACTGCGGGTATATGTAAGGACAATGTACATGTAGACCCTGATCAGACTGCGGGTATATGTAAGGACAATGTACGTGTAGACCCTGATCAGACTGCGGGTATATGTAAGGACAATGTACATGTAGACCCTGATCAGACTGCGGGTATATGTAAGGACAATTTACATGTAGACTCGTATTGAGACGATTCTATTGCGCTGCTAAAACATGTGTTTGAAGAGAACATATACAAATATTTAAAATCAGCAGACGACAATTGTTGTTTCCAGCACTTTAAAGGTTAAGACAATGTACAATATTATTCATTGTGTGGCCATACAATGCATCATGTAAGATCGGATGTGTATCATAATATTATATTTATGTAAAAAAATTAATGTTTCAACTTTGTGCATGCAGATTAAACGCTCAACTCACACAAAAACACCATGCATATATGTTTAAACTGTGTGGTAAATATTGGATAGCTTACATATTTTATAACAACACTTAATATACGGTCTTAACTATACTCTAGTTGGCTCTAAATGAAACACAAACACATACGTATATCTGCTGGTTGCGATCTTTACGCCAAGGATATCAAATCACGAAAAAAGAGAAAAGTCCTTTTAGACAGGGTTTGTGTGTCAGATTTTCATTCCATAATTCCACACTCAGCAAATATCAAAATTAACTTTCTGTTATAATATAACAAAACTCATAATTACGCAATAAATATATTTTGAATATACACTCAATTACTTTTACAAATCTAAAGCCTCAACAGTCTTAGGCCTTTTGCTCATGTTGCCCATCCTTACTTATATCCAACCTCCATCTGCCGTGTCTGCTAGACAACGATTATTGAAATCGGCATGTGCTGACATTAATACAACTCCTGTAGCCTATTTCATCAACATTGCAAAGTATACTTTACTAGCAAAGTATACTTTGAGGGAGTAATCATTTATTTTTCCTGAAATCCATTATTTCATATAGAACTAACAAATGCATATATTTCATGATTAAAAGTATGCAGAATTATTATACTGAATTTATTACATTATCACAGCCATTAAATGGCTGTGATAATGTAATAAATTCAGTATAATAAAAATTAATAAATGTTTCAAAAAATTGAAAATTTCTCCCTCAAAGTATACTTTGCTACTAAAGTATACTTTGCAATGTTGATGAAATAGGCTACTGATATAACTATGTGAAAACCACCCTTACCATCAGGATGCACATACATTAATGTTTTCAAATTACTTCTCTTGCCCTAGTGTAACTTATCTTTATGTTTCTTTCCAGAAATAATCATAATAATCGACGTGATGAGAAACATTCTGATTTGGCCGTTACACCTGCCACAAAACATAAATTTTTAAGCCTGGAATATGTACAAGCCGCTGTGTGACCGTTAGTAATTATGACCTCATTGTCCACCCTGTATCTGCCCGTTTACACTTAATTCTTATTTTAATTAAATGATCGTCAAACACAAATCACCTAGTTCAACCAAAATGCAAAACAAAATCAAACCTGAACAGTCAACCAAACACATGGACAAGCCCCTTAATGTTATCAAATCCATGTCACCAGTGTATTTCTTGAATAAACCAATCAGGATACATATCAGAGGTTAAAACACCTTTCTTTACACCAGTTGTAGGTCTTACATGTAATCGTTTAGCTGCATTGTTCAAACACGTGCCCAGTTAATATCGCAAATGTCCGTCATAATGACACTTATCGGCACCAACCATCCTCGTCAAATACAATACATCATGCATTGACTCTTGTCGGAATTGAGTCATACTCAACCTCCATTTGGTGAATAATACACACAGTTCATACAGTTTAACCGTATTGTCACTTTCTACTCATCGTGTACGCCCAAATCTTGTCCGCTATCACACTGCCCTTCACGAACGACCGCCCTCAGCTCGCTCCGCCCATTACACGTCCCACCAATCCTGCTCAAATGAAACACCATATACACTCAATAAATGGAATCACATCCACAACCAATAAATGAATTATACATTATATTGCATATCTTACAACTTATCAGTCACTTTCATGTGACGAAAACCATCCACACTACACTTAAATGGCATTATACTCATGTAAATGCCACATGTAAAGCAGTGATAGTAACATTTTATGTATTCTCCTGAACATACATCTGCGGCTACTGTCATTGCCACACTTCACTACATCGTTTCGTAGAAAACTCTGATAACATAATACCTTTCTGGCAAACATGCCATGATTATTAGTCAACATGTGCCAACAATGTGCATATTTCCGTTGTGACACAATCAATGTACCACATGCATTATATCTTAACATTATGTTTATTACCATTGGTATCAATGGGGGACAATACAATGTTTGTATCCAGACAACGACTGATCAAAAGAATTCACAGTTTCTGTGCATTAAAAAACAAAATTTTGAGTTAAATCATTCGATATCTTTACTTAAAATATCATGCAAATCTATCAATATCGTGATTGCCCATGGTTTTCTCAAGCAATCAAATACCCACCTTTGAATATGTCAACCAACAGTATCAGTACACTTACTGAGAATGTCTGGTCTGTTATTGTCTTCCAGTACAGACATTATAGGTGCATTGACACTCATAACGTTAACTTCCAAAGCAATCTCTTGCCATTGTTGTTTTCGCTTCCTGTTTGCATAATGCGAACAATATTTTAATTATCAATGTAAAACTTTACCTTTTGTCCATATACGATGCCAACCGAACTATTTACCACCATCCGTACTGCTTCTAGTGCTGAACTCTGAGTTTGTTCAACTTAATCCCATGATCCAGTTACCTCGTTAACGTTACCGCACCATGTATGCATGTATACATCTACATTTTACCTAAATCAATCCCATCTCTAGGATATAAAACCGCCCGTCTCTAGGGTATCACACTGCCCGTCTCTAGGGTTACAGACTGCCCATCTCTAGGGTATCACACTGCCCATCTCTAGGGTATCACACTGCCCATCTCTAGGGTATCACACTGCCCATCTCTAGGGTATCAAACTGCCCGACTCTAGGATTATCGTCCCCCTGCAGGGGCATACATGTACATGTATTCGCATCACCCTCTGTTTCCAACTCGAGGGGCAGTCTAACACACTGCTGACACCGGATAGCCGACTCAAGGAAACCTTAAACACTTTGCGCTACAACTATTTCAACATCTGACATTAGTATTACGCACATTGCACATAGATCACTGAACACATTACAATGGGTACTCCGGGTTCCTGCCTAAGCGAACAAATGGGTCTCACGGGAATGATACTGCTAACCATTACGTTCTGTACAAAAACATTTGACGAATGTCTGAAACACAAATATATATACTGAACTTTAATAAAACCGCCATAACCTGTACCACTTGCATGGGTAAATACATATACCTCTCCCTGAACAGTTTGATTCAAACAACAGCATTCTTTGTTCATGTATCTTACATTTTCCTTCCAAGTTCTGATATATGCCAATGCCCCTTTTATTGTAAATGCTCAGTTCTGATTTGGGGAGTCCCCCCTCCCCCATTTGTACAGGTAATATGTGGGATTTAGTACTAAACGCATCGACCCGACCTAAAATAACCTTAGCTGTTGATAGGCCGTTAAATCCCAACAAACAAACAAGCACAACCAACTGGCCCTGCATATAATACACTTGTATATACATCGTGTCCTTAATATGACGAGATCACACATCACCATTTTCAGGGAGCTAAAATTCGGACACCAATCAATGGCAACTGATCAGTACCAACATGTCATTGTCCCAACACATACTCAATACAAAGTTCCACTCGCCTAAGTCATTCGTCCACTACGAATGACATTCAGATATGCATGTACCAAGCATACATGTACCTCAGCCCGGTTGCAACACGTTACGGTGGACACATGCATCTCCTCTGCAATCCAAAAACAACCAATTGCAACATGCATTTCCTGACTTGATTCTCACTGTCAGTAGTCGATCTTCCAGGAACGTCACCACCATGTGACCACTGGTCTGCCAGTATTTCACTACATTTCTCAACAAGTTAGATAATATACAACCAGCCTTAGCTGAACCACAAGGGAGACAATCAAATACAAAATAGCGAATTATCTCGCCTTCCAACCACGCAAACCCAAAATATCTGATGTGCTGCTCTTACACCATTGCATGATACAGTATGCACCCTTTAAAACGAAATGTATATAAATAATTACCTTGATTGAACATTTGCCTTGCAACAGATACATAATCATATTGATGCATGCACGTTGCCAAACAGTTATGTCTGTGTTTGCAATCCAGAACCTGTCTAGGATTACCGGTGTTCCCCTATGTCACCGTAAATGGATTTATAATATGACTTATCGATCGCCCCTTCATAACAGCATTTGTATTTCGTCAGCAACAAAACTGGGATTGTCTCCAGCATATATCCTATTTTCCATTTATTTTCCACAGGAATAATATTAAAACATAATCTTAGCCTACCTACCGGCGTTACCACTCCGTCTATGGGGCCACTTTTGATCAATCAGAATCCAAGTTTGACCACCAAAGAATCGTCTTCAGCTGACTTACCTCCATCACACCAACACCTCGAGATCACATGATCTCCAATATCAGTACAAGTATATTGACATGTGTCACACACTGAAGTTGTACTTAACTTAGTGCTGCTAATCTGGGCCCTCCTGATCACGTGACCTCCACTATCAGTACACGTATATGTATATTGACATGCTTCACTCGCTGAGGTTATACTTAACTTAGTGCTGCTTGTCGGTATACGTCACAGCTGGCGTCACAGCTGACATACGGCCACGATAAAGACGGCATCGCCCCGTCTATCGTCTAGACATATCCCGCCTGGATCAGCGATCAGCCGGGTTCTCCGCCCGGTTGCCCCCCGTGTCATTTTCTGTTGATTTTGCAGCAACAATAAACCTGGCAACAAAGACGTCACAATGATACACACCGTAGTATAACAAATATAATGTGCCTAGCATAAGCTTAAAATAAAACACCACCATACAGTAAATGAAATGCGTTATAATCATCGGTGATGGCACAAACCGATAGACCAGACCAGCGCGGCACCCAAACAAGGACGGAATCAAGTAAACCAAATCCTCAAAACTCATCCTTCCAAGAAACATCAACCGGCAGGTCAGCCAATTTACACCATTACCTGATGCTCATTTGAAAACAAGCGAAATATTCTAATTTAAACAATACATGCTCGCTTCAATATTATGATTTTTGCAAGCTTAAAACTCGCAATATGTAAAATATGACAATTGATAATTCAATATCGACGAAATACAAATACACAGTATGGGAGATAACCGTGTTACCTTGTTCCAAATTTCTCAGAATATCCACACAGTCTGATCCGGATCTGCACTGTTCGCAAACGCAAATGGCACAGAATTGCGACGCTCACGACTATTTCACAAGATGTACATACATTTACATGCGCAATAATACAATGCGTCTCAATACAAAAAGGCATGTTCATGCATACGCCAACGAACATTCAATTGTACATCCGCGCAGTCTGACCAGGACCTACGCTGTTAGCCACCATGTGTACACTGCAAAACAGTGACACATCAGCTTAACTTCGGGTACATGTTCTGTAGCTTTGCTAAAATTGATCACATTTTGGAGCAATAAAACTCGGGTCTATGACCCAAAATTAGATTTCAGCACTGCATTCAAATTGAATGGTTCCGCACAGTTCTTTCATTTAAATTAATATCATGTCTACTCGACATTTTTTCAAGCCGCCCTTCCGACAAAGGTATCTTAAATTATCACTTATCTGCTCTCCATTCTCGCCGAAATCCGCCTATCCGGCATACGGCTCTCACTGTCGGTAACCAGCAACGCTACCTTCCGCGAAATATCTGCATACAGTCCGCCTCTTCATTCAGAAACATGCTGCATAATCGCCCTACTCTGACCGTCCATCTCGAATAAAATTGCCTGTTTATGCAGTGACTGCTATCGCAAGAATGACGATACACGCCTTACAGTCCGCACATCACGTGCTAACGACCGGACCTACTCACTGCACGTGCTACACTTCCGTGTATTGAAGAAAACAGTTTTCCGCTATGCTTGAGCGCACCGCGGAAAACTATTAATATTTACCTGATTTTCCTGCGTTTTCTTGATCTGTTTTCCTTTGCTTCCATGTTCTTTATGACGAGGAGCATATGGCGGGAAATGTATCATTTTCTAGCAGAATACACACACGGCTTGAGTTTGACCAAAATGTGTGTATAATTTGTGCAGGCTGGTAACTATCAAATCGGGGATAGTGTCGGATTACTAATAAAAGTTGACATATCAGTAATTTAGTGCTGGGGAACAAGCTTAGCAGCTAAACACCAACCGGGGACTTCCCCGTTTGGTAGGTGGTCCCCGCTTGGTGAGTGTGTATTCACATACAGTTCCTCATTTGGTAGGTTTCACACACACACACACACACACGCATACACACACACGCACACACACACACACACACGCAGTTACATAATGTGTCCAGGGCTTTCATTGTTCTTGATTTGTGCATGATTATACAACAAGATAATTAATTTTGAATCAAAATTTGAAGCATCGCGCCTGTGGCGGGGACAATCCCCACATCAGGTAAGAAACTATTCATTATTTGCATCGTCACATCAAATAAGGTTCATGAAATAATTTACATATACATAGCATCACATATATATGAGCCGCGCCATGCGAAAACCGGGCTTACTGACAAACTTTTCAGTTTTTACTTTTTAGCGTATTCTGAATTGTACATCTTTTAAAAGCCATATGCCGCCAAAATGATCAATGTATCCCAATTATTTTTCATTTTAGAAGTATTTTTTATGACGCGTGGTAAAAACTTATATGACGTTTTAGATCATTGACGTTGAAATTACGACGTTTTTATCAACGGCGTATACAAGGGGTATTGATGAAATACCCGGACAAGTCCTATAGATTTGTCATCTTTTATCGCATGTCAGTCAAATTTGGATATCTCGTAGCCTTTCCAAGTGTTTCCCATTAGGCCAAGACAAAGTATGAAAATAATGTTTATTGCAGTTGCTATTAATGTAACGTCATGTTTTGGATTGCGGCCCAAGTAACGTAATTCCGTATGAATAATTTTCAAATAAGGCAGAGTGTTGGCGTTTCCCAGTTGTTTGCTGCTGTCTGAAATCATTTTGGGGAATAATAGCGACATTATTTAACATTTCGTATGCGACGACATATTTTAACGGAGGAAGTAGTCTGCTTATAACATTAACTTTTTTAAAAAAAACACGACGTCTGGCAGATTTGGTAGCGTAACACCTTATAATTGTTGCCAGGTGTCTTTCTTGAGCATCGCATTACCATCGCCTGATTCAGACATGCATTATTATGCAGTCAGGTGATAAGCTGATGATTTTATACTACAAATCGCAAGTTTATGACCATCAAATTTCCAATTAATTTCAAGACTTTTCGAAAACTCCACCGACCTCACTATGTGTTTTGTGCATTATGTATTGCTTATAAACACACAATGAAGGAGCTGCATTGAAATCACTGATTCTGAATCTATTAGAGAGATTTTGATGCATTTGTTTTGCCAAATTCAATACAAACCCTGGATATATATATCATTATATAGATGCGTGTCAACCTCAGTTTATGATAAAATGAGTGTCATTAAATGGCATATCATTCGCTAAGTACTGGATAGAATTGTTCAAAAGTGGTAATATCGTTGGCATACAATAGGTTGTTCATATTTAAGATTATTTAGGATTCAAGGTGCAGTGTAAGCGAATACTTCGCTGATATGTAGCCAGTTAAATTATGCGTTCACCATTTTAAATTCATAAGGATAACCGACGAAAAAGAGTGACAATGTCAAAGAACGACAGTTAGGCGACAATGCACAGCGCCTGAAGCATTTCTAAGTCATTGATGCTGCGAGGAACTCGTGCAAGTATCCTTGCTATAATATTTTGTCACGACACCATGGCCATAACGTCAAACATGTATTCACGTTCAGTGACGTCACAAGTACGTGACGTCAAGTCATGACGTCATAATATGTGTACTAAGGTGCAAGGCATTGCGTCTCATATTTGTGAAAGTTTCAGTAAGTTATAATTTTCCGTTTTCTGTTCACACTTAATGTTAACTGACACCAGTAAACGAAAATGGGAGGGCAAAATGTGAACTTTTACAGCGACGCTGCAAACGTCGTTTTGCCGACGTCGTTTACCGCTTTTCATGACGTTGTCATTAAGCCCGGTTTTCGTATGGCGCGGCCCATATATAGACATACATACATACAGTTATATATTGTGTCCAGGCCTTTCATTGTTCTTGATTTGTGCATGATTATACAACAAGGTAATTAATTTTCACTCAGGATTGAAAGCCTCGACACCAGGTAGGAAATATTTCGATATTTACAATAACAGATGAAATAAAATATGGTACACAATATCATTGACATATTCATATCAGCATATATAGACATACATACAGTTACATAATGTGTCCGGTGCATTCGTTGTTCTTGATTCACGTACGGCTGGTTACAACAAAGTAATTAATTTTCAATTAGGTTCGGAAGCATCGCACCTGTGGCGGAGTCAATCCCCACGGCATCAGGTTCGAAACTCTTCGATATTTTCTGACATCAACAGCGCTCAGGTATTATCCTAACATGCTGTACAAATCGTAGATACATATCTAGTGAACCCGGCTTAAGAGAAGCAACCTAGTCATATGCTTCATCCGCATCGAACATGCTATCTAGTAAGCTGTCAGACTCAGGGGCATTTGTTTCATCAACATCCACCTCATTCACTTCTTCCTCTTCTTCTACCAGTATATCTATCATTTCAGTTGGCAGGTAATCCCCCTCTGTCCATTTGCACTCCAGTGTTCCGTTTATGACCTCCCACCCACAGCCATTTGGTGGCGGTAACCGTATGCATGCATTCGGTGGTCAGCGCTGCACCAAATGAGGGTTTGGTGATTAGCTCTCATTATATACATTCTCAACGATGACCTGCATGGTGGCAGAATGCTAAGATCAGCGCCATTGTAACTTTACAGCAGCTCTCCTGACTTGGGACTGAACATTTGCAGGAATAGCTCCATGCGCAGTTTGTTTATGTCTGTAATACTAGTACTAGTAGTACTCCTGTACATCAGACACACAAAGTATTCAAGGTCTTTGAAGAGTTGTGGTTCTACAGAAGGGGACAAACCCAACTGCATGAATGTGTCAGTGAATTCTGGGTACCTCTGAAGTAGTTTTAACGGTGTCACCTTTCCACGACGAACGAAAACACTCGTGCTGTCGCATGAAGTGCTGGCAATGCCAAACACAGCTGCGTACCAACCTCAGCAATGATACCGTGTATGTCAAGCAGTCGTCTTGGAACCTCTCTAAACCGGACAACCTGTATGAGGAAATAATTGTACAGTGGAACCTCTCTAAACCGGACAACCTCTATGAGGAAATAATTGTACAGTTGAACCTCTCTAAACCGGACAACCTCTATGAGGAAATAATTGTACAGTGGAACCTCTCTAAACCGGACAACCTCTATGAGGGAATAATTGTACAGTGGAACCTCTCTATACCGGACAACCTCTATGAGGAAATAATTGTACAGTGGAACCTCTCTAAACCGGACAACCTCTATGAGGAAATAATTGTACAGTGGAACCTCTCTATACCGGACAACCTCTATGAGGAAATAATTGTACAGTGAAATCTCTCTACACCGGACAACCTCTGTGAGGGAATAAGTGTACAGTGTAACCTCTCTAAACCGGACAACATGTATGACGAAATAATTGTACAATGGAACCTCTCTAAACCGGACAACCTCTATGAAGAAATAATTGTACAGTGTGACCTCTCTAAACCGGACAACATGTATGACGAAATAATTGTACAGTGGAACCTCTCTAAACCGGACAACATGTATGAGGAAATAATTGTACAGTGGAACGTCTCTAAACCGGTCAACCTGTATGAGGAAATATTATACAGTGGAACCTCTCTAAACCGGACAATCTGTATGACGAAATAATTGTACAGTGGAACCTCTCTAAACCGGACAACCTGAAAGACGAAGAACCGGACAACCTCTATGACGAAATAATTGTACAGTGGAACCTCTCTAAACCGGACAACCTGAAAGACGAAGAACCGGACAACCTCTATGACGAAATAATTGTACAGTGGAACCTCTCTAAACCGGACAACATCTATGACAACATCTATGACGAAATAATTGTACAGTGGAACCTCTCTAAACCGGACAACATGTATGACGAAATAATTGTACAATAGAACATCTCTAAACCGGACAACCTCTATGAGGAAATAATTGTACTGTGGAACCTCTCTAAACAGGACAACCTCTATAACGAAATAATTGTACAGTGGAACCTCTCTAAACCGGACAACATGTATGACGAAATCATTGTACAGTGGAACATCTCTAAACCGGACAACCTCTATAAAGAAATAATTGTATAGTGGAACCTCTCTAAACCGGACAACCTATATGAGGAAATAATTGTACAGTGGAACCTCTCTAAACCGGACAACATCTATGATGAACTAATTGTACAGTGGAACATCTCTAAACCGGACAAGCTCTATGAGGAAATAATTGTACAGTGGAACCTCTATAAACGTCTCTAAACCGGTCAACCTGTATGAGGAAATAATTATACAGTGGAACCTCTCTAAACCGGACAACATGTATGACGAAATAATTGTACAATGGAACCTCTTTAAACCGGACAACCTCTATGATTAAATAATTGTACAGTGTGACCTCTCTAAACCGGACAACATGTATGACGAAATAATTGTACAGTGGAACCTCTCTAAACCGGACAACATGTATGAGGAAATAATTGTACAGTGGAACGTCTTTAAACCGGTCAACTTGTATGAGGAAATAATTATACAGTGGAACCTCTCTAAACCGGACAACCTCTATGACGAAATAATTGTACAGTGGAACCTCTCTAAACCGGACAACCTGAAAGACGAAGAACCGGACAACCTCTATGACGAAATAATTGTACAGTGGAACCTCTCTAAATCGGACAACATGTATGACGAAATCATTGTACAGTGGAACATCTCTAAACCGGACAATCTATATACGAAATAATTGTATAATGGAACTTCTGTAAACCGGACAACCTCTATCAGGAAATAATTGTACAGTGGAACCTCTCTAAACCGGACAACATCTATGAAGAAATAATTGTACAGTGGAACCTCTCTAAACCGGACAACCTCTATGAGGAAATAATTGTACAGTGGAACCTCTCTAAACCGGACTACCTCTATGAGGAAATAATTGTACAGTGGAACCTCTCTAAACCGGACAACCTCTATGAGGAAATAATTGTACAGTGGAACCTCTCTAAACCGGACAACCTATGTGAGGAAATAATTGTACAGTGGAACCTCTCTAAACCGGACAACCTCTATGAGGAATTCATGTAACAGTGGAAACACCACTCTAAACCGGACAACCTCTATGAGGAAATAATTGTACAGTGGAACCTCTCTAAACCGGACAACCTATATGAGGAAATAATTTTACAGTGGAACCTCTATAAACCGGACAACCTCTATGAGGAAATAATTTTACAGTGGAACCTCTCTAAACCGGATAACCTGTATGAGGAAATAATTGTACAGTGGAACCTCTCTAAACCGGATAACATATATGAGGAAATAATTGTACAGTGGAACATCTCTAAACCAGACAACCTCTATGAGGAAATAATTGTACAGTGGAACATCTCTAAACCAGACAACCTCTATGAGGAAATAATTTTACAGTGGAACCTCTCTAAACCGGATAACCTGTATGAGGAAATAATTGTACAGTGGAACATCTCTAAACCAGACAACCTCTATGAGGAAATAATTGTACAGTGGAACATCTCTAAACCGGACAACATATATGAGGAAATAATTGTACAGTGGAACCTCTCTAAACCGAACAACCTCTATGACGAAATAATTGGTGGAACCTCTTTGAAAAATCATTGTACAGTGGAACCTCTCTAAATTGGCCATGCTCTATGGGCAAATCATTGAATAGTGGAAGCTGTCAAACTGGACACCATATGATGACTCATAGTTTAGTGAAACCTCTCTAAACCCGACACCATATTAGGAAATCATTGTTTAGTGAAACCTCTCTCAACACGACACCATATTAGGAAATCATTGTTTAGTGAAACCTCTCTAAACCGGACACCATATGAGGAACTCATTGTTTAGTGAAACCTCTCTAAACCGGACACCATATGAGGAACTCATTGTTTAGTGAAACCTCTCTAAACCGGACACTATATGAGGAAATCATTGTTTAGTTAAACCTCTCTAAACCGGACACCATATGAGAAACTCATTGTTTAGGGAAACGTCTCTAAACCGGACACCATATGAGGAACTCATTGTTTGTGAAACCTCTCCAAACCGGACACCATATGAGGAAATCATTGTTTAGTGAAACCTCTCTCAACCGGACACCATATTAGGAACTCCTTGTTTAGTGGAACCTCTCTCAACCAGACAACAGCTGATATCGGTTTGATAAAACAATTAACCCCAACTTTCAAATTCCGATATCTCACATACGCTGCATACATTTTGTAGTACGGTATCTAAATATAATTTCATACTATTAACTCATGCAATTATCTTTGAAATCTAAAAGCATCAACTCTATACAAAGTTCTTCCTCTGTTAAGCGTCCGCGTGCGGGTAGGTTTTGAGAGTGATTCTCTGGAACCTCATGCAGTATCATCTATATAATACTATGTTTAATTTCAATAACTTCGAGTGTATTGGATTGTTATTTATAAATGTACCCGTACTTAGTTGCGGTTTTGACAGGTTAAATGGTCTGATCAGGGCCTACGCTGTTCGCCATTCAGTCAATGAAGTGCCTTTGTTGTCGTCAGCAAAATATCAGACCACAACCCAACTGCATGCCAGGGCAAATGGATCAGGATCTACACTGGTCGTAATGTCGTAAGGTACGCTTTACTCAGCTGGTGGCCCAAATGCTGTCACAAACATTGTTAATAGATTTTATCAAATCACAGAGACGTATGGAAAATATGCAAAGATTATTGAGATATAAGAATTTCACTGGTGTTAAGCGATGACAAGAATAAAACAGGAATGAACAAATATCAGATCGGGATGATTAAATCGAACAAACGATAAGCTTTGATATTTTGTAGTTAGTGTACAACAAAGTTTGTTTGACAATCTAAATCCTCAATTAAACACAATAAAACAACTAGAATGGATGGCTGTAATTCCTTATGAGTGGTTGCTTTCAGTTAGTTTCCAGAATTCCCTATTCACCAACAACCAAACTAAATGTACTTGCTATGACAAGAAGAGGAACCGTTGAGCTTGTTAGACTTGAGTAATTTCTTTCATTGTAAACTGCCCATCACATGTGAAAGACTCGAACATAAGACTCAGAAATTCACTTTTTGAATGAGCTATTTTCTGAGTCTTATGTTCGGCGAGTCTTTCATCCTTTGAATGAGCCCATCTGACCTTTCATTTACGCAAGAGTTGCAATTTTCAACTATGCTGCTAGCCTGGAATTTTATTTTCATCTTACTATTTTCACCACTAATGAATTGTTTTATATATCCTGGCTTGCTCTCAAATCAAAGGAATTCATATTGCGGCCAACTTCCTCAATTTAATCAATGAAAACTAGACGTTTGTAAAGAAAAACAGACCACTGAGTCATTTTAATAACCGCCATATATTTGTTGTGAGAAAAATAAATACCATTCACTTATTTGATTCGGCGTATGAATATGTAGCTTAGTAGTGGACTACTTTGAGCAAGGAACAAACATTTAAATATAATTTTGGCGACTTGGCTGACAAAACAAAATTAGTATTCACTTGATGTATGTATTTATAGATATTTTGAATCCCAATTAAAATTTGGCTTTGAAGAGAGATTTACTGTAACACTCCATTCGAGCCGAGCCGTGCTCGCGCTGCTTGCGAAAAATAGCTCATGGTACTTGCGCACAATGAAAAACCAAACATACTACAAACGCATCAGTATTTACACTGTTCGTTTTGTTAGTTCAGGAAACATTATATCCGAACCAGGTTGTATGTGTTGGTTGATCATGATATACTTTGGTAAGACATACAAATAACATTTCGCTTGTCGATCAGCGGCCCCAGTTTGATACTTGAGCCACCGACTGACAAAATGTACCTTACGACCTTCGCGACCAGCATAGCCCCAGATCAGACTGCGCATCCGCGCAGTCTGATCTGGGTCTATGCTGTTCGCCATTCGGTTAAGGGAATATCCATGCTGACAGGCGACATAATTAAGCTCACGGCATGGCTGCACAAGAGGACCAGGGGCCAATTTCATTAAACTTCGTACGATTAAAAAAAATCGTAACTGTAAAACTAAAATGTACAACAAAGTTCGCATCAGCAGCCGAATTTAGGAATCGTTGGTTGGATTTGCCGATAGTTAATGACCCGTACATGTAGGTGGAAAATGATACATTATATGGTCCAAGTTAATGTATGAAGTGAATTTATAAAAATCGGCGTACGAACATTTTTGTCGTATGAAGTTTAGTGTGAACAGAGCACAGGATCTTCATTTGTCACACCTACAGTACGGTCCATTTTCTCAGCCGATATCATCAGTTTCGCATCTCTTCCAAATGTGGAGCCATGATCATGCTCAGCTCTGTGAAATCCCTGGTCTAATGGACAACATCAAGACAGTCCGACCTCCCCTGACGTGTCTATAACTTATCTTGTGTGTAACATTTCAAGATTATCGGCGAAGATAACCCGTTTTCGAACCTTTCATCTGACGTTCAGCCACCAGTTGAACAGTAGGCAGCCGTAGATAGCGCAAACAGACCGCCATTCACCATGTTTGTACAAATACATAAATCAGTCATGATTTGATTGGGTCACGATCTGGCAAAAACCGGGCTTATTTGTATGTAACCCGATGTTTTGTCTGTAATGCTGGGCGACTTATATTATATTACGACATGTAAGTCGCCCAGCGATACAGACAGAACATTAGGATTAATTTGTATGGGGAGGGATTATAGTTCGATAATTCGATTTGTTATATCAATAATTCCACTGTTTTAGACATGTAGAACAAAAGTTTTGTAGTCATTGTATAGTCAAAGTGAATAATTCCAGGTGCGTCGTTTTACTATTTATTCCGAATTTCAAATATCAATAATGTTTGCATCAATAATTATATTTTTTTATATCTATTATTCGAATTATTGATATCTATAAACAAGGTGTATTTATTGACATACAAAATCGATCAATAAATACTGAATAGATCGTACATCTGTGTGACTGACTGATTTGTAGACGTCTAATATCCCCATAGTTATTTGGCTGTCTAATTCCTGACTCAGTTTTCGCTGTCTAATTTCCCGTGCATCACTGGTGCTGTACTCCGTGCCGATGTAAAATATTTCGCGTCGAAAACTGCAGCGGTTAGGAGACAAGATACCACTTAATTCAACTTGCAGATAACGAAATTGCGTTTATATTATGTTGTTTCGACGTGAAACAGTTTACGCCGGCGCGGAGTGCAGCACCAGTGTATATACCCGACCAGGTGAGGGAATATATTGATAGGTACGGCACATGTATAGTAATAAGCGGGCCACCACCTCTGCTTGTTGATATAGAGAATAGTAGGTTAGTGCCGTGAATGGACAAAAATATCTGGCAAGGCTTAGGAAACGTGATGGGCGAGGCTCTGCCGAGCACATCCCGTTTCCGTGCCGCGCCAGATATTTTTCCCATTCACAGCACTAACCTACTATTCTCTTTATCCCGTCAACACATACAAATGGCTTTAAAATGCAAAACAAATAACCCCAGCAACCGCACATATTCATACGAAGTCATTAGGGCGTATTGACAGGATATCAAAAATGTTTCACGGCACATACGCACTGTGTTGACGGGATACATATAAACTACATGTACTCATTTAATCACAACAGTTACACGGCAACTTAAAAGGGCCATCTCGTTCAAACGACATAGGATTTCGTTACCACTAGGTAGCTATCTGGTTCCCACGACATAGCGTCTGGTTTCCACGACATAGCATCTGGTGCCCACGACATAGCATCTCGTTACCACGAGTTGGATATCTCGTTTCTGTGACATCGTCAGCCAATCAAAAGGTAACACCATCGTCAATCAAGATAATATCTGTTATTATATTGGCTGGTTGTTTCGTTCCAAAGAGATGCTATCTCGTTCATGGGGAAAAAAGATAGCCAACCATATCCAACTTTCGCGGCCACCTTACCTGTAGAAAGTCTGCATCATTAGCGGCGAGTTTTATACGTAATTATATAGGAGACTATTACCATTTATTACGTAACTTTTAAACTACACAACCGATTAAAAATGCAAAAGTCAAATTTTAAACTTCAATTATTGTACTTTATGATGATGTTTCGATCGTGTTTTTAAAATAAAAATATTTTGGTCCTTTTTAGCTTTAAACATAGTCGGTAGTTTTTATATGATTTATATAGCAAATTGTGATTTTTCTTCTCCATTTTCGTTGGGAAAATTGCAAAATCTCTTTTTATAAGAATAGTGACAAAAAATGCACAGGTATTTTCAATTAGCTCATTCATTTTTCTATTTATTGATATAAACATTATGTTTCTAAGTTAATATTATTTTGGTTCTTTTTAGATAATAATAATGGCACCATCTGTTTTCATTTTCCAATTAGCTTATCACGGACATCTTCGGCAATTTCCGTGATATTCGTTGAAACGGGCATCTGGTTACGGTGCTTAGCGGCGGTGGGACGATTGTATGTTACCCGAGGCATGACCGTGTTATCGGTAAAAGTATTTGTGAACAAAGTAACCAAATTAGACTTTGATTTGCACGTACTTTGAAGCTAATAATTGGAGACGAGGGTGTTTGTCACCGAAATATTAATCGCTCATTCTAAACACTGCTGATTATCTAACAAATTACACCGTTAATCCGAAACTAACTTCATGGTTGCCAATTAAAAGCAACTAATTAGTAACTGTCGTGCAAACTGCGATGTGTGTTTTTTTTAGATGCCGACAAGACTACTCAATTAAGAGATACTTCTTCACACGTCGATCTATGGTAGCAGGCATAGCTTCATCTCTCAGACCACGTTCTAATGCTAGCTAAACAATTCTAAATGAAGGAGATTATGTTGTGGTTGACATTCATCCGGTCTGATCATACTTTAATCTGTACACTAGTAGTACAGACTGTGACAAATTATAGAATATTGAGTCCCAGTACAGACTAAATAACGTACAGTACAAGCCCTGATCAGATTGTACTGGGACACAGTATTGTATAATTTGTCCCAGGATTCTGCTACCGCCCCACTCGCGGCTGTGTAAGTAGTCAAGACTTCACAGCGAACAGTGCAAACCCTGATCAGATTCGTGTTCATGTACATTACAGTGATTACAAAACAGCATACATTTTCTGTTGATTTATTACAGCTCATTGTCATATGTAATTATTTACGCGATTTAACGATTATTACTGCAAACTAAACTTCCTTGAACTTTATTTGTACAACCAGGGTAGAATTATTTTCTGCAAACTAAACAGAATTTGTAATTTCAGCAATGACTTTGCCTTATTTGATTATCTTTGACATAATTGCAACTTGCAATACTTAATATAATTTCATCTTTATTTGATATGTTCAGAAATAATATCACAGTGATCAATGGTGAAATCGCCACACTACATATATATATATATATATATATTATATATTCTTTATTTCCCCCATGATTGGAGATTTGTGGAATGGAATTGCATTTAACAATTATTGTAACAGTTTTAACATATACACAAATATATACATGTACATACATTCACTTAATGCTACACACCGCAACTAATTTCACAAACATTACTAAACAGATGTGTTCATGTTCAGGAAATATACTGCAGCCACAAGTAATGTAGACTCACAAATACAACTCTTTGGCGATCGTCTACGCGATTGAATTCAACAGTTGTATCAATGTCTGCAAATGCATCAACACTTAATAGAGAACACGGAATAAGCATATCTTAACAAGTCCATCACGGTGTGATTAACCTCACAATGTAGCTCTCGTTTGCTCGGACGGACGGACGGACGGACGGACGGACGGCTTAAGCTCCAGTGGGATTCATGGGGATTTTTTATATGTTATTACAATTGATATTCTGAACATTTCCTGAAAACAAAGTCAGCTTTGACTTATTTGTTTTCCGTTCTCAGCCCTATTACTATTCGCCTATAATTAGATAAAATGATAGCTTACTGTATTACAGGAACTTTGACGTGAAGAAACATAGTATACCTTGAAATATAAATTACTGGCACTGGGGGGTACTGTCAAGTTTTTTTGTCCGGACTTCGTGCCGGAGCGCATCCACGTTATCTCGTTTTAGACGGTAAGTCATTATTATCGCGATAATTATGCAGTTAAGCCTACGCACCTCTCACCTTAGCTGGTTACATGGATTTCATATATATACGTTGACATAAAAGGCACTTAACATTGACAGCAAATTAAACATGGGAGCACACAAAAAAGGACAAAGACGTATTTTGCACATGTAATGTTACATCTATTATGTTCAGTTGCATGAATAAGTATGCATAATTATGAATACAAAGTTTCATGGTTCGATTCCATTCAGCCTATTGGTGCAAATGAACAGGCGATGGACAAGCGGTTGCACGTATAATGTGAATAATACTGAACTTGTATTTAAATGTGAATGATCGAATGTTGCATCCTTTCAAAGTGCTTACACCGCCACAGTGTGCAACATCTTGGATAACAAAGGTTCGTAATTTACTTGATTCTGTTTAACCTTGATTAATTTCAATGTGACATTCCGCCGACAGCTCTTCCAGTTCCCGAGTGAACGTAGACATTGTGAAGAACAGTAAAACCTCTTTAAACCGGACGCGCAGGCAGTCTGTCTAACCTTTCTTTTATGGGTTTCATTGGTGCATATTTATGATGAAAATGGCTCTTCCAGTTCGCAAAGTACTGCATCATACATTGGCATAGTCATGTGTCTGATTTACAATGGAACATGTTTAAGCTGGACACCCTGGGGGCCTCCCATGGTGTCCGGTTTAGAGAGGTTCCACTGTACGCGGAGTGTCTCCTCGTACATTCGGACGAACAGTGCTCGAAGAAATGTATCCACCCACTTTCGTTAATATAATGTGATAGCAGTATTGGTAAAATAAATAATTTAGGTCTTGGAGAAATAAATACAGTGGAACCTCTCTAAACAGGACAACCTGGGAGGGTGTCCGGTTTAGAGATGTTCCATTGTAAATCAGACATATGACTATGCCAAGGTATGCGGCTGTGCTTTGCGATCTTGAAAATGCATTTTCGTAATAAATATGTACCAAAGAAACTCATAAAATTAAGGATACACAGACTGCCTGCACGTCCGGTTTAGAGAGGGTCTACACTTTAAAAAAAAGAAATGCAGTGAAACCTCTCTAAACCAGACACCCTGGGAGGTGCCCAGGTGCGATCATGCACATACATTAAAATTTGAGATTTAATGGCGGTGAAACCCATCAAAAATAGGATCACAGATGTTGTCTTGGTGTTCGGTTTAGATAGCCACTGCAATTGATTATGCCATCTAAGGTTATACTTAGAAACATTACGTACATATAAGCCAGAGAACATTACTAATGATTTCGAAGATATTTACATCGAAAGTGTGTTGAATGTATTAATATATATTGTGACTCGTTCAAAGAAGATCCTATCTTTTGGGAACGAGATGCTATGCCGTTTGAACGAAATAGCTAACTCGTTGGAACGAGGTGCTATATATATGCTGTGGGAACGAGATAGAAACAAATGCACATTTCCCGTTTAAGCTGCCGTAAATTTAACTATTACAGCCTCTGTTAGTTTCTTTTCAGTATATATGTTGTATGTGGCCTATATCTCCCATGATACACACAAATCCTGCACTGGATCTACACTACTTAAAATGTATGTAACAATATGCTTGCGATGTAGATTAATACACCATTTTACCACATTCTGCAAACAAACTGTGTCTATGGCTAAAGATATCTGAATTATTTTTTACCGACTACTTTTGACAACACCGCGCATCTGTTTGATTTAGTGTTATTCAACAAACACTGAATGCAAATTATCTCGCGTATGAATCAGTCCATATTATTGACGGTAGCTTAAATAAATTAAATTATATAAATATTTCACTTATTTTGTGATTTTGACAAAATCCGCTTATCAACAATAGATCAATAATTAATTGACAGGTTCGCCCCATGCTCCCGTTCGTTCCGACATGTATAAAATATAGCGGGCCCCGGGGGAGAAAGGGGACCTTATGTTAACAATGTTAAAACCTGATTTACAATAAACAGTATTTAACCCTTTCACCCCTATGTAACTGGAATGGAGTTTGATATGTTAATTTTGCAACCAATCCAACCGTCACAAAATGATTGTCAGACTAGTGCATTTTTGAAAAACTTCAGATCCTTATGAGACGGCTTTCTACGAGCCGGCTCATCTGGATCTGCACTGTTTGCATAAACCGCTATAGCGGGCTTTCGGGTTCAAAGGGTAAAAACAAACGTAAATAATATGAACATGTAAATAATGACAAAAACATGTACAGATTAGAAAAACAAATGTAGCACACATGCTGATATCAATTATTCTCTTTGGGAGTCAAATATACAGTCATTATATATGTAACAGTATGACTAGCTAATCAGATTAGCCAATAGCATCTAGAGCAAGGTATCCCTCTGGGAGTATCCGGGTTACCAGCTGGGGCTGTCCACGGATGGTCAGTTCATTACACTCATAGCTACGGATTACATGAATAAATATATAGCTAGATTATCTAAGGATTGTTGTTCCGTTGATCCCGTTCCCATAACATAACATGGTGTCAGAATAGCGGATTAAATAAAGTCGAATTTTGAACATTCTGTAGATTGGAATACCATATTCTACATCTTGCGACAGACAGAATTTCAAACATTCACAATGGATCTTAATGGTGTTCCTACGCCGTGCATGGACTGGAATGCAAGCAATCTTCCTGAGGCCTGGAGAAAGTTACAGGATCACACCAGCTTGATCTTCATAGGACCACTGAAGGAGAAAAGCGAAGACGTGAAAGTGACATACTTACTGTTATGGGTTGGCGAAAAGGGCAGAGATATATTCAGCACCCTGCCATTAACCGAGGTACAGAAATCCAACTTGGAGGCGATATGCGACGCAATCAAGAGTCACGTACAACCGAAGGCAAATCCAATATTTGCACGCTACAAATTTAATAACGAAGTGCAGGGAGAAAACAGCATGGAGGCGTTCATCACACAATTACACATTCTAGCCAGGGATTGTAACTACATAAATGAGCCAGAGATGATACGTGACAGAATCGTGTTTGGAGTGAACTCGCAACGAGTAAGGGAGAAATTGATAACAGAGGGCGAATCATTATCAATGGACAAAGCCGTCCAGATTTGCAAGAGCTTTGAATATGCTCAGGAACAATTGAAAACAATGAGCCAGGCGACAGCAGCTGCGAGCAGCATCAACGCGATTGGAAGCAGCCAGACGAGGAGTTACGCCGGACCAAACCATTCCAACATGCGATACCAGGCAAACAGAAAATTCAGCGCCAGACCAGATCACAGACTGCAGACCGACGACAACAGGAAATGTGGCAACTGTGGACAGTCACATACAAACAGAGAGACATGTCCCGCGATGGGGCAACATTGTCACGCCTGCAGAAAGTGGAACCACTTTAAATGTGTGTGTAGGTCGAAAAAAGTGAATGAAATTGGTGCAGTGGAAAATTCAAATATTTTCGTGGATAGTCTTGAATCGGACGTCGTGAATGGCCAAGTATTTGCAGGAATTCAGGTTGGTCCTACCAAACAGCCCATTAAATTCAAACTTGATACAGGATCACAGGTAAACATTTTGCCTCTATCTGAATTTCAGAACCTTTGTATCAGGTCAGTACTACAACCTCCAGGGTCTACACTGTCCGCTTACAATGGGAACCGTCTGACTGTAAAAGGCTGCTTAACCCTTCATTGTACACATCCCAGTTCGGGGGTAGAGAGGGACACTCTGTTCTATGTTGTTGATACAAAATCCCCACCTTTGTTAGGGCTCCAGTCGTGTATAGATTTTGGACTCATCAATCTTACATATGCGATTGAAGCAGATCATGATCAGACTTATCTCACGAAACCTATAATCCTGAAAACACATGCAGAAGTGTTTCACGGAATAGGTCTCTTCCCTGGTGAATGCAATATTCGAATAGACCCTGAGGCCACACCTGTCGTGCACCCACCTCGCAAAATACCTGTAGTATTGCATGATAGGGTGAAAGACGAGTTGTCCCGAATGAAGATGTTAGGGGTGATTACGAAAGTTAATGAGCCTACAAGCTGGGTTAACTCCATGGTCATCGCTGAGAAGCGTCATGGAAAACTCAGAATTTGCCTGGATTCAAAAGACCTCAATAAAAATATTTTGCGGCCTCACTATCCCATGCGCACACTTGACGACTTCTTGCCTCAGTTATCGGGTGCAAAATATTTCATAAAGCTCGATGCTAGGTCTGGATATTGGTCCGTGAAGCGATCCGAGGATTCTTCGTTTCTCGCCACATTCAATACCATATTTGGTAGGTTCAGATACCTCCGGTTACCGTTTGGTCTTAGCTCGTCGGGTGATGAATTCATTCGGAAGGTCGATGAGAGTTTTGAGGGTCTGACTGGTGTGGCGGCTATCGTTGATGATATCCTTGTATTCGGCAGAACTAGGGACGAACATGACACAAATCTTAAAGCGGTTTTGCAAAGGTCACTTAAAAAGGGAATTCGCTTCAATGATGAAAAGCTGGAGGTAGGTGTCACAAAAGTGAAATACTTTGGACACCTGCTGACAGCTGAAGGTCTCCAAGCTGATCCAGAGAAGGTCACTGCCATTAATGACATGCCCCCACCCACTAGAAAAGCAGAGTTAGAGACGGTACTGGGTATGATCACATACTTGTCCAAGTTTGCCCCTAACCTTGCAGAGGTCACAAGTCCCATGCGACAACTGTTGTCAAAGGATGTCGAGTTTTCCTGGGATAAGCCCCAATCTGATGCATTCTCCTAGGTCAAGGCCATTATCACGCAGCCAGGTTAGGTTTTATTTTGTCCTACTATGATCCGAAAAAGAAGCTCACCCTTCAAGTTGACGCATCCAAATTTGGTCTTGGTGCAGCTATTATGCAAGATGGCAGGCCCATTGCGTATGCGTCAAAGTCATTGACAGCAGCAGAGGTCAATTTTGCGCAAATAGAGAAAGAGATGTATGCAATTGTGTTCGGTTGTGAGCGATTCCATCAGTTTGTATATGGACGTACGGTCAATGTGCAAACCGATCACTTGCCTCTGGTGTCCATTTTCCGTAAGCCCCTTTGTGCCGCACCTGCCCGACTGCAGCGCATGATGTTGCGATTAGAGAGATATGACCTTGAACTTCAGCACCTGTTCAGTAAGGAAATACCCGTTGCCGACACCCTGTCCCGCAGGTTTCTGAAAGATACATTCCCCGAATTATCAGCTGGTATCGACTTACAAGTTAACATGGTTATGTCAAGTCTGCCTGTTAGTGACCGAAAGATGCAGGAAATAATGTCTCAAACTGATCTGGATCCCCAGTTAATCGTTCTCAAAGAGGTTATTCTTCAATGTTGGCCTGGGTCAAGGGATAAATGTCAGCGAGAAATACAACCATTTTGGAATTTTAGGGATGTATTGTCTGTTGTTGATGGTATAATCATGAAAGGCCCCAAAATTGTGATTCCCAATTCCCTGAGGTCAAAAATGCTGGAAGTAGTTCACAAATGTTTGAAACGGGCACGTGATGTTATGTTCTGGCCTGGAATATCTGTAGAAATTACAAACATGGTGCTGAATTGTTCAACTTGTCTTGAACACAGGAATTCCCACCAAAAGGAGCCATTAATGTCCCATGAAATCCCAGAATATCCATGGCAAATTACAGCCACTGATCTGTTCACCTGGGAAAACCAACATTACCTCATTGTAGTGGATTATTACTCCAGATATTTTGAGGTCAAGCAATTGCCAGACCTGAAAAGTACCACTGTAATCAGTCGGATAAAGGCAATTTATGCACGATGGGGGGTCAGTGAGAAACTGGTTTCAGATAATGGCCCTTGCTACAGTTCAAACGAGTTCAAGAAGTTCGCCAGCGAATGGGACTTTCTTCATATTACCTCAAGCCCCCACTTCCACCAGTCTAATGGTTTGGCCGAGAAGTATGAGCAGATTTGTAAATTCTGACCAAAGCGAAAGCAGATCATAGAGATCCACTGATTGCATTTCTCGAGTACAGAACCACACCCCTGGACATAGGCTATTCACCATCCCAATTGCTTATGAGCAGACAACTACGGTCCATACTTCCAACATCACAAGAAAACCTCCTCCCCCAGGCGGTTCCACCTTCTGTAGTCAAGGGTAAAATCAGTGTCAGCAAACAAAGGGAAAAGGGGTACTACGACATGCATGCAAAACCACTCAAGCCTCTGACTGTTGGGGATTCCGCCATGATACAACAACCAAACAAAACATGGAAACAAGCAGTAGTGATAGGCAACCCAGCAGATCGGTCATACAGGGTTCGAACCCCTGATGGTATGGAATACAGGCGCAATAGACGTTTTTTTGTTATCAACCAATTCTCCCATGAGTCCTGACCTTGATACCTCAGATTCCGATATTCCGGTGCCAAATTCAATTGCAGAAAATGACCCCATTCTTCCGGAATTAGCCAATGACCCCATGATGCCTGAATTAGCAAATGACCCCATTATGCCGAGAATTCCTACAAATCCTCAGCCATCACACGAGAAATAGGATGCTAATGTGTACATAACCAGGAATGGTCGCGAAGTTACACCAAGAATGATGGACATCTGCACAAAGTAAGATAATGTGGATTATTGTATACAGACTAATTACACAAGAAGGTTAAACTCAGTGACATTAGTGAACTTCCAGTGAAGGTTAAAAGCAACATTAACAAGTGTTAATGAGACACACTCTCACATTCACCACAACACTAGAACCAGGAGGGAGTAATTAAAACAGATTAATGTTGTCCAGTCAAAACACATTAATGTTAATGTGCTTGGATTAGACCACTGTCTGTTGATTATGGTGCCATTAGTCGGTCATGTTATGTAACATCTTTACAAGGGAGATGTAACAGTATGACTGGCTAATCAGATTAGCCAATATCATCTAGAGCAAGGTATCCCTCTGGGAGTATCTGGGTTACCAGCTGGGGCTGTCCACGGATGGTCAGTTCATTACAGTCATAGCTACGGATTACATGAATAAATATATAGCTAGATTATCTAAGGATTGTTGTTCCGTTGATCCCGTTCCCATAACATAACAATATATACTACACGTAGGATCCAGGTGACCCATTTAATATCATTTTCAGTCATAAACCGACAGGACAATGAAATAAAGTACATTGAAACCCATCTAAATAAAACACAATAGGCTCCCCAAGGTGTCCGGTTTAGGGGATTGTACTGTATAATGATTTGGATTAGAAATAAATCATTTTCCTGACGACAGGAAAGCTGCTTCAGTGACTTAATGGGGACAAGTCTAGTCCCAGATCAGACTACACGGTCAGTGCAAGAACGGGCTAATACCTCTTCTGGTTAGCCCTCTTATTTTACTTACCCCTTAAATGTCTGCCACTACCAACGACCACACCGATCCACACCCTTTCCAAAACAGTTATGTTTTCGAAACGATTCAAATGATGTATTGCAATACAACGTGGAATGTTGAGGCGAAAATATGTGGTAAAAATCTAAGCAAAAAAGTGGATTGAAGTATGAAATGTTGGTTTCGATGGATGCAGCATTCCATGGAGCTTTCTTAATGCATTATCTTATAAAACAATAAAACAATGAATTGAAAAGAATCCGTAGAATATAGTATATACCGTGGATCTTTTCTACAACAATCCGCCAAAAAAATCCTAAATTACTGGTAAATCACGAAGCATATACTGGCTGTTACCGCTATTTTTAACTTGCTGCTAGTTTATCACACATTCAACTAATTAATCCTTGCTATGCATTTCGTAGTTTGATCCTGCTAAACTCCAAACTATCAAACTCTGTGAGCTACGATTATGACACGATCTTACATGAAAGTGAACGGTGTCTATACATGTACAAACGGCGTTTGTCTCAGACCACATAAAACTGGCGAGATTTCCGTAGTTGTAGTAGTATATGAGAGTCAAAACGATACCACCTTCCTCTGGAAACCACCCCGCTACGCGCGGTGGCTTCCATCAGGAAGGTGGTATCGTTGTTGACTCCCATATACTACTTGGATTTTCCCCCACTTTTCGCCGGGTTTGGATGAGAAGAGTAGCAAATATTTTTCATCAACCACGAGACCATATACTTCCTCGAGCGGTCGGATAGGAACGCCGTTGTCATGGCGCCTTAGCCCACATGACCATGAAGGTTGTTACGAAATATAAACCTGAAGATAAACGCTACCTAGTGTTGCGCAATAATCGATAAGGTGAAATACACCCTATTAGAGATACGAATCCATTGGTTATACTCAGTATATGTAATCACACACCTGAAGATAAACACTACCTAGTGTTGCGCAATAATCGATAAGGTGAAATACACCCTATTAGAGATAAGAATCCATTGGTTATACTCAGTATATACACCAATCTGCCATACATAGTAGATCTGTCATAAATATAGACAACTTACACCCTATTAGAGATAAGAAATCCATTGGTTATACTCAGTATATACAACAATCTGTCATAAATATCAACAACTGACAATCCTATTAGAGATAAAAATCTATTGGTTATACTCAGTATATTACAACAATCTGTCATCCATATAAACTGACACCCTATTAGAGATAAGTTATCCATTGGTTACACTCAGTATAATGACTACCATAAAGCAAATGAGAGAGCAAGCTCAGAGTTGGGGAATTTCCCTAATAGGTTTGAGACTCAAAAATGTTATAGCAGATAGGATAAGTGACGCGCGAGCCGTCGTTCGCGAGGAGAGGCTGCGGCGTGCGGTTTTGACCGGACGACTGCCTGCCGACCCCGAAAAACGCTCCGAGAAATTGGAGAACGAGACGACGGCCAGTCTGCGTTCCACCGCTTACGCGCAGCGCGTAAAAGAAGATTTCAGGGCACGTAGAAAACCACTATACAAAGCGTACTACAATAAGATTTATCAAGGCCTGGTGGGGAGACCTCCTAAGAGTAGGATAGAGCTCGCCAGAGATTTGGTGGAGGAGGGTCCCAGGTTTCTCGCCGAATATGCCGAAGCTAGGGAAACTGTTGATAGGGGTAGGAGGAAGATAGTATGGACTTTCGAGAGGGGGGTAGACGGGGAGATTGCTAATCGCATAATTAATAAAATTCGCCCAGAGATGACCACGGCATGTTATCTGAGGTATTCGTGCTAGTATTGTATTAGGAACATCGAGACCGACGCTACTATGATCTATCACAAACAATCAAAGGGTAGTCCGTGGATAAACGAGATCGCCAAAGCTGAGAGTTGGATATCCGATAGAGAGAGAGGTCGAATGGACATCGACAAAGTCGATAGACCAAACACAAAATGGACCTTCGTTCGTTGGATATCGGTCGAGGTGAAGATGATCATCGATGCACAACAACTTCTCATGGGAGCGGGAAAACTCCCCGACTGGTTAAGACAGAAAAAGGGAATGTATTCCGTCGACACGTACGACGACTACTTAGGTCTGTTTAGGTGCATAGCCATCCACCGTGGAGGGAGACCCGACCGCTGTTGTGACAAAGCACGAGCTCTGGCTCGCGAATACCTCGGGCACGATAACAGACCGGGTAGTAAGGAAGGGAATCCCCCTGGATGATATTAAGAAGGTCGAAGAGCTCTTCAAGCTGGGCATTCACGTTTACGAGCACACCGCCGACGGAGTGTGGTACCTAATAAAGTCTCCGGCAAACTACGACGCGGTTGCGGAGAAGATCATGATGATAGGAATGTTTGGAGGTGACTCGTTCCTCATAACGAACCTCCGCAAGATGACGAACGAGTACGGATGCACCGGATGTCAACAACGGTTCACAAAGTCGTGTAACATGCACAGGCACGCGATCACCTGCATGGATGGGAGGACCGTGGTGATATGTCCAGGTAAGAGTGTATAGAGACCGCATTCGGTTTATGAGAAGGCGTTCTATCCCAAGGGGTCAGCGAGCGCGATGTTGATTCAATGGTTGAGCAGAGAAGAGGAGAGGGTGGGAAAGCACATACATCACTCGAGATGCGGTCACGGCGGCGATAGGTGGGTGGCCGGCGATCCGGTCGACGGCTACTGTCACGAGACCAAGACCGTGTTTCTGTTTCACGGATGCTACTGGCACGGGTGTCCGACGCATTGCAGGAGAGGTAACGAGGTAACGCTGTACAAGAGGACGACAATTCAAGACGCCAATATAGGGGAGGCGGATTACAAGCTGGTGGTGATGTGATAGTGCGAGTGATTGAAGGAGGGGAATCCCCATTATCAACCACCACCGCGCGAGGAGTAGACGACTCTGTACCCTCATCAGATAGTCTACGACTTCGAAGCCAATCTCGACAAGTCGAAAATGACGCGACCCACCAAAGACCTGACCTTCGAGGTCGAGCACGTCCCTATATCGGTTTCGTTGGGGGATACGATGCACGAGTTGATCACCCACATCTGCGAACGAGACCCCGACACTCTGGTCGAGAAGTTCGTGACCGAGCTGAAGAGGAGAGGTAAAGTCATCAGGGAGGGAGTTAGGAAGAAGTATCTGCCGACCGACATAGAGATGTTGTCGAAACCTCAGCGAGAGAAGATTGTCTCGTGGATTGACCAAGTCCCGGTGGTGGGGTTCAACTGCAGTAGGTACGATCTGAACCTCATCAAGCGGTACCTTGTCGAGAAGAGGGCCAGCACGACGATGTTTCTGTTTACCCCGGAGTTTAGATTTCTCGATATCATCCAATATCTGGGACCCGGTACCACGTACGACAAGTGGGTGAAGGCGTACGACTGTAAAACGGTAAAGTCTCACTTCCCGTACGAGTGGTTCGATTTCCCAGAAAAACTCGACCATCCGGGGCTGCCCGACTATCCCGAGTGGTACTCGAAGTTGAAGGGTGAGTTCCTACTGTCGTTTCCCGAGTGGAAAGAGTGTAATAAGGTATTCAGAGAAAAGGGGATGAAGACGTTCAAGGAATGGTTGCGACACTACAACGACTTGGACGTCGGACCGTTCCTAGAGGCGCTGACTAAAATGACAGAGTTCTACAGGGGAAGGGGCGTGGACATACTCAAATACGTCGTGTCTTTGCCCGGTGTTTCCCTTCAGTACCCGCTCCGCGGGTCGATCGATGGGAAGGTGGACACGCCCGAGCTGTGGGCGCCGAAGGATGAGACTTACGCAATGATGAAGGAGGGATTGGTCGGTGGTCCGTCCATAATGTTCTTCCAGATACGCAGAGGCTGGTAGGTCGACGATCAGGGGTCAGGTAGGGAGTCGGGAGGAGAAGATGTGCAAGGCGGTGGTGCGTTACGACGCCAACGCGCTGTACCTGTATACCCTGTCGAAAGACATGCCGTGCGGGGAGGAGCAGATATGGACGTGTGACGACCCTCAAAGACAGGCGTATATAGACTGTTTCGTGAGGAAGGTCAGGAATGACAAGTGGTTCGGATTTGCGGAGTTGGATATAGAGGTCCCGGAAACGTTGCGAGACAAGTTCTCGGAAATGTCGCCGCTGTTCCTTAATCGAGAAGTCGAAGAGACCGAGGTTTCGCAGCAAATGAAGGACTACCTGACCAGGACCGGGAGGACTAGGGTCGAAGGTCAGAGAAAGCTCATTGGAGCCCTATCCGCCAAGAAGATGGTCATATACTCCCCGCTGCTAAAGTGGTATCTGGAGCACGGTCTGGTCGTCAAGGCGATGCATAGGGTGATAGACTACACGCCCGGCAAACCGTTCCAATGGTTCGTTAAAGAGGTCACCGCTGCCAGAAGGACGGGGGACGTCGACAAGAGCAATGCGGTGTTGGCGGAGATATTCAAACTGGTTGGCAACGCGCGTTGTGGCAAGCTGATAGAGGCACAAGAGAGACACCTGAACGCCACATATTCGAAGGATGAGAAGACTGTCGACCGGGCACTGCGGTCGGCGTGGTTCGAAGACCTGGAGGAGATTGGGGAGGCTTAAGAGATATAGAGCAGGAAGACTCGAGTGTTGATAAACATACCGTTTCAGTGTGGCATAGCGGTCTACCAGTTGGCCAAGCTCCGGATGCTGGAGTTCTACTACAACTTCTTGGACAAGTACGTGGATCGCGGAGATTTCGAACTGATACAGATGGACACTGACAGCATGTACGTCGCGCTGTCGGAGAAGACGCTGCCGGCGGTGGTGAAAAAGAAGATGAAGAGAAAGTTCAATAAGGAGAAGGCCGAGTGGTTGGCGTGGGACGCGTGGAGCAACAGAACTCCGGGACTGTTCAAGCTGGAATTTCAGGGAGATAGCGCTGTGCAGCAAGTGTTACTACGTGAGCGGTGACGAACAAATTAAGCACACGGCCAAGGGGATGTCGGGGAGATCTAACGATCTGACTTGGGGAAGGTACAAGAGCGCTCTCGAGGGTGGTAGGGACATGGCGGAGAACATGGGATTCCGAATGGTTAACGGTGTGATGAAGACGTACAAACAGGATAAGATGGGGTTGTCGGCGTACTACGACAAGAGGAGAGTGATGGAAGACGGGGAACTCTGAAAAAAGGGGAGAATATTAAAGACTCTGATGAGAGCCTGACATACTATGGCGACGGACGGTCGGTGGGTAGCTGGGTGTCAGAAGGCACCGCAAGAAGTTCTTCGCGAACAAACCCGCGCCATGGACCATCATCCAAATAGTAGAGTACGGGCTCATCGGGTTTGGGAATATATATCCAGATGATTTACATTGAGAGACCACACGGGATCAGTCGCGCGGCGGCGGCCACATTCGAGCTCTCCCGGTTGCTCCCGGCAACATCCGATGGAAGCCGTTTCTCCACTAAACCAACGGATTGCCTGCGCGAGACGGCAGATGGTTTGTGCGACACCTTTTTAGACTTGATGGCCTCTACAGGCTTTTTACCGATCAATCTGGTCACCTAGCCGTTCAGTGCGGAGACAACGGCAGGCAGCCTGGTCACCCACTAGGTCGATCGCGAATGAGGGTCTACAAGCTCTTTGGCATATTGGTGTCTGAACAGCCTCTCGACCAGGGTTCGATTGAAACGCTCCACGATCCCCTGGTCCCGGTGGATGTCGACGCGACCTCGTCTGACAGAAACGTCGTTTTTAACCAATAGAAGAGAGACCGCGCCCATGAACTCGCGGCCGGGGTCGACCTGGAGAAGATTCGGCCATTTGAGAGGACTCCCCTTATATATTTGGGAAAGAGCCTCGGCCACCTCCTTAGACTCTTTAGTGGCTCAGCCCCCTTATACCGACTCGCTACGTCAACGATTGTCAGTGCGTACTTATACGTCTTGTGACCGACGCAATCGTGAGGGAGAAACAGGAGGTCTGCTTGGTGGACGTCGTTCGGCACCGGCACGTCGAATTTCGGGCGTGGAATATTGCGCGATGCGGGCAAATATATCTGCCAGATGGCCTGCTTCTTGTGCCATTCCTTGGCAGCCTTTTCGGAAATCTTGGTCGCCGTGGCGAGGTTCTTCATTGCCGCGAGTCCCTTCCAGTAGCCGCGGGGCTGTAGTATGTGTTCGCTAACTTGCACGCTAGGCGAACCGATAGTTTGGTATCATGGTATCAAGCTTGCGCGTGTCCATCGTATGCGAGATATTCTATTAGATCGAACAGTCTCCAGCATGCCCTCTCCAGATCGTTCGATAACTGCGTCGTCGATACTAAACCTTTGGATAATTTTCTGCGGATATGCCAGCGCGTACTCATGGTTGGCTTCTTCAACGTTTCGAAAAGTTTGCGCAGCGTGATTCTCGCGGCGAAGCTCTTCGTTGACCCAGTCCAGATGGGCGGTTCGTTTTTTCGACCATGCTGCGTCTGCGCTCTTGAGTTGTTCTTCAGCTAAATCGTGACGCTTGCGCTCATCATCCGCGTCCGATTTTCCTATTAGCGAGAATAAATAGTTGCTACCGCCGAATGCCACAGCGCTCACGATTGCACGAAATATCACTATTGCGATCGAAGCCATTATTTCCATATTCCAGCTTTAATTAGATAATCTCGAGTCCCAACTGCGGCCGCTACCTAAGGTCACGAGCCCTACGTCTCTCACGGTCATATCCAATTTGGGAGCGGGCCCTCCGAAGGCCATCTTTGATAGTCGAGCAAACCCGATACTGAGACCCAATATCACCACGGCGTGATAAAACGCATTAACTATCATTTTACAATCGTTTTCAGCAATTACAGTTATTGCATATAAAAGGGATCGCGATCAATGTTTAAATGGGGCGCATTCGGTTTCGTTACTTTCTTCGGAACCGCCTCCAACACTGTTGGGGGTTGTGTCGAAAGGTAGTTCCGCGCACACAGGGCGCCCACAACTGCCAGACCACCACCAACAACCCACGGGATGACCCAGGTAGGAGCTACAGCAATCGGGGATTGCACCGACAGTTCCTCCAACACTGTTGGGGGATATTGAACCACATCTGTCTTCGGGTGTTTTGCCGTTTCTGCTCCGAACTGTCGCTCCTGAGCTGGAACAAACAGCGACTGTTTGGCCTCTCGAAGTTCGGCGTGTATTTTATCTTGTTTAGCTTTTCGGGTGGCAGCCGCTGCCCGCCCAGCTGCCTGTCTTTTTGGGTTTTTGTGTCGTGCAATCGGGGATAGTTCCCCCAACGCCGTTGGAGGATCAATCGGAGTTGGAAGTGCTGCAATCGGGTTCAATAGTGTTGAGGGCTGTTCCGTCGCTCTCGCAGGTGCGTCTTGTGTCATTATTTTCTGAGCTTATAGTTCGTGGGCATATATGTCCAAATTGACAGTGCTTAGCCGTGGTCAGCGCGGTTGTCAGCGGAGCTAAGTACATTCCAAACTTGTGATAAATTGAGCAGCAGGCTGTTCTAAGAGTGTATCCTATAAAAGGGTCAGTTTCTAAATCACCAATCAACAACGCGGTGTCAGATATAGGGAGAATTGCACTAACAGCGGTAGCGTACAAATGAATAGCCGCCGACCCAAGAGTTTTCGTCATCTCTGCCCTCAATTTAGATTCGTATCGCGCATACATTTTATCTACCTCCGCATCTGAACATTTTATCCACCTGACAAACTGAGAGACGCCTACCGAAATACTGCTCCGATTGCCCCCCAGCAACCAGCGCAGCTAGCCGCTCGCATCGCGTCGAGTTTTCATTTTCTTTCAGGAAAGATACCGTATCGGCAGCCTTGCCGGCTGTCGTGTCGGCAGTCGGGCCATCATTCAGGCCCTTGTCAGCAGTCGTTCCTACAGGTCCAGTCGTGTCGGTAGTCTTCCATTAGCTGATCGACAAGTACGTCGCAGTTCATTATTTTATTTTTAATAATTAGTATTATTCTGACTAGTCTCATAAGTCTAACATCAAACTGTTTGTAATTTTCTTAAAATTAATTATGAGTAACAGCAACTTGTGCGAATAATTCAGTAATATTTAGTAGATTATTTAGTAAATAATTCAGTAATTCAGCAATAATTCAGTAATATTTAGTAAATATTTAGTAGTTATTAGTAGATTTTAGTAGATATTAGTAGATTATTTGTTAAATATTCAGTAATTCAGTAATTCAGTAATTAATTGATAACTTCGTAAGCAGTTGGTTGATCATTATTTAGCAGAATCTTGGCGTGCTTAGTTTCCGAAAGCATCTGTCGAACCTCCAGGCGCTCCTCGCGCGTTGGGATAACGTCGTTCTCTCGAAGACAGTCATCGAATGAGTCTCGGTCCTTGCAGTGAAAGAGGGCGACCCATTTCGTTTGCTCGCGCAGATCCTGAGGACGGCGTTGTACTTCTGAGTGGAGATCCATACGCTTTGCACCGCATGGCGGCCCGAAAATGCGAGCTCGGAGAGCATGTCCTTCATTTTTGGTCATCGCCGCCTTGGCCGAGCAGTCCTCAATCACGTATAGGGTGGGCTCTCCCTGGAATCTTTGGTAGAAGCCACGCAACCAATCGTGAAGCCTGTCGCCGGGGTCAACGACGTATACCTCGGGGTCGGCTCATATCCACGGGCGCCGCTGATAAGTTTCGTTGTGTCGCCCAGTGGGACACATGATCACAATGTGTCGAAAGACATCGCGATAGGACCCCTCGATCAAGTCTATTATGAAAACCGTTTTTCCGCATCCTGTCTGCCCACATATTATGGCAGAGTGGGCATGACAAACTTTATTTTTATTTAAATCTTTAGATTTTGTAGAGTGCTGAGATGTATCGACCATCTTCGATGTTGAGTTGCGCGTCTGTGATTATATATAAGTACACGTTCAATGGCCCAGCTCCATCCGCCTCTTTGATTATCTGGATCGTCACACCCTCGCTAGCGTTCTCAACTGGGCGTCCACTACCGTTCATTTGGTCGTCGTCGCTGGATTGCATGTCTAGCCATAGCGAGTACTTAGAAGTCAGGAACTCCGCGAGGGAGACGTCCGAGAGCTGCAGGTCTTTGGCAAACGCGGCAACCTCCGGGGAGCGCTTAGAGCCGGCAGCAAACTGCTTTCTGGCTTCGTCCCACTGCTGGTGCGCGCGAAGGCCCTGGCTGTAGAGTTGATTCCCTCCCTCGATCGTCACCTCGACCTTCGTGATTTTGGGGTTATAAAATTTGTCGGTTTTTCTAACCCCGAGCGCGAACCGACCCTCCTCGAACAGCATCAGTATACCTTTCATCGAGCGGGCGGGTACGTTGACATTAATATTCCACAATGTGTCGCTTTTGTCTTTCGTCATCTTGCGGTGGCGAAGAACTCGGTCGTAAAGTATGGCAACGCGCCCGGCGTACTGGGTTCTGATCAATCGCGCGAGTTCGGGCATCGTGACCATGTCGTACTCCAGCGAAACATTGTCGATCGCATACGTCGATGCCATGTCGGTGGCTATGAGAACTCGGCCGTAGTCGTTGAACGTTAGTTCGTATTCGAGGCATTCAGCCAAAGCGCTCTGATAATAGGGCATGTGACTTTCCAGCAACTCAAAGTCGAGCGGGATGTAGAAGGGTTGCCGTAAGCGGCCGCGATCGCGGTGTCGCTCGCGACGTTATATGCATTGTCACCAGCCCCGATTCTAAGTCTGGTTACGTTCTTATTTCGGCTGGTGTCAATACCATGATAGACCGCATTTTCGCGAACTTGCGCCGTCTTCCACAGGTCCTGATAGCAATGGTAGACGTCGCTGTCGTCGATCGACATCACCTCATTACCAGAAATCTTTATCATGGTCTTCTTAACGATGGCGCGACCCAGTCCCCGGCATAATGACGTCGTTAGCTCCGAGGTTGGGGAAGCGGGCCAAGAGCTGCTGGTTCTGGTCGATCGTCGATGGGTTGTTCGTAATAACGACGCTCTGTCTCACGCCTTTCGCCCCGATGGGCTCCCGCAGTCTGCGGTATGGATTGCGTTTGCGACCGTATTGACTCGAAGACATATTTAGTAACTCTATTAAACCCGTATGTTTTTTTCTTTAATACATCGTTAAAGATGGCTGATTACGACATGGAAGAATTCGGCCAAGACAATGACCGAAATGATGACATCGATGATGATGATGTTGACATCGAGGATAATGATGACTTCAATGATTTCCTCGCGACCTATGACGAAACGCCCTTCATAGAGACTCCAGTTCCAATTCGTGAATTGGGGGAAATAGGTGGCGCTACCATTAGTCTAAGTCAGGAATTACTCAAGTCAGCTGTAGACGACTACTACAACAATTTTGCAGAAAGGGATGCAGTCTCAAAGCATCAAATGTCCCAATCATCAACATGAGGACCAGACAACCCCTAGTGCTGAGCACCATTGCCGGAAGTCGGGGCGGTGGCCAAATCATAAGGGACGAACTAGGATTCGCGGATTGGAAGAGGGGTAAAACAAGTATGCCGGCCCGCGCTGTAGAGGCCCTACAGTCTACCGCCGAAACGATGGCGAAGACGGCCGCCTGGATAGAAACTGTCGATCTCAGCGATGTCCCTCGAGTAGCCACCGACGCTATTCGCACAATGGAGACCACGTTCAGCGAAAACGAAATACTCAACCTCGACCAAGGGTCGAACGATGACCCACCGTTACCTCTTCGCGAACTCCGGGGACTCGATAAGGCTCTACAAAAGGTCCGGGGCGAACTGGTCCTTAACCTCTCCAAACTCACGGCGCTGGATGAACATATCGCGCTAGAAGAAAGAAAACTTGGGGAAGCCCGTGGCGATAGAGAATCCACCGAGCGGATCATCGAACGCCTGCGGTCGTTGCGGGACGAAAGAGCAGCTCGCTTGGAGGCTGCATCGGCTTGCCGTGAGGCTCTCCGCACCCAAATAAGTCGGATCCGCGAAACAATCTCGAGGGTTCTGCACGAGGAGACGACACTCGATGAGCGTCTTCACACTCTGTTCAGAGAGCAGGGCGTCACGATAGTAAGCATCCTCTCAGCTGTCGGCATGACTATATCGGCGATAGTTCTAGCTTTCACTGGTGGTGCGGCGGCTGCACCCGAACCACACCCGCGCCAGCACACGCGCCATCCGGCGGAGCCAAGGAGTGGGCAAAAAAGCATATAAAAGCCCTAGCCAGTCTCATGGTTAAATTAGCCGGAAAGCGGCTGCCGCGCTGCCTGGGCTGATCGGGAGTGTCGTCTCCTACTTTTTATCTATATTATCAAAAACAGCCGGATGGCTCGCCGAAAATACTTGGGCTTTAATCGTGGTGATCGCCTGTCTTCTACTATTCTCCGCCCGAGAGTTCCTAAAACCAAAGCGCGAGTAGACCACGAGGGCTACGACGAGTCCTAATTTATCCTCCTCGTGGGTTGCAGTTCCCGCTCCTGTTCCAATTCTTCCAATCGCGATTGGATTGGGAGAACTGGTTGAACCCAATTCGTGAATTGGGGTGCATCCAATTCGTGAATTTGGGGTACTGGGGTGCGTGTATCCAATTCTTCCAATCGCGATTGGATTGGGGATTTTATGAAATAGGTTCCACTTACAACCTCAACACTGTTGAACCCGACCGTCTTGGGGGTGCGCTTGATGATATCTGTGTTCACGTTACCGTTGTAGCCGATTTTTTGATTGGCGGTGGCGATTACAATCTGATTATTGTAACCGTCAACCGGGTCGTCTCGTAGTATCATATTGCTCGGCGCCATATACAGACCTATTACAAATGCATAGTGTACTGGGGTGCTGGCATTCTGCAAAACGTCTTGATACTGCTTGATCGCCTTCTCCAGGTTCACCTTAGCTGAGATGGCGTCCTCTACATTTGCCAAGAACTGTTTGTGCGCATCAAACGCCGTTCCCGTGCCCAGTATAGCACTGAGCGTTTGCTTCTGTGAGCCGAGGATGGCCCAGTCCGCGTCTCTTGAAACGTTAAATTCGTTACACAGTCTTTCGAACGCCCTACGGTCACATGCGTTTGAAATGGGATTTCAGGCGTCGTCCTGAGGTAGTGGAATACCTAGTTCTTTGATAATCCTCCTAATAGTGTAGTACGCGTGAAAGTTGTAAACGGCCCTCAAGAAGGGATCCTCCGCGACCACATGGTCCTGAAATGAAACCCGGCATCCAGCTGTTGCGCACCATACGGCGAAGTTGAGCTGATTCTGCCAAAACTGCATCGGTGTTGCTTTCCACCCGTTCACGTCCTCCATTGTAGTAATCTTGGGCAGCCTATATTGTTCAAAGATGTCGGGGAAGTTGGTTTGAAAGCATTTTCCGCCGCTAACTTGGATAGTGGAGTGCACCAGCCAGGGAGCGCCATCCTTAGTGTCGTATACCCCGCCGACCAGATACTTTGCATTATAATTAAAGCTAAATGCCTTGGTATCCATTGAAATATATTATTATTTTTTGTACTATCACTAATGTTCAAAAAGAGACTTGTGAACTTGAGAAGTCAATCGACAACTGCTGCGGAAAACGCCGGGTAGGCCTCAGATCAATCACCTTCACGGTTGGGTGGGAGAATGTGGGGAAGAGCGAAGGGTTTGGCTATGTGAAGAAAGGACGCTCAGTAGGTGTAAAGCTGCCTCACGGACTGTGAAGTTTTAGACAGCTCAATGATTTTGTCACCTCAGAGCTTGACGGTAAAGCCAACCTCACAGTATCGAAGGCTACCGGGCTCGCAACAATGACTATCGGCCCAGACAGCCGGGTAAGGATCTCCCCGACGTTGGGTATTCGACTCGGTTTTAGAGAGACATACTCCGCGAATAAAGGCTTGTTTGCCCCGGGTGAGCACATCGGTGATAACCCGGTGGACTTCGCCTTCACGAAAACTCTCAGGGTGCACCTGGATCGGGTGAACACATCGTACAACATGGTAGACGGATCCCCCAGCACATTACTGAAAACCGTGCAATCCAGTGATTGTTTCTTTGGGGAGACTGTGACTTTAGACTTCCCATGCCCCGAGAGGAAAGTTTTGGAATCGGGACATATCCACGAATTTACGCGGTCTCTATTCTTGATGATCAAGCGAGAGTTGAAGAACTATTACCCGATTTCGGTCGTCCTAGAAATTTCAAATTAATTCAAAGAATTAGACTCAAGTTCGTAATATAATTTATAACAACCAACATTATGAGTATATACGGACCAGGTAGTTCTTCCAATTTCAATCGTGATTGGGTGACAGATATAAATTCAAAGAATCCGAGTAACAACCAAATCGTGATTGGAGTTCCCGACGGATCCAACCCCACAGGTGATATTTTAACTACCGTAAAAACCAAGGCCCTGATCAATACGACTATATCGGACACAAACGTGATTCGCAGGAGTATAGCACAGCTTAGAGTAGACGTCCTGACGGCGACTGCACAAGTTCGCGAAGAGGCACATACAGGACTTAAGGATCTCGGCGGAAAAATAATCCAAGTTGGGGAAAAGGGTCATACAGCACTTACTGAACTAGGCGGGAAAATAACCGAATTTTGGGAAGAGGCCCATACAGAGTTTATGGAATTTTCCGATAAACTGAAACGTGTTCGTAGAGCCGCGAACAAAACACTTGAGGAGACCTCTGAAAAGGTTCGTGTTGAGGCCCATACCGCTATCGCGCAGCTTGCCACATTGTTGGACACATCTGTAGAGCAGTTTAAGTTATTGCAAACACAAAAACGTTTCATCACAGTTTGGGCTGAGAAGCGGGGCCCATTGAATGAGGGTATATATGAATATTCGTTCGGCGCCAAAGTGAGCAATAGATATGGGGGATACGTACGGCATGACAGCTCCATGTACACTTCTCCGAATGGCGGTCTGCTCTGTTAATTCTAATGGTAAATCTGTGGACGCGGTCGCCGTGAATCTCGTACTGCATGGGGAAGAACTGGCGATTGGAGTCAATAAACTCGCTGGACAGATTTCAACGGTGATTTTGTTCGCCGGTGACGATCCAATTAGACTTTCCGAAGGTAGTGTTATTAACTTTGTTACGAAAATCGCTGACCCAGCGAGTTCTTCCACTTTTGTAACATTGTTGATTGAACTAAATTTGTAAAATTTAAATATGAACGAATGACCGCTTCCGAGCACGCTAAAAGTTTTTGGCGAAAGAAGTTCAGATTTTAGGTTGGAAAATATCGTAGAGATGCAGGATATTCTAAAAAAAGAGGGGGAAACTGGGAAAATGTATGCTAAAACGTATAGACGCGCGGCAAACATAGTGGAAGGGGTGAGCACCGTGCTGACAGCAATTTCTATAATGGGTGCGGACGGAACAGCCGCATTATTGTCTACAGTCGTGGCAATTCCCATTGCGGGGGGTTTGAGTGGGGTAGCCGTTGGGACGGGGTTGTTATGTATGGCGTTCAGAGTAGTGGGGAGAAAATTCGAAAATAAAAGTAGAAAGCACGACAGAATATCGGTTCTCGCGAGGTCTAAGAAAAATAGCATCGACGTTATCGTGTCCAAATCAAAAAGGCCGATAACAATATATCGGACGCTGAATTTGAGTCGGTGGTGGAGGAGATGTCTCGATATGAGGATTTAAAAAAATACTATTAGAACTAAGGCGCGCGCCACCCTTCCCAATATTGAGAATACTGATTGGGATAAATTTAGGTTAAAACTGGGTGATAAAGTGGGGGGAAAAGTTACAACACCACATCCAACACCAAGACCATCCAATCCGCGATTGGGGTTGGACAACTGAAGGGAATTGTGATATTCTTATTCGCGTGTCTGCAGCGGCAGCAGGATATCCCACCACCATACATTCCAGCTGTTCCGACGGCCCCGCCGTACGGAACATAAACTTGTTCGGCCCCCGTTACACCACCGTGATTATTTCACCCACCGGCCACCATACTTATCGATAACCGCAAACTGTCCGTACCGGGAAGTAATCGTGTTACCGTGTGCCTTAGTCACTTCTCTCATATATAGATCGCCTCGATACTTTGGTGCATATGTTAAAACCAATACACAAAACAAATACACCGGCGGTTTGTGAACAGGTAATGTTTATCTCCAGGCTTACGTTTCATAACTTCCTTGGTGGTTGTGTGTGTACTAAGGAGCGTTCCTATCCGACCGCCGTTAAATTGTGCCATAAATCGACCGACTGCCGATATAAGAGCGGTGGTGTAGTGACAATGCCCGACAAATAACCTCGGCAAAATAGTTTTAAGGGACTTATCAAAAACTACACATCAGATCGGTTATATCATTCTAACTGACTTTCTGATTTGAATTATTACTAAACGATAATACTTGAGATGCGTAGCCTGAGTGCCACCGCATGGTGGACATAGCAGTGACTCGGATTTGGTCCCTACCCCGCAATGCCGACATGGGCGAGGCGAAACGGAACCTCTTCGCATCCATGCCCGGTGATGTTTGCAATACTCGTAAATACCGGTACGATGGCACATCTCGTGACTACCTGTCTTCAACCACCCACAATTAACTAGAACCATTGTGTGAATACATATACTGAGTATAACCAATGGATTCTTATCTCTAATAGGGTGTATTTCACCTTATCGATTATTGCGCAACACTAGGTAGTGTTTATCTTCAGGTTTATATTTCTTAACAACCTTCGTGGTCGTGTGGGCTAAGGCGCCATAACAACGGCGTTCCTATCCGACCGCTCGAGGAAGTATATGGTCTCGTGGTTAATGAAAAATAATGTCCACTCTTCTCATCCAAACCCGGCGAACAGTGGGGAAAATCCAAGTAGTATATGAGAGTCAACAACGATACCACCTTCCTGATGGAAGCCACCGCGCGTAGCGGGGTGGTTTCCAGAGGAAGGTGGTATCGTTTTGACTCGCATATACTACTGTAGTTGTCACCATTACTCCGCAGTTCGTTGTATTGGTGACTTCTATATTCTTCACAAACCGTGACACGAACGGCATCAATAATCATCTTAAGGTAAGACCGTTTTTACTTTTTGTAAGCACATTGATTTGTATAATATATGGCTGTGGCTGGAGAAATGGGGCTTATGGGATATGTGACCAGTGTGCTGCTGATCAATAGCAGGCTCATGTAGCATGGTAACGATTTATATTGCGTGTGGGTAACATGACGGTGCTTTATTCATGGGATGGCGAACAGTGCATATCCTGATCAGACTGTGCGGGCGCAATATTAAAATATTGTAATTATGGAGGTGTGTCTTATTTCTGGACCCATTTGTACCTGAACAAAATATTTATAATACTGAAAAATAACCAGCGGTGCAAGCCTTAGTTTTCCTGCAATCGATGGTTTCTAATTGGATTAACATGTGTATCTTTTTAAAGAAAATGTATTTCCAAATATGATATTTATAATCATTTCGCAACGAAAACATTTTCAGTGCATGAAGTGGGAAAAAAGAAATTGACCTCATCCGAGACAGAGTGCCTTTAAACGATTGAGCAAATAAAAAGAGAAATTAACTGAGAAAACAAAAATAAATTAACACTCAACTTTTCTTCTAACAAACCACATTTGTTTCATGCTACCCATCGGTACATAGATTCTTTAATGTTTTTTTAGCTCGACTATTCGAAGAATAAGTAGAGCTTATGTTGTCACCTCGGCGTCGGCGTCGGCGTCGGCGTCGGCGTCGGCGTCACCATTGTATATGGAATTATATGGAATACTACTGGCCCTATGCCCACCATACTTGGACAACTTCATCTCCTAGTGATGTACAGCAATAATCCCTCATCTATATTTGACCTTGACCTACAGTTTCTCTTCAATTACTTAGTTAATTCTCCTTGGTTAAGGTTTTTAGTCAACCTTGGTTAAGGTTTTTAGTCAAGCTTGTACATGGAATACTATTGTGCATACAGACACCATACTTGGACAACCTTTTCTCATAGGGATGTACATCAACAACCCCTTGTCTATATTTGACCTTGACCTACATTTCCTTTTCAATTACTTAGTTAATTCCCCTTGGTTAAGGTTTTTAGTCAAGCTTGTATATGGAATACTCCTGGCCCTACACCAACCATACTTGGACAACTTTATCTCCTAGTGATGTACATTAACAACCCCTGACCTATATTTGACCTTGACCTACATTTAACCTTGAATTACCTAGTTAATTCCCCTTGGTTAAGGTTTTTAGTCAACCTTGGTTAAGGTTTTTAGTCAAGCTTGTACATGGAATACTATTGTGCATACACACACCATACTTGGACAACCTTTTCTCATAGGGATGTACATCAATAACCCCTGATCTATATTTGACCTTGACCTAATTTCCTCTTCAATTACTTAGTTAATTTTCCTTGGTTAAGGTTTTTAGTCAAGCTTGTATATGGAATACTCCTGGCCCTACACCCACCATACTTGGACAACTTCATCTCCTAGGGATGTACATCGATAACACTGGATCTATATTTGACCTTGACCTACATTTGATATTGACCTACATTTCCTCTTCAATTACTTAGTTAGTTCTCTTCGTTAAGGTTTTTAGTCAAGCTTGTAGATGGAACACATACTTCTGGCCCTACACCAACCATACTTGGACAACTTTATCTCCTAGTGATGTACATCAACAACCCCTGACCTATATTTGACTTTGACCTACATTTAACCTCGAATTACTTAGATAATTCCCATTGGTTAAAGTTTTTAGTCAACCTTGGTTAAGGTTTTTAGTCAAGCTTTCTACATGGAATACTATTGTGCATACATACACCATACTTGGACAACCTTTTCTCATAGTGATGTACATCAATAACCCCTAATCTATATTTGACCTTGACCTACATTTGACCTTGACCTACATTTCCTCTTGAATTAATCAGTTAATTCTCTTTCGTTAAGGTTTTTAGTAAAGCTTGTAGATGGAATACTCCTGGCCCTACACCAACCATACTTGGACAACTTTATCTCCTAGTGATGTACATCAACAACCCCTGACCTATATTTGACTTTGACCTACATTTAACCTTGAATTACTTAGTTAATTCCCCTTGGTTAAGGTTTTTAGTCTAGCTTGTATATGGAATACTACTGGCCCTACATCCACCATACTTGGACAACTTCATCTCCTAGTGATGTACATCAACAAACCCTGATATATATTTCACCTTGACCTATATTTCCTCTTCAATTACTTACTTAAGTCACCTTGGTTAAGGTTTTTAGTCAACCTTGGTTAAGGTTTTTAGTCAAGCTTGTACATGGAATACTATTGTGCATACAGACACCATACTTGGACAACCTTTTCTCATATGGATTATCATCAACAACCCCTTGTCTATATTTGACCTTGACCTACATTTCCTTTTCAATTACTTAGTTAATTCCCCTTGGTTAAGGTTTTTAGTCAAGCTTGTATATGGAATACTCCTGGCCCTACACCTAACCATACTTCGGACAACTTATCTCCTATGATGTACATCAACAAACCCTGACCCTATATTTGATTTGCCTACATTTAACCTTGAATTACTTAGTTAATTTTCCTTGGTTAAGGTTTTTAGTCTAGCTTGTAATTATGGAATATACTGGGCCCTATTCCACCATAACTTGGACAACTTCATCCTTGGTAAGGTTATGTACATCAACCAAACCCTGGTTTAATATATTTCACCTTGACCTATATTTCCTCTTCAATTAACTTACTAAGTCACCTTGGATAAGGTTTTTAGTAACCTTGGGTTAAGGTTTTTAGTAAGCTTGTACATGATACTATTGTGCATACTTGGACACCTACTTGGACAAACCTTTTCTCATGGGATGTACATCAACAACCCCTTGTTTATATTTGACCTTGACCTACATTTCCTTTTCAATTACTTAGTTAATTCCCCTTGGTTAAGGTTTTTAGTCAAGCTTGTATATGGAATACTCCTGGCCCTACACCAACCATACTTGGACAACTTTATCTCCTAGTGATGTACATTAACAACCCCTGACCTATATTTGACCTTGACCTACATTTAACCTTGAATTACCTAGTTAATTCCCCTTGGTTAAGGTTTTTAGTCAACCTTGGTTAAGGTTTTTAGTCAAGCTTGTACATGGAATACTATTGTGCATACACACACCATACTTGGACAACCTTTTCTCATAGGGATGTACATCAATAACCCCTGATCTATATTTGACCTTGACCTACATTTCCTCTTCAATTACTTAGTTAATTTTCCTTGGTTAAGGTTTTTAGTCAAGCTTGTATATGGAATACTCCTGGCCCTACACCCACCATACTTGGACAACTTCATCTCCTAGGGATGTACATCGATAACACTGGATCTATATTTGACCTTGACCTACATTTGATATTGACCTACATTTCCTCTTCAATTACTTAGTTAGTTCTCTTCGTTAAGGTTTTTAGTCAAGCTTGTAGATGGAACACATACTTCTGGCCCTACACCAACCATACTTGGACAACTTTATCTCCTAGTGATGTACATCAACAACCCCTGACCTATATTTGACTTTGACCTACATTTAACCTCGAATTACTTAGATAATTCCCATTGGTTAAAGTTTTTAGTCAACCTTGGTTAAGGTTTTTAGTCAAGCTTTCTACATGGAATACTATTGTGCATACAGACACCATACTTGGACAACCTTTTCTCATAGTGATGTACATCAATAACCCCTAATCTATATTTGACCTTGACCTACATTTGACCTTGACCTACATTTCCTCTTGAATTAATCAGTTAATTCTCTTTCGTTAAGGTTTTTAGTCAAGCTTGTAGATGGAATACTCCTGGCCCTACACCAACCATACTTGGACAACTTTATCTCCTAGTGATGTACATCAACAACCCCTGACCTATATTTGACTTTGACCTACATTTAACCTTGAATTACTTAGTTAATTCCCCTTGGTTAAGGTTTTTAGTCTAGCTTGTATATGGAATACTACTGGCCCTACACCCACCATACTTGGACAACTTCATCTCCTAGTGATGTACATCAACAAACCCTGATATATATTTCACCTTGACCTATATTTCCTCTTCAATTACTTACTTAAGTCACCTTGGTTAAGGTTTTTAGTCAACCTTGGTTAAGGTTTTTACTCAAGCTTGTACATGGAATACTATTGTGCATACAGACACCATACTTGGACAACCTTTTCTCATAGGGATGTACATCAATAACCCCTGATCTATATTTGACCTTCACCTACATTTCCTCTTCAATTACTTACATAATTCTCTTTGGTTAAGGTTTTTAATCAACCTTGTAGATGGAATACTCCTACCATACTTGGATAACTTCATCTCCTAGTGATGTATATCAACAACCCCTGACCTATATTTCACCTTGACCTACATTTAACCTTGAATTAATTAGTTAATCCCCCTTGGTTAAGGTTTTTAGTCAACCTTGGTTAAGCTTTTTAGTCAAGCTTGTATATGGAATACTATTGTGCATACAGACACCATACTTGGATAAATTGTTCGCATAGTGATGTACATCAATAACCCCTGACCTATGTTTTATCTTCACCTACATTTAACCTTGAATTATTTGGTTAATGTTTATAGTCAAGCTTGTATATTGAATACTCCTGGGCCTACATCAACCATACTTGGAAAACTTCATCTCCTAGTGATGTACATCAATAACCCCTGACCTATATCTGTCATTGACCTACATTTAACCTTGAATTACTTACTTAATTTCCCTTGGTTAAGTTTTTTAGTCAACCTTGGTTAAGGTTTTTATGCAGGCCGCACCCACCTTGTTTGTCAAGCTATGTGTACATCGACAACCCTAGTAGTCGAGCTATGCTGTTCTCCTACAGCTCTTGTTTATTGTTGTCTTCACTTTCTACACGTATCTGAGCAGGATGCTCATTCTTTGCATTTACAGACGATCCTAAATTGCACTTGCGAACATTTTAGTCGTACGAAGTTTAGTGAAACGGCCCCCTGGTACTTGAACGCACATACATGTATACAGAACTAGTACATACACTTGTCATAAACGTTATAAGGTTCGTTTTAGTCATCAACACCATATATAGTCTGCCTGTCCCGTCTAAAGCAACCACAGATGCCATAACTCCAATTGTACAGTCACATATGTGGCTTTGACTGGAGAAATGGGGCTTATGGGTTTTGTCTAGTGTAGATCCAAGTCGGCATCCACATCCGCACAGTCTGCTCAGGGTCTGCACTGTTCGCCATTCCATCAATGAAACACCCGACATGCTTTTGTAATTTATCGCTATCAGGCTACACGAGTGTGCTATTTGACCAGGAGCTACACTGGTCACAAATCCCATAACCCATATTACTCCAGTCACATATGTACGTCTATAATATAACTACCTCATCTGCCACATCTGATGTGCGAACCTCTCCACTTTCACTGTATGTGTTTCAAACCACCACACACCCCGTCTGCCCCGTCTCATGAGCCAACGTCTCCATTTTCAGATCCAGTTCGAGGTGAATATAATTCAATCACCACCACACACCCGTCTGCCCCGTATCATGTGACAACATCTCCACTTTCAGATCCAGTTCGAGGACATCGTAGCGGAGCCGATGGGCGTCCACAGCATCGACTGTGTCGGGCCACCCTCGAACCCCTACCCAGCTACCAGATCTCCACGCTCTTCTTCGGCATCTGTATCGCCGCCGAGTGGGGCTGTGAGTTCGCCAGCGTCGCCTTCTGGCACGTCTGGTACATCACGCCCTTAGTCTACACTGTTTAAAAACACCTAAATGGCTGTAGTGTTGAAAGGGTTAACACATGGTTTAAGCATGTAGATGCGCAGTAGAATTGAACTTCACTTTTTGCAGAATGGGGCTGGTTCAGTCGGATCATGGGTACCGTAATATGAATGATTACATAAAAAAATAAATGATAATCAATTACATGTATTACATATGCTAAATCAGACGTTGGCTCTTGCAGTGCTGGAGAGTGACATTGTCATCTGCGGGTATATTATAAGTATATTATTTTAATAACATGGAGAAGTTTTTATTGAAAATTCAGGTCTCTCATTAGTGACGATTCTAATGTACCACTCAACCATGAAGTCTTAAAAAATAAATATGAGAATTCATACTTTCAATTTCAATTCAATTCATTAACAATTTTCTTCTCGCCACAATGCACTGTCATTGACATTGCGAGAAGAGCGAAGAAAATACAAGTAGTACTATTATGTACATGTACTGCATTTAAATCAACCTGAACTTCCACCGTTTCCAAGGTAACTAAGGTCTATGACCTTCACCTTGTGATTTGATATGTAACTGAATCTGCTCACAATGAAACACACCTTATATCATGAATATCACGTACATTTGACTCTTACAATGCTCAATTATAGTTTGTCGTCTGCTGTTTTTTCTTCTGATTTTCAATATTTGTCAATAAAAAGATGTCTTGACAGCACATGAGAATCGTCTCAATGGAGACAATTCTCATGTGCTGCCCAGACATCTTTTTGTGAAAAGTAAAACAACAGCAGACGACAATATGTATTTCCCGCCTTTTATGGGTTAATCTGGTACAGCCAAGCAATCCACAGCTGACGTCAAGCTGATGGTTTTCTGAACAGCTATTGTGTTCAGAACGGTCGTCCAATGTGGTCCAAGGTCGTTTCTATGTGAGCTTGTTTAGTTTTGTCTGTGATATTATATTCTGGTCTACGACCCATGTAACCACTTATATTCATAGTTAAAGCTTGAATAAAAAATCTACCCTTATTACATTATAGTGTTCCATTCCTCACATCACAGGCACCTACTAGGCCAGCCATGTTAACGTGTTTTGTTTGTTTGTTGGTGTTTAACGGCCTATCAACAGCTACGGTCATTTAAGGCCGGGTAAATGGCTTTAGACCAGTCATGGGAGTTTGTACATAAGAAGATGTGCGATATTTACAAAACTTGTCATATCTTCCGTAAATGATGTCAAATGTTGACGTGTTCATACAAATGTGGAATATGATTCCGTGTTTGCACTGAAAACTTTGTCAACTTTCAACATTATTTACAGAAAATATCTCTGTAATATCTCAATTTCTGTTAATATTTTTCATAAAAAAATTTTCTTCAAAATCACATGACTCGTCTCATGTGAACCTAGTCATCAGTTTCACTCACGAAATAACAGTGCAAGCGCTGGTCTGGTTCTACACGGAGTACAAAAGTATTCAGTATCTTCTCGTGTTTCATCCGATATATAGTTGACACGGACACTGAAATGGCAGCTATGGAATACCTTGGAGCGAACCACACCATTAATCCTCACTACGCTGTAGATTCTGCTGTTTTTCATTTTTGCCTTAACAAAACAAAAACCGGTTTTTACAGCACATGAGAATCGTCTCCAGTGGAGACGATTCTTGTGCGCTGTCAAAACAGGAAGTCACAAATATGAGACGCGTGATGCGATTTTGTAGCTTCTGACGACTGTGGTATTTCATGAAATACATTGACAAAATATATTTACAGAAAATAGGATATTTTCCATAAATGAAGTCAAAAGTTGACACAAATCTCAGATCTTATATTCCGCATGTACTCTGAAATTTGTGTCAACTTCTGAAGTCATTTACGGAAAATATCCCATTTTCTGTAAATATATTTCATGAAATATCGCAGATGTCCGTAGGTACAAAATCGCATGGCGCGTCTCATATGCTAGTCACGAGAACTGACTGAATGATTGGGGTTTATCGTCTGCTCAACAGCAAGGTCGCATACAGACGGGGAGTCGCGAGGCAGGTTATGTTATAAGGGTAATAACCAGATTCAACTCTCACATACAAGAATGCCAAACACATACCCGAGGGCCAAACCAGTAGCCGATTTCATAAAAATTGCAAAGTATACTTATCTAGCAAAGTACTCTTTGACGGAGTAATCATTTATTTTTCCCGAAATGCATTATTTCATATATAACTAACGACTGCATATATTTGATGATTTGCAGAATTATTATACTGAATTTATTACATTATCACAGCCAAAATGTCTTTTATCTTTAATTCGAAAATTTCTCCCTCAAAGTATACTTTGCTAGATAAGTATAATGTAACAGAATAGAACCTGAGTGTAATTATAACCCCCATGTAAAGTGAGTGGGTGGGGTACACGACTCATTTTGACAAGCTAAATATGGTATTATTATTGACATATCTACACTCTGTAGCTAATATAATGGTAATTCAGCCATATAATTTCACATTTTCACTAAGACAAACATGCCTGATTATTATGGTCACAGGAAGAAATCTGGCAACTTGACAGAATTGTGGAAAGACTGACAAACATGTCTGGCAACCTTGCTGACAGTGTCTAGCAGTCTTATTCTTAGGATGATGGAAGTGTTTCAATGACTAGTTCACTCTTTCTTTCAAAAAAGGAATATATGATGAGAGACTTGACCCACATCCTGCATGCCTATTTTTTGCTATATTTGTTTACATTCCAAGTCTGGTAAGTTGACATGTTCATGATTTCACTCTGACAGCGGCCATGTTTGGAAGATCCGCCAAATCTGACAGATCCTAAGAAGCACATTAGAATTGCTAATTAAGGCTATTTAATCAGATATTCACGAGGTTTGGTTTGTAAATCCTAATTAATGTGTAAAACTAACATTTACACAAAGTTTCAGACTGTAAATTCCTGTTTTGGTTGATTCTAAGGATAAAATCAAGTCGAAGTGGCGCTCAATTTTGAATGCGAAAACGCCAGCGTCTCCGCATCAAAATTGTCCCATAAAGTTATCAAATCACCGAACCACTCTTGATTACCTGTGTAAATACCTAGATAAATATATAAACTACATATTTGGGATGTGCCAGATAGGTTTTGAGCTGTTTTAATGTGTGAAATTGTTAAAAGTCTCATGGTGATGACGTCATTTTTGGCGATCTCGCAAATATGGCAACATTTTTGACAGATTTGCCTGACGCCCAAGCATCATGATTGGTCAAGTGACGTCATGTGGTACAGTTTCAGAACCTATAAATACAACCCAAATGGCTAGGATCGAATGGTTCAGCTCATAAGAGCAAAGGATAACATATATGTGGCGTATTCTCGCCAGTTACCAGTAGTCGTCACCTGCATGTAACCAGTACCCGTCATGGTCTTGTTGTAGAATAACACTCAGATAATAAACTAAATACCTGAATAAACATCTTCCATTGACTCCATAAGCCATCCTGACACAACAACAAATCGTAAGACCGCTCGCTTGCGTTTGTTACAATACTTTGCAATGTTGGTGAAATAGGCTACAGGTCTCCGGTCGAGATGAAACCCAAACGTTAAAAGACCCATCGCATGCTCCCAACCAACCACCACAAGTTTGCTATAGAAGATGGCTCACAGTGGAAAACTGGCCACCAGTGCCATCATTGATATCAATAAACAATGTGTACGTATCGATATAAACAATCGATTCATTGATACATCGATATATATATCACTAAATACGGAATAGATCGTAAATCCGTGTAATATTCGCAGAATGATCAATAATGACGTCACGGGAAAACCTAAACTGGAGCGTTAAAATAATACAGCAAATCAGGTGGTGATGTGTGTGTGGGATTTTTTCGGAATGAGATATTTCTCTGTCAACTTGGTAGCTAAAATGTGTAACTAACAATGGACTAAACACAGATGTTTAAAGTGAATATATTTGGGGACATAAGGCATTTATTATTTGCCAGAGGCGTAAGTCAGCTTGTGGTGCTTGAGCGATCCCGAAACTAAGCTTGTCTAGCGCATTTTCCCAAGCTGTTGCCCACCTTGAAAGGCTGTATATTGTAAAAAATGGGTGGATGGGGTAACGTTTTTCAAATGAGCCATTTATTGTGTCCTAGGTCCGAGACTTCCACCTGTGTATACAATATATCCGACACCGTGAAGGATGATAATGATAGGTACAACACATGTATTTTTAATAAACGGACCACCACCATTGATTGTTTATATAACAATGTTTAGAACAATTTAACACAAATTTAAACGGGCCATCCACATCTTCTTTCTATCTCGTTCCCAATACATAGGATCATGTTCTCACGAGATAGGCTCATGTTACCGCAAGTTCGTTCCCACGAATAGTCAACCAATCAAAAAGTAGCACCATTATCATTCAAGATGGTGGAATAATGTCATTTATTCTATTGGCTGATTATGTCGTTCGAACGGTCAACGTAATGCTATGTCGTGCGAATGAGATACTGCTAATGGGTGGTAATCACAGGCGATTCTATCGTGTCTTGGATGGTCAATTATTGTTTGTATATACATAAAACACCTTTCTAAACAATGTACAAAACAATTAAAAAGTGCCCGGGTGTAAATATAATAGTACATGTACTTAGAAAGGTACAAAACTCCCATTTGCCACCATTGTAGCGAAAACCAAGGCCAAAAAGATCCATAGTACCTGGACTGCAGACGGAACAATCATAATCAAAGACCGTAATCTAAGATTTCACCGGATTGAGACGCAGTCTGACCTGGATAAATTCGCGACTACTCTGGACAACGCGTAAACTTTTGTCGCACAGCATAGTTCATTAGTACGTGTACCATTGTTATAGTGGACTACAGACATCGCACAACTAGTCCGTGCAGGCGCATAACTTCCGAGTAGTGTGGATATTTGTTGACCGGCAACATTTAGCTCTCTTTTCTTTTTATTTAAACATTTCATACAATTCCAGAAGACAGTCTCGCTAGCTGTCACTGATCCATGTAATAAACAGCTAACAGTATGCCATTATACTCAAGCTATGATGCCATCTGTGGAGCGGACCCTGTTGTGGAGGTGACGTGTGGTGGAACCTACCCATACCGGACACCAGGTTTCGGTGTGCCTACTCTTGATTTCCAATACAAAACACGCAATTTCTTCTCGGAACGTACTTACGGCTGAACTTTAGTGGAGGCACTTCGTTGTACATTCTGATACCTCTCGGGTGCCCTATTTGGAGAGGTTCTACCTCACGTCACCGCGACTGGAGCGCTGATTCGTTTTCCATTGATAGCACCATATGATCAGCATTAAGAGCACTTGCCTGTATTCGACATAGTACCGTCGCGGCAATTAGAACTATTGCTATAACAAGCTGCTTATGGCGGCCTATGTCGGGTGTGGGTAAGCCCTTGTCAATTTCACATCCGCAGAAAAGCTCAACTTGGCCAGTCAGTTCACGTTTACAATACAAAATATGCGTTTCTAGCACGTGAAATATATTGATAATCAGACACAGAACAACTTATTTAGATAACCATACTTGCTACTGTAATGTATTACAACAGGAACACTGAGTACGGCGATGACAATCAATTATCATATATAATACCCTCATTTGTACTAACGCGGTTTCATTTTATTTCACCATATATGTGTTAGCAGAAGTTTAAGGCCACTTCCGAACATTGCCAACAAAACACTGATTTCCCTATGTGTTGATACAATACAGTTACCTGACAAGGCAAGCACATTCCCACAGCACAATGCCGTTTCATTAGTTCGTGCATATCATTGGTGATCGTGATACATGTACATGGTTGATGCTAAGTACAGTCTGCCCAATTACAAGTATGTGACCAGACTAGAGTCAACACTGTTTGTAAAAAGACAATAACATTTGTACAATGGCGGGTATATATGGTTCACCTGCTGGGAAGAAGGTACTTGACATCCGTGCGATCAATGTGACCCCAGATCCGCCTGCGTGTCCACATAGTCTGATCAGGGCCCATGCTGGTCGTCTGTCAGTCAACTCGTAGCAGTTTTTCTCATGAACAGCAGCTTTTACGGGGCGCCAAGTGGGACATGGCTCAATTTTGTCTACAAAATTCATTTTTGTGCCACAAAATTCAATTCTGTGTCACAAAGTTCACTTTTGTGCCACAAATGCCACAAAATTCAATTCTGTGTCACAAAATTCAATTCTGTGCCACAGAATTCAATTCTGTGCCACAAAATTCAATTCTGTCAATTCTGCACACGCATGTAAGAAGGACTACCATTGGTCAGAAACTGCACTGGAGAAATGGGTCACGGTCGCCGATCTACACATTCAATGTCGATGATTCATTTCTCATTCTGCCGATGATTCATTTCTCATTCTGCCATTTTGCTTCAACTATCTCCAAACAGTCGTCAAACGTTGACAAACCCATTCGTATTTAAACTCATTTGCGTTATAATTGTACACATAGTTCATGTACATGTAGATCTCCCGCGAGTACTGACGACATTTAGTGTGTATCGCAAGGTACATTTGCCCCAGTTAAATCAATAATACACGCGCTGTGGCCTGTGTTCTGACTGCTGTCTGTGTTTATAAACAGAATGTGTGTATTGGGCCATTTGAGGAAACCATTTGTAGTATTTGTGTAGATACCATGGATACATGTACTAAGATGGTGTATACTGTAAATAATGCATGTAGACACATAGTTGCGAACACGTAACTTCGCAACTAGTAGACACAGATCCAATACCATTTGTTTCACAAGGTTAGATCTACTGTTAGAATACGACGTCATCTAATGTCATTTTCGAGCATAAAACGTTACCTGATAAATAGAATACCAGGCTAGTGTATTTTAATATCAAGTTTATCAGGCTCGGCTCGGAAACGGTAGGAATTCCTACGCGTTTCCTAGCCTTGCCTGATAAACTTGATATCAAAATACACTAGCCTGGTATTCTCTATATACGGGCATGCTCTCAGGTCTAGCTATGTCCCGGCTACTTTATGTTTGACCCTGTTTACATAATTGAGGGACAATTCTGAATATTTTTCTTGTTTCTCCTTCAAAGTATATATGCTTATATGGTGTGACCACTCATTTGTAATCATACTATAACCAAAATAACTGTCCATAAAGAAGTATAATATTGATATATTGGGTTATATTTTCGCATTGAAATATTTAAACCTGCAAGTGTACTCCACCATCTAGTAAAATGGACTAAGACCGATCTCAACCAATCAACGTAGAGATGACATAGACTATCCTACGCAAACTAATTATTGTGGACAAAAATGAATTCTGTCTTACAAAATTGAATCCTTTATAACAAAAATGAATTTTGTATACGAAACGTATGCAGAATTGAATTTTGTGACACAGAATTGAATTTTGTGACACAGAATTGACAAAATTGAATTTTGTGACACAGAATTGAATTTTGTGACACAGAATTGAATTTTGTGATTTTTAGTGTTACAAAACTCAATTTTGTACACATACTTAACCTGTCCTGCATGGCGCCCCGTAGCTTTTGATCATTTTGCCGATTACAAAAGCACATGTACAGTTACCACGATCAACTTTGTCATAAAAATGAGTTGCCACCAAATGTACCACCTTCTTTATGCGGCGATATGTATTTCCATTCTCATCATGTTATCTTAGCTCTAACAGCACTAAAACGTATAACCATCGTTCCAAGCGCTGTATATCCAGATGAGGCAGCTCGAATGTGCTTCTCATCAGATACACAGCGACTGATAATGCGCTTATGATTTTTGTTTAAGACACCCCTGTTGTGACTAATGGAATATTGCACATGTGTTATACAGTCGATGATTTCCAGGCTTAGATGTACGGACTAAGGAAATACATAGCAGTTTGTGTGTGTGATGATGGCGGATCCTCATGCTGACTGTAACGAACTGCAGTCTCGACTAATCATTTACCTCGCGTGCTAGCTCAGTGACAATCAAATTCAAACTGTTCAGTAAACGGTCCAGGATGAATATATTGTAGCTGTGGTGGGCATTATGAGCCGTATAACGACCAAGTCACATTATTCTCGCTTCAGGTCTACACTGTTTCGCAATGTCATGAAGACAACTGTTCGCTTCTGTCAGGATGAGGGTCGCGCCCATACTTACATGTACTGTCGACTAGTATCTGGAAAATTGTTAAATTATCGCCATCTATCGTATGTCTTCGTAACCGAATAATCTACAGTCACCAAATTGTTGTATGTTCGGAGATAAGCTGTGTGTAAATGTTTGCTTGCGCCATGAGAAAACGGGACCAACATATGATGCAGTTTGATCGTAATCGTGTATGTGACGGACCCAGAAGTGTAACGAGCGACAAACGACCTTAGTCAAGCTGCATAGGGATTCCATTGATCACGGTCGCATTTGAGCCTATTTTCTCATGACGCGTCAAGCAAACAAGATAACACATGCCTAAACTGATATCACTTACATTACCCTTTTGTCGAAATATATTCATGCTGCGAAATGGTAAACTCTTAATAACATGTCCATAGGAAGACAACACCCATCATTCCTCTTTGTGCACACGTTGCTGCTGGTGGTTCTCTGTCCTTCTGTCATACTTGTCTCTTCATGTCGAATCTCACGTGGACGGCGCTTGGGGGAAAATAGATTGAGATACCATCCTCCATGATTCCTATATATACCAGACACCACAAGTGTTGTCCAGAGCTATCTTCCCTCTTCAAGCCACATCGGTTAAGAATCCTTGCCTGGCGGTTCAGATACATATATACACACTGTCACTCGTACTCGGTCTATTGTTACTGTGTATCCTTGTTTTTAGTAGCATTTCTCCTCATCATATCGGGTGATGTTCATCCAAACCCTGGACCAATCACACACTCTGACACATCACATAGCATATCTACATCTACTGCTTCCTACATAGACAGCATTAACAGTGGTATTAGCATCATGCATCTTAACATACAGAGCATCAAACTAAAAATCGATATCTTGGAAATCGAAGCTCAATCTTACGACATTCTCATATTTTCAGAAACCTGACTCTCCCCTGACACTTCAGCTGATGGCATATACATTCCTAACTTCAAACCCCCATTCCGGCGAGATAGGGTGGGGAGACTTGGGGCGGAGTAACGATTTATGTCCGTGAAATGCTCACTGCCACCGAACGTACTGACCTCTCCATCAACGGGCTCGAAGCTTTGTGGGTCGAACTCCACATGCATGAGCGCAAACTCTTAATAGGAGGCATCTATAGACCACCTGATTCCAACAATAACCATTGGACACTAATGGAACAAAGTATAGATCAAGCCTTCGGTCAATCATGTGACAACATAGTAGTGGCGGGAGACTTCAATATTAATGTTCACAATTCGGTCTCAGATAAGATTAATAGGCTTATCTCATCTTATAATGCTGAACAGCTGATTTCTTCACCGACTCACTTCACTGAAACTTCTAGCTCTCTTATCGACTTTATTTTCAAAAAAGACAGGACGCAAATTATTTCAAGCTTTGTCGCAGACCCTTTCCTTCCTGATATTGTGTGATACCACTGTCACATAGTAGCTGTTTTAAAATTCGACAAACCTAAATCAACGTCATTTAAACGGAAAATTTGGCTTTATGATCGCGGAAACTTCTCTGAGTATAGACGTGTTTTGGAATCTTCAAATTGGAACGATATATTGGACGATGACAATTTAGACACAATTGCAAGTAAAATTACAATGGCAATCACATCCGCAGCCACAGAAACTATTCCAAACAAAACTGTAACCATTCATCCCACAGATATCCTTTGGTTCAATAACAAATTACGTATGTTAATGCGCAAACGAAACAGATTACATAGAAAAGCTAAAAAAAATTAATAACATCCACGTATGCTCCGAATTCAGAAAAGTACGTAATGAAGTCACTAAACTTATTCGAAAGTCCAAGTCAGAGTACGAAAATAAAATAATAGAGAAAATTAACGACAACAACGTATCATCAAAATCTTGGTTCAAATTAGCGAAACAACTGTCTAACAAGAAATCGTATTCCGTTATTCCAATACTTTACGATACTGGTCTCGAAGCTACCTCTGATATTGAAAAGGCAACTCTTTTGAACAACTACTTTTGTAAGCAGTCCACTATCGACGATAATGCACACACACTACCTTTACAAGCGGAAACCTCTCAGCCTTCAATCTCTACAATCACAATCTCTCCTAGCGACGTTTGTGACGCAATAAAGGCAATTGACCTATCCAAAGCTAGTGGTCCTGATCTTATCAGCCCAAGACTTCTACGGGAAGCAGCAAATGTATTATCACTCCCCCTCTCTACATACTTTACAAAATTGATCCACACGTCTCATTTCCCCTCTTATTGGAAGCTAGCCAATGTTGCACCCATCTTTAAAAAGTCAGATCCATCAAAACCACAAAACTACCGACCAATATCTCTTCTCAGCTGCATTGGTAAATTGATGGAGCGCTGCATCCACAAGTATCTGTACAACTTTCTAATTGACAACAATAAGCTAACTTCCTTCCAATCAGGCTGTATTAGAGGCGACTCTACTATAAACCAACTTACTTATGTATACAACGATATATGTAAGGCACTTGGTGACGGCAAGGAGGTCAGAGCAGTCTTTTGTGACATCTCCAAAGCTTTCGACAAAGTCTGGCATTGCGGTCTTCTATACCAAATGTCTTCCCTTGGTATTCACGGTCCTCTTCATAAATGGCTATTTATCTAATCGACAGCAAAGGGTAGTTTATAACAATTCCAATTTGCAGTGGTCCTCATTGAATGCCGGTGTTCCTCAAGGTTCTATTCTTGGTCCTCTTCTCTTTCTTATCTTCATAAGCGATATCGTCGAGGAAATTAAATCAAATGTCACAATATTCATTGTTGGGTATATAGGTATATGGTTTGTTGGACACTGGACACATAGGTGGTCAAATTCGGTAGTGTACATGTATGTAGTGAGTGAATATCTACTGTGAGATACATGTTGACATTCCTGTGTATTGGTTTTTTGAGTGGTCAAGCAAGTTACCTGTGTGTTTGGACATGTGCATTGTACATGAGTTGAAGTGGGGTCATTGTGGACAGTGGACATTTGAATCTCGACTAGGCAACAACAATACTTGTATTAGAGACAGCAGACTGAGTTATCCAACTGTAAGTACATGTGCATTAGTTTTAGTGACATGTAGTTTGTGTGTGAATTGTGTGAATTGTGAATATGTATTTTTACTAGTCAAAGGCTTTGTGTAATTTTATCTGAAGTTCAAATGCGATTATTTTTACTAAAGTGTTATTAATATTTTTACTATAGTGTTATTAATATTCTCAAATAGGCATTCGCCTAAGATTGTGAAATATTATACCAGACTTCACAGTAAATGAATTGTTCATTCATTGACACTTTAGTAGAGTGGCTAAGTGACAAATATCTGAGGATTGTTTTTTTTTAAATATATTTTCTTTTTGGACATACATTGTAATTCTGGAATTTTTGCTAGAAGATAGTTTTGTATTGTACAGGTGGTTTTTGGGTGTGGCCGTGCTACGGGCATGTGAGAGCAGCGAGGCGAGGAAGCGAGCCTGTATGTGCATTGTTGAGACCGTTTGTTCCTGGGCTAATATGTAAGAACTTTCCATTATTACGTTTCCATGAGTGGGGGACTATACTCTGAGGCCGGGACCTTACACTACCTGTGTGGAACATTACGTGTCCTGTGTGGACTGTGAATGGCCTGTGTGGACCACTACGTGTCCTGTGTGGACTGTGAATGGCCTGTGTGGACCATTACTTGTCCTATGTGGAACAATATTTGACCTGTGTGGAACATTGTCCTGTGTGGACCGTTACTTGTCCTGTGTGGACCATTACTTGTCCTGGGTGAACAAATACTTGACCTGTGTGGAACATTACGTGTCCTGTGTGGGCCGTGACTTGTCCTGTGTGGACCATTACTTGTCCTGAGGTGGCCGGGTGTATTATTGAGTACTATCGTCCTGTATATTTATACTCACTGACAATGGAATCTAGAGAGAAGTTAATGCAGTTGCTAATGTAACACGTATGATCCTGTGTGTGGATTTAGACACGTATGTGGTGAATTAGACACGTATGAATTGATATGGGGAATTAGACATATATGTGGGGAATTAGACACATATGAACTTATGTGAGGAATTAGACACTTATGAACTGGTGTGGGAATTAAGACACTTATGCGGGGAATTAGACCCTTATGATCCTGTGTGGGAATTAGACACTTGTGAACAGTTGTGGGGTATTTGACACTTGTAACATTATGTGGGGTAATGAAACACTTTGGAATTGTGTTATGAAATGATACACTCATAAGCAGGGTGATTATTTGACATGTGTTTGTGTCGAAGTGTTGAGGGGTTCACTTGTACTTGTGTGTAAAATAGTAATTATATTTTACTTGACGACGTGTTTTAACCATAATATACATGCTACACCTAATCCAACTGTGTTCACTAGTCTTAGCCATCAGATTCATCTGCCGACCTATCCAACGAACTCGTCAATTTGTGACATCAAACATTCGTATTTTCGCCGACGACACCAATCTCTACATTATCGTCGATGACCCTGTCCTTTCTTCAACTATTCTAAACAACGATCTTAACACTATCCACAATTGGTCAGAGAAGTGGCTCGTAAACTTCAATCCATAAAAAACTGAAACTATGACTTTTTCCCGGAAATACAACAAACCACACCATCCTCCTCTACTCATGAATGATGCCTATCTCGATCCTGTCAAAGAACACAAACATCTTGGACTTACATTAGCTGACGACGGAAAGTGGAACTCTCATATCTCCTTCAGGCCTTCGTCCAGTATTCCCGCGACTTTTCCAACTCTAACATTTCGTCTTTAAAGGTCCTCGCTGGAACGTATGTATTTCTCGTTTATTCGTCCTCTCCTTGAATATGGCGATGCTGTCTGAGGTAATTGCTCGAACCAGATGAAAGATGACCTGGAGGCTGTGCAAACTGAGGCTGTCAGAATAGTGTCGGGCGCGATAAAACTTTGCAACATAGCCAAACTCTATCAGGAACTCAAGTGGGAAACCTTGACCGACAGGCGTAAGAAACACAGACTAGTCCTTTTCTATAAGATGTTAAACAATCTTTCACCATCTTATCTTGCAAATTTAATCCCCGTTCAAAGGCAGCCTCGCTACAATCTTAGAAATGCTGACGACATACCTCACATACATTGTCGCACACAGCAGTACAACCAATCATACTTACCATCCACCATTCGTGACTGGAATGCACTTAATCGGAACATAAAGGACTCTCAATCTCTGTCTTCTTTCAAAGCAAACCTAAACGCCAATTTTGTCAAATCATCACCCATTTTTAACGTCGGAAACAGGACAAGACAAATTCTTCATACACGCCTTCGTCTTTCATGTAGCGCTCTCAACTTCGACCTTAACAGAAGATCTATTGTTGACACCCCACACAGCACATGCGGAACAGTCAGCCACTTTCTCTTGTATTGCAACAAATATACACTTCAGCGAAACACACATATTAACAACCTTCCATGTCCTCCCACAGCAGACACACTGTTCCGCGGCAATGAACATTTGACATTCGAGGAAAACTGCTTCGTATTTCAGCAGGTCCAGAAGTTCATCGTGGCTACAAGGCGCTTCGGTAATTGAGGAGACAAGTGGGCAGATGTCCAATACGAGCCACCATGCCAATGCCAGCAATGAGTGCACCCATTTACCCCCCCCCCCCCCCCCGCGACCTCCCCCAGTTACCTCGTCCCCACCATACCATAGTTAAAATTTCGATTGCATTGATAATTGTATGTGTACTCCCTTGTTTAGTACTGAAATACTGAACATATAGTTTTATATATAATGCTTTAAAATACATATTCCACCATCAATCTACACATATTACCATCTATTTGAAACATAAATGATCAATTGTTATTTCAGTCACCATTGATAATTAACTAGTCATAACCTGCCTGACAGTAATTCCATGTATATTGCACTCACGCTTATAGTGGAGAAGAATTCATATAAGCTTTTTCAAGCTTGTTTTCCAATCCACACACTATTTAATGCTTGTATCATACCATGTATTGTTCCTTTACATGACTTATAACTTAATAAATATTGTTTAAACTAAAACTCCCACAATGTAGACAATTGGAACTCGCCTATACAACGCATTCAGCGTGTCGTAACTGCTGTTTGGGGTGAATTTTCGACATAAAGTTTACAGTTAACAATACATTAATATAAATCTCAAAGATTTCGAGTGTAAACTGTACTAAAAACGCGTCTCACTAACCTAAATTCGCTTTTTAAAATCATATACATGTCGTGCACTTCCGCGTTCGCAATGACTATTAGCCGCTATCTTTGAAAATATTTCAATCACGTACACGCAGTGGTTTGGTTGGTTACTGGAGACTGACGTAATTTCCATTAGCCAACCAAGTCAGTGCGTGTCACGTGATTCAATATTTTCAAAGATGGCGGCAAACATTCATTTTTAATCAGGAAGCGAAGGTGTATGATTTTAAAAAGCGGATTTAGGTTAGTGAGACGCATTTTTAGTACAGTTTACACTCGAAATCTTTGAGATTTATGTTAATGTATTTGTAACTGTAAGCCTTATGTCGAAAATTCACCCCAAACAGCAGTTACGACACGCTGAATGCGTTGTATAGGCGAGTTCCAATTGTCGACATTGTGTGAGTTCTCGTTACAATGGTGGCGAATGGGAGTTTTGTACCTTTCTAAGTACTATTATATTTACAACCGGGAACTTTTTAATTGTTTTTTACATTGTTTAGAAAGGTGTTTTATGTATATACAAACAATAATTGACCATCCAAGACACGCTAGAATCGCTCGTTACGGGCCGGCTCATCTGGATCTTCACTGTTTGCATAAACCAGTATAGCCGGCTTTCGGGTTTAAAGGGTAAAAAATGCAAATAATAAAAAAATGTAAATAATAAAAAAAACGTACAGGATAAGAAAACAAACGCAGCATACATGCTGATATACATTATTTTCCTAGGAGTCAAATATACAGTCATTATACTACATGTAGGTTCCATTAGAAGTCTGCACTCATATAATTAATTTGGGGTTTACAGTGGAACCCCTCTAAACCGGACACCCTTTGAGCTACGCTTATGACACGATCTTACATGAAAGTGAACGGTGTCTATACATGTACAAACGGCGTTTTTCTCCGACCACATAAAACTGGTGATATTTCCGTAGTTGTCACCATTACTCCACAATTCGTTGTGTTGGAGACTTCTATATATTCTGTGGACGTGTATAAACACAACTCACTTTTTTGAGGGCCGTACAGTCAAGATGTCGATATTCCCGACTCTCGCTGAACTGACAACTTTATTGAAGCCTCTGATGAAGGGAAACGTTGACGAACCTCTGTTTCGTATCCACAACGGTCGATATACCTTCACAATGGAGATCAACTGGCGATACCAACGTAGGGAGCCAGCTCCGCCCGCCACGAGAAAGAAAACCTACAACAAAGGATTTGGCGGGAAAAAAGAGGCCCTTCTGCACCTGATATTTCTTCATACTCCTCCGTGGTGATCGGCTCCACTCCAAGAACACCGCGGACTCCACCCTGGGTTCAAGATGCTCCAGGATCAGGATCAGTCTCCAGACTTCCAGACGTCTTTGAATCCGATTGATGTGGGGTCCACCACGGGGTCACCAGTGGCCAACCATGCCACGACTCCACCTACGCCACCTACGCCACCGCCACCAGATCATCCTTCCCTCGACTACACCAACCCGCCGGATGAACAACCTAGACTGGATATCATCATGCCGGACCCGGACAACATCAACATCTACATCGCCAACACAGAAGTCAGTGGTGATGATCAGCCTACATACACCATCGTCGCACCAGCGCGCTGCCATGTAACCAGCGAACCGGCAACGTCGACCCGCCCGGGATACATGATGATGAGGCTGCATGAAAGCATGGCACAAGAGGACACGAAGCTCAAGCTAAGCGATCTCAAGTACCTGGTCGAAGTTTACCAGACGCCTCGCCTTATTGATGAAATTGATCACTGGGTGAAAACTGGATCCGCCAGTTATTTCGACGGAATCAAGTACACCAAGATGTCCAACAGGAAGGCGATTGCCAAGATCATCAGGAGTATTACACCCATAAAGACCATCGAGGCGTGTCGAACATTTTTGTTCGACGCCTACAACACTATGGCGGAAGATGGCAGAAGGATGCACATCCACTAGTGCCCACAAGGGGAGACGCCCAGCAGGGCCACTGGTACAGGGGAGAGGCTGGTTCTACCCAGGATCCCCTTTCGACCCCGGGGTAACCCGGGGGAGATAAACAAACCGCCCTTTTTAGGCGCATAGGTCTGAACCCGTTCTAGGTCACGAATTGTGGCCAACAGGGTTGACCTACTTTAACGCGCACCTGCCAATTTCACTTTCGATTTTTTATGACACCTTAAATTGCTTCAAAATTACTTTTCTAAATTCGGCTATTTTTGTACTTATATGTCCGGGTATGGAAGGCCTTCGAGCCAATTCCCACCCTTAAATATAAGGTAAGTAATAAACACCATTATGGGAATAGGCGACGAACTGGACCTCACAAACCGTGACCCGAATAACCTCAATGATCATCTTAAGGTAAGACCGTTTTTGCTGTTTGTGAGCAGCTTGATTTATTTAATATATGCCTGTGGCTGGAGAAATGAGGCTTATGGGATTCGAGACGAGTGTGGCTGCTGATCAAATAGCAGGTTCATGTAGCATGATAACGATATGTATTGCTTGTTAGAAACGTGACGGGTGCTTCCTTGATGGGATGGCGAACAGTGCAGATCCTGATCAGACTGTGCGGGGACAATATTAAAATATTGTAATTATAGATTTGTGTCTTATTTCTGGACCCATTTGTACCTGAAACAAATATTTATAATACTGAAAAATAACCAGAGGTGCAAGCCTTAGTTTTTCTGGAATCGATGATTTCTAAGTGTATTTATATTTTTAAAGAAAATGTCTTTCCAAATATGATATTTATAATCATTTCGCAACGAAAATATTTACATATTCCTTACTAGACTAATACGTACATTGCACGCTTTCGTTTGCAATTCGATCAAAATGAAATGATGCGATTGGTTGGTATGTCATTTTCAGTGCATGAAGTGGAAAAAAACACATTGACATCATCCTAAGCGACTGAGAAAATAAAAAGAGAAATGACCACTCAACTTTTCTTTTAACAAACCACATTTGTTTCATGCTACCCACCGGTACATATATTCTTTACTATTTTGTTTATTGTTGTCTTCACTTTATACGCGTATCTGAGCAGGACGCTCATTCTTTGCCCTTTGCTGCAATTGTACAAAAACGAATAGTGGCGAATTCAGGGGCCCGTTTCACTAAACTTCGTACGACTAAAATGTTCGTAAGTGCAAACTTTGCACTTACGAACATTTTAGTCGTACGAAGTTTAGTGAAACGGGTCCCTGATTATGATAGTCTGTAAATGTTACATTAACAGTTCAATCAATTGAAATTTACAGACGATCCTAAATTTGCACATTTTTGTTTAGTGAAACGGCCACCTGGTACTTGAACGCACATGCATGTATACATAAATAGTATCTACACTTGTCATAAACGTTATAATGTTCGTTTCATCAGCGATATATTCCTCCTTAGTGTACCTCATTTGAAACGTTTTACTTGATATTGACGGTTATTCCATCATGAACGAATAATATTGTTGTGACCGACCAGTTGGCAATTTGGCACTGTATTTACAAAGGTAAATATTCCACTGTATTTGCGTCAGATAATTGCAGAATTACGTCGGTTCATAGTCTTGTTTATTTAACTTACTGCGATGTGAATATAAGGCCATCAACACCATATACTAGTATAGTCCGCCTGTCCCGTCTAAAGCGACCACAGATTCCATAACCCCAATTGCACAGTCACATATGTAGCTATGACTGGAGAAATGGGGCTTATGGGTTGTGTGACCAGTGTAGATCCAAGTCGGCATCCACATCCGCACAGTCTGCTCAGGATCTGCACTGTTCGCCATTCCATCAATGAAACACCCGACATGGTTCTCTAATTTATCGTTATCAAGCTACACGAGTGTGCTATTTGAACAGGAGTTACACTGGTCACAAATCCCATAACCCATATTACTCCAGTCACATATGTACGTCTATAATATAACTACCTCATCTGCAACATCTGATGTGCCAACCTCTCCACTTTCACTGTATGTGTTTCAAACCACCACACACCCCGTCTGTCCCGTCTCATGAGCCAACGTCTCCATTTTTAGATCCAGTTCGAGGTGAATATAATTCAATCACCACCACACACCCGTCTGCCCCGTATCATGTGCCAACGTCTCCACTTTCAGATCCAGTTCGAGGACATCCTAGCGGAGCGGGAGGGCGTCCACAGCATCGACTGTGTCTGGAAACTCTCGCACACCTGCTTCACCTGCTGGCTCAACATCTGCTACAAGATCTCCACGCTCTTCTTCGGCATCTGTATCGCCGCCGAGTGGGGCTGTGAATTCGCCAGCGTCGCCTTCTGGCACGTCTGGTACATCACGCCCTTACTGCGCATGCTCGAGATCAACTGTAGCGTTCTGAAGAAGCTGCTGCAGTCGTGCACCACGTGTTGTATAGAGCCGTGCTGCGAGGCGTGTGGCGGATTCTTCCACCACTTTAAGAAGTAGCCGTAGGCTGGGCGCTGCTCCGAGATGCGACTCAATTTCGTGACGTTCTGCAAACTGTTGTTCCGATTAGTACCTTGATTGAAGACGTCAGTGGAAGAAGGGGGCTAACTCCCTCATTCTGTCAACTGTTGTGTCGTTTCGATTTTTTTCAATTGAAGATACCCGCTGGAAAGCCTTTGGTGCAAAATAATTTAACTTAATATGGTAAAAATTGCTAATGCTTTTTATATGAAATCTCCAAAGAAGTATCAATGGCACACTAATGTAAATTTAAATGGAAGAATCACTCATGCTTAAAGAACTAGAGATTGGACACCATTTCGCAATAACTATATATTAGACTAGTATTTTTACATCTTTTTAAATTATATTTGTCTCAAATGATGGCTCAGATTTTTAATATGTGTGTTTTCGCTTTATTGACTGGAAATAACGTACTAATCAAACGAACTGATTTATTTGTTCAAATGAATTGACTCTGAATTTTACCTTCTTGCATGTTTCGACCATGATGCATGCTTAGCAGTATAACTAGCGGCGATAGTAGTTTTATTATTGGTAGTTTGCTTGCATACATGCTTAATAACAGAACTCGTGGGCGGTAGTTGTATAGTGTACATTGTACTTGCAATTTGCTTATGGTGATTGCGTATTTAGTGGATGTTTTGATTAGTAGTAGAACTAGTGGAGATTGGAGTTGTATTGTACGTTGTATTTACAGCCTGCTTGTACACCACCGCCTGTGCTAATCTTGCCAATATCTGTTAAATTATTTATTTTCAAAATACCGGAATGTTGTGCATAAACTCGTACAGCTTGATTGGCTGAGCCTGAGCTGTCTTACAGCTCAGCCAATTAAACTTATTGCGAGTTGATATTGTCAATATATGGTTAGAAACGTTGACATCTGGACAAGATTAACGCAGGCACATGCGTAGCGATTGTGTATTTAGTGCATGCTTAGTTTTAGAATTGTGGTGGAATTGTATTGTACTTGAGGTGTGTGGTTATTGTATAGTTTAGTGCATGCTTAGTTTAGTAGTAGAACTAGTGGTAATGACAATTGTATTTGAAGTGTATGTGGCTGTTTTAGCCTGTAGTTTAGTGCATGCTTAGTTTTAGAATTGTGATGATGATAATTTTATTGCATAGTACTTGGTGTAGTTTAGTGCATGCTTAGTTTACTAGTAGAACTAGTGGTAATGAGAGTTGTATTTGAAGTGTGTGTGGCTGTTTTAGCCTGTAGTTTAGTGCATTCTTAGTAGTTGCGGTGGTGGCATATTGTAGTGGTGGTTGTAAGTTACGTGTGCTTGGAATTTAGTTGTGTAGCGTAGTGCATGCTTAGTAGTGGTGGTGGTATAATGTGGGTTGTTGTACGTTTTGTGTGCTTGTTTAGTTTTTTTAGTACATGCTTAGTTTTCAATGGTGACGGTGATGTTTGTATTTGCGGTGTTATTATGGTGGCTGTCGGTTTTGGTGCATCGTTTGTAGTTTTAACCCTTACAGTGCTGATTAAATGTTGTCGTCTGCTGTTATTGTTATTGTTATTTGCCTTTGTTTTCATCATGAACATGGTTTGACAACACTTGAGAATCATTTCCAATGGAAGTGATTCTAAAGTCTTGAGAAAGAAGACAAAATAAAACACAACAGCAGACGACAATTTATGTTTCCCGCTTTCTAAGGGTTAATGTTGATGCAACCAACGGCCTTTTGATGTGATATGTAACTGAATCTGCTCACACTGAAACTTGCATTAAACCGCGAATACCACACATGTTTCACTTCTTACAGAAACACATCACATGACTGTGTAGTTTACAAATCTGGCATTATGTCCAGACTGGTTGATATAAGGTCCTTTCTATGTGAGCTTGTTTAGTTTTGTCTGTGATATTATATGTTGGTCTAAGACCGATGTAATATCTTATATTTATTGTTAAGTTTGAATAGAAAATATAAAAAATACTATAAAAATATATACATGAATTATACATGTGTGTAAAGTAATTGGTGTGTGCATTATATTAACATGAGTATATGTCAGCATGCGTGTGTAGTTATGTACGTGTATATGTGCAGATATATGTATTTAGGTGTGTGCTTTTGTGTAGGTATATAGGTATGTGTGTGTGAGATTTGTATGTTCTTGTTCATAAATCCGTCCATAACTTACTGCTTACTCCATGTATTTCAATATTCACCATATTCATTATGACACAGGTCATGTGATTTTGCACATCTGCGTAATTTCATAAAATACGTTTACAAAAGTTACAATATTTGCTGTAAATGGCGTCAAGATACATGCGGTACTCTGAATATGTTATCAACTTTATGTATGAAAAACATTGTAACTTTTGTAGACGTATTTAATGAAATTACGCAGATGTCCGAAGGTACAAAATCTCATGGCGTGTCTCATTTACGTAGTGTTATTTACACTATTTAAAAACTATTTTTCCAATGTATCATTTACCAGTATGTTATGTAGTTTTTCATAGAACGCCTATATTCTCGTGAATAGTTACAGGCGTTCTATAATTACAATCGGTCGATGGGCCGAATGGGGTTCGCTGCCGAAAACTTCGTAAAATGAAAGTCTGCCAATACCAACAAGCTATACGTTAGTTCAATATTGAAACATGCTAACACCTGTAAACATTGATAGGTTATATTAAAATAATAATACGCATGTAATTTGCAAAACATAGCTTCCCAATGAAATTTAGTTTAGATTATCCCGTATGGAGCCTCATTTAGAACGTGTGGTACACATATAGTCATTATTTGAACCTTTTTACTAAACGCCATAGTGTCATGTGTCCAATTTATTGGACACAGGACACTTTTTTTTAATGTAATATACCAACCAATAACAAATTTACGTTTAAAAAGCCAGCTATTTGTTGTTAAATGCGATTGTATTTTCATTGTGACGTCATACTATATTTCGTGTTAATTATGGTTAATTATAGTTACGCTATAAAAAGTAATTCTGAAAATAAAATCTTTTAAAAGGTATATACGTTTGCTATATCCACAATTCAATCAACTAATAACATACATGCATAATATAAGGAAGTGAGTGTTGTCATTATCTATTTGTTACTGGCTTTATTTTAGTTTACCTGCCAAACGCGTAATACTACAATGATTGGTCATATTGCCATTACACGTACTGGTCCAAGCCAGAAATGATTGCTGTCTTCATTGTTGATAAGCTCTAAATACGGAAATACAGATACTCATTGTGTACTCGACGATTCGTGAATGCTACAGACGTACATTTCTACAAATTTGCTAAAGTTGAGAGGACAATACGGCGACAGCCAAGACGCATCAATAATTGACCTACATTTTACATAAGTCTACTACTACTAGTACTACTAGCTGCCAGACACGAAACATTCGTTTCAGGTAGGAATTATTTCTTTATTACTGTTGACCAATATTTGAATCGTGCTGACTTCGACAGCACTTTCAACCACAGGGCTACTAAAATAATTCCATTGTATTCAATCTAACATGAATTCAAGTGGGTGGGTGATATTTAACATTGCCTGTGCTTTTAACAATCATTAATGTGTCCAAAAAAACACACACACATGTGCCGAGTCATTGGTTTTCGCGACCAATGTTGTTTCCACAATTGTTGTTTAAATAGCTAATTACTAATTTATGGTGCATCTCGGACTCTGTGTGTTTGTGGCACCTCGATATTTGTAGATTCACTTTGAATATATGTTTTCAGTCCAACAAGTCAATTCATGATCTAAAATTTTAGGCTATTATCTGTTATCTATTGTCTATATAGGCTTTTAGCCACTTAAAAAAGATACTACTTTCATCCCTCCCCCACCCCCCGAGAGTCAAATGTGTTTAAAAAAAACTGTAACAACAGTGATAAGTAAAAAATTGAGGTGTGCGAATCCAGGTACACTGCATTTGCTCAGCGGTGACTTTTCCCCGAAATATCATGAATATAGGCCGGTGCAGTATTTCTATTAAGTAAGTGTACCCGGCTTCGCACCGTGTATGTGGCTTTGCACACACCAATATTTTACATGTCTGATTATTCATGTTGTTTTCTTAAGACAAGTGTTTTCAGAAAGTCACGCTTTACACGATTTAGAAAACTATAACAACAGTGACCAAACAAGTAAAAAAATTGAAGTGCAGTATTTGTATTAAGTATTTGTATTGCAGTGGGTGCACGGGCTTCCTAAAATTTATTTGTACACAGGGTACCCATGTTTGGTCTGGGGTGGTGATGAGGGACTTCTTTGCTTCATTGGGGTGACCTCACGAAATATGGGCGGGGGTGGAGACTGTATGTTTGTTGGGATTACAATCGTGTCTGTTAATTCTGCGCACCTAATAATAATTTTCGTGAAAATGTCCATATTCAGTCTAAATTCCCTGAACATTCAAGGCAGTTCTTAGCCGAGATAATCACGGCTAAACAGATGGCTTTTACTATTTCATCTGTCGTCTATTATCTGTATCCGCCTAGCGGAGACCCAGCCAAATTTGATCAAAATATCAGTCCATTTTGTCCTTGAGTTTTGCGAATAATAAGGGAATACAATGATAACCAATGTCGATATATTTGCATGTGTATTATTGGTTTATGAAGCTTTTTTTAACATATCTGTTGTTGATCTATTAATTTAGTAAGCAGGACCACTAATCATTTTGATCATGTTCTGAATAACTTTTTACCAAACTATCGGAATGGGATAAAATTGTGACTTCTAAAGTATACCGTTAATCAGCTGATTTATTCCAAAATCAACATAATTTATTCTGACGTAAGCTGGGCAAAACATTACGTGAATTGTGCATTAGCCGTTGCGCAGAATTAGCCGAAACGACATTTTTTATATGCAGATCAGAATGTCAGTTTTCATTGGTTTGATACATGTACAGATATGTATGTCAGTGATTCTATATTTTATGTACATCTGGTGTCCCGGTGTAATTTACTGACAAATCACACAATTTATAAGGAAAATTATTGTTTTTTCAGTAAAGAAAATATGTATAATACCAATCCATTAAGAAAACAGTATTTACAATTATTTTTATGTGTGTTTAATTATTATTTTCTGTTGTTGGCATATGTATGGTGCACCAAATGGGCATGTCCCGATCATCAATCAGCACAGCTAGTTCACAAGCCCGTAATTCTCAAATCTTGTCCATTTGTACTTTACTATACATTGCATCTGAATTAAAATAGTTTAACATTGACATTAAACTTATTCTGCAATAAATTTGCCTTTTGTTGTCAAAAATACTGACGTTAATGTATCAGTACTGTATACTAGCTGTCCCGCGAAATCGAATCATTACCGTTACGCTGAACAAAAAATGTAAAATCAGAGTAACCTCCCTTTCCTACTCTCAGCTACTAATGCAATGAACACTGTTTATGGGCGCCCGATTTATAAATAAACACGGTGGTAACACAACTTAAGTCATTGCCGAGAACGAGGCCGGTCTGTATTCGGAATTTTAAGGTTACACATTACATGCATCATTACCGTTCACGGTTTATACACGTCAATTAGATATAAACCAGGTCCCATCAGTTGTCGGTCAGTAATGGCACATTTATTCAGACCTACAACATTTATATATCAGGATTTAATTAGTAAAAGCTCTGAAACAACAAAAACAGACACAGCTTCAAGGAGTGTGGGTTTCTATTGGCAATCACATTAAAAGTAAACACTAACTTGACAATTAACTATATTGTACAGCAGATTCAAAGTATAAATATGTTTGTTATATATGCTGTATTAGTATTTTAAATAAATGGAAAGTCATTATCGTTACGTTTTGTCATTACATTTACATAATCATTGCCGTTACGCCCATATTTTTGGAGGCTGTGCTATTAATTAAATGTAGCTTTATAACGATGTTTGGTACATGTGGTGAAACACGGCATTCTGTTAGTTGCCAAGCTATTTTGTTTTGCTTAACTTTACTGATTCATATTAAATACATGTTGTTGGGTTACCATAAATGAGAAATTCCACGACTTGCTACTAAATTTCTCTGTTTCGCACTAATACAATTAGCTTACCATATTCTTGACACTTTTCTAAATAGATGCCCCTTCAGTTGTATGTTTTATGCCGTTGAAAAGGAAAAAATGTAAATGTAAAGCTATATTTACGTCATGTAAATGTACGTAACGGAAATTACATTTCTGAGACACCTGGTCCCTTGAAGTGAAAATAAAAAAAAAAAAATGACGAGAACAATTGGCTATACTATTGTAAATGTAACAACTGGACTGTCACCCAATGGAATAAACACAGTTTAATGAATTATTGGTTCTACATCGAAACTAGAAAAACGACACCAATATGTACATAAAATAGAGAATCACTGATGTCTCATTATTATTGAACCATGTTATTGTAGTTGCGAATAATAACTCTTGCAATCTACTCTTGTACCGTCTGTAGCAGAGTTACTATTCCATTCATACATGTAGGCTTCCTCTACATAATAGCTAATCAGATCTGATTTACACTTTAGTTGTTAATTGTGACACAATTTGTATATTTTCCATCTGAAAAAAATATTATAAAAGTAATACGTATGGATCACGATTTGCCTGGTTTGGCCCTCAGGTACGTTTTCATCTTTCGCTCTTTCTGTTACCTGGGAGTTGAATTGGGTTATTGCCCATTATAGAAGTAGTAAGATTATTACTGATCCTACTGCTTTTGGGAGGGGCCATGTGATTCTGGTGTGGCGAGGACCTGGCATCAGATCATGATCATCCTGATTTCAGGGCTGAGTATATAGTTCTTTTATTGTAAATATTCATTTCTGATTTTAGGATTTCCCCCCCCCCCCATTTGTACATGTACTTGAACATGTACTTGTACAGGTAATATATGGGATTTATTACTAAACCCATTGACCCGGCCTTAAATGACCGCATCTGTTTGATAGGCCGTTAGAGACCCCAACAAACAAATAAATGATATATGTAGGCTTCCTCTACAGAATAGCTAATCAGATCTGATTTACACTTTAGTTGTTAATTGTGACCTAATTTGTATATTTTCTATCTGAAAAAAAAACTATTATAAAAGTAATACAAAACTTTACGTGGGTGGTGGTCGGGAGAACGAGACGACGTAAATTAACGGTAGTGGTTCCTCCATATAGGAATCACTATTTGCCTGGTTTGACCCTTCAGTACATTTTTATCTTTGGCTCTTTTGTTACCTGGGAGTTGAATTGGGTTATTGCCCATTATAAAAGTAGTAAGATTATTACTTATCCTACTGCTTTTGGGAGGGGCCAAGTGATTCTGGTGTGGTGAGGACCTGGCATCAGACCAGGATTATTCTGATTTCAGCGCTGAATATATAGTTTTGTTATTGTAAATATTCAGTTCTGATTTTGGGATTCCCCCCCCCCCATTTGTACATGTACGTGAAAAAATACATGTACTTTTTCTTTTTATATGAAACGTGAATTTCGTCACTGATATCAGGGGCGATAACCGTGTTTCCATTAAAGGCTAATGGAAACTATATTCTGTCTGCTTAGTTTTGTTATGTGCACTATGATCGTACTTTATAATGTGTCAATACAAATATTTGTTCGGGTGACACATTTAATTGGTATAAATAATTTAAAAATGTCATGTCTCATTTGCATATCAAAATAGCCTGATACCACCACGAGTCACTATCAGTAAAATCAATATTACTAAATGATTATATGTGCATAGTGGGCCTGCATGCACTCGTAATTTTTAAAACTGGCGGAATACATGTACCGTAGTTACACAATTATACACTTATTTAATTCTTATAGGCAAACTGTTATGCCTACTAGATGGGACCACAGGTTGAAGTACATTGTAACGGACCGAGGTCTATAAATGAATTAAATACGCCTAAAAACGTCCATAAAAGAAGAAAAGAAAAAGCTAAAAAAAGTTTTGTTACTCCCTCTATAACACACACATATATTACCTCGGTCCGTTACTTTAACCTGTGGATGGGACCCCAACTTTAGCTGCTACATGTAATTTTCGAACCAGATCTCTTATTCACTATTCTGCAGAGGAAGACTATGAATGGAAACGTAACTCTGCTACGGACAGTACGTACGGTTGTAGATTTCAAGAGTTACTGTTCACAACTATGAACAATGTGGCTTACTCGCTTACCACATTTATCCAAGTGTTGTGAGTTTGATGCCCGGGTGGGATGTAGTTCTCTAAGCACTGTTTCATGTTGGAAAGTTGCGGAGTCATTTGCTGAGTAATGGTTATACTGGTAAGTTACATTCAATAAAAGGCTAACCATGTACATAATAGTGTTTGATTGTTTGTTTCAGGGAAGCCGTCTACAGATCTTAGCCATCTGGATTATTCGTCGAGCCTCTTCAACTTCACCCTGCAGTCGAGGCAGACACCAGGGCTATTGAGATAGTATATGGGCGGTCCCAGAAGAAGCAGATAAGGCGGAAATTGTTTCTCATTCTGCTGTTGAAGGACAAAGGCCACCAGAAGAATCGCTGCCCGAAGACACTACTCCACCTGGGAAACAAGTTGCCAAACACTCGCGAAATGGGAACTGATCCAGTTCCTGACCTACACGAAGCAAAATATAGCGTTAAGCTAAACAAAATGTATTTACTCCATGTGTGATATATGGGAGTAAATAATTTGTTTAGCCTATTTTATTTCACTTATTGATGTTTTTAGGTATATTTAATGTATTTATAGGTATTGGTCCGTTACTTTAACCGGTGGCTGTGACTGGAGAATGTGGTTTATTGGATTTGTGGCCAGTGTAGCTCCTGATCAAATAGTACACTCTTGTAGCCTGATAATGATGTGGCTTGCTAGAAGCATGATGGATATTTCATTGATGCAATGGTGAACAGTGCAGATCCTGTGCGGATATATGTATCTACACTGGTCGCAAATCCCATAAGCCCCATTTCTCCAGTCACAGACACATATTTGAGCAAATTTAAAAATCCTACCGCCAACCTAGAGTGATTAGCATTTAAGGTATTGCATTCAATCGTTGATTCATACGTTTCTGTTTAATAATGTCCACAGTCTATAAAGTCTATATTTGGTTGGTTTCACATGGTTTCAGTTATCTTCGCAATAAAGGATTTTACTTGAAACATCCAGAATAGACCAAAGACAAACTTTGTAGACTTTCGAAGGGAAACGAAAATTTACGAATTAATGATGTATTTTTGTGCTATTATCATGATTATAATTGAAATCAATGCCCAATGGTCAAACTTGTAACAAATTACATGTGTACAATAAATTTCGACTTCGAAATTTGACTTCGAATGATATGGTGCAATTGGTTGATATTGGTCATTTGCAGTGCATGATGTGACAAACAACATATTGAGGCATCATCTGTAACACAGTGCCTTCAATCATGATTCATACCCAGGCATACAAAGTATGTCGAGGTGTATATAGTTTTTGTATTTTCGTCCATGCGTAAGATTTGCGTTAAAGGTTTTTGGGTACCCATTATATCTGCAACCGTAAATCGCATTGAGTTGAATCTTCATATACTTCTTTATCGTCATTCATATTTTTTATACTGTAGCACACCGATGTGGCTTTCCTGCACAAGGTCAAATTACTTAAAGTTTTGAAATATTTGCATCAAACATGTCAAAGTTTTTAAGTACACAATGTCTCTGCAACCGCAAGTCGGGTTGACTTGAAACTTCATATATATACTTCTTTATGAAGTTAGAAGATCAATATTTTCTTTCTATAGCCCTGGTGGGTGCATGTGATGGGTAATTTAACAATCGCGATTCATCCTTACCGGAAATCCGACTGGAGACCTGGTTTGGCCCTCACATACGTCTTTGGCATTTTGTATGTGACAGTTGAATCTGGTTATATCTCTTGTGTGAGTATTACGAATTATTCGTAATCCTTTTTTAGGGAAAGGGGCCAAGTGACTTTGGTTGTGGTGGTATGGACCTGGCTTCCAGTCAGGTTATTTTTAATTTTTTCAGGGCTGACTATATTTTTTCTCGATGAAAATATTCCGTTCAGATTTTGGGATTTTCCCCCCAATGCAGCAGGTTAATACAGGATCGAACCCGTTTGCCCAGCCTTATATGACCTGAGCTGTTAATAGGCCGTTAAACACCAATAAACAAACAAACAACTTTGGCATTTGGTATCCGACAGTTATATCCTTTATGTGAGTATTAGACCATAGATGTTGATAGGCCGTTACACACCATTAAACAAACATTCTATAGCCCACTCATACGGCTTTCATGCACACGGTGAAGGTGAAATTACTTTGAAACTTGCGTTAAATGTTTTGAAATATATGCGTTAAAGTTTTAAGTAAACAATTTCTCTGCAACCGTAAGTCAGATTGAATTGAAACTTCATATATTTGTCTATCAACAATCAACATCCATATTTTCATTTTATAGCCCACGCATGTGACTTTCATGCCCAAGGTCATGGTCAAATTGTGTTAAATGTTTTGAAATATTTGCATTAAAGTTTTAAGTACACAATTTATCTGCAACCGTATGTTGGATCGACTGGAAATGTCACATACTTCTTTATCAACAGCCATATTTTCATTCTATATCTCACCTAAGCGGCTTTCATGCCACAGGTCAAGGCCAAATGAATTTGCTGCGGCCGAGGGTATGTGTGAGACCCCGCTCACTTGCTCTAGTCCTTAAAAGCAAGAATAACATATCTTACCATACTGATTTCTTTTGTTTTTTTCGGATACATGTACTGATTTTGTGTCCCGAGCATAACTGGAATTTCTTTTTGTATATTTATCACAACTCTTGCCTCACTAAGTAATATTCCAGTGTTCTCCCTTTGTTTTTTCACGCATTGATTTTGTATCTGGCACATGGCGATATTTCAAATTTGACCTAATATGGTCCTGATATATATCAAATCGAAGGTATCGTGGAGACAATCACTCTGGATAATTTTTTTGTCAAAATCGGATGATACATCATACAAGATGGCCGCCGACAGGTCATCCTTTAATTATAGATTTCGTCTTCTTCTCATGTACCGTTTGGCCGACGCTAGTCAGACTTCACAGTTGTGGTGCGTGGGTGAAGCATTTTTATATTTGTTAAAATGGAGGTTGTCGCATAATCCAAGATGGCCGTCGTAGAAAATTTGATAAAATTCTTAAAAAATCATATCAACTATGTTAATTTTACATTATTATTATTTTTACATCAAGCTTGAATTGCCACTTTGATATCTAGGGTGATAACATTGACTCTTTAAAATGTTAATGGAAACAACTATTTATTCTCTCTATTTATCTTTTGATGTGCAATGATCATATTTTGTAATAAGAAGTCAATACAAATATTTATTCAGGTGACACATTTAGTTGATATAAATAATTTAAAAATGACCTGCCTCATTTACAATCAAAATAGCACGATGATACAACCTATCAGTAAACCTAAGATTACTAAGTGAATATTTCTGTGTAGCGGGCACTCGTATTTTTTAAAACTGTTGGAATAGTTACACAATTATACTTATTTAATATTTAATTCCTATAAATAACACTTTGTGCCAAACAGATGGGACCTCAATTCAAATCATGATTTGCAACTTTGCTGAAGGATGTCTGCCACCCAGTCATTAAGTGCAAAGGCACGACACTTGTCTTATCAGCTCATTCACAAACATCACATCATACAAAACACTTGTCACATGGATTCACCAGTGTTGTACAGTACAAAGTCCAGTGACATGGTGTGTAATTGCATCCCGTAACATTTGGTCAGGTGTGTATTTTTTTACTTTAACCTACGTTTTCTGGGGGAAATAACTACCTGTATAATATATGTGAAAATCACTACAATGGAAGAAATTGAATGTATGTTCTCGCACCCCCTTCCAAACTCCATTCACAATTCACACCCCCTCTGCATGAATCTTGCTACTCCACTGCAATGCAAAGTCGCAGAACAATTTTTGACATACAACCGTTTGAATGTGTACTTGTGTGTGTGTAATATTTCTCAGACTTTTTCAAGGCAATGATTTCTGTTTCGATGTAATGTATGACCTGTCGTGAATTTCACTCACAAGTTCATATTGGTGCTTGTAGGAGTATTTGATATCCAGTATACATTTTCCATGGCTTTCACATTCTATAAAACCGTCTGGAGTTTCGACAATGAAATGGAGAAATGGCAAACATTTTCATGTGTCTGATGTGGATTGATTTCTGGTACTCATATCTTTGGCTTATAACGTCGTTCAAATTGTACTGCGTCAATTTTATCGAATTTAAGATTGCATATTTCATGACTTTCTTCAAAACGCCAGTTTTAGAAGTTGAAGGTTTTAGGATTTTTATATCATGCACTGCAGTGCCGGTGATAAGTCGCTAGGTGGCGTTGCCAAGTCGGACTGTTGTACTGTGCACCGAAACAAACCGCCAGTGGACGCGTTACACTATGTTTGCAATGTAATCTCCCTGGGTAAGTTTATAGATCGCGGCTCAGTCAGCGTGCGACTAGATTTTTTTTGTTTTTTTTAGGGGAAAGTACCAAAATTTGGAAAATTGGGCCCACGCAATATTTAAAATTGTGCCATGTCAATTAAAGGTGGTGCAGGATGTTGAATGTAATATCTTTATAATGGAAAGACAGAGTTTAATGAAACATAACGCAGTAAATGCTTAACAGGTTGCCAATTAGTATCCCCTCGCCGATAGGCAAGAGGTGGTATATCGTTAGTCCATGTACTGCGTACATGTACGTATGTACGTACGCTAGTAACACCTTTCATTTTTCAATAACTGCTTCCACGATTTTGATATTATTTGACCATGATGTGTGTCTATGGATGGAGCATGGATTAGCATATGAGTAGACTCATATGACCCACGTTCGACCGCCCAAGGTCACGGAGTACTTTTTTATTATCAAGGCTGCCAGCGAGGGGATTAGCTTCGTTTAATGATACCAGTGCGAGGGGATTAACTTCATTTAATGATGCCAGTTCTTGCATTATGGTATAGTTTGCTTTAATCTAACAATTTTCTGGTTTTGACGAAGAATTGGTTACCATGGATGTCAATAAAAATCTTAAGAAAGTGAATGTAAGAAATAAACGGTACTTGATTCTTCACGACAGTTATAGGTTATCGTAAAGAACTTTTAGAGCACCCATACCGGTACGTCACTTCTATGGTGTGATACATATCATCGAACCGGTATGTCACTTCTATGGTGTGATACATATCATCGAAATCCGTCCGTTTGCTTGGAAAAGTTTCAAAAAAATTTACTGTAAAAATGACATCACAGAATACGTCACGTCGGAAAAGCAGGTTCTGAAACCACTGATCCCATACCCTGAGATCTATTACTTTACATGCTACTTGCAAACATGTAGTTGGCCTCAATAATAATAACATACACTCAAAGCGTTCTTTTATAATATGATCATTCATGTTATAATTGTTCTTGTTATTAGTTAGGACTGCCTACTAGTTTCTTAGCTAGATCTAAATTTATATGAACAACCACCGTTTCCAATGTAATCAAGATTGTAATTTTCAATATTCACCATATTCATGTAATTTTATTTACACTGTTTATTTACATAGTTTTCCAATTATAACTTATACAATAGTTTATAACTTACCAGTGTGTAATGTAGTCGTTCATTAGTAATGACTGCATACATGGTGAGTTGGTAGTTGCCAGTTTCTTGGCTAGATCGAAGTTTAATTGGTTACCTTGGCAACAGTGGTTGTTCATATTGGTATTTTACCCTGTGATGTGATATGTAACTGAATATGTTCACATTGAAACACACCTTATACCATGGATATCAAACTTGGTACAGCCATGCATGCCTCCACTCCAATCAAACATTTCTGTTCCCTGAGGATTGATTGGTTGTCCACGTGGTTCAAGGTCATTTGTATGCAAGCTTGTTCAGTTTTGTCTGTGATAATGTATTGAGGTTCAAACCCCATCGAACAACTTACCTGTATATATTATTGTTAAGTTTGAATACAAAATATAAAAAAATACTATAAACATATACATGTATACATGAACTGTACCCGTGTAGTTAGTTGTGTGTATGTGTATGAACGTGTATGTCTGTATGTTCAGAAGTGCGTGTGCATGTGTGCAAAAAAGTATTTGAATAGAAGATGTACGTGTGTACATTTGTGTTTGTGTTTGTGTGTGTGAGATTTGCTTGTTCTTGTTCATAATTCCGTCCAAAATTTACACTGTTTATTCCATGTATTTCAAATTTCACCATATGCGTGTCATTTTATTTACACTATTTATACACATTTTTTACCAGTTATAACTTACCAGTATGGTATGTAGTCTTCATTAGTAAGGACTGTATATCAGTTGGTAGATGTCAGTTTCTTGGCTATATCTAAATTTACATGAACAACCACCATTGCCAAGGTAACCAAGGAACATTGGTTACCTTGGCAACGGTGGTTGTTCGTGTTGTTCGTTTACCCTGTGATGTGATATGTAACTGAATCTGCTCACAGTGAAACACACCTTATACCATGAATATCAAACTTGGTACAGCCATGCATTCAGCTCCAATCAAACTTGGTTTCATGAGGAAGTATCTAGATTGGTTGTCCACATGATTCAAGGTCATTTCTATGGGAGCTTGTTCAGTTTTGTCTGTGATATTATAACCAACCACTTTTATTTATTGTTATAAACGAATAATTTTTTTTTATCTGTGTGGAAAATTATTGGTGAGTTTGTATTTACACGAGTATCTACGGGGCGCCAAGTGGGACATGGCTCAATTTTGTCAACAAAATTCATTTTTGTACCTATAAACTTGACAGAAACAAAACAAAATTAAATATATACTGATTTTGTCAACAAAATTTACTTTTGTGCCACAAAACTCAATTCTGTGTCACAAAATTCATATTTTTGCAACAAAACTCAATTCTGTGTCACAAAATTCAATTATGTGTAACAAAATTCAATTCACTGTCACAAAATTCAATTCTGTGTCACAAAATTCAATTCTGCACACGCATGTAAGAAAGACTACCATTGGTCAGAAACTGGACTGGAGAAATGGATCACAGTCGCCGATCAGCGATCCAAAATGGCGTCTGTTTCAGAGAACGCTGAATGAAACACACTTGTTACTGCTCTGTAGCTTAGTGTTGCAAGGTATTCTTACTGTTTAAACGTATACACGGGGTGCTAGCAAGGTCCCACGATAAAATGGTATCGTGTGGTGGTGCGGCGGAATAGTTGATGTGTGTACACGTTTCGGCTGAAGATTGCGGCGGTTTTGCGTTGCGGTTGTCCCGGTAATCATAATATAACCAAAATAACTGTCCATAAAGAAGTATAATATTGATATATTGTGTTATATTTTGGCATTGAAATATTTAAACCTGCAAGTGTACTCCACCATCTAGTAAAATGGACTGAGACCGATCTCAACCAACCAACGTAGAGATGACATAGACTATCAGTTACGCAAACTAATTTTTGTGAAGAAAACTGACTTTTGTGGACAAAACTGAATTCTGTCCCACAAAACTGAATGTTGTTCACAAAACTCAATTCTGTCTTACAAAATTGAATCCTTTATAACAAAAATGAATTTTGTATATCAGAATTTTACATAATTGGATTTTGTGATTTTTAGTGTTACACAACTCAATTTTGTCTGGACAAAATTGGTTTTTGTATCAGAATTTTACATAATTGGATTTTGTGATTTTTAGTGTTACAAAACTCAATTTTGTCTGGACAAAATTGGTTTTTGTATCAGAATTTTACATAATTGGATTTTGTGATTTTTAGTGTTACAAAACTCAATTTTGTCTGGACAAAATTGGTTTTGCACACATAATTAACCTGTCCTGCATCTGTGTGTATCTGTGTGTATCCGTAGTATCTGTGTGTGTGTAGTTATGCGTGTGTATTTGTAATGCTTGATATGTATGTGTGTGTTTGTATTTACATATACATGTATGTGTATGTGAGTGAGTGTTGCATGATCTTATTCTTAAATCCGTCCATTATTTATTGTGTTTATGCCATGTCATTCAACATTCACCATATCTACAGTTTCACTTTTGTGGATCCAAATTTCAATCTGCATGTACAACCTATTCATATGATAATCTTCGATTTACTTTTTGGTAATAATTCATCTATTACTAAGAGACTTCATACTTTCAATTTCAATTCAATTCATTAACAATTTGCTTCTCGCCACAATACACTGTCATTGGCATTGCGAGAAGAGCAAATATAATACAAGACGTACTAGTATGTACATGTACTGCATTTAAATCAACCTGAATACCCACCGTTTCCAAGGTAACTAAGGTCTATGACCTTCACCTTGTGATGTGATATGTAACTGAATCTGCTCACAATGAAACACTCCTTATATCATGAATATCTATCACGTACATTTGACTCTTACAATGCTCAATTATAGTTTGTCGTCTGCTGTTTTTCTTCTGATTTTCAATATTTGTCAATAAAAAGATGTATTGACAGCACATGAGAATCGTATCAATGGAGACGATTCTCATTTGCTGCCAATACATCTTTTTGTGAAAATAAAACAACAGCAGACGACAATATTAATTTCCCGCCTGTTATGTGTTAATCTAGTACAGCCAAGCAATCCACAGCTGACGTGAAGCTGATGGTTTTCTGACCATATATTGTGTCAGAATGGTTGATTCGATGTGGTACAAGGCCGTTTCTATGTGAGCTTGTTTAGTTTTGTCTGTTATATTCTGGTCTGAGACCCATGTAGCCACTTATATTTATAGCTAAAGTTTGAATAACAAATCTACCCGTATTTATATGTGTTGGTATTATATTGTTCCATTCCTCACATCACAGGCACATATGAGGCCAGCCATGTGAGTTTGTACATAAGAAGATGTGCGATATTTTCAAACTTGTGATATATTCCGTAAATGATGTGAAATGTGCAAGTGTTCAGAACAAATGAGGAATGGAAATATCTCAGTTTCTGTAAATATATTTCATGAAAAAAATCGCACATCTTCTTAAAAATCACATGGCTCGTTGTTTCATGTGAACCTAGTCATCAGTTTCACTGACGAAATAACAGTGCAGGGGCTGGTCTGGTTCTACACGGAGTACAAAAGTATTCAGTATCTTCTCGTGTTTCATCCGATATATAGTTGACACGGACACTGAAATGACAGCTATGGAATATCTGGAGCAAACCACACCATTAATCCTCACTACGCTGTAGACGAAAATTGTCGTCTGCTGTTTTTCATTTTTGCCATAATTCTTAACAAAACAGAAAACGGTTTTGAGAGCACATTAGAATCGTCTCCAGTGGAGATGATTCTTGTGCGCGGTCAAAACAGGTTTTTGTCCCGAAATATTGAAAATAAAACATTTCCAGCAGACGACAAAATTTAGCTCAGCGTATTAAGGGTTAACTCCTCCACTCCTAAGTAAATGGAATGGAAAATCCCATATTTGTCGGACTATTCCATTTATCAGAACCGGGTGTTGTGTTTAGAAATAAGGAAATATCCGCAAATGGTGCAGATCCTGATGAGACGGCTCGCTATGAGCCAGCTCATCTGGATCTTCACGGTTTGGTAACATTATAATAGAGGTATGTAGTATTGAAAGGGTGAATAGAATGTCGGCCGATATGTGGATGTGACTGAAAAAACAGCTATGATGGTGTGTGTACAGTCTGATCAGGATCTGCAATGTTCACCATTCTTTAGTTAACATCATGCTACTAACAAACAGCTAGCAGATCAGGGATTACATTGGCCATATTTGACATAAACATTATTTCTGAAGTCACAAATATGAGACGCGCCATGCAATTTTGTAGCTTCTGACGACTGCGTTATTTCATGAAATGCATTGACAAAATACATATACAGAAAATGGGATATTTTCCATAAATGAAGTCCAAAATTGACAAAAAAACTCAGATCTTATATTCCGCATGCACTCTGAAATGTGTGTCAACTTCTGAAGTCATTTACGGAAAATATCCCATTTTCTGTAAATATATTTCATGAAATATCGCAGATGTCCGTAGGTACAAAATCGCATGGCGCGTCTCATATGCTAGTCACGAGAACTGACTGAATGATTGGGGTTTAACGTCTGCTCAACAGCAAGGTCGCATACAGACGGGGTGTGGCGAGGCAGGTTATGTTATAAGGGTAATAACCAGATTCAACTCTCACATACAAGAATGCCAAAGACATACCCGAGGGCCAAACCAGTAGCCGATTTCATCAAAATTGCAAAGTATAATTATCTAGCAAAGTACTCTTTGAGGGAGTAATCATTTATTTTTCCAGAAATGCATTGTTCCATGTAAAACTAACGACTGCATATATTTGATGATTAAAAGTATGCATAATTATTATACTGAATGTATTACATTATCACAGCCAAAATGACTGTGATAATGTAATAAATTCAGTATATAAATTAATAAATTTATCTTTAATTTGAAAATTTCTCCTTCAAAGTATACTTTGCTAGATAAGTATACTTTGCAATGTTGATGAAATAGGCTACAGGTTTCCGGTCGAGAAGAAACCCGACCGTTAAATTACCCATCGCCTGCTCCCAACCAACCACCACAGGTTTGCTATAGGTTAGAAGACACCAAATGGTGCGAAATCGCCCAGGGTGTATACAAAAGTAGTCCGGTATAAAAAAGTAGTGCGGGTGTTTTGAGGTCACAGACACCGTTTGCTTGCAAATCTTGATCCATTACTACCCAGTTTCACTTGAGGAACATTTTGGGGTGCCTTTAACACCAGTTTTCTGCATATTTGTAGCATTTAAAAGAAAACACTGAACCTGTTGGTCACTTGATGTAAACGGAGTTTCCGTGGCCAAAAAATGTACACAATATTGGAGGATATGACAAGGTTTGATTTTTCTTTCATAGGAACCAGTACAGACTGGCTGCAGGTCATGTACAAGTGGGTCCCACAGCATCCATACGAATAGTCAAAGTAGGAAAGACTGGCCTTATTGGATGGCATTCGGTTAAATTATATAGTAAAACTATTTGGTGGTGTCTAACCTATAGAAGATGGCTTACAGTGCAAAACTGGCCACCAGTGCCAGCAATTGATATCAGTAAATAATGTTTACATATCGATATAAACAATCGATTCATTGATACATCGATACATATACATGTATCACTAAATACTGAATAGATCGTAAATCCGTGTAATATTCGCAGAATGATCAATAATGACGTCACGGTAAAACCTAAACTGAAGCGTTAAAATACTACAGCCAATCAGGTGGCGATGTGTGTGTGGGATTCTTTCGGAAAGAGATATTTCTCTGTTACGTTGGTAGCTAAAACGTGTGTAACTAACACTGCACTAAACACAGATGTTTAAAGTGAATATATTTGGGGACATATGGTGTTTGAGAGAGCCCGAAACTAAGCCTGTCTAGCGCATTTTCCTAAGCTGTTGCCCACCTTGAAAGGTTATACTGTATATTATAATTTTTAAAAAATGGGTGGGTGGGGAAACGTTTTTCAAATGAGCCATTTATTGTGTCCTATGTCCGAGAGTTCCACCTGTGTATACAATATACCCGACACCATGAAGGATGATAATGATAGGTACAACAAATGTATATTTAATAAACGGACCGCCACCATTGATTGTTTATATAACAATGTTTATAACAATTTAACACAAATTTAAACGGGCCATCCATATATTTTTCTATCTCGTTCCCATTACATAGGATCATGTTCTCACGAGAGAGGCTCATGTTACCGCAAGTTCGTTCCCACTAATAGTCAACCAATCAAAAAGTAGCACCATTCAAGATGGTGGAAAAATGTCAGTTATTCTATTGGCTGATTATGTCGTTCGAACGGTCAAATGGATGCTATCTCGTAGGAACGAGGTAGCTAATTCGTTCGAGCGAGATCTCATTTAGAGGGAACGAAATGCTATGTTGTGCGAATGAGATAGCTAATGGGTGGTAATGAGATCCTATCTCGTGGGAACGAGATGCTATATCGTGGGAACGAGATACAAAAAAATGCACAAGTCCCGTTTAAGCTGCCGTAAAATTAGATATTCTCTGTTATTTTTTATGTTCAGTATGTATGTTGATGGGGCCTATTTTCCAATAATATACATCATCCGACTCTGGATCTACGCTGCTTAAAATGTAGGTAACAACATACTTGCGAAGTAGATTAAAACACCATTTTACCACATTCTGTAAACAAACTGTGCCTATGGCTAATGATATCGGGATTATTCTTTACCGAATACTTTTGATATCACCGCGCATTAGTATATGTTTGATTTACTGTGTTTGAACTTACACTAAATAGATCAATAATTCGAAGTTGAAATTTACGTAACTGGGATAGATTTTGATATGTTAATTTTGACACCAATCGAACCGTCACAAAATTATTTTTCAGACTAGTCTATTTGTGAAACGGGGATGTTTTAAAAAATATGTAAATTACTTTACTACTAGCTACGAGCCGGCTCATCTGGGTCTGCACTGTTTGCATAAACCGCTATAGAGGGCTTTCGGGTTCAAAGGGTAAAACATGCATAAAAGAACGTAGAATACATGCTGATATCAATTATTTTCTTTTTACACTACATGTAGGTTTCAGTAGAAATTTTGGGTTTACAGTGGAACCCCACTAAACCGGACACCATGGGAGTTCCCCAGGGTGTACGGTTTAGAGTGGTACTACTGTAATTAAACACTTGGTGACCAATGTATGTCATTTTCAGTCATAAACCGACCGGACAATGAAATAAAGTACATTGAAACCCATCTAAATACAACACAATAGGGTCCCCAAGGTGTCCGGTTTAGGGGGTTGTACTGTATCATTATTTGGATTAGAAATAAATCATTTTCCTGACGACACGAAAGCTGCTTCAGTGTCTTAATGGAGACCAGTCTAGTTCCAGATCAGACTACACGTTCAGTGCAAAAACGGGCTAATACCACTTATGGTTAGCCCTCTTATTCTACTGATCCCTTAAATGTCTGTCAATACCAACGGCCACACCGATCCACACCCTTTGCAATACAGTTATGTTTTCGAAATGATTCAAATGATGTATGGCAAAGTGCAATTTTGAGGTGTGGTATGTGGTAAAAATCTAACCAAAAAATTGAATTGAAGTATGAAATGTTGGTTTCAATGGATGCAGCATTCCATGGAGCTTTCTTAATTCATTATCTTATAAAACAATAAAACAATGAATTGAAATAAATACGTAGAATATAGTATATATCCGTGGATCTTTTTTACAACAATCAGCCAAAAAATTACTGGTAAATGACGTGCGAAGCATATACTGGCAGTTACCGCTATTTTTAACTTTCTAGTTTATCACACATTCAACTAATTAATCCTTGGTATGCATTTCGTAGTTTGATCCGAATACAAGTTAAACACTTAATAACCTAAATTCCAAACTATCAAACTCTGTGAGTTACGCTCGTTATGACACGATCTTGCATGAAAGGGAACGGTGTCTATACATGTCCAAACGGCGTTTGTCTCCGACCACATAAAACTGGCGAGAGTTCCGTACTTGTCACCATTACTCCGCAGTTCGTTGTGTTGGTTACTTCTATATTCTGTGGACGTGTATAAACACCATTATGGGAATAGGCGACGAACTGGACCTCACAAACCGTGACCCGAACAGCCTCAATGATCATCTTAAGGTAAGACCGATTTTACTTTTTGTAAGCACCTTGATTTATATAATATATGCCTGTGGCTGGAGAAATGGGGCTTATGGGATATGTGACCAGTGTAGCTGCAGATCAATAGCAGGCTCCTGTAGCATGATAACGAGCTATATTGCGTTTGGGTAACATGACGGGCGCTTCATTCATGGGATGGCGAACAGTGCAGATCCTGATCAGACTGTGCGGGCGCAATATTAAAATATTGTAATTATAGAGGTGAGTCCTATTTCTGGACCCATTTGTACCTGAAAAAATATTTATAATACTGAAAAATAACCGGCGGTGCAAGCCTTAGTTTTTCTGCAATCGATGGTTTCTAATTGGATTTACATGTATATTTTTTTTAAAGACAATGTATTTCCAAATATGTATGATATTTATAATCATTTCGCAACGAAAAGAATTTCAATGCATGAAGTGGGAAAAAACAAATGACCTCATCCGAGACAGAGTGCCCTTAAACGATTGAGAAAATAAAAAGAGAAATTAACACTCAACTTTTCTTTTAACAAACCACATTTGTTTCATGCTACCCATCGGTACATATATTCTTTAATGTTTGTTTTATTGTTGTCTTCACTTTCTACGCGTATCTGAGCAGGACGCTCATTCTTTGACGTTTGTTGCAATTGTACAAAACGAACAGTGGCGAATTCAGGGGCCCGTTTCACTACACTTCGTACGACTAAAATGTTCGTAAATGCAAAATTATGATAGTCTGTAAATGTTACATTAACCATGTTAACAGTTCCATCAATTGAAATTTACAGACGATCCTAAATTGCACTTACGAACATTTTAGTCGTACGTAGTGAAACGGCCCCTGGTACTTTAACGCACATACATGTATACAGAAATAGTATCTACACTTGTCATAAACGTTATAAGGTTCGTTTTATCAGCGATATATTCCTCCATGATGTTCCTCATTCGAAACGTGTTACTTGATATTGACAGTCATCATGAACGAATAACATTGTTGTGACCGACCAGTTGGCAATTTGAGAGAATTTCCACTGTATTTACAAAGGTGAATATTCTGAGACAATGTTCCATTGTATTTGCGTCAGATCAGATTACTGCGATGTGAATATAAGGCCATCAACACCATATACTAGTATAGTCCGCCTGTCCCGTCTAAAGCAACCACAGATGCCACAACCCCAATTGCACAGTGAAATATGTGGCTATGACTGGAGAAATGGGGCTTATGGGTTTTGTCCAGTGTAGATCCAAGTCGGCATCCACATCCGCACAATCTGCTCAGGGTCTGCACTGTTCGCCATTCCATCAATGAAACACCCGACATGCTTCTGTAATGTATCGTTATCAGGCTACACGAGTGTGCTATTGACCAGGAGCTACACTGGTCACAAATCCCATAACCCATATTACTCCAGTCACATAAGTACGTCTATAATATAACGACCTCATCTGCCACATCTGATGTTTCAACCTCTCCACTTTCACTGTATGTGTTTCAAAACACCACACACCCCGTGTGCCCCGTCTCATGAGCCAACGTCTCCATTTTAGGATCCAGTTCGAGGTGAATATAATTCAATCACCACCACACACCCCGTCTGCCCCGTCTCATGTGCCAACGTCTCCACTTTCAGATCCAGTTCGAGGACATCCTAGCGGAGCCGGAGGGCGTCCACAGCATCGACTGTGTTTGGAAACTCTCACACACCTGCTTCACCTGCTGGCTCAACATCTGCTACAAGATCTCCACGCTCTTCTTCGGCATCTGTATCGCCGCCGAGTGGGGCTGTGAGTTCGCCAGCGTCGCCTTCTGGCATGTCTGGTACATCACGCCCTTACTGCGCATGCTCGAGATCAACTGCTCCGTGCTCAAGAAGCTGCTGCAGTCGTGCACCACGTGTTGTATAGAGCCGTGCTGCGAGGCGTGCGGCGGATTCTTCCACCACTTCAAGAAGTAGCCGTAGGCTGGGCGCTGCTCCGAGATGCGACTCAATTTCGTGACGTTCTGCCAACTGTTGTTCCGATTAGTACCTTGATTGAAGACGTCAGTGGAAGAAGGGGGCTAACTCCCTCATTATGTCAACTGCTTTGTTGTTTCGATTTTTTTCAATTGAAGATACCCGCTGGAAAGCCTTTGGTGCAAAATGGCTTTAAATAATTTAACTAAATATGGTAAAAATTGCTAATGCTTATATATATGAAATCTCCAAAGAAGAATCAATGGCACACTATTAAATGTAAATTTAAATGGAAGTATCACTCATGCTTCAAGAGATTGGACCTCTCAATAACTACTAGACTAGTGTTTATACATATTTTTAATTTATATTTAAATTTGTCTCAAATGATCGCTCAGATTTTTAAAATGTGTGCTTTCGCTTTATTGACTGGAAATAACGTACTCACCAAACGAACTAATTTATTTGTTTAAATGAATGTACATGTACTCTGTATTTACATATGTGTGTATGTCAGTGAGTGTTGCATGTTCTTATTCGTAAATCCGTCCATTATTTACTGTGTTTATGCCATGTCTTTCAACATTCACCATATCTGCAGTTTCACTTTTGTGGATCCGAATTTCAATCTGCATGTACAACCTATTCTTATGATAATCTTTCGATTTACTTTCTGGTAATAATTCATCCATTACTAAAAGACTTAATACTTTCATTTTCAATTCAATTAATTAACAATTTGCTTCTCGCCACAATACACTGTCATTGGCATTGGCATTGCGAGAAGAGCGAAGAAAATACAAGTCGTACTAGTATATACATGTACTGCATTTAAATCAACCTGAACATCCATCGTTTTCAAGGTAACTAAGGTCTATGACCTTCACCTTGTGATGTGATATGTAACTGAATCTGCTCACAATGAAACACACCTTATATCATGAATATCACGTACATTTGACTCTTACAATGCTCAATTATAGTTTGTCGTCTGCTGTTTTTTTCTTCTGATTTTCAATATTTGTTAATAAAAAGATGTCTTGACAGCACATGAGAATCGTCTCAATGGAGACGATTCTCATGTGCTGCCAAGACAAGTTTTAGTGAAAATAAAAAAACAGCAGACGACAATATTAATTTCCCGCCTTTTATGGGTTAATCTGGTACAGCCAAGCAATCCACAGCTGACGTCAAGCTGATGGTTTTCTGAACAGCTATTGTGTTCAGAACGGTCGACCAATGTGGTCCAAGGTCGTTTCTATGTGAGCTTGTTTAGTTTTGTCTGTGATATTATATTCTGGTCTACGACCCATGTAACCACTTATATTCATAGTTTAAGTTTGAATAAAAAATCTACCCGTATTATAGTATAGTGTTCCATTCCTCACATCACAGGCACCTACGAGGCCAGCCATGTGTTTTGTTTGTTTGTGGGTGTTTAACGGCCTATCAACAGCTAAGGTCATTTAAGGCCAGGTCAATGGCTTTAGACCAGTCATGGGAGTTTGTACATAAGAAGATGTGCGATATTTACAAAACTTGTCATATCTTCCGTAAATGATGTCGAAAGTTGACGTGTTCATACAAATGTGGAATATAATTCCGTGTTTGCACTGAAAATGTTGTCAACTTTCAACATTATTTACAGAAAATATCTCAATTTCTGTTAATATTTTTCATGAAAAAATCGTAAATCTTCTTAAAAATCACATGGCTCGTCTCATGTGAACCTCGTCATCAGTTTCACTGACGAAGTAACAGTGCAGGGGCTGGTCTGGTTCTACACGGAGTACAAAAGTATTCAGTATGTTCTCGTGTTTCATCCGATATATAGTTGACACGGACACTGAAATGACAGCTATGGAATATCTGGAGCAAACCACACCATTAATCCTCACTACGCTGTAGACGAAAATTGTCGTCTGCTGTTTTTCATTTTTGCCTTAATTCTTAACAAAATACCTGTGTTGACAGCAAATGAGAATCGTCTGCAGTGGAGATGATTCGTGTGCGCTGTCAAAACAGGTTATTGTCAAGAAATATTGAAAATAAAACATTTCCAGCAGACGACCAAATTTATCTCAGCGCAGTGATGGTTAACCCTTTCACCCCTAAGTAAATGGAATGGAAACTCCCATATTTGTCGGACTATTCCATTTATAAGAAACGGATATAGTGTTTAGAAATAAGAAAATATCCGCAAATGGTGCAGATCCTGATGAGACGGCTCGCTATTAGCCAGCTCATCTGGATCTTCACGGTTTGGTAACATTATAATAGAGGTATGTAGTATTGAAAGGGTGAATTAGAATGTCGGCCGATATGTGGATGCGACTGGAAAAAAAGCTATGATGGCGTGTGTGTGTACAGTCTGATCAGGATCTGCAATATTAATATTCACCATTCGGTCAGTTAACATCATGCTACTAACAAACAGTATAGACCCTTATCAGAGTGCGCTAGCAGATCAGGGATTACATTGGCCATATTTGACATAAACATTATTTCTGAAGTCACAAATATGAGACGCGTGATGCGATTTTGTAGCTTCTGACGACTGCGTTATTTCATGAATACATTGAGAAAACATATTTACAGAAAATGGGATATTTTCCATAAATGAAGTCAAAAGTTGACAAAAATCTCAGATCTTATATTCCGCATGTACTCTGAAATTTGTGTTAACTTCTGAAGTCATTTACGGAAAATATCTCTGTAAATATATTTCATGAAATATCGCAGATGTCCGTAGGTACAAAATCGCATGGCGCGTCTCATATGCTAGTCACGAGAACTGACTGAATGATTGGGGTTTAACGTCTGCTCAACAGCAATGTCGCATACAGACAGGGAGTCGCGAGGAAGGTTATGTTATAAGGGGTATAACCAGATTCAACTCTCACATACAAGAATGCCAAAGACATACCCGAGGGCCAAACCAGTAGCCGACTTCATCAAAATTGCAAAGTATACTTATCTAGCAAAGTACACTTTGATGGAGTAATCATTTATTTTTCCAGAAAGGCATTATTTCATATAGAACTAACGACTGCATATATTTCATGATTAAAAGTATGCAGAATTATTATACTGAATGTATTACATTATCACAGCCAAAATGGCTGTGATAATGTAATAAATTCAGTATAATAAAAATTAATAAATTTATTTTAATTTGAAAATTTCTCCTTCAAAGTATACTTTGCTACATAAGTTGAATAGATCGTAAATCCGTGTAATATTCACAGAATGAATAATGACGTCACGGGAAATCCTAAACTGAAGCGTTAAAATACTACAGCCATCAGGTGACGATGTGTGTGTGGAAAGAGATATTTCTTTGTTACGTTGGTAGCTAAAACGTGTGTAACTAACACTGTACTAAACACAGATGTTTAAAGTGAATATATTTGGGGACATAAGGCATTTATTATTTGCCAGAGGCGTAAGTCAGCAGAAAATTTGAAACGTGGTGTTTGAGCGAGCCCGAAACTAAGCCTGTCTGGCGCATTTTCCCAAGCTGTTGCCCACCTTGAAAGGCTATACTGTATATTGTAAAAAATGGGTGGGTGGGGTAACGTTTTTCAAATGAGCCATTTATTGTGTCCTAGGTCCGAGACATCCACCTGTGTATAAATATACCCGACACCGTGAAGGATGATAATGATAGGTACAACAAATTTATATTTAATAAACGGACCACCACCATTGATTGTTTATATAACAATGTTTATAACAATTTAACACATATTTAAACGGGCCATCCACATCTTTTTCTATCTCGTTCCCATTACATAGGATCATATTCTCGCGAGATAGGCTCATGTTACCGCATGTTCGTTCCCACGAATTGTCAACCAATAAAAAATTAGCACCATTATCATTCAAGATGGTGGAATAATGTCAGTTATTCTATTGGCTGATTACAATGTAGCTATCAAATCCAGTGACATGTACATTGTAAGCAGTTACCTGAGTGTATTGTCACTGGTGTCTGCTTACCTACTATGCGAGTAAATGTGGCTTTACCTATGGGTAACGTGTACACTAGCATAGGCTGTGCATCAGATTGAAAAGTTTACACATCAACATTTATTTTGAGATTGATGGGAGAAATGCTCTGATATCTTGTCTTTTGTATAGTTTGCTGGCATAATATGTATAGCTTGCTGTAGTCATATTGGTCTATTATGTATTGCACCAAATTTTATTTGGTTTGCTGTCTTATTATTTGCTGTATGTGTCAAATGCACGAAGTGGTGAAACTGTACGATGGCTTGTACATACAAAGATGGTGGAGATGGTAACTCAATGTACCATATAGTATACAGTAACAAGACAATATTCACATAATAAATTATATTATGTTATATTCATATGACTATTATGAAGCAATTATCATTGAAGTCAAGTGTATCTACATGTACATGTATCTATCACTTAACTCAGATCCAAAATATGGCCCGACATCTGTAGAAAATGCAGTGTATAGCCACCAAAAGAGACACACATACACTCACAAGCCCTGATAGATTAGTGTTGACATGTAATAATACTGCATGTTCGCTAATCCGTCAGGAATATCCAAATTGTAAGCCCTAGTGCACTCCTTCTTTCCTTATTTCCAGCAAAATGTAGGTTTTCTTGAAACGACTAAATCTACGAGGATGGACATATTGACAAGTGTGGCTATTCAATTTACTGGGGTACATCTCCGCTTTATTGCATCAAAATCGCTTCAGTAGTTGCTGAGCTATTAAATAAAGTATGGTCTGAAGTGGAGGATTTTTAGCCATTTTTTGGTCTCGCCCGCGAATGCGGAAAGCGAGACATAGGCTTTGCTTTTCCGGAGCCGTCGTCGGCGGCGGCGGCGGCGGCGGCGGCGGCGGCGTCATCATTCAATGTTAAGATTTCGTGTTACGGTCATTACTTCAACACCTTATCAGCTACAGTCATCAAACTTTATACATACCTTTATTATGATATGTAGATGAAAATAGGACTATTAACTTTCTAGTGCCCCAGGGTCAAGGTCAAGGCGGAACAAGGCAAGACGTTTGATTCCGCGGAATTCTTGTTTTAATAAAAATCCCGGCTATTGGATTGGCGAAGGGCGGGCGGCGGCATCCACAATGTTATGTTTTCGTGTTTTGTCAATTTCTCCTATCTTTTCCGCATAATCGACTTAAGCATTTTTAGCGCACCTTTCGAAAAAAGGAGTGCTTATGGGATACCCCCGGCGTCGTCGTCAGCGTCCGTCTTAAAAAAATTGAAAACTTAACGTTGGGAGCAATTTGTTATAATTTCTGTTTCCTTTCACTAAACCTTTTGATATTTCACACATACCTTTTTCTAATGATTCTCTATCATTCTGTGACAAATCCATGATGCTCAGACCCCCGCTAAACCCCAAGGTCACAGTCTTAGTCATAAACTTAACGTTGGCGGAAATTTGTTACATTTTCTGTTTCCTTTCACCAAACATTTTGATATTTCACACATTCCTTTCTCTAATGATTGTCTATCATGCTGTGACAAATCCACGGGGCTCAGACCCCCGCTAAGACCAAGGTCAAGGTCACAGGCTTGGTGCTTTCATAAACTTAACGTTGGGGGAAACTTGTTATAATTTCTGTTTCTTTTCAACGGTCTTCTTGATATTTTACACAGCCCTTCCTCTAATGGTTCTCTACCATGCCATACAATCCACGACCCTCAGACCCCCGCTAACCCCAAGGTCAAGGTCACAACCTTAGCGCTTTAGCAAACTTAACATTGGGGGAAATTTATTATAATTTCTGTTTCCTTTCACACAGCTTCTTGATATGCATTAAACTAAAGCATCACCAGGCGCTCTTCATTGTCTTGTGACAACTCTTGTCAATGTTACTGTACCTAGAACCACCATATTTACACAATTTCATAACCAACGGGTGCCCACCACATTCCACTATCCAACATGTGACCTTTTTTTGACCTTGACCTATTTTTTTCCGCGTAATCAACTTAGCTGCTTTCAATGTTCAGTTTTCAGGTTTAGGTCCATTTCTCTGTTACTGTACCACCTAGGACCACCATACTAGCACAACTTCATAACCAATAGGTGCCCACCACATACCACTATCAACATGTGACCTTTTTTCCCCCGCATATTCGACTTAACCATTTGCAATGTTAAGTTTTTCATTTAAATCTCTTTCTCACTTAATATACCACCTAGAACCACCATACTTGCACAACTTCATAACCAACGGGTGCCTATCACATACCGCTACCCATCATGTGACCTGTTTTTGATCTTGAGCTAGTGTTTTGCAAGTACATGTATGTCGTTCGAACGGTCAACGAAATGCTATGTCGTGCGAATTAAATACTGCTAATGGGTGGTAATGAGATCCTCTCTCGTGGGAACGAGATGCTACATCGTTGGAACGAGATACAAAACAAATGCATATGTCCCGTTTAAGCTGCCGTAAATTTAGATATTCTCTGTTATTTTCAGTATGTATGTTCAGGGCCTATTTTCCAATAATATACATCATCCGACTGTGGATCTACACTGCTTAAAATGTAGGTAACAACATGCTTGCGAAGTAGATCAATACACCATTTTGCCACATTCTGCAAACAAACTGTGCCTATGGCTAAAGATATCGGGATTACTTTTTACCGAATACTTTTGACAGCACCGCGCATTAGTATCTGTTTGATTTAGTGTTATTCAACAAACATTGAATGCAAATTATAAATTATCTCGCGTATTGACGGTAGCTAATTAAATTTTATAAATAGTTCACTTATTTGAAGATTTTGGCAAAATGCGCTTATCAACAATAGATCAATAATTAATTGACAGGTTCGCCCCATGCTCCCGCGCGTTCCAACATGTATAATATAGCGGGCCCCGGATGAGAAAAGGGACCTTATGGAATTTCAATGTTAACAATGTTAAAACCTGATTTAGAATAAACAATATTTAACCCTTTCACCCCTAAGTAACTGGTATGGATTTTGATATGTTAATTTTGCAACCAATCCAACCGTCACAAAATGATTTTCAGACTAGTCAATTTATGAAAAGGGTGTATTTCTTGTTCTAAAAAATATGAAATGAAAATTACTTTCAAAAAGTGCAGATCCTGATGAGACGGCTCGTTACGAGCCGGCTCATCTGGATCTGCACTGTTTGCATAAACCAGTATAGCCGGCTTTCGGGTTTAAAGGGTAAAAAATGCAAATAATAAAAAAACAAACACAGGATAAGAAAACAAACGCAGCATACATGCTGATATGCATTATTTTCCTAGGAGTCAAATATACAGTCATTATACTACATGTATGTTCCATTAGATGTCTGCGCACATAGAGTTAATTTGGGTTTTACAGTGGAACCCCTCTAAACCGGACACACTGGGAGGTCTCCTAAGGTGTCCGGTTTCGAGCGGTACCATTGTAATTAAACACTTAGTGACCAATTTATGTCATTTTCAGTCATAAACCGACAGAACCATGAAATAAAGTACATTGAAACCCATCTAAATAAAACACAATAGGGTCCACAATGTGTCCGGTTTAGGGGTTTGTTCTGTATAATTATTTCGATTAGAAATAAATCATTTCCTGACGACAGGAAAGTTGCTTCAGTGACTTAAAGGTACATGCCCACTCAGCTTTATAGGAGTTAAATAAGTGTATAAGTGTGTCATAATTCTACCAGTTTTAAAAAATTACATGTGCCCGCTATACAGATATATTCATTTATTAATGTTTATTTTACTGATAGTGACGCGCGGTGGTATGAGGTTATTTTCATATGCACATCAAAAAATAAATACAGAGTATAAATAGTAATGTCCAATAACATTTTAAGGAAACACGGTTATCGCCCCTGATATCAGTGTGGAAAGTTACGTCTGATATAAAATGTATAATAATGCCAATCAATAGGTGCGGTAATGGCAAATGAAATGTATCAAATGATATCTCTGATATAAAGAATAGTTTGTGTCTACTGAGTGGGCATGTACCTTTAATGAAGACCAGTCTAGTCCCAGATCAGACTACGCGGTCAGTGCAAGAACGGGGTTAATACCCTATTGAAGTTGGCCCTTTTCTTCCACTGAGTCCTTCAATTTCTGCCACAACCCACCGCCCAACGGCCACACTGATCCACACCCTATCCAATGCAGTGGTATGTTTCGAAACGATGCAAATGATGTAATGAAACGTGCAATGTTGAGGCGAAAATATATGCAGTTTCTTATGTGGTAAAAATCTAAGAAAAAGGGGGACTGAAATAAAAAATGTTGGTTTCGATGAAGCAGCATTCCATGGATGTTTCTCAATTTATTATTTTATAAAACAATAAAATAATGCATTGAAAAAAATTCCGAAGAATCTTTATTTTTACGACAATCCGTAAAAAATCCTAAATTACGGTAAACCACGTGCGAAGCCTGTGTACTAGCTGTTACCGCCAGTTTTAACTTGCTAGTTTATCACACATTCAACTAATTAATCCTTGGTATGCATTTCGTAGTTTGATCTGAATACAACTTAAACACTTAATAACATAAATTCCAAACTATCAAACTCTGTGAGCTACGCTTATGACACGATCTTACATGAAAATGAACGGTGTCTATACATGTACAAACGGCGTTTGTCTCCGACGCTTGCAGAAACAATTTTGTCAACTGCCCAATTTGTGGGTATGCACACTTCTATAAGGATTGCACATCTAAATACACGAGGGACAACGATTTCTGCAACAATTGCTTTGTAGCAGAATTACAGGCTTGTGGCCATCGAGCCAGCGATCCATACTGCCCGATATTTCTTAAATACAAGACGCACATTAATCACAAAAATCAAACAAGACAACTAACGCGTGACGCACTCAAGGAACAACTGCAAACACACACTTCGACCAATACCACACATGTTCATGCCACCACTAATCTACCTATACAACAACAAAACAGTCAGTATTCAACTATCCCAGCCACACCACAATACAATAAACGCAAACGGGCATCTGAATCACCATCCATGGATACACACGCCAAACGAGATACTGAAATACAGCAGTATGTCACAAAAAATCAACTTTTGGATCTAATAGCGGTGATAGAAACAACATTAGAATCTCATTTAGGAATTAAAATGCAAGGAATAATAGGTCACATAGCAGAGTCCCATCTACAAAATAGGTCAGTTCACACACCCGAAGTTACTGCCGCTATTATTCAACACGTAAACACGACACCCAGACAAAACCCTACATCACCCCCACCCACATAAACTAAACAAGAAGAAATAACAATACTGAACCCCTGCATCCATCAATAGCTACGAGTAATCGCAAACATGCTGGACTAATAACGGAAATAGACACAACAATACTAGAACTGGCGGCGGAACTCGGCATAACAACTGAAATGGAACCCGAAATGTCACATAGCATCAGCATGGACTGCGCAAAAAGTCCTTGCTGCCCAGTCGTAAACAATAGCCCCAACAAATCCGCCCCAGCGTCATCACCTCTATGCTTATCAAATATATCACAAAATAGTTCCAGCGACAACATTAACACATACAACATAGCAGAAGGTCATAGAAATGTTACGAAACAACACACAGAGGCAGCAACCAACAACATTAAAACATCCACCCCAAATGCCAGTCCAATGGGTAGCCCGGTGGGGGAAACAAATAAGTGCGCTAAATCTAATAAGAACAAAACACACAATATGCCCCTTGCACAAAAACAATCAAAAACTTTTAACAGGAATGGAACATTTGGTAGTCGTCAAACTAAAAAACCTAAACGTAAAGTCCAATGTAAGCAAGGTCCCAATGTTCTAGCGCCTCCAGTACAGCTGAGAAGCAATGAACCTGAAACAGCCTCCCAGCCAGAACCTCTGAATAGTAAACATGGCGCTCTTCTGCACAAACGCAGAATATGTTCGCAATAATACATAACATTAATACAACATAAACATATATGGGTAGAAATAATAATAGTAATAATCACCCCCTGACAGTCCTTCAATGGAACTGTCGGGATTTCTAAGGACAAAGGGAGAGCTAATAAATGCTATAGAAACTAACATATTGTCACCCGATGTAATATGCCTTCAGGAAATGCCAAAACCATCAACTCTAACAGGATACAACTTAATAGCGCACTCCACAAATCCATTCCATGGTAGTGGAGTAGGCATATATGCTAAAAATGGAGTTTTTTGTACAAAATTAAAAACGAAACATCTGAAGGAAACAGAAAATATTCTTTATTCTGCAATTAAAATATTAGGTAACAAAGGTAATATAGACATACTAAATGTATACATCGGTCCCGGTGGCAGTACAAACGCTTCTAAACTACACAATCTATATAACATTACCAAACAGATAAGTAATAAAGCTCTGATATTGGGTGACTTTAACGGACACAACCCACTTTGGGACGTGCATTATCTCGCCAAAACTAACAAAACTGGTGATGAAATAATAAACTTTTTAGACAATACAGATTACGTATTATTAAATGATGGGGCCGTAACCTTCGATACGTCTCATATCCCACATAGTAAAGGTATAGGAACAACACCAGACATCACATTAGCTACACCAGCTCTAGCTTCTTCGTCCTCCTGGTTCGTACACGATTCTACACTAGGAAGTGATCACTATCCAATAATTACTAAAGTTTTGACCCAATACCATAAGAGTACTCCCGCAACAATTCCTAAATGGAAGTTAGGTCAGGCTGACTGGGAGCGTTTCCATCACTTATGTTCAACTAAGTTACACATAGAGAAAAAATTAAACTGCAATGAATATCATAATGAATTTGTGAGCACTCTCTACGAAATCAGTAAGGAATGCATACCACAGACAAGTGGCAAAGCACACAATCGCCCAACCAATCCCTGGTGGACTCCGGCCTGCTCGGATGCCATTAAAAACAGGGAGAACTGTCTGCGTAGATGGAAACAGGCATATAAATACCATAAAACACTGAAAGAAAAAAGGCGGGACGAGTATCGGGAGGCCAAATCCCTCGCGTCCACCATATTAAATGAGGCAAAACAAATCGGTTGGGAGAAATTTATTTCGGAACTTAATAACGAAAAAACTAGTAAAGAAATTTGGGATCAATTCAATAGAATCAGAGGTAAACGTACACCACCACTACCACCAATTTTACATAACAACAACCTAGTTTACGATGAAAAACAAACGGCAGAGGTGCTCACAGACCATTATAAAACTATTTCAAGTAACGACAACCTTACACCAGAATTTAGACAAGTTAAAGAACAAAGAGATCCAATTATCCAATCTAAGATAGATACACAAACAATAATTCCTGAATTAAATGAAGGAACCTGCCTCAATAGACGTTTTATCATGTCAGAACTAAAAGCTGCCCTTAAAAGTAAAAATAATACAGCACCAGGAGCAGATAAAATACACTATACAATTTTAAAGCATCTCCCTATTGAATCTATGGAACAATTGCTTCTGGCTATAAATAAATCCTGGGAAAACGGTACCCTACCTGACTCCTGGAAAGAAGCTACCATCATCCCTATATTAAAACCTAAAAAGGATACAACGTATCCATCATCATACAGACCAATATCGTTAACACCAACAATTTGCAAAGTGATGGAAACGATGGTAGCGAATAGGTTAAAGCACCATATAGAATCAAACCAAAAAATAAGCCCGACTCAATCAGGATTCAGAAATCAAAGATCTACCTTAGATCAACTAGCACGACTGGAAACCGTAATTAAAACAGCTATGATGGAAAAGAAAACGGTCGTTGCTGTCTTCTTAGACCTAGAGAAAGCCTTTGACCTAATGTGGACAAAAGGAACAATAGAGCAACTCATAGAGAAGGGCATAAATAACAGAATGGTGTTATGGCTTGACAAATTTCTTACGGGCAGGAAAATTAGAGTCAGAATAGGAACAGAGCACTCCGAATTCCAAAACATAGATAATGGTTGCCCCCAGGGCAGCGTCGTTAGTCCAATATTATTCAACATCATGATTGACACACTGCATACTGAACTTAACAATGCTAATAAGAATACACGTAAAACAGAAGACCTATCACAATTTGCTGATGACAGCGCGATCTGGAATGCACATGCGAATCTAGATGTAGCCCTCGGAGTTGTACAGACATCACTAGATAAAATTACAATATGGCAAAATAAATGGGGGTTTAAAATCTCCCACTTAAAACTGAGGCAGTCATATTTCATAACGGAGGGACATTGTGCTATAAAGATGCGGAGCAGCGGTATACCTATAAAAGAGAACAGTACTATAGAATAAAAAATCTAGTGGTGAACAACCAATCAATCCCTTACAAGAAATGTGCAAAATTTCTAGGTATGATATTAGACGACAGATTAACCTGGGGTCCTCATGTAACAGACCTAGTCCAACGGTGTAGGAATGACCTTAATCTAATGAAACTTATATCGGGTACATCATATGGAGCAGACAAACCGTCTCTCCTACGATTCTATAAAGCATTAATACTATCTAAAATGGACTACGGCTGTATGTTATACAAAGACGCAGCGGCCAGTCATCTAAATAAACTAGAAATAATTCAAAGAGCAGCATTAAAAGTAGCAACGGGTGCCTATCAATCAACTAGAGCCGCAGCAATAGAAGTAGAAACAGTTGTACAACCACTGGATCTGCGACGTGAATGTAATTTACTAAAATACTGGACTCGCACCCAGCCACATGGTGCTAACCTACCACTTAACGAACTAATACAACCCAAACGTACATATAAATACAACAAGTTAAGAATTAAAAGAGGTCCTAGTAAACCGAATAAAAAGTATCAATCTAACAATAATAAAATAAAAACATGTTATGCAATGAACGCTATAAGCCTAAAAGAAGAATATGGACTAAATGACTGTAAAATACAACCATTCTTCACATACATACCTTATTACCCATTTGAAATCACAGCAAGGTCTGACCTTACAGAAATAATAATAGATAATAATAGGGATCCAGCCCTCAGCCTTACAAACGCAACAGATTACATTCACCACCATTGGAAAGACACGCTACAGATATACACGGACGGTAGCAAACATTCAGAACTAGGAATAACATCAGCTGCTTTTGTGGTACCCCAACTAGATCATATAGAACAATATAAGTTGGCATCCACTCTAAGTGTATTTACAGCAGAGCTTATTGCCATAGAAAAGGCCCTTATATACAACCTTGCGCTAAATGACTACAAAAACACAGTAATTATAACAGATTCATTAAGCTCTGTTCAAGCTATTAATTCAGGTACATCTAAAACGAGACACGACAAAATACATGACATTAAGACACTAATAAGCAGAACAGTGGAACAGGGCAAGCTTATAAATATAAACTGGGTCCCTTCCCATATTGGAATACCCGGTAATGAAGAAGCAGATCGCGCGGCTGCTTCAGCACATTTGACAGGCACTGATGAATTAACACTACCTACTCATAGAGAAATATATTCTGTTATTAGCAAACAATCAAGATACAAATGGCAAACGCGTTGGAATAACATTCATGAAAGTAAGCACGGTGGGCACATACTGCAATCAATGATTCCCACAATCCCAGTTACATGTAAATTATACAGTAAGGATAGGCGGGCAGACAGAATAATCACACGACTTAGATTAGGCAGAAATGGTATAAAGGCAAATCGTTATCCACAGGGCAGCAATATTGATATAGATATAAACTGTAGTCAGTGCGATGAAGACGAAATAGAAGAACTGGACCACTATTTCTTCTTCTGTCCAACGCATGAATCAGCAAGAAAAAGATTTAGCCGCTGTTTGCTTAAAAAATAATATTATATCGTCCCCATATAATTTAATATTCCCCCCTAAAGAATGTGAAACGGAAATACACTTAGCTGTACTAAAATACATTAAGGCGACAGGGTACTGGAATAAAATATAACATAATACCGCTGCTCCAAAAATATAAAAAATAATAATAATAAATTCTGCACAATTAAATAATATAATGAATCATACTTCAAAATACAATACATGTACACATGTATACACCGGTACTAAGGGTAGGAACAAAATAAAAATACGATGGAGTTGTCCTAGCTAAGTTATGTACGTGACACTAGGCCCCATTGTCGCCTTCCCAGATATGAAAACTACTGTAAATATCGTCACTGGTTGACAATGTTGCAAGATCCATGTACGCAGCTTATGTTTACAATTAGGATGTATATACATGTAGTTAACGTTAACGTGTATTAGGTGGGGTGCGGTAGCCCAACACAATCAGAACCAAATCTCAAAACATAGCAACATATAACTAATATAAATATAAGACAAGTGATCCACCAATGGGTCTGTACTCGATCGGAACTGGCCTGGGAAAGTATCTCTGGTATGGATTGCCTTATCGAGGATTAGTACTGGGAAATTAACGAGACGATATGTACAGGCTCGTGTAGGTAACGCATGAAGTTAAACTAAATAAATTAAGACAAACCCAATCTGAAAAAGTCTATTAGTATCAGGCTGTAAACATAAATATAAGACAAGTGATCTATTACATGTATTAGGTGGGGTGCGGTAGCTCAACCCAATCAGAACCCAATCTCCAAACATAACAGCATATAGGTTGTATATATGTTATATCATCAATACATGTACATTGAAACAATGTATTTAGTGCTCATCCTTTCCCAATAACATTACATGTGAATTTCATGTTGTTTTTTTAGAATCTTAAGTTAAATGTGCCTGTATGCGGGAGGTATATAAATGTACGTATACATGTATGTTTCGTGTGAGGCATTATACTTTGGTATGCGGACGCCAGAGAACCCGATACGTGGGAGCTTCACCTGGGCCAGAAGCTGGCACTGTGTACCACTGTTGATTGTTTCGCATGATACAAACGAATGTAAAAGTGCAACAATGGATACATGTGTACATGTACTTCACGTGTACAGGCTCATGTGGGCTAAAACATGAAGTTAAACTAGATAAATTAAGACAAACCCAATCTGAAAAAGTCTATTACATATTAGTATCAGGCTGTAGATATAAATATTAGACAAGTGATCTCTCCCCCATCCAATGGGTATGTACTCGATCGGAACTGGCCCGGGAAAGTCTATCTGGTATGGATTGCCTTATCGAGGATTAGTACTGGGATATTAACGAGACGATATGTACAGGCTCGTAGGGGCTAATACATGAAGCTAAACTAAATAAGTTAACGCAAACCCAATCTCCAAGCATAACATAGTATAACCAGTATGACAACCAATACAATCGACAATATATAGATGTATATATATATAGATTACCTATGTATTAATAAATATACATATCACTGCCCACCCCTCCCTCTGTACCATACACAATTCCGATGACACCATATACATGGACTAGGACAACTTGCAACCTCTACCCCAACTCCCACTGACCAATAATCGTCTTCCAATACTGGCGACCGCACCCTATTCTTTTTTTTCTTTTTTTTTTTCTTTTTTTTAACTTCTGCCACAGAGGTTAATAATGGCAGCCAATCGCCTGTTTAACCCTTAATCATGTTCTCTTGTTTTAAAAGATATGTTGTAGAACCAAATGGATATCGTTACGGTGTAGCCGGGCGCCGGGCACGGAGTGAAAGTAGCTGATGCCGTCATTTGGACCGGCAGTAAAGAGCCGGCATTGGTCCCCGGTGGCTGTTCGATCACAGCTCTTCACCTCTACACCGACGTATGTGAAGTTGTCATTACTTGCCGGAGGAGGTGGTTTTCCCCGGGTACTCCGGTTTCCCCACCATTCATCTCACGGAGTAATGCAGAATAGACCGGAATTGGCCGCCCGCATTACTCTTATTAAACATTATTGACTGTAATATGCATCGTCTGAAATCAAATTTAACATGTTGGACCATGACCGGCGGTATGGTATGGGCCACTCACTAATATATGGGCAATTGCTATACCGCCGTGTATTATCTTCTCTTTTTCTTTCGTCTTCAGAATATGTGAAACACATTGTCATATAACCAAATAGTAACAAATAAACGCCACACCTGAACTCGAATAATTGCAAATCGTATATAACGATAAGCCGCGAAACGACAGTAGCTGGGCCCGAAAACATATTACATCATACTTTGCATAACCAAATATCGATCATTTCCGGCCTGATATGTTATGCCCTGACCAATCGTCAAATATCATCATTATATAGGATAACACTGTTACGGCTGAGTCTCCATATATCACATGCACTCACACTCAGCCTTTTTCACGGTCTTACATACCGGCTTCGTGCGATAGGAGAATGAACTAGCTAGGTTAAATTAACCGCCTCATTGCCTCCTTCATTTAATGCACATATTTCGACTGTATTGCAGATATTAGTGAATTCGGAAACAAACGGGCCAACGGTCATTGACCTGCCACTTTTGGGTTCAAATGCCCGGGTTTGGAAAATGCCCGGGTTTGGAAGGTCCTCGAGCCAATTCCTACCCTTAAATATAAGATAAAAAAAAAACACATATAAAACTGGCGATATTTCCGTAGTTGTCAGTATTACTCCGCAGTTCGTTGTGTTGGTGACTTCTATTTTCTGTGGACGTGTATACACACCATTATGGGAATAGGCGACGAACTGGACCTCACAAACCGTGACCCGAACAACCTCAATGATCATCTTAAGGTAAGACCGTTTTCACTGTTTGTAAGCAGCTTGATTTATATAATATATTCCTGTGGCTGGAGAAATGGGGCTTATGTGATTCGAGACCAGTGTGGCTGCTGATCAAATAGCAGGCTCCTGTAACATGATAACGATATATATTGCTTGTTAGAAACGTGACGGGTGCTTCCTTGATGGGATGGCGAACAGTGCAGATCCTGATCAGAATGTACAGGGACAATATTAAAGTATTGTAATTATAGATTTGTGTCTTATTTCTGGACCCATTTGTACCTGAAACAAATATTGATAATACTGAAAAATAACCAGCGGTGCAAGCCTTAGTTTTTCTGCAATCGATGGTTTCTAAGTGGATTTATATTTTTAAAGAAAATGTCTTTCCAAATATGATATTTATAATCATTTCGCAACGAAAATATTTACATATTCCTTACTAGACTAATACGTACATTGCACGCTCTGGTTTGGAATTCGATCAAAATGAAATGATGCGATTGGTTGGTATGTCATTTTTAGTGCATGAAGTAGAAAAAAACAAATTGACATCATCCTAAACGACTGAGAAAATAAAAAGATAAATGAACACTCAACTTTTCTTTTAACAAACCACATTTGTTTCATGCTACCCACCGGTACATATATTCTTTAATATTTTGTTTATTGGTGTCTTCACTTTATACGAGTATCTGAGCAGGACGCTCATTCTTTGCCCTTTGCTGCAATTGTACAAAACGAATAGTGGCGAATTCAGGGGCCCATTTCACTAAACTTCGTACGACTAAAATGTTCGTAGGTGCAAACTTTGCACTTACGAACATTTTAGTCGTACGAAGTTTAGTGAAACGGGCCCCTGATTATGATAGTCTGTAAATGTTACATTAACAGTTCAATCAATTGAAATTTACAGACGATCCTAAATTTGCACATTTTTGTCGTACGACGTTTATTGAAACGGCCCCCTGGTACTTGAACGCACATGCACGTATACATAAATAGTATCTACACTTGTCATAAACGTTATCAGGTTCGTTTTATCAGCGATATATTCCTCCTTAGTGTACCTCATTTGAAACGTTTTACTTGATATTGATGGTTATTCCATCATGAACGAATAATATTGTTGTGACCGACCAGTTGGTAATTTGGCACTGTATTTACAAAGGTGAGTATTTGCGTCAGATCGTTGCAGAATTACGTCGGTTCATAGACTTGTTTATTTCACTTACTGCGATGTGAATATAAGGCCATCAACACCATATACTAGTATAGTCCGCCTGTCCCGTCTAAAGCGACCACAAATTCCATAACCCCAATTGCACAGTTACATATGTAGCTATGACTGGAGAAATGGGGCTTATGGGTTTTGTGACCAGTGTAGATCCAAGTCGGCATCCACATCCGCACAATCTGCTCAGGATCTGCACTGTTCGCCATTCCATCAATGAAACACCCGAAATGGTTCTATAATTTATCGTTATCAAGCTACACGAGTGTGCTATTTGATCAGGAGCTACACTGGTCACAAATCCCATAACCCATATTACTCCAGTCACATATGTACGTCTATAATATAACTACCTCATCTGCAACATCTGATGTGCCAAACTCTCCACTTTCACTGTATGTGTTTCAAACCACCACACACCCCGTCTGCCCCGTCTCATGAGCCAACGTCTCCATTTTCAGATCCAGTTTGAGGTGAATATAATTCAATCACCACCACACACCCGTCTGCCCCGTCTCATGTGCCAACGTCTCCACCTTCAGATCCAGTTCGAAGACATCCTAGCGGAGCCGGTGGGCGTCCACAGCATCGACTGTGTCTGGAAACTCTCGCACACCTGCTTCATCTGCTGGCTCAACATCTGCTACAAGAACTCCACGCTCTTCTTCGGCATCTGTATCGCCGCCGAGTGAGGCTGTGAATTCGCCAGCGTCGCCTTCTGGCACGTCTGGTACATCACGCCCTTACTGCGCATGCTCGAGATCAACTGTAGCGTTCTGAAGAAGATGCTGCTGTCGTGCACCACGTGTTGTATAGAGCCGTGCTGCGAGGCGTGTGGCGGATTCTTCCACCACTTCAAGAAGTAGCGGTAGGCTGGGCGCCGCTCCGAGATGCGACTCAATCTCGTGACAATCTGCCAACTGTTGTTCCGATTAGTACCTTTATTGAAGACGTCAGTGGAAGAAGGTGGCTAACTCCCTCATTCTGTCAACTGTTGTGTCGTTTCGATTGTTTTCAATTGATGATACCCGCTGGAAAGCCTTTGGTGCAAAATGGCTTGAAATAATTTAACTTAATATGGTAAAAATTATTAATGCTTTTTATATGAAATCTCCAAAGAAGTATCAATATGTAAATTTAAATGGAAGTATCACTCATGCTTCAAGAACTAGAGATTGGACACCATTTCGCAATAACTATTAGACTAGTATTTTTACGTCTTTTTAAATTATATTTATATTTGTCTCAAATGATGGCTCAGATTTTTAATATGTGTGTTTTCGCTTTATTGACTGGAAATAACGTACTAACCAAACGAACTGATTTATTTGTTCAAATGAATTGACTCTGAATTTTACCTTCTTGCATGTTTCGACCATGATGCATGCTTAGCAGTAGAACTAGCGGCGATAGTAGTTTTATTATTGGTAGTTTGCTTGCATACATGCTTAATAACAGAACTCGTGGGCTGTAGTTGTATAGTGTACATTGTACTTGCATTTTGCTTATGGTGATTGCGTATTTAGTGGATGTTTAGATTAGTAGTAGAACTAGTGGAGATTGGAGTTGTATTGTACGTTGTATTTACAGCCTGCTTGTACACCACCGCCTGTGCTAATCTTGCCAATATCTGTTAAACTATTTATTTTCAAAATACCGGAATGTTGTGCATAAACTCGTACAGCTTGAATGGCTGAGCCTGAGCTATGTTACAGCTCAGCCAATTAAACTTATTGCGAGTTGATATTGTCAATATATGGTTAGAAACGTTGACATCTGGGCAAGATTAACGCAGGCACATGCGTAGCGATTGTGTATTTAGTGCATGCTTAGTTTTAGAATTGTGGTGGTAATTGTATTGTACTTGAGGTGTGTGGTTATTGTATAGTTTAGTGCATGCTTAGTTTAGTTTAGAACTAGTGGTAATGACAGTTGTATTTGAAGTGTATGTGGCTGTTTTAACCTGTAGTTTAGTGCATGCTTAGTTTTACAATTGTGGTGATGATAATTTTATTGTATAGTACTTGGTGTAGTTTAGTGCATGCTTAGTTTACTAGTAGAACTAGTGGTAATGAGAGTTGTATTTGAAGTGTGTGTGGCTGTTTTAGCAATGTAGTTTAGTGCATGCTTAGTAGTTGCGGTGGTGGCATATTGTAGTGGTGGTTGCAAGTTGTGTGTGCTTGGAATTTAGTTGTGTAGCTTAGTGCATGTGGTGGTATACTGTGGGTTGTTGTAAGTTTTGTGTGCTTGTGATTTAGTTTTAGTTTTTTTAGTACATGCTTAGTTTTCAATGGTGACGGTGATGTTTGTATTTGCGGTGTTATTGTGGTGGCTGTCGATTTTGGTGCATCGTTTGTAGTGTTAACCCTTACACTGCTGATTAAATGTTGTCGTCTGCTGTTATTGTTATTTGCCTTTGTTTTCATCATGAACATGGCTTGACAACACTTGAGAATCATTTCCAATGGAAGTTATTCTAAAGTGTTAAGAAAGAAGACAAAATAAAACACAACAGCAGACGACAATTTATGTTTCCCGCTTTCTAAGGGTTAATGTTGATGCAACCAACGGCCTGTGGTGTGATATGTAACTGAATCGTCTCACACTGAAACTTGCATTAAACCGCGAATACCACACATGTTTCACTTCTTACAGAAACACATCACATGACTGTGTAGTTTAGTAAACTGGCATTATGTCCAGACCGGTTGATATAAGGTCCTTTCTATGTGAGCTTGTTTAGTTTTGTCTGTGATATTATATGTTGGTCTAAGACCGATGTAACATCTTATATTTATTGTTAAGTTTGAATAGAAAATATAAAAAATACTATACAAATATATACATGAATTATACATGTGTGTAAAGTAATTGGTGTGTGCATTATATTAACATGAGTATATGTCAGCATGCGTGTGTAGTTATGTACGTGTATATGTGCATATATATGCATTTAGGTGTGTGCTTTTGTGTAGGTATATAGGTATGTGTGTGTGAGATTTGTATGTTCTTGTTCATAAATCCGTCCATAACTTACTGCTTACTCCATGTATTTCAATATTCACCATATTCATTATGAGACAGGTCATGTGATTTTGCACCTGCGGACATCTGCGTAATTTCATAAAATACGTTTACAAAAGTTACAATATTTGCTGTAAATGGCGTCAAGATACATGCGGTACTCTGAACATTTTATCAACTTTATGTATGAAAAACATTGTAACTTTTGTAAACGTATTTAATGAAATTACGCAGATGTCCGATGGTACAAAATCACATGGCGTGTCTCATTTACGTAGTGTTATTTACACTATTTAAAAACTATTTTTCCAATGTATCAATTACCAGTATGTTATGTAGTTTTTTATTAGTTAGGACTGCCTACTAGTTTCTTAGCTAGATCTAAATTTATATGAACAATCACCGTTTCCAATGTAACCAAGATTGTAATTTTCAATATTCACCATATTCATGTAATTTTATTTTCACTATTTATTTACATAGTTTTCCAATTATAACTTATACAATAGTTTATAACTTACCAGTGTGTAATGTAGTCGTTCATTAGTAAGGACTGCATACGTGGTGAGTTGGTAGTTGCCAGTTTCTTGGCTAGATCGAAGATTACTTGGTTACCTTGGCAACAGTGGTTGTTCGTGTTGTTCTTTTACTCTGTGATGTGATATGTAACTGAATCTGCTCACAATGAAACACACCTTATACCATGGGTATCAAACTTGGTACAGCCATGCATGCCTCCACTCCAATCAAACATTTCTGTTTCCTGAGGATTGATTGGTTGTCCACGTGGTTCAAGGTCATTTGTATGTAAGCTTGTTTTGTTTTGTCTGTGATACTATATTGAGGTTCAAACCCCATCGAACCACTTACCTGTATATATTATTGTTAAGTTTGAATACAAAATATAAAAAATACTATAAACAAAACATATACATGTATACATGAACTGTACCCGTGTAGTTAGTTGTGTGTATGTGTATGAACGTGTATGTCTGTATGTTCAGAAGTGCGTGTGCATATGTGCAAGTCTTTGCATAGAAGATGTACGTGTGTGCATTTGTGTTTGTGTGTGTGAGATTTGCTTGTTCTTGTTCATAATTCCGTCCAAAATTTACACTGTTTATTCCATGTATTTCAAATTTCACCATATGCGTGTCATTTTATTTACACTATTTATACACATTTTTTACCAGTTATAACTTACCAGTATGGTATGTAGTCTTCATTAGTAAGGACTGTATATCAGTTGGTAGATGCCAGTTTCTTGGATATATCTAAATTTACATGAACAACCACCGTTGCCAAGGTAACCAAGGAACGTTGGTTACCTTGGCTACGGTGGTTGTTCATATTGATCGTTTACCATGTGATGTGATATGAACTGAATACCATGGTACCAAACTTGGTACAGCCATGCATTCAGCTCCAATCAAACGTGGTTTCCTGAGGAAGCATCTCAATTGGTTGTCCACATGGTTCAATGTCATTTCTATGTGAACTTGTTCAGTTTTGTCTGTGACATTATAACCACTTTTATTTATTGTTATGCTTGAATAAAAAAAATAGTGACATGTCTGTGTGGAAAGTTATTGGTGAGTTTGTATGTACATGAGTATCTGTGTGTGTGTAGTTATGCGTGTGTATTTGTAATGCTTGATATTTGTGCGTGTATTTACATGTGCATGCATGTGTTTGTGCGTGAGTGTTGCATGTTCTTATTCGTAAATCCGTCCATTAGTTACTGTGTTTATGTCATTCAATATTCACCATATCTGCAGTTTCATTTTTGTGGATCCAAATTTCAATCTGCATGTACAACCTATTCATATGATAATCTTCGATTTACTTTCTGGTAATAATTCATACATTACTAAGAGACTTCATGCTTTCAATTTCAATTCAATTCATTAACAATTTGCTTCTCGCCACAATACACTGTCATTGGCATTGCGAGAAGAGCAAATAAAATACAAGTCGTACTAGTATGTACATGTACTGCATTTAAATCAACCTGAATACCCATCGTTTCCAAGGTAACTAAGGTATATGACCTTCACCTTGTGATGTGATATGTAACTGAATCTGCTCACAATGAAACACTCCTTATATCATGAATATCTATCACGTACATTTGACTCTTACAATGCTCAATTATAGTTTGTCGTCTGCTGTTTTTCTTCTGATTTTCAATATTTGTCAATAAAAAGATGTATTGACAGCACATGAGAATCGTATCAATGGAGACGATTCTCATGTGCTGCCAATACATCTTTTTGTGAAAATAAAACAACAGCAGACGACAATATTAATTTCCCGCCTTGTGTGTGTTAATCTAGTACAGCCAAGCAATTCACAACTGACGTGAAGCTGATGGTTTTCTGACCATATATTGTGTCAGAATGGTTGATTCGATGTGGTTCAAGGTCGTTTCTATGTGAGCTTGTTTAGTTTTGTCTGTGATATTATATTCTGGTCCGAGACCCATGTAACCACTTATATTTATAGTTTAAGTTTGAATAACAAATCTACCCGTATTTATATGTGTTGGTATTATATTGTTCCATTCCTCACATCACAGGCACATATGAGGCCACCCATGTGAGTTTGTACATAAGAAGATGTGCGATATTTTCAAAACTTGTGATATATTCCGTAAATGATGTGAAATGTGCAAGTGTTCAGAACAAATGAGGAATGGAAATATCTCAGTTTCTGTAAATATTTTTCATGAAAAAAATCGCACATCTTCTTAAAAATCACATGGCTCGTCGTCTCATCTGAACCTAGTCATCAGTTTCACTGACGAAGTAACAGTGCAGGGGCTGGTCTGGTTCTACACGGAGTACAAAAGTATTCAGTATCTTCTCGTGTTTCATCTGATATATAGTTGACACGGACACTGAAATGACAGCTATGGAATATCTGGAGCAAACCACGCCATTAATCCTCACTACGCTGTTGACGAAAATTGTCGTCTGCTGTTTTTCATTTTTGCCTTAATTCTTAACAAAATACCTGTGTTGACAGCACATGAGAATCGTCTGCAGTAGAGACGATTCTTGTGCGCTGTCAAAACAGGTTTTTGTCAAGAAATATTGAAAATAAAACATTTTCAGCTGACGACAAAATTAACTCAGTAAGGGTTAACCCTTTCACCCCTAAGTAAATGGAATGGAAGCTCCCATATTTGTCGGACTATTCCATTTATCATAAAGGGGTGTTGTTTTTAGAAATAAGAAAATATCCGCAAATGGTGCAGTATAGAGGTATGTAGTATTGAAATGGTTAAATAGAATGTCGGCCGATATGTGGATGTGACTGGAAAAACAGCTATGATGGTGTGTGTGTCTATAATCTATAATTACTATAGGCTTAGCTGTCCTACAAGTTTTGAGAAAACGCAACTGCATATACCTCCATTAAAGGCACAATTATATGATAATGCATGCAGTTTGTAAATGGTGAATAGCGACAATATATTAACAACACATGAATAGGAATGTGCGAAGTGAGACGGGGCGAAATAATTTCACGAATTGAAACGTGAATCAACTGATCACGGCGTTGTCATGTATTTTTGTATTAAAAATGTTATTGAAAACATGTTACCTGACACGCATGCATCAATATACTTACATAAGAAAGTTAATTTCTTCAAGATTACGTCGATCTTTCCCCAATTTCAAATTAAAACCACAAAGAGAAAACGGAAATGGCGGGATAACCTAAGCACAATTGGAGCACATCGGGGATTATAGATTAACCAGACCTCCGCTTTGGCGAAAATATCCGAGATAGTTCCGAATGAGTCAGGTCGGCTGTTTTCCAGCGTATTATTGTATCTGTGGCTACCGCTATGCAGTAACGCGGGAACCAGGTCCAGTGGAATTTGACACGGACGCTAATAAAGCATGCCAGTTGTCAACACTCCGAGCGCGCACGAGAATCTTGACCTAGAATTATGCGACGTTAATGAAATTGCACGTACGCCCAGCCCAACCTAAATACATACGCAAAATTAATCGTCTAGGATTAAAATGATTAATTAGTTAGGCCTAAACATGTCGCAAATAAAGGTTAAACTGAATTAAGTTGGTGTGGAAATCAGATCAACTACTCTTCCATTGGCGTATCTATAGGCTAACGTAGAGATAGATCTGCTGACAGTGAGTCACTTTTTAGTGCATACCAATCGCGACCTGGACCAGACGTCTATTCGACATCAGAAACGGACGTTGATCCGACGTCGTGATTCCGACGTCAACCCGACGTTGTGTTTGCAAACAACGTCAGTACGACGTCGTAATCCGACGTCGTTTCGACGTCGGGTTTCGACGTCGGGCTGACGTTGGATTTGGGTCGCAGACGTCGCGACCTGGATCCGACCTAGATCCGACGTCGTGTGTTTGCTGGGTAAACTAATATCTTTATCGATTGCCAGAGACAGAAGGCATATATTTAATCGATGTTTATTGTGTTTGTGCGAGCCGGAAAAAATGGGGCTCTTTCTATAATAGCCATATTTATACTCACCTTTATAAATAGAATATGGTACTGTACGAGACCAAGTGGGTGGGGTAATGGGATTTTTTAATAGGCATTTTGTTGGTGTCATATGTCCGAGTCTTCCACCTGTGCCTGAGAAGTCCCCCAAGCTGTCCGATTTAGAGTGGTACCACTGTAATTAAACACTTGGTGACCAATTTATGTCATTTTCGGTCATAAACCGACAGGACAATGAAATAAAGTACATTGAAACCCATCTAAATACAACACAATAGGGTCCCCAAGGTGTCCGGTTTAGGGGGTTGTACTGTATAATGATTGGGATTAGAAATAAATAATTTTCTTCACGACAGGAAAGCTGCTTCAGTGACTTAATGGAGACCAGTCTAGTCCCAGATCAGACTACACGGTCAGTGCAAGAACGGGCTAATACCTCTTCTGGTTAGCCCTCTTATTCTACTGACCCCTTAAAGGTATGTCAATACCAACGGTCACACCGATCCACACCCTTTCCAATACAGTTATGTTTTCGAAACGATTCAAATGATGTATTGCAATACAACGTGCAATGTTGAGGCGAAAATATGTGGTAAAAATATAAGCAAAAAAGTGGATTGAAGTATGAAATGTTGGTTTCGATGGATGCAGCATTCCATGGAGCTTTCTTAATTCATTATCTTACAAAACAATAAAATAATGAATTGAAAAAAATCCGTAGAATATAGTATATATCCGTGGATATTTTTTACAACAATCCGCCAAAAAATCCTAAATCACTGGTAAAACACGTGCGAAGTCTATACTGGCTGTTAACGCTATTTTTAACTTGCTAGTTTATCACACATTCAATTAATTAATCCTTAGTATGCATTTCGTAGTTTGATCCGAATACAAGTTAAACCTAAATTCCAAACTATCAAACTCTGTGAGCTACGCTTATGACACGATCTTACATGAAAGTGAACGGTGTCTATACATGTACAAACGGCGTTTGTCTCCGATCACATAAAACTGGCGAGATTTCCGTAGTTGTCACCATTACTCCGCAGTTCGTTGTGTTGGTGACTTCTATATTCTGTGGACGTGTATAAACACCATTATGGGAATATAATAGGCGACGAACTGGACCTCACAAACCGTGACCCGAATAACCTCAATGATCATCTTAAGGTAAGTCCGTTTTTACTTTGTGTAAGCACCTTGATTTAGATAACACGTGACTGTTGGCTGGAGAAATGGGGCTTATGGGATTTGAGACTAGTTTGGCTGCTGATCAAATAGCAGGCTCCTGTAGTCTGATAACGATATATATTGCTTGTTAGAAACGTGACGGGTGCTTCCTTGATGAGATGGCGAACAGTGCAGATCCTGATCAGACTGTGCGGGAGCAATATTAAAATATTGTAAGTATAGAGTTGTGTCTTATTTCTCGACCCATTTGTACATGAACAAACAAATGTATAATACTGAAAAATAACTAGCGGTGCAAACCTTAGTTTTTCTACAATCGATGGTTTATAATTGGATATTTAAGAAATGTATTTCCAAATATGATATGTATAATCATTTCGCAACGAAAATATTTCATATTCCTTACTAGACTTTGCATTGCACGCTTTCTTTTGGAATTCGATCACATGAATGATGCGAGTGGTTGGTATATGTCCAAGATAGAGTGCCTTTAAACGACTGAGAAAGCAAAAAGAAATTAACACTCAACTTTTCTTTTAACAAACCACATTTGTTTCATGCTACCCATCGGTACATAGATTCTTTAATGTTTCTTTTATTGTTGTCTTCACTTTCTACGCGAATCTGAGCAGGGCGCTCATGCTTTGCCTTTTGCTGCAATTGTACAAAACGAATATTGGCGAATTCAGGGGCCCGTTTCACTAAAGTTCGTACGACTAAAATGTTCGTATGTGCAAAATTATGATAGTCTGTAAATGTTACATTAACAGTTCCATGAATTGAAATTTACAGACAATCCTAAATTTGCACATTTTAGGCGTACGAAGTTTAGTGAAACGGCCCCCTGGTACTTGAACGCACATACATGTATACATAAATAGTATCTACACTTGTCATAAACGTTATAAGGTTCGTTTTATCAGCGATATATTCCTCCATGATGTTAGTGTACCTCATTTGAAACGTTTTACTTGATATTGACAGTTATTCCATCATGAACGAATAATATTGTTGTGACCGACCAGTTGGCAATTTGAGAGAAATTCCGCTGTATTTACAAAGGTGAATATTCTGAGACAACGTTCCACTGTATTTGCGTCAGATCATTGCAGAATTACGTCGGTCCATAGACTTATTTATTTCACTTACTGCGATGTGAATATAAGGCCATCAACACCATATACTAGTATAGTCCGCCTGTCCCGTCTAAAGCGACCACAGATGCCATAACCCCAATTGCACAGTCACATATGAGGCTATGACTGGATACATGTACCAGTGTAGATCCAAATCAGCCTGTACATCCGCACAGTCTGGTCAGGATCTGCACTGTTCGCCATTCCATCAATGAAACACCCAACATGCTTCTGTAATTTATCGTTATCAGGCTACACGAATGTGCTATTTGACCAAGAGCTACACTGGTCACAAATCACATAACCCATATTTCTCCAGTCACATATGTACGTCTATAATATAACTACCTCATCTGCCACATCTAATGTGTCAACCTCTTCACTTTCACTGTATTTGATTCTAATCATTGTGGAATTGAGTGAATATAGTTCAATCACCATCACATACCCAATCTGCCCCGTCTCATGTACCAACGTCTCCACTTTCAGATCCAGTTCGAGGTGAATATAGTTCAATCACCACCACATACCCCATCTTCCCCGTCTCATGAGCCAACGTCTCCACTTTCAGATCCAGTTCGAGGACATCCTAGCGGAGCCGGTGGGCGTCCACAGCATCGACTGTGTCTGGAAACTCTCGCACACCTGCTTCACCTGCTGGCTCAACATCTGCTACAAGCTCTCCACGCTCTTCTTCGGCATCTGTATCGCCGCCGAGTGGGGCTGTGAATTCGCCAGCGTCGCCTTCTGGCACGTCTGGTACATCACGCCCTTACTGCGCATGCTCGAGATCAACTGCTCCGTGCTCAAGAAGCTGCTGCAGTCGTGCACCACGTGTTGTATAGAGCCGTGCTGCGAGGCGTGTGGCGGATTCTTCCACCACTTCAAGAAGTAGCGGTAGGCTGGGCGCCGCTCCGAGATGCGACTCAATCTCGTGACAATCTGCCAACTGTTGTTCCGATTAGTACCTTTATTGAAGACGTCAGTGGAAGAAGGGGGCTAACTCCCTCATTCTGTCAACTGCTTTGTCGATTCGATTTGTTTCAATTGAAGATATCCGCCGGAAAACATTGAGTGCAAAATGGCTTTATAATAATTTAATTTAATATGGTAAAAATTGCTTATGCTTATATAAATGAAATCTCCAACGAAGTATTAATGGCACACTAATGTAAATTTAAATGGAAGTGCTTATGCTTCAAGAACTAGAGATTGGACACCATTTCGCAATAACTACTAGACTAGTGTTTATACATCTTTTTAAATTACATTTATATTTGTTTCAAATGATGGCTCAGATTTTTAAAATGTGTGTTTTCGCTTTATTGATTGGAAATAACGTATATTCACCAAACGAACTAATTTATTTGTTCAAATAAATTTACTCTGAATTTCACCTTCTTGCATTTATTTCGACCATTATGCTTAGCAGTAGAACAGTGGTGATGGTAATTATAGTATTGGTAGTGTGCTTGCATATATGCTCAGGCCCGTACGCAGGATTTTCTATTGGGGGGTGCGTCAGGGGGGTGCGTCAGGGGCGAGCCCCATGTAGTGGCCTACCTAGCGTACTCGCGCCACTACATGGGGCTCGCCCCTGACGCACCCCCATGACATTTTGTAAACCTAGATGGCCTGAAATGCACTCATTCATTTCATGCAAATTACCTGTATATTAATGCATTTCAAGATTTGTTGGGATGGATTATTGTTTGAAAAATAGCGGACCTCGGCGAATTTAGCGGGGTGCGTATGCACCCGTCGCACACCCCCCCCCCCCTCCCCTGCGTACGGGCCTGATGCTTAATAACAGAACTCGTGGGCGGTAATTGTATAGTGTACTTGCATTTTGCTGATGGTAATTGCGTATTTAGTGCATGTTTAGATTAGTAGTAGAACTAGTGGTGATTGGAGTTGTATTGTACATTGTATTTGCAGCTTCCTTGTACACCACCGCCTGCGCTAATCTTGCAAATATCTGTAAATTATTTATTTTCAAGATACCGGAATATTGTACATGAACTCGTACAGCTTGATTGGCTGAGCATGAGCTGTGTTACAGCTCAGCCAATTAAACTAGACTGGCCACAGAAGCTATACTATTACTCCAAATGTATTAATGTTGTTATAGAGCATACGAAGCCCCGCAGGGGACATGGATTATTTTTATTAATTCGTTCCCGCGAAATAATAATTCGTTCCCTCAATTTAACAATTGATTCCCTCGATTAACAATTCGTTCCCACGACATAACAATTCGTTCCCTCGAAATAACAATTCGTTCCCACGAAATGACAATTCGTTCTCTCAATTTAACAAATTGTTCCCTCAAATTAACAATTCGTTCCCACGCATTGACAAATCGTTCCCTCAATTTAACAAATTGCTCCCTCGAATTAACAATTCGTTCCCACGATATAACAATTCGTTCCCAGGGCAATTCGTTGAGGGAACGAATTGTTAATTCGTGGGAACGAATTGTTAATTTGTGGGAACGAATTGTTAAATTGAGGGAACGAATTGTTATTTCGTGGGAACGAATTAATAAAAAAAAAAACTACTTCCCCTGAAGGCTCCGTAAGATCACAATGTTTTATCAACATCGCGGACTCGTGGCCAGAATACAATGTACCTCTTCTTACTAAAACTAAAACAACAATGAAATGAACACAAGAACAAATAAAGTTAATTATTTATTCAAACTTTAACTATAAATATAAGTGGTTACATGGGTCTCAGACCAGAATATAATATCACAGACAAAACTAAACAAGCTCACACAGAAACGACCTAGAACCACATCGATCAACCGTTTTGGTAACCCAAATATTATATCTGTCACGCAAGACGCACTGCATGACAGACGGGTAACTTGTCTGGATACAATATCCGTTCAGTAATCCAACCACTTAACCCTTTCAACCCTAATGAACTGGAATCGACTGTGATATGCTAATGTTCCGGCCAATCCAATGGTCACACAATTATTTTCAGATTCGTCCATTTATGAAAAGGGGGTGTTTTTGTTCTAAGAAATATTAAAATTACTTTCAAAAAGTGCAGGTCCTGATGAGACGGCTCGTTACGAGCCGGCTCATCTGGATCTGCACTTTTGCATAAACCGATATAGCGAGATTTCGGGTTCAAAGGGTTAATGGAGGCTGGAAATGAAATTCTTGACCATAAAAAATGAACTAAAACAATCGCCTTAATTAAAATTGTGTCGTCTGCTGGTTTTTTTTATTTTAAATATTTTCAACATTTCTTAACAAAAAAATGTGTAACAACGCATGTGATTCGTCTCAAATGGACGATTCTCGTGTGCTTTGCAAAACAAGTTTGTGTTAGGAAAGAAGACACATATGAAAAAGCAGCAGACGACACGATTCGTGTCCCGAATGCTTGATCATAGTTGACGTCAGTGGTATAAGTTACGATGCCATGGAAGCATGTTCAGCTACATATCACATCACAAGGTAACCTTGGAAACAGTGGACAGACAAGTACTTGAAATGAACAAGACGTTCGGATTGAATAAATACTGGCAGACAAGCTAACGGACAAGTCAATATTTCTAGCGATCAAGTTTGATACAGAATAATAAATTCATATACAAATGTACGTAATATTTTGTATATATTGAGGAATTATACAAACTGAAGAAAAGTTTCTTCTTATTTAAATGCATAATATCTGTGTACATAAATATAATAATTTAAATTGTATGTGTTTAGTTTTAATAAATATATTGTATGTATGTTGAATATGCAATGTTGAGTTCATAATGGACGGAATTCTGAATGAACAAGTAAATACTCTAACCCGAATATTCTGTCTGAAACGCATTAATGCGTTACAGACAGAACATTCGGGTTAGTAAATACCTCAGCCCTCCCGACTTCCCAGCCCCACCCACTTTCCCACATTCCCCATGCCCCCCCCCCCCCCCCCCCTCACCCAACCCCGACCCCGCAGTATCGAATATATATACTCAGTTGGAATAAATGCAAAAATAAATGCAAATTATGAAAACTCCAAAATAGAATTCACCAGCAATGCATTTGCTTCACTTGCGCCAATAACACGCAAAGAACCGTTATTATTCCTAATATTTTATATTTCGAGTCATTTACTTGGTGATACACTCGCACATCTTCTTAGACACAATATCACATGGCCTGTCTCATTTAATATCATCGATGGAACAAACCCGAAGTTTTCTATTACCCCCCCCCCCCACCCCCCCCCATCCCCACCAAAAAAAAATAACATTAAGAATAAACAGTACCGGTAATAATTGCATTGCGAATGTCAATTCAGTGCCATGTAGTATCTATACAGGGATATCTCGTATCAGTCTATATACCATGAGATTGAATTGACACTGGCAGTGCCAAGTTGACGGTGTCAGTGGAATAAGGGGGCTAACTCCATGATGGAGTTAGCCCCCTTATTCCACTGACCTCGTCAATTAAGGAACTAATCGAAACAATAGTTGACAGATTGTCACGAAATTGAGTCGAATCTCAGAGCGGCGCCCAGCCTACGGCTACTTCTTGAAGTGGTGGAAGAATCCGCCACACGCCTCGCAGCACGGCTCTATACAACACGTGGTGCACGACTGTATCAGCTTCTTGAGCACGGAGCAGTTGATCTCGAGCATGCGCAGTAAGGGCGTGATGTACCAGACGTGCCAGAAGGCTACCTCGGCGAACTCGCAGCCCCACTCGGCGGCGATACAGATGCCGAAGAAGAGCGTTGAGATCTTGTAGCAGAGGTTGAGCCAGCAGGTGAAGCAGGTGTGCGAGAGTTTCCATACACAGTCGATGCTGTGGACGCCCTCCGGCTCCGCTAGGATGTCATCGAACTGGATCTGAAAGTGGAGACGTTGGCACATGAGACGGGTAAGATGGGGTATGTGATGGTGATTGAATTATATTCACCTCAGCTGAATTATATTCACCTCGAACTGGATCTGAAAATGGAGACGTTGGCACATGAGACGGGGCAGATTAGGTATGTGGTGGCGATTGAATTATATTCACCTCGAACTGGATCTGAACATGGAGATTTGGCTCATAAGTATGGTGGCTGATTAGGGACATTTCGCCTCGTCGCTCCGTCGCTCCGTCGCTCCGTCGCTCCGCTCCGTCGCCACGAAGTTTATCGCTCCTTCGCGGCGACCGAGCGATAATTACCGCTCCTTCGCGGCGAAGGAGCGACGAGACGAAGTTTAGTGTCTTTAAACTTCGCTTCGTCGCTTCGTCGCTTCGTCGCGTCGCTCCGTCGCTCCGTCGCTCCGTCGCTCCGTCGCTTCGTCGCTCCGTCGCTTCGTCGCCACGACGGAGCGATAATTATCGCTTCTTCGTGGCGACGGAGCGAGCGATAAACTTCGTGGCGACGGAGCGATAAACTTCGTGGCGACGGAGCGACGGAGCGAAGCTTAAGGATACTAAACTTCGCCTCGTCGCTCCGTCGCTCCGTCGCCACGAAGTTTATCGCTCCGTCGCCGCGAAGAAGCGATACTTATCGCTCCGTCGCTTCGTCGCCACGAAGTTTATCGCTCCGTCGCGGCGAAGGAGCGACGAGGCGAAGTTTAGTGTCCTTAAACTTCGCTCCGTCGCTTCGTCGCCCCGTCGCTCCGCGAAGTTTAAGGACACTAAACTTCGCTTCGTCGCCTCGTCGCCCCGTCGCCCCGTCGCTTCGTCGCTTCGTCGCTTCATCGCTTCGTCGCTCCGTCGCTTCGTCGCTTCGTCGCGTTCCGGTCACGCATGCGCATTGAGAACTCACGTGTATGCAGCCATTAACTGTTTACATGATTAAAAGATGATAATCTTTATTTCTGTTTTATACGTATACCGTAAGACCATTGGAGTTGTTAGTGGCATATAATGGATTTTTGTCGCGCCCGCTTGCGGAAAGCGCGATATAGTCGGCACTTTGGTACGTTAAATTAACCGCCTCATTGCCTCCTTCATTTAATGCACATATTTCGACTATATGGCAGATATTAGTAAATTCGGAAACAAACGGGCCAACGGTCATTGACCTGCCACTTTTGGGTTCAAATGCCCGGGTTTGAAAGGTCCTCGAGCCAATTCCTACCCTTAAATATAAAATAAATAAAAAACTACAGAAAAGGTATTTTATAGTCCATGCAGTCTTCATGCACGATGCTGTGCTTATGGAACAAAACATAATCTAACATGCACGATGATTTAATATGATTTATTAACTCGTTAAATGATTTCATAAGAAACTCGGCATACTTCAAAATATCTCAATGCAAAGATAATACACATTTTGTTTGTATTTGAGAGTGGGACAATTGCAGTAAGAAGGTTGATGGAAATGTCGACGACATTTATGGAAAATTCATTTTGTGTTTGCGACCACATCTCACCTGTAGGTAATGTAGTTTTTATTTTCTATTGAACATGGACTAGTAAAATACAAGTAGTCTAAATGCACAGTAGGGGAGTGACTAGGTATATCACTGGAACAATCATTAATACACTTATTCCGGCTACATTGGAAAAATGGCCATTGACCAGGCGCCCGTTTCACTAAACTTCGTACGACTAAAATGTTTGCAAGAGCAAACTTATGATAGTTTGTACATTTCACATTAACAATGTTGTCTTGTAAACAATTATTGGATTTACATTTATTGAGCATGGGCTGCTTATGCAGCCTATGCTCAATAAATGTAAGTCCATCAATTGACATTTCCAGACGATCCTAAATGTGCACTTACGAACATTTTAGTCGTACGAAGTTTAGTGAAACGGGCCTCAAGACTGTCAATATGCGCATCATGCATGGTTATTGCTGTGTATGCTGGATACATATGCCAACCCTCCACTTTTCAAATGTAGATGAGACTTGATAAATTGGGCTTATGGGATTTGTGACCAGCGTGGATCCTGATCAAATAGCACACTCCTGTAGCCTGATAGCGACCTTTACTGCTTGCTAGAAATATGACGGCGTTTCATTGATGGAATTACGAACAGTGTAAATCCTGATCGGACTGTGCGGATTCACAGGCTGATCTGGATCTACACTGATCTACACTAATCGCAAATCCCATGCGCCCCATTTCTCCGGTCACAGCCACAAATGTGTTTATTGTGTTATTGTTAAATAGAGTGTCCGTTAGATATGACGTAACAGAGGTCTCAATACACATTCTTTTTCAAGATTATAGCTGGTGATTTTACGACATATATGTGTGGATGTGACTGGAGAAATGGCGCTTATGGGTTTTGCGACCAGCGTAAGTCCAGCTCAGCCCGTGCATTCGCACAATTTGATCACAGTTCGCCATTCCATCAAGGAATCACACACACATATATATCGTTATCAGGTTACACGAGTGTGCTATTTGATCAGGAGCTACACTGATCGTAAATCCCATTAGCTCCATTTCTACAGTCACAGCCACGTATATCTAATATTGCATACACGATACACTTGGTGACTCAATTTACGAAAGGGACATTACGACTCATGCGACAAGCGTCGTCCATCTGGGACTAGAATTTATCGATTAAAAGTCACCCACATGTTACATATTTAAAAAGAAAACATACTAAGTCATAAAATATACATTACACAATGTGCGTGTATGTTTTTTATAAACTAAATCGTCCAATATTGATAAAAAATCGACTTTGAAAACGGCCAAGTTTAACATTGGGTCAGAAGGCAAACCGTAAATCGGGGAAAACTCCGACATCCCTATCTCTGTGGCTGTTAAGAGATTGTGGCGAAAAACAAGCGCCTGAATTATAGACATACAACAACAATGCGATTGTGGAAATTATAGCTCTAAAATGCATTAGAACGTCGGAAATTTGACATAGAAATCAAAAGAAATCCGGGGGAGGACCCCCGTATCTAACGAGAGGGCGAGAGGGGACACCCCTCTCGTGCACTCCCCGTCTCCAGCCTTCGGCTGTCGGCGTCTACCGTTGGTAGACGAACCCCCCTGGAAAATTCCTGGCGACACCTATGAACACTACAAACTACATTCTGAAGTGGGTGCACCGATACAGGCGGGATATAGAACTTTAAAACACGAAGATAGGCGAAAGCTCCTAGCTGATTTAGATTTAGATCAATTGCAAAGAAAATTGCACTGAACGTCGAACTGAAAGAACGCACATTTTTGAGCTCACGAATTTTAGGAAATTTTTAATATATATCACAAAGTGTTTTAATCTGTACAGTCACAAAAACATTTCTAACATTTCTGTTGTGTATATATGTAATGTGAACGAGCTAAAACGCGTCCCGGGTAAGAACTAAGGTTCCCATTCTGAATTTGATGCGGAAATCTTCAGCCGGCAAGAATTTTCAGCGGCAGCCATCTTGGAAATAATGAACTTGTGAATTTATCTTGCAATAATATGGTGTAAACCCAAGCCTGAACTATTATAGCATACTGTTATCTTTGCAACCGTATTTTATCTGATGTGTACTATCAATCTACAGATCCAGATTCTCAAAGAATTCCTGTTTTATTCCTCCTTGTGACAATTAGTTGAAGCCGTCCCGAACTTGCATTTTATATTCTATGCCCTCAATTATGAAGCAAATATAGACATTAGAGACTACACATTCCTATTTCTATTCCTCTTTGTGACAATTAGTTGAAGCCATGTCAAACTTGCACTTTATATTCTATGCCCGCAATTGTGAAGCAAATATAGACAACGCAACCAACCGCGTGTTGTTGAATGAGCCTTACACAGGGGTGGCGGAAGCGGGGGGGGGGGCGGTGGTGGGCCTCTAGGCCTAATAATTTTGTTGGGGGCCGCCCCCCCTAATTTTGTGGGGGCCGCCCCCCCCCCCCCAACCAATAATTCTGTAAATTTTGGATTTTTTATTCTAATATATTTGTGTAATCATGAGTACTGGGAACTTTGCTCAGAACTTTGCTGAGAATGCAGGAAATGGCGTTTCACACCACTTGGATTTCAAAAATTTACGGGGGGGGGGGGGCATGCCCCCGGACCCCCCTAGCGCTATCGGGCCCTTCGGGCCCTCAACATTGGGCCCCCCCTCCAATAATGTTCGGCTTCCGCCGCCTATGTTACATAATGATACATACGTAAAATGTTCTATGCCCTCAATTGTGAAGCCAAATATTATATTTTATGAACCTTAATACGGAATTCTCCGATATTTTACTGTAACTACGTGCTTGTATTTCGAAAATTTTAGCAATGCATACATGTACTATTATACTATCTCCGTTGGAAGCGGATACATTTTAGTTCTTAACAGCAATGTGTTATGACACAATAGGAAAGTGCCACTTGATATTTGACACAGGTTTTTAAACCAGGACTCTAATATAGTGAAAAGAGTGAGACATGAGTAATTCTTAACCTCCTTTTTACTGTGATTCAACGCATCAATTTTAATACAATAACTATGTGTGTATGCGACATCCTGTGCCAGTGATCGATTTGTGTGAACTTTTATGTCCATCTAATACAGACTTTTTTACTGGACTATTGTATAGTGTAACGGTTATAGTGTAACGGTTGAGACCCGAATATCGTATCCAGACCATCTACTGCTAATCTACATCTATAAACAGTCATTTAATCTGATACTCACTACATAAATGTAATCTCACTCAATAGAACAGAGATAAATGAGAGTATAAATTTAAATTTGCCCTTACCTGCGAGTGTACAGCTATCTGTCATGGCCGGAAGACCCACCAGGGTCCGAAGACAAACACCCAGATTCACTGGACCAATGGACCACTCAGCGCTCCCACAAAGCCCCAACAATGGCCCGCATGAAATCTACACGGATCATATAAAATATGCAATGAAGAAGGGAATGAATGTTGTCATTAACCTTAGTACGGCCGCCTTCAAATACTTCGAATTGGAAACCAGTAAACATCTATCTGATACAACTTGTATGAGTCTATTTAATGTCCGCACAGAGATAAATGTCCAACAGTCTGGGCAAATTATAGATACAATCCACAAGGTCTCAAATAGAAGAAAAGACGGGACAGCGGGACAACAACAGAAGTTTACGATGAACTTTTATAACACACAATGCTCTATTTTAGTTAATGGTTTTAAGAAGCCATACATTTTCATGTCGAACATTTTACATCCAATCGAACAATGCATCAAAGATGGACGTCACATGCCTCTGAATCTACATGTATCAACAGACAGCCAACTAATGGCCAATCCGTCAAATACAAGATCAACACCAGCTGGAAACCCGCAGCAGGGAAATGATATCTACCCTGATGACTGCCCTCACTGCGAAATTTCAGTAGAGGAAGGTGTACAATGTGACGCATGCCTACAGTGGTACCACTACACCTGTGAATCTATACATATCAGTCTCCAAGAAATATATGAGGAAGATGAGTATGCATATGCATGTTTGAGCTGTAGATGCACTGACAATGACCCAATAGACAATCTGAATGAATCCATTATGGAAGCGTGTGATTTGAGACAAGACGAATGTCCGTCCAAAACTGATAACATTGTTCTACCACACATAACACATCCCAAGATAATACGCTTGTGAAACGAACTATGAGCCGCTCGCAGACTAATAGGGCTATGTGTACTCTGCTCAAAGAGTGAAAACACAGTGAATGCTGACCCGGATATCACAGAATTAAAGCAACCCCCAACCACAACTAATAATGGAACAACAGTAAAGTCATTACCGCCCATAAATTACAAAACCACCGGTTGTTTATCACAAGATAACACCTCTATAAAACAAATAGTACACTCTGAGAGTGTACACATGGTAGATGCCGATATCACAGGGCGAAAACAACCAATAACCATAGAAATGGCTATACAACCATCTCTAACAACCAAAATTGACCCACAGCCACAAACAGTAAGTAATGTGAAGAAGAGGCCAAACAGCACCACAGCTAAGAAAAATGACAACAACGATCAACTGCAACACACCCAATCATATATATACAAACTTGAAAAGAAACTGGAAGATTCAGAAAAATCAAACCGTCTGCTCAAGAGAGAATTAGATCTAAGCCAGAAGCCGACGTCTGAAAGAGGAACCATTGATAGTACACCAGCGCAACTACAGAACTCAACAGCTGCCCAAGCCACACATCAGACAGTACATGAGCTTCAAGCGATCAGAGATAGACTGGCTAGTATGGAACTCCAACAGGTACATCAGCGAATAGCTCAGATTGAGAATAAAGTAAATAATCAGCAGTATCAACATACTCATCATAGGATATCGGCTTTAGAGCACAATATACAATTACAAAACTATAACCATGTTCAACAACAGCTACAACAACAACAACTACAGCAACTCCATGAGCAAAGTCACCTCTACCAGCATAGTAGCGGAATACAGCTGGGTGGTCAGAGATATATGAATAGCAACGGTCAGTATTACGCACCGTGGAACTATGCTCCAACTCGACCTCATCCGTATAGGCAGATGAATGTCCCATATATACCTGCATCCTCACAAGGCACTACTGACCCAATAAGGAGACAGAGACAGTACGATTTGATCAGGCAGATGTCACACAGGCACCAACCTCCAGCGTATACGCCGAATGGCCACGATCTAGCCCAATTAGGGAACCAAACTGTCCCTTCAGGTCGATACCATCAACCAGCATTCGTGTCCGACAACTACAACCGACATAACCCACCAGTCCAGGGGTACGCAGTCCATCCACAAGTGGTAGCAGAACAAGTAATTGGCCCCAACGTAGTAAATGGGAGAAGCATAGTACCACCAGTCCACCTGAACAGTACAATGGAACCTACAAGGCGGGACCATCCCCATATACCTGTAATGGTAGAGCAACACAAGGCTGTAGAACCTATATATTCGCCCACCATACAATCTACACAGGATATAAGGACACTGGCACGAGATCAGGGCACACAGAGTAAATGTGACCAGACAGTTGTACTAGAAGACCAGCTTACCGCAGAGGTGACTACAGTTGATTCAGACCCGACAACTGCAACCGCAGTAAACCAATATCAGACATCTATACCGGGAGACCAGCTCACCACAGATACAACCACTGCAACTGCAGATCACTCTAATAATAACACTGTATATCATGAAATACAACTGACCCCACAAGTAGATCAGACAGAAGAACTACCTACATGTATACTACTAGACTCCCCCAGTCCCAAGAAACCTGAACAACGGACCAAGCCAACCCAACCACAAACGCTAACGACACATCATGAACAGGAACAAGAAATGATACCAGAAGCCGATAATACATTAACCAGAAAACCCCAGTCACATGGAAAGCAATACTATGGACCACGGACACCAACTACAGAGACTCGTGACGTCACTAAGGATAGTCAAACTCAGTATTTTTTAGCAGTGGGCCGAGCCTCCCAGCTAACATGGAGAAAACAGTAACTATATTAAGCTTGAATGTTAAGAACATTAATGCCAATTATGTATATGTGCAGTCCCTATTGAAGGATATAGATATTGTATGTCTCCAGGAACACTGGTTATTCCAATACCAATTACAGCAACTGAACTCACTATCAAAAAATCATACATCAATCGCAGCCGCAGTGGACTCATCTGACGCAATTTCTCCTGCCGGTTCCCCTAGAGGATATGGAGGGTGGCGATACTGTATCGAACCGACTGGGACCTACGTACACGTAACCTCAAAGAGGGGGGAGATCGAATATGTGCAATAGAAATATAGGCGGGACGCCCCATACTGATTTGCACAGTATACATGCTGCCCAGTCGCAAGTATGTAAAGTCCAGCACACAAGGCCAAGATCCGTACGAGTTTGAGGCTACGCTAGATCAATTACGGGAAATCGTCTTGAAATACCAACATACACATGAAATTATACTGTGTGGTGACATGAACTCCTCACTCCTGTTGCGTCCAGGAAATGACAGAGACACTAAACTAGATACTTTCGTCAGAGAGCTTGAGCTAGAGCACTTTCAGTCGGGAACGCATACGTTTCAGCACCCCAACAGGACAGATGCCTCGGAGATAGACTATTTCCTCGTCCACTGTAACAGCGATCTTATACAGACAAAAACCATAGTATGTGACAATCATTCCCTGAATACCTCTGATCATATAGCAATTAGGTTAGATATTGGCCTAAAAAACGGAAGACAGGTCATAAGAAGACAACCGTACAGACTAAACCAAAATGGCACAAGTGCGATAAAAATGCCTATAAATCATTTGTCAGTGACGGAATACAGGAATTTGTGATAACGCCGGGAAAGAGTATATATGACCTACAATGTAAGATTGGAAAACTGGCCAAGCTCCTACACGATGCCACCTATTATAGTATACCAAATCATAAAACACAATTAACTACCGATATGACAAGAGTGTGCAGGGTATGGTCCCCTGAAATAGCTAACGCAGTCAAACAGTCACGTAGAGTCTGGAAAGAGTGGAAATATGCGGGAACGCCTATAGATAAATCTCATCCAACTAATGTGAAAAGGAAGGAGGCAAAAGCCAACATCCGCAAATCCCAAAAGCGAGAGCAAGCCATGAAGAGAGACAACCTGTTAACAGAACTTATGGACTCTGAAAATAATACTAAGTCATTCAATACTCTAGTAAGGAAACAGCGAGCCACAGACTCCGTATCCACAGATGTACTTATTGTAGGGGGGAAGAAGGCATAAACCCCGGAGGAGGTATGTGACAATTGGGCGACCCATTTTGAAACTCTTGCCACACCCATGGTTGAGGACAGGTATAATCCCAAATATGCAGAGCGGATAAAGCAAGATATCATCTCAATACAGGCGATCTGTGAAGCTCAAAAGGCCCCGATTGAACCGGCTACCGTCAGAGATTGAACAAGCAATAGACTCCCTAAACAGTAACAAGGCATGTGATACGTTTGGAATTACAGCGGAGCATGTAATGATTAGTAAACAAGCAACAGCACCAGTTATCACTGAACTTTTCAACAAGATATTCCGAGTAACTGATGTACCAACACACATTAAGGAAGGACTACTGACACTGATACATAAAAAAGGGAACACAGAAGACCCTGCGAATTATAGGGGTATCACAGTCACACCAGTTGTACTGAAGATACTGGAACACGTCATAAATAGACGCCACAATAGTATTCTGGAACCAAGTCAGTCAAGACTTCAGAAGGGTTTCACAAAGAACACCTCTTCAATAAATGCTGCGCTGCTGGTGACGGAATGCATCAATGAGTCCAGGAAAATTAAAAAACCATTATATGTCACAACCTTAGACACACAAAATGCATTTGATGTAGTCTCACATCAGTGACTCCTACAGAAGCTATTTATAGATGGAATCGAGGGAGACAACTGGCTTCTCTTACATAATCTATACACAGAAATGACATCAAAAGTAAAATGGCGCGGGCAACTATCGTCACCATTCCCCATTTTTCAAGGAGTACGTCAAGGAGGAGTCCTATCAACAACTCGCTACAAGAGATACAACAATCCCCTACTGAAGAGCTTAGAAACCCATCACAGAGGAGCAAGTATAGGCCCGATTGACGTACCCCATGCGACATGTGCGGATGATTTGTGTCCAATATCACATGACAAACAGGAATTACAGACGATGCTGTCCGAAACCGAAAACTATGCAAATGATGAATGCTACAATATCCATCCAGGAAAAAGTGCCGTATTGCAATATAATGTAAAGCAGATTGACACAGTTCATTTATATGGAAAAACATTACCCAACGTTGAGGAAACAGTCCACCTTGGCATAACAAGAAATCGTAAAGACATGGCTAACATAGATCAGAAAGTAAAAATAGGTAGACAAACAACATACTCACTGATGGGATCCGGCTTCCATGGAAAATCTGGTATTAAACAGCAGATAAAGGGAGATATGTGGAAAAAGTTTGTCGTCCCAAGAATGACATATGTATTGGAGGCACAGAACTTGAAAATAAAGGATGTAGACCAACTAGAGAGCTTTCAGAACAGAACATTGAAACCATTACAGGGACTCCCACTCAGGACGTCAACAACTGCCACAAGAGCTCTGCTATGCATCCTTCCTATACGGGTCTGTATAGAACGAAACATGATAAACCACTTCTTGCTGCAGTATTGCCAGAAACCCAAACACTATCGATCATGAAATAGCTGAGAGACAACTGGCTGTTAAATCCAGGGGAGACAAGTCTTGGTTTATGAAAATAAAGGACACTCTACGAAAGTACGACTTACCTTCTACCTATGAAATAATACGTGATCCACCATCCAAATTGCAGTGGAAATCCACAATGAAGGAGAATGTGAACCGCACAGTCGAAGATGAATGGAGAGAAGACATTCAGACAAAAACATCACTGAAGTACATAAACCCGGAAAAGGTCAACGTTGGGAAAACACACCATATATGGTCAACCGTCCGAAACAACCGACACGACGTCAGACGAGCAGAAATAAAGGCTAGGCTACTGACAGGCACTTACACTCTGCAGGCAAATAGGGCAACATTTAATCAGTTCACAGTAAATCCAATCTGTAAAATATGTCAAGTAGAATCCGAAGATCGCGAGCACTTCGTCTCAAAATGTATAGGGCTAACCTCATTCAGAGCTGAATATATAAAAACAATTGAGGGCAAGCGCGATCGATTCAAATGCTATAAACACTATAGTCAACAATACCGCGCTTCTCAAACAGCTGTGTCTTGACTCGACACATCCGAATATCTCGCGTATCCTGGATACATCTACGACTCCAGAACAGATGGAACTGATCAGCAGAGAATATGTCTACAGCCTGCATGTCGAAAGGACCAGAAAGCTCGAACTCGAGTAAATTGGGAGAACATTAATGACAATACACTCAATGTAAATAGCTCGTTCACAAATGACTGTACAGAACCAAGTTGAACTGTTGCATTATAACACGCATGGAAAAAAAATAACAAATATATACAGTATTTCACATCTACTTGAAACGACATAGTCGGTGCCACGAAAAATATACGTGGGAGCTCTACGAAGAAAAGAAAGAAAAGAATGGCCGACATCTAGAAGGTACGTTTCTTACACCGACTTTTGTTTTTAATATTGTTTTGTTGTTGCACATTATTTGCATGGTGTTACAGGTTTCATTTGTATTCATAATGTTTGCTGATGTCAATCTATATTCCGCTCACTGTAAAAGGCATGTACTAGGGCCCCGAAGATACATCCAAAGAGGATATATATATTCTTAATATTCATCTAAAATAACAATAATAAATGACCTTGTATTATGAATATTGATGAAAATGAACTTTAAAGGTACATACCCACGCAGTAGACACAAAATGTTCTCTATATCTGAGACATCATCTGAGGCATTTTCTGGCAAAATAAACATTCATTCACCTTTAGCCCACGCATTGATTGACATTATTATAAATTGTATATCAGACGTAAAATTTCCACACTGATATCAGGGGCAATAACCGTGTTTCCTTAAAATGTTAACGGACACTAATATGAAATAGGCACTACCTATGACGGGCGACGTTAGTATATGAAACTAAATTTACCAATTGATAGCTTTACCATGATGTTAGTATGCTATAAACGGTACCGTAGTATATTGTAGTATTGCAGAACTACTTCTCGCAACTACCACGGTGTTAGAACTTCTCTATTATAATTAAATGGTGTCATTGTCGCACTTCTCTTGTTTGAACCAGTGATACAATTTAGATATTTCCGTTTCATATATAGTACATTAATAGCCTAGGCATAGTGGAGCGCGTGGTCGAGCGGTCTGAGGCGTCGGTCTGCTGATCTTACGATCGTGGGTTCGAGCCTCGCGTGCGTTGTGTCCTTGAGCAAGACACTTTATCCACACTGCTTCAGCCCACCCAGATGTAAATGGGTACCGGCTAAATACTGGGAACATCGATTGTATTTGATTGTATGCACATATACTTATGAATAAAAATTTGATCCACTAGTGAGGGTATACCAGTATACTGGCAAAAGCAAAGCATTATAGACACTGTATTAGTACATTTACGATCATTTTAAGAAAAAATAACAAGGCTAAGAATCTTCAGTGATATTATTCCCAATTTTCGCAATCTCGGTCGTCATTGAGCACGACGAGAGTTATACACATTTTGCCCATTTTTGGTATAAATTGTGTTAAGTTTTACATTTACTTTTTTGATTAACCCAGTACTGTGTCAGATGTGTTTGTATCCTGGACTACAGCAACAGGTGCACTAGATGCACACTTGCAATGCATACTTTGTTCTGGTAGTCGTGTTCCCCAATTATCCCGGATCGCTTGACTATGTCTTGTATTTTTAAACTCACATCAGCGAAGTTAAGTGCAGCGTGGCGGCTATAGAAATTCTCAAGGTGTGTCCTTCCAGTGATGCTATTATTTTCTCGATCCCTGGTGGTCTTTGAGCACATTTTGACTATTTTTCGTATTAGTTTGGTCCTTTCTATATACAGCTTCACTTCAGCTGTTGGTAAGAACTGTGAATACAGCACAGGCCGTGACACAACCGAACAGGCGCAATAAAACAGCAGTTTCAATGCATACTTGTTTCTGTTAGTCATGTCCACAGAGTATAATGGATCGCTTGACTTTGTCTTGTAAACAAAATCACAACATGTGCGCTTTCTATCCAATGATATTGAGAGAGATATAGTGTGCTTCTATCTAACGATGTTGAAAGATACAGAGAGAAATATTATGGTTTCTATCTAATGATGTTGAGAGAAGGTGGGTGGGGGTGCCGGGGAGAGATATATTGTGGTTTCTAGGTAATGATAGAGAAAGAGACACACAGAGAGACATAGACAGACAGAGAGCGAGATAGAGGGAGAGAGAGAGAGAGAGAGACATACATACAGACAGACAGACATACAGACACAAAGATAGAGAGAATGACAGAAAGATAGAGAGAGGGACAGATAGGGAGAGAGAGAGACATAGAGAGTCAGACAGACAGGGAAAGTCAGATAGACAGAGAGAGAGAGGAGAGAGGAGAGAGAGAGAGACAGAGACAGAGACAGAGAGTCATGGATGTGGGAGAGAGTGAAAGAGATAGAGAGATAGAGAGACAGACAGACAGACAGTAGTATATAGGGAGTCAAAATGATACCACCAAAGCTGGAAGCGTTATTGACCCCCGTTACAGCTCCCAACAGTATTGAAAAACTGTGTTTTGTCCAATAACATAAACTAGTCGCCAACACTGAAATATTTTAAACCGTCTTGTTGTACGCCCACCATACTTAGTGAAAAAAAATTGAAATTGAGATTGAAAATAATGGCTTCAAAATAGAAGATGAACAAAAGTACTCACCAGCACCCTCGAAAAACGGGCTTTTTGTATAGAGAAAAGCAGAATGATACCACCAGAGGTGGCACCGTTTCCACCACCACACAACACTCCCAACACCCACGAAAAGTCGGGAACGGATTTCAGAAAAACCCAAATACATCGAACTACAACAAACTACAGGCACTACAACTAACACAGACGAACGCCCACCATACTTAGTGAAAAGATTTTGAAATTGAAAATAATGGCTTCAAAAAAGAAGACGAACAAAAGTACTCACCAGCACCCTCGAAAAACTGACTTTTTGTATAGAGAAAAGCAGAATGATACCACCAGAGGTGGCACCGTTTCCACCACCACACGACACTCCCAACACCCACGAAAAATCGGTAACGGATTTCAGAAAAACCCAAATACATCGAACTACAACAAACTACAGGCACTACAACCAACACAGACGAATGACAGATAGAACTGCGTACGAGAACAATCTCGTTCTACTATTTCTTCTGGTGTAGCTCTCGGAAGCAGGACTCAGCTATTTTTCTTTTGCGTTTTTCTGTCTCTAGGGACGCCTGTAGTTCCGCAACCTGGCTTTCTAGTTCGACAACCCGGCTTTCTAGTTCGGCAGTCTGGAGTTGTGTTCTCGAGGGTACACCGTTTCTGTTTGTGTCTGCAAAGCGTCTGGGAACTGGAGAAATGTTTTCCACAACCTTCGCACAGGAATGCAGGAGTACTGCATCTCGTCTTTCTCCCGATGTGCCGTTGCAAGTTGGCCTTCTTGGCAAAAGTTCTACCACACGTTTCGCACTCCATTTTCCCAATAGTATTTTTCTGTTCAAATGGGAAAATCACAAGAATTTTTTTGTCTCCCAAGAGGCAAACAGAAATGATACCACCCAATTGTCCACATTCGGACTTTTGGGAAAAGTGTAGAAAAAATGTGTCTCCCAAGAGCAAAACAGAAATGATACCACCCAATTGTCCACATTCGGACTTTTGGGAAAAGTGTAGAAAAAATGTGTCTCCCAAGAGCAAAACAGAAATGATACCACCCAATTGTCCACATTCGGACTTTTGGTAAAAGTGTAGAAAGAATTTGTCTCCCAAGAGGCAAACAGAAATGATACCACCCAATTGTACACATTCGGACTTTTGGGAAATGTGTAGAAAAAATTTGTCTCCCAAGAGCAAAACAGAAATGATACCACCCAATTGTCCACATTTGGACTTTTGGGAAAGTGTAGAAAAAATTTCTCTCCCAAAGGATGTAGAAAAAATGATACCACACAATTGTCCACATTTGGACTTTTGGGAAAAGTGTAGAAAAAATTCGTCTCCCAAGAGGCAAACAGATATGATACCACCCAATTGTACACATTCGGACTTTTGGGAAAGTCGAAGAAAAAATCGTCTGCCAAGAGCAAAACCACATCGAAAAACAGAAAACCTCTCCCAAAGGAGGTAGAAAGACAACTCGGAACAGGAAAGACAACTCGGTACAAAACAAGAAAAAACAACTCGGAAATACAACTCGAAAAAAGACAAAGAACTTTTTTCCAAAATGGCTACTGCATGTAGAACGGGTCGCGACTACCAGAGTGCTGGTGTACGGAGTCGCTAGTTTCGTTTTTCCCATTCGGCATACCGGACTGTTTTGTGGAGTGCACGAACTGGGCGTCGGGATCTGGTTTGTTCTTCCAGAGTCTACAAGCCTCTAGAGACACGAATGGGAACAGTGGTCTGCAGACAGCGTACGCCACCACAGAGACCCACAGCCACCACTTGGCATTCTCTACCGTCTGCCAAATGTCGTGCACCTCCAAGTCTTTTTCGCATTTCGGCTCGCTAGGCTTGGGAGCGCTAGCCTCGGTTGTCTCGGATGCACTAGTCTCGGAACCAGTGTCCGAAAACGCGCTAGTTCCAACCTCCATCAAACGGTCTAGAAACCCCATGCACAACTCCAAATTCGCCATCAAACGCTCCAAACGAAGTTCCGCATCCAGTAGCTTGCGGTCCAAACGGTTCCCCAAGAAATACAAACACGTAGATTCGCCGGCTGGGCGGGCACCTTCTAGGGTGGCATTCGCAATGGGAGGTTCTTCTAGAGGACCAGGTGTAGGAGGTGGGTCTACATTCGCAATGGGAGGTTCTTCTAGGGGTGTTGTACTGCTAGTTTCGGGAGTTGCACTACTAGTTTCGTCGGCATAGTCCAGAATTTTTTCTACACTTTTCCCAAAAGTCCAAATGTGGACAATTGGGTGGTATCATTTTTTCTACATCCTTTGGGAGAGAATTTTTTTCTACACTTTCCCAAAAGTCGAAATGTGGACAATTGGGTGGTATCATTTCTGTTTTGCTCTTGGGAGACAAATTTTTTCTACACTTTTCCCAAAAGTCCGAATGTGTACAATTGGGTGGTATCATTTCTGTTTGCCTCTTGGGAGACAAATTCTTTCTACACTTTTCCCAAAAGCACGAATGTGGACAATTGGGTGGTATCATTTCTGTTTTGCTCTTGGGAGACAAATTTTTTCTACACTTTTCCAAAAAGTCGGAATGTGGACAATTGGGTGGTATCATTTCTGTTTGCCTCTTGGGAGACAAAAAAAATCTTGTGATTTTCCCATTTGAACAGAAAAATACTATTGGGAAAATGGAGTGCGAAACGTGTGGTAGAACTTTTGCCAAAAAGGCCAACTTGCAACGGCACATCGGGAGAAAGACGAGATGCAGTACTCCTGCATTCCTGTGCGAAGGTTGTGGAAAACATTTCTCCAGTTCCCAGACGCTTTGCAGACACAAACAGAAACGATGTACCGCACCCTCGAGAACACAACTCCAGACTGCCGAACTAGAAAGCCGGGTTGTCGAACTAGAAAGCCAGGTTGCGGAACTACAGGCGTCCCTAGAGACAGAAAAACGCAAAAGAAAAATAGCTGAGTCCTGCTTCCGAGAGCTACACCAGAAGAAATAGTAGAACGAGATTGTTCTCGTACGCAGTTCTATCTGTCATTCGTCTGTGTTGGTTGTAGTGCCTGTAGTTTGTTGTAGTTCGATGTATTTGGGTTTTTCTGAAATCCGTTACCGATTTTTCGTGGGTGTTGGGAGTGTCGTGTGGTGGTGGAAACTGTGCCACCTCTGGTGGTATCATTCTGCTTTTATCTATACAAAAAGCCAGTTTTTCGAGGGTGCTGGTGAGTACTTTTGTTCGTCTTCTTTTTTGAAGCCATTATTTTCAATTTCAATTTTTTTTCACTGAGTATGGTGGGCGTTCGTCTGTGTTAGTTGTAGTGCCTGTAGTTTGTTGTAGTTCGATGTATTTGGGTTTTTCTGAAATCCGTTACCGATTTTTCGTGGGTGTTGGGAGTGTTGTGTGGTGGTGGAAACGGTGCCACCTCTTGTGGTATTATTCTGCTTTTCTCTATACAAAAAGCCCGTTTTTCGAGAGTGCTGGTGAGTACTTTTGTTCATCTTCTTTTTTGAAGCCATTATTTTCAATCTCAATTTCAATTTTTTTTCACTAAGTATGGTGGGCGTACAACAAGACGGTTTAAAATATTTCAGTGTTGGCGACTAGTTTATGTTATTGGACAAAACACAGTTTTTCGATACTGTTGGGAGCTGTAACGGGGGTCAATAACGCTTCCAGCTTTGGTGGTATCATTTTGACTCCCTATATACTACTCAGACAGAGACAGACAGAGACATGGGTGTGGGAGAGAGAAAGGTGTTAAAATAAATACGGAATAATGAAACTCCATTTCGTTGCAAATTGTTTTTCTTTTTTTTTCCCATAAAATATTCCAATGCGCATTTAAGGCATTTCAACTCCGATCATTTAAAACGCATATTTTCAAGCGTCTCTCAGGGGACTCTTCAGCGTTGTGTTATGATAAAAGCAACTTTAGTCTTCCTAACGACAACACAATTTTGAAATGCAGTAACTTCGTAAGCTATATCATGTATACTTTCCGATGTTATCTACATTTTGTTTTAGAAACAGTTGGACCTTCAGGCCAAATTATTCGTCCCCGTATTAGTAATACCACGTGTTGTAAAAACACCTGCTTGGTTTATCGGTTTACGGTAAAACAAATTTTTCACTTTCAATCATATGTTCAACCTAGATTCACTGAATTGTATGTTTTCATATACGCGTAACATAAAGCGGGCGACAAAGAGTCGCCCGTATTAAATGATTATATCTGTATAGTATAGCGGGCACTGGTAATTTTTAGAACTGGTGGAATAGTGACACACTTATACACTTATATAATTCCTATATGTTGTGCCTGCTGAGTGGGTATGTACCTTTAATATGCATGCAATATATTGTTTTTATATTTATTATTATCTTATATTTAAGGGTAGGAATTGGCTCGAGGACCTTCCAAACCCGGGTATTTGAGCCCAAAAATGCAAGCCAATGACCGTTGGCCCGTTTGTTTCCGAATTTACTAATATCTGCCATACAGCCGAAATATGTGCATTAAATGAAGGAGGCAATGAGGCGGTTAATTTAACCTAGCTAGTTCATTCTCCTCTCGCACGAAGCCGGTATGTAAGACCGTGAAAAGGGCTGAGTGTGAGTACATGTGATCTATGGAGACTCAGCCGTAACAGTGTTATCCTATATGATAATGATATTTGTCAGGGAAAAACATATCGTGCCAGGGAATGATCGTTATTGGGCTATGCAAAGTATGATGTAATATGTTTCGCGGCTTATCGTTGTATACGAGATGCTATTATTCGAGTTCAGTGTGGCGTTTATCTTTTGTTATTACAATAGTAATTTCAAAGAGACACATTATATGTAGTTGTAATTGCCAATTACAAATTCGTGGATGGCACTTATAATGAATTTCAAAGAGACACATTACATGTACCACACACGAACCAACAATTGGCAATTTCAGTTTATACTCCATAACAGCGTGTTCCGAACTTGTCCATGGTTGGTCATTGTCTGAAATACAGTAGTATTTATCTAAATAATTGATCAGGAAATTATATAATTGCATTTAAAATTAATGTCGACCTTTATGAAAACCAGACACTACAGTCTGTTTCACAAAAGCTGCCCAAATTTTACGACCATATAAACAATTCAAAAACCATATTTTTTTCGATAATATTAAATTAAAGGGAAATTTAAGAATGAGCCTTCTTTTTATTTCGTGAAATTTTGTCAAATATTGATTTTATTGCGAAAACAAAATTTCCCCATGTTAAATCCCCATAGACATCTTCACGGAGTGAATATGTATATGGGGATTTAACATGGGGATTTTTTGTTAGAATTTCAGAAATACTGGACCGATTTTTAAAATTTAACTTTTGTTTTCTTAGTTAGATCATTTCCAAGCTATCTAGCTAGGTTTCGGAGTCAATTTCCCAAAAAAATAGTTTTTTTACTCCTCCCACAACTCCTCTACCTTTTTCCCCCATGTTAAATTCCCATAGACAAATCAATTTTTCGTAATAAAATCAATATTTGACCAAATTTCACGAAATAAAAAGAAGGCTCATTCTTAAATTTTCCTTTAATTTAATATTATCGAAATAAATATTGTTTTTGAATTGTTTATATGGCCGTAAAATTTGGGCAGCTTTCGTGAAACAGACTATAGTGAAGTTATTTTGATTTCACAAGGGTTTGCGTAGTTCAACATTTATTCAGCAAATCATTGACACTATGTTAAGTTTTTCAGATTTTGTTTTATCGCATGATATAGCCTGGCCTTGATTCCCACGAAGGCCTTTTTTTGGACTGCAACGTTTTTGTTTGCTTTGTCACTTTCTTAACTTTTAGAGCATTTATATTTTTGGGAAAATTATTTAATTGCTTGAAATGCAGTAATTATTTACTGGTTACATTCCTTCGGGTTTTGTTAAGTAATTATCTGCATGTGGGTTATTATTTGTGTCACCGACTACAAGCAGAATTGTTCCGTTAGCAAATTGTATAAACCAAGTATAATTATGTGTCCATAGTTTTCCATATGTACAAGGGCCTGGTTGATACACTGATTCAGTATAGCCCCATATCAGCCTGTATATCCACTGATCAGGGTCTATGTTGCAATACTATCCCACCATTCGATAATTGGATTAATCCTGCTATGCAATCAATAAACAATAATTGACCATCATGCTAGTGACATAGCGTAGCGATTTTCACGAAAAATATGAAAATATTTTGTAACGAATACGGATAAAATACGATAATATAATACAATTTTTGTCTTGTTTTATTAAATTATATTAATTATCATTATTATTCATTATACTACATTATACAAACTATATACTATCAAAAACTCATCAATACATAAAATAAAAATTATACCTGATTTTTTTTTGGGCCGTTTTGACCAAATATGGGCTATTTTGACCATTTATTTTGGACGGGGGGCCGTTTTGACAAATTTAGGGGGGCCTTTTTTACCTGGGGCCGTTTTGACTGTAATCCGACTGTACCAATAGCCGGACAAAATGATTAAACTTGTCAGTGGAAGTCTTTGTCAATAATATCCTATTTTTGTATAAATGATTTTTTCTAATTTATCCATGAAAGTATATTATGTGACCACCATTTGAACCGTCTAGTTGAGACAGTTGAAATGAGTGGACACAACATATACTTTCAATGGGAAAAATAAGATTGAAATATTTGGAAAATATTCAGAATGTAAAGGGTTAAAGACACATGCAGACTGCATGCATAATTGCTTATGTGTTTTATATAAATTTGGAAAATGCTCAGAATGTAAAGGGTTAAAGACACATGCAGACCGCATGCATACTTGCTTATGTCACGGTACGTAACTCACTTTGGGGAGGAAGTGTGTATTCGTGCCCGGCTAGCTCAGCCAGTTAGAGCGATGGTAGGTAAACCAGAGGTCCCGAGTTCGAGCCCCGGGCCGGTGCACATGTTTCTCACCCTGTGACATTTGGCACCCTGTGACATTTGACGCCCAACGAGGGACCGTGACTGATATATATTATACTACCCAAAATCTACCAAAAATATGTAATTCAGAGACGAATTAAATATAGAATTCGTGTACAAATTCCAATTTGGCGGGGGAGTATGTCACGGTACGTAACTCACTGTGGGGAGGAAGTGTGTATTCGTGCTCGGCTAGCTCAGTCGGTTAGCGCGATGGTATGGTAAACCAGGTCCCGAGTTCGAGCCCCGGGCCGGTGCACATTGCCTGGAATACTGTTTTGTTTTTAACAAAAACTCTACAGGGGTCATACCAGTTATCCGGACAATCACTTTATCGGATACATGAAAATACCTTTTAATTGAGCGTATTCGTTTGATCTTAATTTGCAACAAATACATCTAAGTCACGCAGGTGCTTGCTGTTTCCATGCCAGTGTGAAGAATATATTGCCAAGGTAAACATTTTAGTAAGATTTGCTGAAAATATTCCTCAACCCTGTCCACAATTTGTTTACAACGTCAAAAGTCTCGCGGGGGCTTGCAATCGAGTGCGCCCATTACTTCATTTCAGAGTTGTCCTATAAATACAAATGTTTTGGTTGAACGACCCTCACAGCACATTCAATGGGGTTTGTGACACCACTCAATCATGTCTATGTTGTACACTGACCATATACCTGCACAATCCATATGATATTTATTGTGGGATGGGGCAACTCTATGAAACAAACCTCGACGAAAAAACAACAACAAAAAATCGTCATTTTTTGTTGAACGACCCTCACAGCACATTCAATAGGGATTGTGACACTACTCACTTATGTCTGTCTTGTACACTGAGCATATACCTGCTGAATCCATATGATATTTATTATGGGGCAACTCCATGATAGAAACTTTGTAAAAAAGACTTTGTCATTTGATGGATAAAACAACAGAAATTAATGTTTTTGTGTTGAAAACCCTCAGCACATTCAATAGGGATTGTGACACCACTCACGTCTATGTTATATACTGACGATATACCTATACAGTCCACATGCTATTTATTGTGCAGCAACTATGAAAGAAACCTTTACCAAAATTCTTTTTTTTTGTCTCCAGTGAAAGCGGATAGCGAGACATAGGTTTTGCTTTTCCGGCGGCGGCGGCGACGTCATAATTCAATGTTATGTTTTCGTGTTACGGTCATTACTTCAACACATTATCAGCTACATTTATCAAACTTTATACATACCTTTACTATGATAGGTAGATGAATAAGGACTATTCTCGGGGCCCCATGGTAAAGGTCAAGACCCCAGGGGGTCAAGGCGGAACAAGGCGAGACATTTGATTCCGCGGAATTCTTGTTTGTATTGAATAACCCTCACAACACATTCAATATGGATTGTGACACCACTCAATCATGTGTATGTTGTACACTTACCATATACCTGCACGCTCCATAATTAATAATTAATTATGGAGCGTGCAGGTATATGGTAAGTGTGAAATGGCCCCCTGGAACGGGTCTGGTAGCGATCTAGAGTTTGTTTCAGACATAAGCTTTGATAAATATCTGTCTCTCGTGTCCCTATCCAACCCTTTGACGTAGAGCGACACACTTGACATATTTTGCTGAGTTGTCAAAATCATTGTAACGCTCCGTGAAGAAACACAATGGGCCACTGGCCGATTGATTGACAGCCTTCTATTTATGCATGCGCGAACAAACACTGTAAATACAAAATATCGAGGTCGAAAATTCACCCACATACACATAACTGGGTTGGGTTACCCACACTTTAACATGTTTGGGTCTATTTATATATGTATATACATGTGTATTTCACAATAGACTATTATAGGTGTAATCGACTTGGGTCATGGTATGTATGTTAACCATATGTTCACCTACACTGTACTCCTGATTTATATAAACCACACACGGTAAATTCTAAGTTTTATTTTAAATATATGTACTATGTTAAATAAAATAAATCATAGTCGAAAACTAGAAAATGTGTTCATAGAACACGGATGCCCCACATACTGCTTTGATAATAAACAAGGCAAAATTCCAAGTGCATAAAGGGAGATAATCCATGACCCGGGGGGTCGAAACAAAAATCGAAATAAGCTTTGTGCCTCTACTCATCATAGATACCATGTTTCAAGTCTTACAGTTTAAAAGTTTTACGAGTTACAAGACAAAATTGCCAAATTCTAAGTCGAAAAGGGAGAGATAATCCATGACCCGGAGGTCAAATAAAAAACAAAAATAAACGTTGTGCATCTACTCATCATATTAAGGAAGCTATACATACCAAGTTTCAGGTCTGTAGCTAGTATGGTTTAAAAGTTTTACAACCTACAAGGTTGGTGACGGACGGACGGACGTTCTTAAAAATTGTGTTTATGTGTCTACGAGCCACATAAGGCCCCTCTGAGTACTACGGAATAAGCCACATAAACCGATTTTAGCCACATAAATCGGTTTTTTATGTGGCTAAACAACTAACCCTATTCTTTACTAAGTCCATCCCTGTGGGGGCTAGCCACATATACCTTATATATTGGCGCGGACGGACAAGGGTAACATTAAAGGACCCCTCCACTATCGTGGCGCTGGTGGGGCATAAACAATATATTTAACGTTACTGGGTGTCAGATATGCGCAGAAAGTTATGTAACAGATCTGTTAAAAAATACTTCAGTTGTAGATTTGTATCTTATTCTGAGCCCAAAAGGAAACATGTGTTGCTTGAAAAAAATGGATTTTGATAAAATGTCTGTTTGTGATAACTAGTAACTGTGCTAGTCTTGTGCAATTGAGCTAATTTATTTTTTATTTTCCTTTCTACACTACAGGCCTGTATAGTGGTACTGGCAAAAAGTGTAGATCCAGATGAGCCGGCTCGTGACGAGCCGTCTCGTCAGGATCTGCACTTTTTGCAAGTAAATTTTCATATACATGTATTTGAGAACAGAAACACCCCCTTTTCATAAATTGACTAGTCTGAAAATCATTTTGTGACGTTTGGATTGGATTGGCTGCAAAATTAACATATCAAAATCCATTCCAGTTGCTTAGGGGTGGATCAGCCAGTGTTTAGAATGGAAAATATTTCATGGCAAGACATCTTGTAAATTGAATGCAAATTGATGTTTTGTACAAGTTTACTGATTTCATAAATGCCAAGTTTCTTATGAAATCAGTCAACAAGTTTAATAAATCTCATATTAAATCATACACAAATGTTTGATTCTATTTATTGCATATGCACATCACAATACATCGAAGCTGTAAATGACCACCTAGCTTGTTTTCTGTACGGGCCACATTTGTATATTTATTACACTAGTGTATTATGATTTTTATTACACTGTGTTATTACACTGTGTAAGCCTATTTTATGCAATAAAATAGTTTACATAATCCAAGTTGTGCACACGCTTGAACTAGCTCTATCAAACCGCAAACTAGTAAAAATCTGTGACATACAGAATACGATGCGAGTATCTTTTGATATCAAGTTTATCAGGCAAGGCTAGGAACCATGTAGGAATTCCGAGGCTCGCTGTTTCCGAGACGAACCTGATACATGGTATCAATACACACTAGCATGGTATTCTGTATTCTATTCATCAGGTAACATTTTATGCTATAGAATGTGGAAATATGGCGCGGATTTCATTGAAATGAACGCAGACTTGTTTACATTGTGTCATTACACTGACGTCAATCGGTAAAATCATGTGACGCTGTTCGTCCAATGAAACATCAGTTTTCAATTAGTTGTTTGCAAGATAGTATTATCAGGTGAATGCCCGATACGACATGATGTTATCAGTCAGTACGACTTCGGCCAATACAGAGCTGGTTACCTGATAAATGATAATACACATGTTATGTAGGACATTTGCAAACAACATATATGTTTGTTTGTTGGGGTTTAACGGACTATCAACAGCTAAGGTCATTTAACTCTGTGTCAATGGGTTAGTACTAAATACCATATATTACCTGTACAAGTACAAGTACATGTTCAAGTACATGTACAAATGGAGGGAAATTCCCAAGATCAGAACTGAATATTTGCAGTAAAAAAAACTATAAATTCAGTCTTGAGATCAGAATAATCCTGATCGGATGCCAGGTCATCGCCACACCAGAATCACTTGGCCCCCTCCCAAAAGCAGTAGGATCAGTAATAATCGTGCTACTTTTCCAATGGGAAATAACCCAATTCAACTCCCAGGTAAGAAAAGAGCCCAAGATAAAAACATACCTGAGGGCTAAACCTGGCAAATCATGATTCCTATAAGGAGGAACCCCTACCGTTAATTTACGCCGTCACGTTCACCCGACCAACCATCCACTGTAACAACATGTAATCTCACTCTACACCTTGCACTAATACATTACTGAGACACGTATTTGTTGCTGCGACTCCAGAATGGGTATTATGTGTTTTGCAACCAGTGTAGATCCAGATCAGCCTGTACATACGAACATTCTGATCAGGATCTGCACTGTTTGCCATTCCATCATTATAGATCATTATCATGCTACAGGAGTGTGTTATTTGATCAAGAGCTACACTGGTCACAAACCCATAAATCTCATTTCTCCAGTCACATGTGATTCACCATAATCAACATGGGGTTATCGAGTTGTTAACCTGTGTAGCTCCAGATCAGGTAACAAACTCAAGTAGTCTAACATGGATCTTCTCTTTTTGTTAGCAGCATCAAAATTAGATTTTATTTAACGGTGTTTAACGGCCTGTCAACAGCTAAGGTCATTTTAGGCCAGGTTAGCGGGGTTAAATCCCATATGATACCGATTGTGATGGGGATAAATCCCAAAATCAGAACTGAATATTTACAGAGAAAAATATATAGTCAGCCCTGAAATTAGAAACATCTGACCTGGTGCCAGGTCCATACCACACCAGAGTCACTTAACCTCTTCCCCTAAAAGTAATATGATTAGGAATAATCATATTACTCTTATAAATGTAAGGGGCATAACCAGATTTAACGGTGACATATTTTCTCTAAGTCTGTCACCTTGACCCTGGGGTTAGCGGGCACCATTGGGTTTCTGTAGAATGATGCTGGCTGTGGTTACAAATGCATCAATGAAATAGTAAAGCATTCCATCAAGGGAAACAGAAGTTACAATGAATTAAGCCAAGCGTTAAGTTTTCAAAACTGAGCATTTTCTGAGTATGTGACATCGACCTTGAGGTTAGTGGGCACCACAGGCTTCCTGTAGAATCATGCGGGATGCTGTTACAAATGCATCTATAAAATATTAAAGCATTCCATCAAGGGAAACAGAAGTAATGAATTAACCCGAGTGTTAGTTAAGTTTTGGAAATGGAGCATTTCGTAAGTCTGTGACCTTTAACTTGTGGCTAGCGGGCACCATGGGCATTCTATAGAATGATGTGGGATGCTGTTACAAATGCATCTATGAAATATGAAAGCATTCCATCAAGGCAAACAGAAGTTATAATGAATTAACCACAGCGTTAAGTTTTCGAAACAGAGTGTTTTCTAAGTCTGTGACCTTGACCTTGAGGTGAGCGGGCATACGCTTTCCGTAGAATGATGCGGGATGATATTCCAAATGCATATATGAAATATTAAATCATTCTATGAAATAAAACAGAAGTTATTGCAGACAGATTAACCCCAATGTTAAGTTGTATCCCTATATCTCCTTTTCGCTACGCGCTGGGATAATAAAATTGAAACGAAACAAGAGACTTTAATGGGTTTTAAAGTGGCCATAACCATTATTCGGCCAGCAAATCAAGGCACCGCGTGCGTAACATAAGCGCCGCGGTCGGACTTATAGCGCCGCGGCAGACTGACAACTGAAATTATAACGCCGCGGTCCCACGGCGCTATAACCGGCTGGGGAAAGTCCTGCATATATTTGTTGTGGAGCAACTCTATGAAAGAAACCTTGACCAAAAAACTTGTCATTTGACAGAGAAAACAACAAAAAATCATATATTTTCGTTGAACGACCCTAACAGCATATTCAATAGGGATTGTGACATCACTCACTCAGTAGACCAGTAAAACTATGCTGAATATGGCCGAACCTAGAACAAATTGCTACAGAAGGTTTTTTTGTTTTAAACAGTTACCTAGAGCCCCCTCTACATCATATTAAAAGTTACCCCAAAGTTACCCCACCCCCCTAAGGGCCTTAATTTGCATAAATTCAAGATGGCCGCCATGTCAGAATTCAATGTACAGCATCTGGGTCACCAATGCATTACATAGCTTGGTCGTTGTTCCAGGTTTAGGCATTAATGGATGTTGTGTCAATGAATTGAGGTGTTGAAGAAGAAAAATGGGTCAATGTCACGTGTCTGGGGTCAGGGTCAATGCCGTATTATCCAAACCAATAGTTTTAATGTGACAACTTGGCTTCTAAAATGGTATATTTAGTACAACCCGTTTGGTTCATCACTGCTTTAAAACCATATTTATATACCATTCGACACGTAGTCTATGAGTTGCCATGTAAACGCACTACTGAGCTACAACATTTGCAGAATACCAGACGCGGATCTAGGGGGTATGTCCACCTGATCCGGACCCACCCCTGACTTTCCCAGTCATTGCTCAATGACCCCCTTAGGGTTTATTCGCTATTTTATATCGTAATTTTTACCTTTATATACTACGATATTCTTCGGTATTTCTGGACCGGCGGTGTACGTTTACAACATCCAAAATATATACCTGCTAAATGAGCCCACCCCTTTGTCAAATTTGCCAATTTTTTGAGAGCTGCCGAAAAGTAAGCACCGGGAATCCGGGAATCCGGGAACAACAACAACAACAAGTGTTTGTGTGGCAAAGTTTGAAGACTGCAACCAATGAAGGATGTCTACAAGTCAACGTGCAAGACATACTAAGTTAAATACTTAATCAAATATTGATGCTGTCTGGTTGCTTCTTCTTACCCAAAAAGCGACACTGCCGAGTGGCCATTTAAATCAACACAGCCCCTATTTGCCCAGTGGCAGTGACCATTATCCGTGCGATACCATTTTCCGTGCATGAACACTAGCTGGTTTGGGTTGGGTACATTTATTGTTGCAGAGAGAAAACAATTTTGCTCTGTTGTAAGACCTCCCCTCGCAAAATTTTTCTTTGATGTTGACTTGGCCATTGTGGGGCTATTTTCCCAGTGCAGTAACCATTATCCGTGCGATACCATTTTCCGTGCATGAACACTACCTGGTTTGGGTTGGGTACATTTTTTGTTGCAGAGAGAAAACAATTTTGCTCTGTTATAAGACCTCCCCTCGCAAAATTTTTCTTTGATGTTGACTTTGCCATTTTGGGGCTATTTTCCCAGTGCAGTGACCATTATCCGTGCGATACCCTTTTCCGTGCATGAACACTACCTGGTATAAGGTAGGTTAAATGCACATGTAATCCAACGATGGCATTATCAGGGGGCAGGGGTAGGGAAGAATCTGGGGCAATCATGTGTACAGTTACCGCATTTTACGTTTACACTTGATGAAGGCATAGCTACACATGTATTTGTGTAGTGCATGTGAAATTGACACCTCGCCTGTGCTGACAACAGGCTACATCTGCCAAAGTCATTTATCATTCGTAATTCCAAATAGATCTTGAGAAAATATGCGTTATGGTGTTAAGTTTGAATAAGCATACAATTCACTATTTACTGCTAAAATGGGAAAAATCGGCATAATTACTGATCACACGTGACTATTTATTTAGTATAGTCATTAGTCACTAGATGGCGTATATGGGTAGAAGTATTTTGTTTTTATACTGGCGACAGGTGATTGGGTGTTTTATCCCAGAACGGCCCGAATATGTTACTAAAACATTACATTTGACTTCAGATGGACCACCTACAGCAGGAGTTGGCCAGTGGTGCTTCAGATGAGACCTGTATCCTCTGTCGTGAAAGCCTTAGGAATGGACAGCCAACAGTCAAGATCCAACAGGCTCGCGCTGTGAGGAATTTCAATGAAGCTAGTGATGCCCGTGGGACTCCCTCTCTCCAAGTTTCTGAAGGGCAAGAACTTCACACGTTATGCAGACTGATTCACATCGATAGACGCAAAATAGCCACCGCTAAGAGAAAGGCATCAGATGAGATCATGCCTGCAGAGCCACCTCGCCTTCGCTCTCGAATTCCAGAATTTTCATTTATGGACCACTGCTTCCTTTGTGGTACAAAGATTCTTACAACAGAAAGAAAAAACCGAGACTTTTTTCTAGTAAGGACATATGACTTTCAGAAATCTATCATTCAGGCATGTGATGAGCGGGGTGATGATGATAGCTGGGCTGAAGATGTAAGGCATAGAATTAATGCAATAGATCTACCGGCTGCGGACGCTCTCTATCATCAGGTCTGCAGTGTTAATTTTCGCTATAAAAACCTATCTATTCCTCTGCGCTACCAACAAAGTGATGGAACGGAACGCAGTGTATCGAAACCAGGCCGGAGGTCCGATGTCTCACGGGAAGAGGCCTTCTTCAAAGTGGTTGATGACCTTAGACAAGATGATGATGAGCAAACTACCGTTACAGACCTTGTGAAAAAAATGTCCCAGATTACCCCAGACCCATATAGTACAAAATATATGCGTCAGAAACTTGAGCAGCACTTAGGTGATTCTGTTGTAATAACCAATATAAATGGGCGCCCAGATGTGGTCACATTCCGAACAAAAGCTGCCAAAATACTGCAGACATTTCATGATACCCCCAAATTAGCAGATGAAAATCAAATAAAACAGCAAATCATAAATGCTGCAGCAGACCTCGTTCGCAATGAAATCAAGTGCATTCAAACTTCAAAGGAGTCTTATCCCGATAGTAACAAATTAAGCTCACTTGAAGAAAACCAAAATGAATTATGTCCCATAAGAATTATGGACTGTGTACTAACAGGAAAGTCTAAGGATCTCAAAGTTGCTACCCTTGGACAATGCATTGTTCAGATGACCAGACCAAGAGTTGTTCTGGCTCCTATTCCCTTCGGCCTTGGGGTTCAAATGCATCACCAGTACGGATCGCGGTTCTTAATTGATAGTTTGAATAATCATGGGCTATGCGTGTCCTATTCAGAGGTACTGAACTTTGCATCAAGTGCGGCTTGTTTTAAGGGCACAGATATTCCGGTAGCTGGACACTTTGGACAGTACATAGCAGAACAATTTGACCCACAATCTGAGGACTTTAGATGGACGCGGTACAGTCCATGCAATGGGCATTTTAATGACAATGACCCCTGGTATGCCAAAAAGACAAGGTGCTATTCCGCGACTAACCCAGATCTCAACAACAGGCGGACTGGAGGATGCCAAAATTGCAATTCACCACTATAGATACCTTAAAGGGAAGAGCCTTCCATTGGTATTCAGGAAATTGCCCCTGGTCGAAGTGGCCGATGAACAGCATGGAAAACTGGACACTTTGTGGAAAGTATCATGGTCCCTTCGATCACGGTCCCCAGCCTGGAGTGGAAATATGCAGGCGTTGCGCAAGGGGGACCATCCAGGGAAGGCTAGTGTTCACTTCCTTCCTATGTTGGATCTTGACCCAACTGATATGACCTGCATTTATTCTACACTCCACTTCGTTGCTACTGAAAGCAAGCTTGTCAAGGCACAGTTCCAGTGGTCACATTTGACCAGCCTCTCTGGTGGAAATCTAGAACAATCATTCTGAATGAAGATGCAGCCAGCATTCTCAAGCCAATCATACTGATACTTGGGGGTTTCCACACCACAATGAGTTACCTTGGCAGTATCGGTCACATAATGGAAGGATCGGGCCTGAAGGAAACGCTGGACCTAGTTTATGCTGGCAATGCTGTGGAGCACATGTTAGCTGGAAAGGCATATGCAAGGGCTGTTAGAGGACACTTCCTGGTAGACGCTGCTTTAAATGCGATCCTCTTAACACGATGCTATGATGTACCAGTTTTTTCAGGAGAGGAAGACGTCCCAGATACCTCAGATGACCTTCGGGAGGCCCTGAAATACTGTGATGCTTTCCTGGCAGAGGAGATGACTGATGAAGTGGTTTGCCAGCAGGATGTATTTGACCGGATAAAGGAGAAAATGGAAGCAGAGAAAGAATGTTTGTCTGAGGTCCCAACAGGAAGACTCTGGATCCAGTACATGGATATGGTTGATTTGTTAAAGACGTTTCTGAGATCTCAAAGGACGGGTGACTTTCAATTGTACCTGAGGTGTCTCCAGGACATGCATCCCTATCTTGCCGCATCTGGACACAACTTCTACCTGAAATCAGTGCAGATCCATCTTCAGGATATGCTGGAATTGAAAGAAACAAGCCCTGATGTCTACAACAAGTTCAGTTCTGGTCTTTTTGTCATTCGGCGCAGTGATCGCTTCTGGGCTGGGTTGCCAAGTGATCTGGTCATCGAACAGGCTCTTAGGCGGACAATTAAATCCACAGGGGGCTTGACAAGAGGCCGGGGTATGGAAGAGAAGCAGCGGACACGCTGGCTTCTTGCAATGCCCGCCTGTGCTGACATCAATGAATCAATGCAGGAACTTACAGGTGCAAGATACAGTACTAGTGATCATCATAAGGACCTTTTTGTTGCGCGGAAGGAACGCGATCATAAAGACACTTACGAGATCTTCCAGTACCTCAATGACTACAACCCATTCATGTCAGAAGAAGGAGCATTACACAGCGTAGCCACTGGCGTGACTGCAGGTGCCTCGTGTAATCCACATGAAGCAAGGAAAGTCGGAGAAGCTATCTTGGACAAAATGGAGGGACAAAACGCATTTGATTTTGTCTTCAGAAGGAAAGGACCAAATAGAAAGAATGGGACTGAAACAGCTGGTTGTGGATGGCGAAAAACTAAAAGTTGACCCTCACTTCTCTTTCAGAGGCTGCTAATTCTAGCTAATAACATTGACTATAGCGTGGACGATCTATTGAAATATGAACTTTCTGCGCAACCAACAGCATTGTTTGATAAACACGGTCTTCTCCGCCCTGCAAACAAGCCACAACTGGCTGATGCGCTACCGTCCACTCCATCAAATGAAGGCCAGCAAACAAGTGACAGCAAACCAGTGTACAATGTCCTCGATGGAGGTTCTCTTTTACAGAGATTTCCCTGGAAAAGGGGTGAAACATTTGACTCCATAGCTTCTACGTACGTCAAGTATGTGAAAAAGTTTTCAAATCCAATTGTCGTTTTCGATGGATATGAATCGGACATCTCCACAAAATATGTGACTCATCTCAGGCGATCAAAGGGTGCAGTTGGACCAAAGGTGTTCTTTACTGGCAGCATGGCGCTAAAGTCGAAAAAAGAACACTTTTTGGCAAACGACGAAAATAAGCAGAAATTCATCAATTTCCTGTCTGAAAAACTTCAAACCCAGGGTATCAAAACATTGCACTCCAAAGATAATGCCGATCTTTTGATTGCATTAACTGGGGTGAAGTGCGCAAAAAATGGTGCTACACATGTTATCGGAGAAGACACCGATCTTCTGGTGTTACTTTGTCACCATGCTGAAGAGGACATGGATGATTTGATATTTCGATCGGACAAAGCAGTGAAACCAGATAAAAACACTAAAATTAGAGAGTGGCAGATCAATGCTTTGCAAACTTCTCTGGGTGAAAAGCTTTGCTACCTGTTACCCATCATCCATGCCATTGGGGGTTGTGACACAACTTCGAGATTGTACGGGATTGGCAAGGGACTACCACTTAAACAGGCATTGTCAAACTCTTCATTTGCAAAGCGGCTGGAGCAAATGTTGGATTGTTCAACTCGTGAGGAGCTGAAAAACTCAGGGGAGAAGGTTCTCGTGGAATTATACGGAGGCAAGAAGACAGTCCTTAGATTCACTACGGATAATGAAGTTCAAGGACAAAGTAGTGAGGTGCGCTACCAGCGTAGAAATACAAAATCTTCCACCTTCACTGGATGCCGGACAGTACCATCGAGCCTTTTACCAGGCTAAATGTTGGATGTCGAAGGATGAGGAATGTACATTGAGGGCAGTAGATTGGGGATGGCAGAATCTGCAGGGCAAACTTCTACCTAGAACAATGGACTGTCAGCCTGCCCCTGACTATATTCTTAAGTTGATAAGGTGCCAGTGTAAAGGGGACTGCTCCACAAACAGATGTAGCTGTAGAAAGCAAGGTCTGAAATGCACAAATGCCTGTAGTGAATGTCGTGGTGATGACTGTTCTAATAGCACAGCTATAATTGACGTGACTGAGGATGACACAGACTTGTAACTAGGGGCTGAGCCAATTGAAGTAGTGCAGCTGATTTATTGGACTAAGTAGGAAGTATTTGGTCCCAAAGAGTCTTCTAGGGCTAAAGAAACAGCAATCAAAACCAAATTATACAGGGAATTACAATAACAAGGTACAAAATATCTATTTCCAGTAAAATCAGGGACTATGTCATGTCATGACGTAATACTACGTCATAGTGACGTCATATCATGACGGAAGTAGCCTTATTTGATAGATTGATATCACATTCCTATCTGTTGTTCATACATTTATGGGCCCTAAAACCACCCATAAAAAAGTTTGCTGTACATTGAATTCTGACGTGGCGGCCATCTTGAATTTATGCAAATTAGGGCCCTTAGGGGGAGTAACTTTGGGATAACTTTTGATATGATGTTCAGTGGGGTCCAATGAACCAGTCAAAGCAAAAAAACCTTCTGTAGCAATTTGTTCTAAGTATTTTACAACTTTACTGGTCTAATTGGCTGATTGTTTCGTTCGAATGAGATGCTATCTCGTGGGAAAAAACGACAGCCAACCATATCCATCTTTCGCGGCCACCTTACCTGTAGAAAGTCTGCATCAGTAGCGGCGAGTTTTATACGTAATTATATAGGAGACTATTACCATTTCTTACGTAATTTTTAAACTACACAACCGATTAAAAATGCACAAGTCAAATTTTAAACTTCAATTATTGTACTTTATGATGATGTTTCGATCGTGTTTTTCAAGTAAAAATATTTTGGTCCTTTTTAGCTTTAAACATAGTCGGTAGTTTTTATATGATTTATATAGCAAATTGTGATTTTTCTTCACCGATTTTCGTTGGGAAAATTGCAAAATCTCTTTTTATTAGAATAGTGACATCAAATGCACAGGTATTTTCAATTAGCTCATTCATTTCTCTATCTATTTATATAAAAATTATGTTTCTAAGTTAATATTATTTTGGTCCTTTTTAGATAATAATAATGACACCATCTGTTTTCATTTTCCAATTAGCGTATCACGGACATCTCGGGCAATTTCCGTGATATTCGTTGAAACGTGCACCTGCTTACGGTGCTTAGCGGCAGTGGGACGATTGTATGTTACCCGAGGCATGAGCGTGTTGTAGGTAAAAGTATTTGTGAACAAAGTAACCAAATTAGACTTTGATTTTCAAGTACTTTGAAGTTAATAATTGGAGACGAGTGTATTTGTCACCGAAATATTAATCGCTCATTTTAAACACTGCTGGTTATCTAACAAATTACACCGTTAATCCGAAACTAACTTCATGGTTGCCAATTAAAAGCAGTTAATTAGGAATTGCCGTGCAAACTGCGATTTGTGTTTTTTTAGATGCCGACAAGACTACTCAATTAAGAGACAATTCTTCACACGTCGATCTATGGTAGCAGGCATGGCTTCATCTCTCAGCCCACGTTCTAATGTTAGCTACACAATTCTAAATGAAGGAGATTATGTTGTGGTTGACATTCATCCGGTCTGATCATACTTTAATCTGTACACTAATAGTACAGACTGTGACAAATTATAGAATATTGAGTCCCAGTACAGACTAAATAACGTACAGTACAAGCCCTGATCAGATTGTACTGGGACACAGTATTGTATAATTTGTCCCAGGATTCTGCTACCGCCCCACTCGCGGCTGTGTAAGTAGTCAAGACTTCACAGCGAACAATGCAAACCCTGATCAGATTCGTGTTCATGTACATTACAATGATTACAAAACAGCATACATTTTGTGTTGATTTATGACCGCTCATTGTCATCCGTAATTATTTGCGCGATTTAACGATTATTACTGCAAACTAAACTTCCTTGAACTTTATTTGTACAACCATGGTAGAATTATTTTCTGCAAACTAAACAGAATTTGTAATTTCAGCAATGACTTTGTCTTATTTGATTATCTTTGACATAATTGCAACTTGCAATACTTAATATAATTTCATCTTTATTTGATATGTTTAGAAATAATATCACAATGATCAATGGTGGAATCGCCACACTACATATATATATATATATATATATATTCTTTATTTCCCCCATGATTGGAGATTTGTGACATGGAATTGCATTTAACAATTATTGTAACAGTTTTAACATATACACAAATATATACATGTACATACATTCACTTACTGCTACACACCGCAACTAATTTCACAAACATTAATAAACAGATGTGTTCATGTTCGGGAAATATACTGCAGCCACAAGTAATGTATACTCACAAATACAACTCTTTGGCGATCGTCTACGCGATTGAATTCAACAGTTGTATCACTGTCTGTAAATGCATCAACATTTAATAGAGAACACGGAATAAGCATCTCTTACCAAGTCCATCACTGTGTGGTTAACCTCACAATGTAGCTCTCGTTTGCTCGGACGGACGGACGGACGGCTTAAGCTCCAGTGGGATTCATGGGGATTTTGTATATTTTATTACAATTGATATTTTGAACATTTCCTGAAAATAAAATCAGCTTTGACTTATTTGTTTTCCGTTCTCAGCCCTATTACTATTCGCCTATAATTAGATAAAATGATAGCTTACTGTATTACAGGCACTTTGACGTGAAGAAACATAGTATACCTTGAAATATAAATCACTGGCACTGGGGAGTACTGTCAAGTTTTTTTGTCCGGACTTCGTGCCGGAGCGCATCCACGTTATCTCGTTTTAGACGGTTAGTCATTATTATCGCGATAATTATGCAGTTAACCCTATGCACCTCTCACCTTATCACGTTACATGGATTTCATATATATACGTTGACATAAAATACACTTAACATTGACAGCAAAATAAACGTGGGAGCACACAACAAAGGACAAGGACGTATTTTGCAAGTAATGTTACATGTGCTATGTTCAGTTGCATGAATAAGTATCCCGGGGGCCCAGCACCAAAATGTATGCATTTGCGGACCGGCGTGCTATTTTTGGTTTGACCATGGGAATATCTTCTTTGATGTCATACTAATACATTTCCACTGTATAGCCCTCTCATTTTTTTGCTCAACGGTCACAAACGCAAATTCAAAATGGCCGCCACATTTTTATATAGAAATATTTAGTCGGAAAATAATTGATGCTAATGACACAGAAACCCGACTAAAACGAGTGAACCATGCTTGCGTTATGCATATAAGATAACAGTGATACTTTACTAATGAAATTACGATATGCAGGGGTACTCCGGCTTCCTCCCAAATGAAAAAAACTCAGAAAATGTCTATAATTACACCAACTTTCGCATATATTGGACACTAACAGTTGTGTTGCAAATACTAGATCAATTATTTACAATTATTGACGGCAGTAACCTTATTCTAGTCATAAAGACTGTTCACATGTGAATACCCATACATGTAGTGATTAACTAACGAAAACTTCCCTACACTATACCCACATACTACTGACCTACTACATATGCAATTATAGCTACCGATATGCGTAATCGGCGAGTATAATAGACATTTATGAACATGGACTCTGCTCTCTCCCTACTAATATCGCTTTCCATTTCCCATCACCTCCATATCGCTTTCCCTCCCGTATCCCACCTCCCTGTCCACCCCCTCATATACATGTATCATTCATGGGCGTCGCCTGCTTCCACAAAAAGGGGGTTCGAAATATGTATTGGCTTTTGCGACCAGTGTAGATCCAGAACAGACTGCGCATCCGCGCAGTCTGATCAGGGTCTACACTGGTCGCTATAGATCTATACAGTATTGAATAGACTGATGAATGAAAAGGGGGATTTGTACGAACCCCTTGAACCCCCTCTGGCAACGCCCTTGCCATTGTGAACAACAGTACAATATATATATATTAATGTAAAACAACCATGACTGTACATGTAGCTGAGCATCGAATTTACGTAAATCTATCACGCCACTTATTCCATTCCGAAAGTGTATTGCATACTGGCTATTTTTTTAAACATAGCGTTGTTAAATATACATAAACCAATAACACGTTTGCATTCGAGTACTTAGTGAGGCATTCACTCACATGCACTGGCGAGCATTTGAAAGTTGGGCACAGGAGAATGACGAAACCGCTTGGAATGGCCGCATAATTGGAGTCATAGAAGCCATTGTCGACAATGACATCCCGGCTGATGAACAACTCGAACTGATACGGGGTATTGATCAAGAGTTAACTGACCTAGACAAGTCTCTTACCCACTTCAATGAGACATTGCACAATCAACCCACAGCGGTGTTCTGGTTGACATTTCTCGAAATGGCAGATATCCTTCACAAATTTCTCTACTGTCAGCGTGAAGGAATTTGGTTGGGGAGCCTTAAGTTATCAGCAAACATGCTACCTTCTGTCGCCCCAGATGTGCATGATGTGTTAATGAGAGGCGCGTTTGTAGGCAGACGAGCTGATGGCTGTCACAATGCTGTCTCACCTGACATGCTTTTAGAGCAAACGTGCAATGCAGATGCTAAGGAACGGGTGGTTTAGCTGGAATTACAACAAATCAATCTGCACGGACCAAGTGGGGTATATACCAAGCACCACACAGCTGCTGTATCATCCCAATTGAAACAGATGATTGGTATTGGCACGCATGCAGCAGATGGTATGCACCATGAAGCCGGGAATACTCTGGTTATCCGAAATACAGAGCAAGTGTTGACGATGATCGAGGCTGTGGAGAAAAATCCATTTGAATCCGAGAGTGAGCACCTCTACAATATCGTTACAGGAGAACATGCTCAGCCTAATGTGCAAGCAGACCTGACAAATGTCAAAGAGATTGGACATAACGCATTAACCAATGTCATCGCTGGAAATGACAAAAAGGTCGTGAAGCTAAACACGTCTACACACAGCACAAGAAGTCAAAGAAGTCGATGAACAGCCAAACTAGCAAACAGAATAACGAAATGCAGACAATGTTAAGAATGACACAGCTCATTGCATCTGGTGAGAGGTAGATGTTGAAAATACAGTTGGGCAGTACGAATGCAGCAAAGTTCCACCATCATTGTTCAACAACGACGGGACCATGCGGATACAAGGAACAAAGTCGAGCCTAGTCAAGCTGATATTGAAGGAAACGAAAGTGGAATCTGTATCCACGCTTCCTGATGTAGAACTGAACACAGCCGTTGTTGTTGATGCAATGCATTCTATACATAAATGGTCTTTCAAGAAGGGTGAAAAGTTTGGCAGCATTGGTGATCGATATCTCAATAAGTTGCTCAACGACGTACCATCTCGAACCAAAAGCATTCATCTATGCTGTAACAGGTACCGATCAGACAGTATTAAATCAACACTACGTCAGAAGAGAAAGGGTGATACACACAAAGCCAAAGCATATGAGATCTGCAAGCATTACTCTGCGCCTGATGCCAGCGACTTTTTTGCTCTTGGTGAAAACAAGGCTGCACTTCTCAATTACTTATGCGTGGATTGGTCAGCGAAGCCATTGTCATTCACAGACAAAGAACTGTATCTTGGTGGAGGATTCAAAGAGGAATTACAAACCATTTTGGTTACGAACCAACAGGTATCCTCTGTTCCGGAGCTGGAGTCCACCCAAGAAGAGGCCGACACCCGGATTATTCTTCACGCTATCTATGCTGCTGAGAATGGTGCAGAGCGGGTAGTCGTGCATGGTAATGACACAGACGTCGTGGTGCTCTGCATTTACTATGCCAGCACAGAGAGACTGTCCAACTTGAGAGAACTGTGGGTTCGAACTGACTTTAGTACATACCTTCCAGTTCATGACATTGCATCAGCGCTTGGGCCTTCCATATGTGAACGATTGCCGTTTGTCCACAGTCTAAGTGGTAGAGACACAACAAGCTACCCATATTTCACTGGAAAAAAGGCATGGTTTGAAGCGATGCAAACTGTTGAAACACCAGAGATTGAACTATTTGGCGAAAATGACAACGAGATCCGCCCAGAAGTAATTCAGGAGGCCACGCTGTTGTTGATCAAAGTGTACAGCAAGAAAGACGATGACTTTGCAGATATTGCAAGTTTAAGAGCACATAAATTTCTTCGCCAGAAATCAGCTGCCCTTCTCAAACTACTACCACCGACGGATGGTGCATTCGAGCAGCACGTGAAACGGTCTGCCTTTGCTACTATGATCGACAAACGTGCGCATGTAGCACAACCGACACTGCCACCCTGCAACAACTTCGGCTGGTGTGGTGATGGTGCAGGGAAATCACCAGATCCTGTATTTTCAGGTTCCAGTCATTGGCCTGAACTGATGAAACAGTCCCTGTCGTGTAATTGTAAGACAGCTTGTGCAAGCAAAAAATGTTCTTGTTTGCGAAGAGGTGTTCGCTGCTACATCGGCTGCCGTTGCACTGGGACACGCGAAAAATGTTCTCGGGTCCAAGACGCAGAGTCAGATTCTGATACAGATTGAATTATGATATAAATTGAAATCCGATTGGGGGTCTAAGCACGCATTTGCCAATACCAGCTTCAGTATTTTGGGGTTACATAATGCATATAGGGTACTGTATTGGAACGGTCGTTTGCGCCGTGGGAAACATTTTCAGATATGTATATATTTGCATTTTCAAACTATGATCAAACAAAAAAGAGAGCACGCCGGTCGGAAGTTCACGAAACACACTGGGGCTTCATAATATAGTATACATCGGGAGTCGGTAGTGGCTGGGTACATTTATAATGTAGGTTAACATTTAATACGTGTGTGTACATGTATGCCATGTATGGCTATTCACAAGGGAATGATACTTGATGACCTATAATAAGATTAAGTTCATCAATAATTGTAAATTATATAGTTACAAAGCTTATATAAAATATATGCGAACATTTTGGCAATTATATACATTATTTGTGTGTTTTTCGTTTGGGAGGAAGCCGGAGTACCCATGTACACCGCCATTTCCTAAGGAAAGTATTAATATTATTTTATATGCATAAAGCAAGTATGGTTAAGTCATTTTGAACGGGGTTTTATGTCATTAGAATTAATTAGTTACTAACTAAATATTTTTTATTAAAAAAAATGGCGGCCATCTTGGATTTGCGTTCCTGAGCATTGAGCAAAAAATTGAGAGGGCTATACAGTGGAAATGTATTATTAGGGGTCCAAATAATATATTCGCATAGTCAAACCAAAAATAGCACGCCGGCCCAGAAGAATCGTGTTGGCCCCCCAGGTAAAGTATGCATAATTATGAATACAAAGCGTAAGTAGTAATGGGTGTCACTATGGCATGGTTTTTTAACATGTGTTTTTTACATAGACAATTTTACCCTTTCACCGGTTGTCTATGTAAAAAACGCATGTTAAAAAACCATGCCATAGGTGGCACCCCTTATTACTCCCAAACCGTACCATAGTGTCACCCTGAACCAATAAGAGCAGTATGTAAGGTATTCATTTTCTTGAGAAAGTGTATAGCCCTGAAAAGGGCTGTTGTCTTTTAGTAAACTATGTAGTGTTCAGTTTACTCCACATACAGTCGACGACTAACTCGCACGCCTCACAAATTTCGAGGTCTTTAAGGTCCTCTTCTTCAAAAAAGCCTTCGTCGAGCTCTGGACAATTGTGTTCTTCCCCGTGAGTGTCCAGCACTGCATAGCATTTTCTACACTCTATGTAACAGTGTTCACCACACATAGAGCATTCACCGTTCTTCTGCATTAGTATGTAGTTGGTTGAACAGTTTAATGACTAATGAAATATAGCTGTATGTTTTTACTTTTATACACATCAGAAGGATTGACCTACTTTTGATAGTTTAGTCATTTTTCAGATTTTCGACCAATCAGAAAGCGCCTTGTAAACGCGTTTTGTGATATCCTAGGGGTGTACTGTTTTCCTCCATATAATTTTCAAATATTTTTGACAACTCCAATATTATCAAATACATATGAAAATATCCTAGAAATATTTTTCATCCACTTCTGACAACTCTAATATTGACAAAAGTTAATGAAAATAAATATTGATTGTAAATCAATATATTGGTATTTTTCAATTTATAGTGGGAAAAATTGAATACAAGATATGTAAAGTTTTAACAATATTTTATTGAACAACAACATATTTTACAACATGTATGTTTAACATTCAAAAGGCTTGATCTCTGTCCATGTATCATGATCACTGTCCATGAAGCGTGAACAATGGGAGCACACACACATTGATTCATTCTCACTAATCTGTACTATTTCCATTGGTACAATCTCTCTCTTACAGCGTCTAAATAAGAAATTCACAATATTGTCATTTTCAACAACTTCGTTTCTCCATTGTTCAAATGTTAATTGTTCTACTTTAATCCTTGAATCTTTGAAGAACCCCGTTGTTACTAATAGGGCTTCCTTGAACTCATCAAACATCTCTATTTTCTCTAATTCTTCCTTGATGATCCTGGTTGTAAGATATTGTTCATTTGATACTTTTAGTTTGAAAGCAAGTATCAATGCTTTCCTGTATGCTATGTGATTTAATAGATCTGTCAGAGGATTCATTGTTACTGGTTTCCTGATTGCCATATGATTTAATAGATCTGTCAGAGGATTCATTGTTTCTTCAACTGTGTCTATTCATAGAATGATTCAGTTATAATCCGTTCCTACTTTTATAGTCTTTAATATCAATCTACTTCCAGGATTGTTTGACTTGTTTCTTCAACTGTTCCAACCACGATTCATTGGGTCTAAAACTGATTTTGTTTTTAATTTGTACCCACAGTCTGTATGCTTCCAATTTCTCTTGATCGTCCAATGTCATATCTTTGAGAATTGGATACCATTCTTCCATAATTTTATAAGGATCTAATTTCTGTAGAGCTGTCAATATGAATAAATCTGTTTGTTCATCTTGATCTGTGAATAAGCACAGTTGATGTCGTACTTGACTTGGATGTTCAACCTGACATCCATAACAATTGTCATTTACTTCTTTTTTTAATTAATAATTGAAGTTGTTCAACCATACATTTATTGAATGTGTCATGTATTGTCTTTCTTTGTCGGGGTATTTCTCGGGATTTCTTATCAGAAAAAACATCGTTTTGTACCACTCTCATAATTATTGTCCCATCATTTTTATTGTTTATTATCTAAAAGTACTGTATAATATTTGTTGTTTCTAGAGCGAATACCTTGAATATAATGGCCTATGACAAAATGTAAAACGTTTATATAGGAACAACTGATTATAAGTTTTTTCTATTCTAAATATTTGTATTGGCCCTGAAAAGGGCCTTTTGTCTTGATTATGTGATTTAACTTTGTTGTTGATCATACTTGATCACACTTTCAATGTATTTTTTATGGCCACCACAGTCCCGTGACCCACAGCTTGCACATGTCAAGAGAAATCTGTGGGTACACCTTTTGTTAGGTTTTCCACGAATCGCAAATGATGGTGTCGGAGCTCGTCGGATCTCCTCATCCCAGTCTTCTTGCTGTGGTTGCACACTCGATCTCTCATCATTACCCCAGTTTTCTGTAGGCTTAGACATCGTGTTTAATGAAACATGTGAAGTATGTGTTAAAAAACACATGCTTTTATACCCATCAAACGGATTGACCTACTTTTGGTAGTTTAGTCATTTTTTAGATTTTCGTCCAATCAGAAAGCTTGTTGTAAACACGTTTTTTACAGTTAAAAATTGTGTATTATATCTTGCGAAAATTTATATACACCAAATGGCCTCATGTTGTAAACTGTGAATGAGTGATCCCTAAAGTCTTTCCTTAGCATGACAGTCCAAAACGCATCATCTTCAATGATGCGTTTTGCACGCTCGTCAGTGCGTGCGAGACTTTTGGCATCACTCTCCGACAGATACAATTTTATTAACATAACCAGTAACTCCTCTGGTAGCACAGCTAACCGACTGTAGTTATTAAATGTGTCCATGACTGAATTTCTGGATATTCAAACAACAATTCTTAATACACAGTGTATATTCAATCAAAGTCTCAATGTGTTGTAACCGTATGGTACAGTATTGAAATTGTCAACAATGACACGTTTTGTGTACACAGACCTAAATGTCTTGCTTTGACATTCACTCGTTACTGTTCTGTTTGCATGTCTCCGGATTTTACATGCATACACAACTTTCACTTCGGTACTTCGGTCCGTCTGCACATTGAACATACGTATCAAAGTTAACTACTTGACTTGTGTTGTAATCGAGTGTCAGTCCTTTAACTTTGCATTTGGATTTTATTTCCCCAGCTTTTGTTAGCAACTTGTATGCATAACTCTTTGGTCCTATTCCCCTAAAACTTATTATTTTATTTCCGGGTTCTTCATCAGTCCATTTACCAAGCCTACTATTGATAATGGGGGGGTTCCAGGAATTTATGTGTGTATGTACATACAACTGTCTGTATCGAAATACAAACACGCTCATTTAACTTTTCCAAAACACTGTATAGTTCAAGTCTTGCATATGCTGTTACATATGATCCCACTATACGTTTGATGTTGCATGGGGATTCAATGTCAAGTCTAGTTTCATAGTTAACCAATATGAATGGACATTCATTATCAAATAATTTCTACGTGTTTTACCATTATACATGGATTTGAAATCAAATCAAAATATTTTGAAGGATTATTGATGTATTCCGTTTGTGTCATGATTTCACGTTGTGCCAATTTACCCATAAGCAATTTAACATAATCTTGGCAAATGCTCTACGCCCCGTATTTGATTGTATGTTTGATGGATCAAGACAAATACCTTCAGCATCTTCATAGTCCTTAACAAAGTTTTCTTTGTCTTTTTCTGTTACACACCATCCTGGATAACCACTTGCTTCTTGTTTGATTTTAAGAAAATTGTCCACATATCCCGAGAAAAAATCATTAGATTTTTCCGAAAAATGCCATACTTCATATACGTCTAACAACGTATAGCCACAGTCCAATGCTTTAAACAATTCTATTGACACCCATGTACCAATCAAAGCTCTTTCTTCAATTGTATGTGTACACTTTGTAGAACTTTCTTCTGCACATGTTCTACATAATGGAAACATGAGTTTGTTATTACAATGTGTTGGTAACACTGGATGAAATAGATTGTCCGGAGGGAGAACTTTACATTTTATCAAACCCTCATACTGTCGGATGTTTTCTATATCAATATTTTCTTTTGTTAAAATATCGGGGTGTCCTATCGGATATTCTTTGTGTTTACATACAAATGGATACAATGAACAAATATCAATATATTTGATTTCATCATCTGAATTTTCTTCAATATCATATTTAATTTTTATAGCATTAAAACGTCCACCAAACAATCCTTCCCTAGGTTCAATCGGATCACAGTTTGAAAAGAATTGTTCGATCAACTTTTTGTATTCTTTATCAGTTTTCATTTTTAAATCAAACTCATGTTCCCATATAGTGTGAATTTTGTAACCACTTACACTGAAATATTCCAATCTTTCAAATGTTTGAGAATATAAATTTTGCATTGATTCTCCATTTACCGTTTTTAGATTACGATTTGGGTAACATTTAGGACAACCATGCCACAGGTCACCGAGAAACTCATATATAGTATTTGATTCTTTGTGAAACCCATCTACAGTATAAGGACCAATTTGGTATTCACCACCATTTTTTGCATGTTGGATAACAATATTGTTTTCGTGTGCAATACTTTGCATCCATCGAATACTTTCATTGAAAATTTAAATTTTTGCGTTTTAATCGGATCTCTGCTTGAAATAATTCCGATCTGATTACTTGGCATATATTTGTTACGCCAAACTTTGTTACATGCGTCAGCGATTGTACTGGCTTCTAGAAACGGATCTATACCCCCATATTCCATGAATACCTTCCTGAATTCTCCACAACCACGTCTCAAATATCTACATCCGATCGACAATATTTTTCCATTTCTTTGTTTGAAATTGAAACAATCGTTGTTTTTCACACGTTCGTTATACCATGATAAAAACTTTTCCCTACCAGTTATCCCCATTGAATCTGGTTTATAATAAGAGACACCAACGTATGGACCAACATAAGCGCCAAATTTATCAGTATTTGCCCAATGTGGAAAATATCCCTTAGCCATTTCTTTCAATTCAAAGGTTTCTGGAAATTTTGCCAATCCTGAATTTATGAAATTATATGAATCAATCAATCGTATACCTCCAGCTTCCATAACCATGATGTTATTACCGTTCATTATTACCTTCGGTTGTAACACCCCCATTTCAATGAGATGATGAAGTATGAAATGACCATCATACGCTTTGAAATTATGGGCAATATCTGTAGCACCTATATGTTGAAAATTTTGAAAACAACCAATTACAAAAATTCTGTCAAAGTATTTTTTTCCTTCAAATACTATTCTCGTCCTTCAGGAAACCGACTACAACATTCACATTAAATTCCTAATGGTTCATTGATACATTCATCACAAGCTCTGTGTGCAATACAATAGTTAGGAATGTGTACACCGTGTCTTGTTGACATTCGAAAATCATAAAATATGAAAAAACGGTTCCTGATCATCTTCTTCAGTTTTGCTTTTATATTGCTGAATATGAACATTTGTTGGTCAAAATTAACAATCTTTTTACAAAATTTAACATTTCTTCTTTCCTTTACATGTATGATTCTTCTTGGAATCGGCAAAACTGCCCTCCACATTTATTTACCGCACATTTTATGAGTTGACAAATTGATTTTCTTTTGTCGTCCTTCAATTTGTTTGTGATTTGCAAAACATGTTCCACTATAAAATGTCCTAAGGCAATCTTTACACTTGATACAATCTACCACATGACATTTTGTTTTGGAACGACATGCCTTACAAGAAGTAGGGCATATATGTGTTTCACGATTTTGGTAAGCAATATCGCACATCTCACAATAGTATACACAACCAAGAAATCCAAAAATATTTGTAATGCAATCATAGTGATCTTGATTATAGAATACATGTATTATTTTGGTGTATGACTGAATTTCTGGATATTCAAACAACAATTCTGTTTTCACATGTTGTCGATGAATCTTGATCACATATTTCTTTGGATACATATATTGTTGATTTTCTTATATTCTTCAATTCCACAATTTTTGCTTTTTGTGGTGAAATTCCAACTTCATCAATAATTTCTCTGCTTCAATACGTTGTAAAGGACGTGATGTCTGTCGAATTACATGCCATCGCATATTCCATGTTGAAGAAACTTCTCTATCAGCATGACATTTTCCAACAACAATAGCCCTGGCTAAGCACATATTGTCTTTAGAATTTTCAATTTTCACAACAGTTTTCTTTTTTTTCGTGAAAACTCGAGAATCAATTTCAGAGGTCATCTTCTTTCTTCCAGAACCTGTTGGCATTTTGGTAAACGTTGTTTCGATTGTCATCTCACCATCGTTCAAATTAAAATCCATATTCGATTGTATAACTTTTTCTATTTCTTGTAACAATATGTTCCCATTTAAATCTTCAACATTCAAGAATGGAATCGGTATCCCCATCTTTAATGCAGGATGATTTAATGTTACCCTGATTTTGTCGTGTGGATCACCATCAATTCGTTCGATGATTTGATGAACGATATCATCAAATAATACCCCAACGAAATTTTGAGGGTGTTCGTATACATCAAATTTCTTGAATGTTGTTTTAAAAACTGATGATTCAGTTCTGAATTTTCTTGATCTTCGACTTTTTTCTTGTATAAGATCATAAAATCTTCTAACATCTGGTGACTCTTCGGTTTCACTCTCGGTGTCCGAGTATGGTACAAGTGACATGTTGAATTTTATAATAAAGTATTAATCAATTTACAACAGCTTATATACTATCATTAAACCGTGACGTCTATAAAAGAAGCCATAAATTCCATATGGTCATCATTAGTCTACTGAACTCTGAAGTGACATGGACTCTCAAGCGACAGATCGATCTTCCATTCAGCTACAAAAACACGAGGACCATTTTGCTGACTATTTCGAAAGTATGAAATATTGGCACAAAGGATGCGAAATGAATTTATATGTAAATCCGTTTACTCATGAAGTTGAATTCAGCAACATACCGAAAACCTATTCTATAAAACATAATGGGAACTTTGTTGGATCGTTTACATCTTACAATTATTCGGGCGACTCTGAGTACCTGATTTCTACAGGAAAGAGGTTTACAAAATTCAGCATCGATGAGAAATACGGAGGGGACGAAATATCACCTAACATATGTTACATTTGTCAATCAACGGAGCATTGGGCTAATAAATGTAGCCAGAAGCTACAAGGAAAGTACATGGATGTGTTTGTGAATCCATATTCTCATGAAGTTCAATTTTGGATTCTCCTAGTATTACCCAAGACCTGTGTGTTGGAAAATTCATGTCTTATTACAACGAAGAGAGTCATCTGAAGCTACCAAGAAATGTTATGTACGCTGGATGTTTCATCTGTAAATCGAAATCACATTGGGCTTGTGATTGTGACCAGAAACCAACGCCTAACACAGTGGATGTTAAGACCACCGAGAAACCAGTGAACAATCGTAAACGTAAACGCCAAGATGAACCGAGTGTTCAAATCAAGAAGAGGAAAATTGCGGTTCCAGTCAAGAAAATAAAAATTGACTTTTAGATTTGATTGATTTATTTGTATTGTTAAATGAATACAATTTTTAATAGACACTATGTATTACATATTGTGAATATATTGTTTTTCAATAAAATATTGTTAAATGAATACAAGTTGAAATGTATTTTCTTGTTTTGTTATTTATCATTTTTATAATTTATATGGTTAATTCATATGATTTATAAAATGCAAGTGTTTCTTTCTGGAAAATATTGTGGTCCTGAAAAGGACCGTTTGATCTCTGTCTAATAGAATTCAGACAGATCAGGATATAAGTTATTCAATGTAACTTTCCAAACAATTTTTTGTTTGGAAGGCCAATGATAACCACTCTTGCAAAGAATTGTTGTAATAATTCTTTATTTCTCTCTTTTTCTTCATTAACATCATTTTTCCTGGAGAATACAATGTTTCTCAAACGGTGGAAGAATGTCTTGATCTGCATTCTGGTATGTAAGAATGAATAGAATGAATACTATACGCTTTAGATCCAGAAATGATTTCAGCTATGATTTCATTGGTTAAAAATTAGAGGATTTGATTGGTTAAGGATTCTGCCCCTCTCATTGGATGATTTTCAATCCGTTTTTACAGCAAAGCTTGTGTAAACAAACTTTGTTCACAAAACGCGTTTTACAACAAGCTTTCTGATTGGACGAAAATCTAAAAAATGACTAAACTACCAAAAGTAGGTCAATCCGTTTGATGGGTATAAAAGCATGTGTTTTTTAACACATACTTCACATGTTTCATTGAACACTCAAAGAAATGAATACCGATCGAAGCAATATGCTGGGAAGGCGGATCGCAGATTTGGTTGAAGTCGTAGGGTCGATGCAGAAAGACATAGAAACGCTGCAAATGGTTACGGCTGACCTGTTGAGGAAAATAAAGGAAAAGCCAAAACCTGCTTACAAAGAATTTGAAATGGAGGACGGCAAGAGTTTTACGACAGAAGCAAAACCTGACACTACAGGCGTTTTGAGAGTGAAAACTCGAGAATCAAACAACAAATGGCGTCGCACTACCATTGAATATTAGTTTGTACAGTTGTACACTCTAAGCAAAAACGGCCCTTTTCAGGGCCACCACACATTATTACGAAAAGATTACTTTGCAATTTATATCCTAATAACTTTGTATATTGTATCATTAGTTGTTAAACATTAAGCATTTTGCAACAGCTTCTATACTATCGTTACATCGTGACGTTTATAAAAGAAACCACAAATTCCCTATGATCATCATTAGTCTACTGAACTCTGAAGCGAAAGCATTACATTGTTTAGAGTACAACCCTGTTAAAATGGATCAACTAAGAAAACATTGTGATCAGCATCCGGAAGTCGAAGAATGTAAATGTTTCGATTTTCTCAAAAATTGTACTATAGGCATAGTAAACGGAGAATACACTATTAATAATGTAAACATTTATGAATCACCCAAATATCAATATTATCCTTTCATAGGGTACATAACAAACAATTCTAGATGTATACCGTTTGGTATATGTCCAAAGATAACTGTGATAGAAAAAAATAAAATTTATAGGTTAGTAAGTTCTAGAACATACGGGAAGGATAGTCAGATTTACTTTGACAAGGATCTTAAACCTTTGCTTCATCTATACAGCCATAAAATTCCTTTTTCAAGGGATTTGAACATAGAAACTAAAATTATTAAGAGTAATCCCAGTATCCCTCAATTAAATGTGAGAAAAGAGTACTGTAAATGGAATATTGGTTACCAGCTATCGTTTTGTAAGACATACTGTGATTGGTCACTTGATTTTATCAATTTCTAAGTAGGTCAATCCTTCTGATGGGTATAAAAGACGATCATAAAATCATTAATTTACATTCGATACTATGGCTGACAACAGAAGTTACGATTTTGCCGCTCAAGATTTTGATATATTAGCAGAGGCGATGAATGAAATATATCAACCAACCTTTCAGCCACCACAACAACAACAACTACAACAGCAGCCAACTGTTCCTGTATACATTCCAATAGAGAAGAAGAAAGAAGATTCCATGATATTGACAGAACTACAGAAACTGAACAACAATACAGAAAGAATATTACAGAAACTAGAGAACATCGCATCACGACATAGTGTTCAACTGGACCGTATGACAGTCACATTATCAAAGAAACTAGAGAAACAGTGTGAAAATCGGGACTTGACATTTAATACAAAGCCCTTGAAAGTGCCTATCAAGTTTGAATTGGACAAGAAAACAGTGGCACAGATCAGTCAACATGCAGAAAGGGCCCTGTGTGATACAGTTGACGAAAAAATACATTCACATAAAAGTGGGATTGGTGCACATCGTAAACACATTCGTCCAGAAAAAGAAAATCATTTGATTCCACGAAAATAAAATAGTACCAGTACTCGTGCCTTTTTTTTTTTTTTTTTTTTAAAACAAAAAACAAAAAAAAAAAAAAAAATTAAAAAAAAAAATTGTAAAAAAAAAAAAAAAAAAAAATAATAATTACCAGTTACGGGTTTTTTATTTTTAAAATTGTCCAGTACTCGTGTCTTTTTTATAAAATTGTACCAGTACTCGTGTCTTTTTTAAAAATAAAAATAACAGTGCTCGCACCTTGATCCAAACGGCCCTTTTCAGGGCCATCACAAACTATTCGAACAGAATTCCTTTTCAAATAAAACATTGCTATACACATGATAGTATATCATTATACATCTGGACCTTGTACTGTAAACAATGGAGAACGAAGACCTATTGTCTTTGTTATTTCAACATCCCTGTAACATTTATATAGCAGGTCCAAGTGGATGTGGAAAAACTGAAATTGTACAAAAGATTATTGATTATCGCAAAGATTCATTTAATATTGTACCCGAAAAAGTAATATGGTGTTTCAAAGAATGGCAGCACATCTATACTATTATGCAAGAAAAGTTCAATTTCCTCAAATTTATTGAAGGTATCCCAGATGATGAAAATGAAATTGTATCCGATGTAACAATTCCACATCTTGTAGTATTTGATGATATGTTAGGAGAAAAAGATGAAGAAAAAATACAATTGTGGTTTACAAGAAAAGGTCATCATAGAAATTCAAGTGTAATATATATTACACAAAATATGTTTCAACAAAATAAGTCGAGTAGAACTATAAGTCTTAATTCTCGTTACATGATTTTATTTAGAAATGAACGTGATGGGTTACAAATTAAAAACATTATCACGTCAAATGCAAAGTCCGCACTTAATTTCAGCCTACAATGATGCTACTTCTCAGGAACATGGTTATTTGTTAATCGATTTTCAATCACGAATTAAAAAACAATTTCGTTTAAGAAGTGACATTTTTCATCGCTGGATTACAGATAAGGATGTTAGAGGACCTACTATTTATTCTCCAATATAGTAATATAGATATCAGTATTGTACTTTCTATCAAGGTACCAACATGGCTTTTCTCATACACATCAGGAAATATTATTCATGCTTTAAGAAATTTGAGTGATGAACAACATAAACTTACAAGAGAAATAATATTGAAATCTGGGTTAAAAGAGATATTGAAATGGTTTTCAGTAGCTGCTCAAAATATAGTTGAAAATAAAATAAAATTACCAAAACAAACAGTGCGTTTTATAGAAAAAAATAAAAAAGATGTTAAACAATTAGCGGATCCTACAGTTGATGATGATACAAAGAAAAAAATAATATTAAAACCTGGTGATGGGGGGTTTTTAGGTGGTGTAATTATTAGAAGTTTACTTCGCTGGACAGGTACAAAAAACGTGAAAAATAGAAAACTAACCAAAAAACAAACTAAAAATAAAAAACAATTAAAAACAAAGAAAACACGAAATAAAAAATCTCAAAAGACAACTAAAAAGAAAACAACTAAAAAAGCAAAATGAATCTTTAAGATTTTCTTCAATGTCTAGTATGTCTACAAATCCTAGCCCTGTTAATTCACGTAGATCTATATCACCGTTACATACACCCTCATCGACTGGGAAACCTCAGTTCACATCGACACCTATTTCCATTAGATCACCACAATTACCATTTACACCAACTTCTAGCAAATCTGGATCATCATACAATGCATCTTTTCCCAGTAATTCGGGTTCATTTGAGAGACAGCCTCCAAAAAAAAAGAAGTATAAGTATGGCCCTGAAATTGAAAATTGGTTTAGACTTGTTAATAAAACAACAAAAGAACATGAAAAACTGTTACAGGAATATAATGCATTGGATGAACATCCAATAGCTAGGTTTTCACCGTTAAGAACACCTTTGAGATCTCCTAAAACCAAAGAAGCTGTCGGAAACAAACTTATTCAAAAAGAAAAGGAAATAAAACATCTAAAAGATTTTGCGTTTAAAAATCCAGAATTAAGAGTAAAAATTAAAAGCTACTTAGCTGTATAAAATACAGTTATTAATTAATTTTGTATCATTCAATATAAAGTATTGTTAGTATAAAGATGGGTAAGGTCAAGAATAAAACCATTAAAAAGAAACCATTAATTAAAAAACATGGTGGTATGCTTTTGGCTATAGCTAATGAACCTAAAAAATATCGTGAAAAATTAATAAAAAATGCACCAAATCATATAATTAAGTGTATTTGCGAATGTTGTCACAATCTCTTAAAAGGCAATGTCACACTTACATCTGATCAGAAACATAAATTGTATCCTAAGCGTAAACATCTCAGACAACTTGTATCAAAATCAATTTCAATTAAGAAAAAGAAAAATATTATAAATCAGACAGGAGGTATTTTACCATTTTTACTTCCATTAATAGGTAAAGCTGTTCTATGTGGTGCACTTGGTGTTGGTGCACGAGCAGGTATTCGAGCTCTAATTAAATAATGTCAGTCCGAAAAATGGCACTTGTTCCTTTTCATTTACTGGAAGAAATGAATAAATGTAAAATAGAACAAAGTCAAAAACCTCAACTTTCACCGGATCCACAAATTGCAAATACAGCTAAACTTCAAAAAAAATTATCTAACCTTTTAGAAAGAACAGATTTATCGGAAAGTGAAAAGGTAAGACAGCACGGAGAAACATTACATAAATTTCAGGAATCATTTAAAAAAGTTTTAGAACCTCAACATGTTACAGTAAATGAAAGTACAAAAAGACCACTTAATGATAGGATTTTACAAAGTATACCAAAAACAATGCAAAGAAAGGCAGAACTTCTTTTAAGCATGCTGAAAGATAATCCAAAAATCAGTTGGGATGAAAATGGTTTAGTAACATATAAAGGAAAACTTATAAAGGGATCGAATATTATTGATTTAGTTAATGACATTTTACGTCAAAGAAAAGGATTTAACCCCAGAGGTTTGGAAACATTCAGTACAGCTTTACAGGAACTCAATATACCACAAGACGTAGTTGGCAATAGACAACGATGGAACTGGATGCATAAATATCAAACTAATACATCTGACATTGAGTCGGATTCGATATTTAGTACACCTAAAACAGTAATGAAACATCGTAAAACACCAAAATCAAAAATTTCAGTCACCCCAACTGGTATAAAAAAAAGAAGTCTGATTCAACATATCTTAAAAATAAAAAAATGGGAGCCTATTAAAGCATAAGAGAAGAAACTTAATTGTCATTACTAAAGAAAATATATTATGATCCAAAAAGTTCAATTGCCTACACAAGTGCAAAAACACTTGTATGATTCAATTAAACGAATATACACTTTTCAGATGTTAGATTAAAACATATACAAGAATGGTTGAGCAGACAGAAAACATATACACTTCATAAACAAATTCAAAGACGTTTTACACGTCGTAAGACAATAGTAGGAGGTATCGATCAACAATGGCAGGCTGATTTGGCAGATATGCAACAATTCTCAGTGAAAATGAGAATCAAAGATATCTATTGTGTGTAATAGATGTATTTTCAAAATATGCATGGGTCATACCCCTTCCTAACAAAACGGGGAAAAGCATTGATTAACGCGTTTGATTTGATACTAAAAACATCAAACGCAAGCCACGTTCTTTACAAAGCGATAAAGGAACGGAATTTAAAAATAAAAATAAAGAATTTCAACATTTCTTGAAATCTAAGCACATTCATTTTTTCACAACCGAAAACCCTGAAACTAAAGCAAGTATAGTTGAACGATTTCAAAGAACTTTAAAAACACGTATGTGGAAATATTTCACATATCACCAAACTAGAAAATATATTGATATTTTACAAAATATTGTTGATGGATACAACCGAACATACCATCGTAGTATTAAGAGGGCCCCAATTTCTGTCAATACCTCAAATGAAATTGAGGTTACACATGCATTGTATGGAATGAAACAAGCTATTCCAACAAAAACAAACTACATGTCGGTGATTTAGTTCGTATTAATAAAACAAAACGCACATTTGAAAAGGGTTATCTACCAAACTGGACGAAAGAATTATTTAAAATATTTCATATTAATAAAAGTTTACCACCAACTTATAAAATTGAAGATCTTGATGGTGAAAAAATAATGGGTACATTTTACGGAAAGGAAATTCAAGGTATAAAAGATGATGAAATATATGAAATTGAATCAGTTCTTGCTCGACGTAAAAGACGTGTAGTAATAAAACAATCAAGGAAACTAAAGTTCATTGGATGGGTTATCCGTCAAAGTTTGATAGCTGGATTTTCATCATCAAACATAATATGAATGAACAAGATATAATTGAAAACGGAAAAATAGAAAAACAAGAGTTTTTTATTTTGTGGTAAACGAATACCAAAAATAAATCAATTTCACTATATTTCTCAAGTAGTTATAATATTATGCATTGTTGCAACAGCCATCATTCATTTAAGTATCCAAAGTCCTAATCGCGAATTGTGGCTCGTTTTTCTTTTAAGTAGTTCTCTTATACATTTTTACCAGTCCCGGTTAAAAGTTAAAATTTAGCAAAAAACCCACAGACAGGCTTCGATTTTACAGGACGGTAAAAAATGAATTCATTTTATACGTAACCTTACTGAGTGATAGTTCTATGGATTTTATTTATCAAACAAATATACAATGTTGTTTAAAGTTAAATTACCTCGAACAGTTCGCATCGATAAAGAAAACTGGGAATTAGCATTAGCTGAATTAATTATCCTTCACAGTTTTTAAATATCAGCAAAGACGAAACAGAATTTAATATTATAACAAAAGATTTATATCTTTCTACTCGGATGTTTCAGAAATAAAAAATAAAAAATTTGATATAAATGATGATAGGCTTTGGTGAAGATGGTACTCCGATTAAATGGATTATCAAATTTAATTTTCAACCTGGATCCTATTCATCAATAGCTCATGTATTGGAAACAATTGATAATATCATTCAAGATTCTTTTGGCGATATTTTTAAAAAAAACAAGCAAGCGATTAACGTTTCATATTCTCCGGGTATGAAACGTCCAAAATTTAGTTTCCATAAAATTCGCAAAAACAGGAATTAAATTTAACCCTCATTGTTTTTAAAGTTAGGTGGAGATCCAAAGTTAGTAAACGATACATTTTTTTCAAGCAGTAATGCAAATGATTTTTTTCCACATTTGTCTAATTTAAATGAGGGGTTTAATCATTTGTTTATTTACTCTGATATTGTTGAATATTCGATTGTAGGACATATTCAACGCTCCGATTTTAAGAGTTGTACCATTCAAAACATCAAATTCAATTGAAAATGATATAGGTAGTCACATATTTAACCATGAATTTTTAAACTTACATTATATGCCTATATCAAAATCTGAATTTGATACAATTCATATAAATATAAGAGGAGATTCTGGCAATCCTGTTCATTTTGTTCTTGAAAGTCTATGGTGAAGTTACATTTTAGGAAAAGAAAAATAGATTGAAAATGCATCCTGTATATCGAGGAGTTACACGTCAGTATGGGACAGGTTTAGGATCCTTGTTCAAATCTGCAATTAGAACCGTTTCTCCAATTATAAAACCAATAATAAAAACTGGAGCAAATTCTTTTAAAAATGAAGGAATGAAACAAGGAATATGTTTAGCTCAAGAAATTTTTCTTCAACACAAAAATCCAAAGGATGTAATTATTTCACGAGGTAAACAAACAATGAATTCACTAGGAAAATCATTTTTGAAGAAATTAGGTATAAAAACAAAGAAAAATAAAAGGAAACATCAGTCGCGTTCAATACATCGTAGAGTTAAGGTCCATAAATCAAGTAACAATCAAAAAGGTATAAAAAGGAGAAAAATATCTAACAGAAATTTAGATATTTTTGACTAAAATAAAAAAATGATGCAAAACGGTTCTTGTGAATGTAGTAAGACTGAGTTGGATGTTCAATCAGTACCCCCAACCATGACTGCTATGCATGAAAGTCAATGGATTGAACATTTTCCGATTTCCACTCTCAACAATAATGCTCCAATAGAATTTGTAATTCCACCACAAACAGATAAATGTATTGGAAATTGAAAATTTTAAAAATAGATAATACTGTATTAGACCCCGATAATAATATTGCTCCAGTTAACAATTTCTTTCATAGTATCTTCAGTAATATTGATTTATATCTAAACAATAAACTGATAACAAATAATTCTGATACATATCCTTTTCGGGCATATTTAGAAAATCTTTTGTCATATAACGCTGAATGTAAATCAACACAATTAGCGGCTAGTGAAATGTGGTTGAAAGATACCGCCGGTAAATATGAGATTGTTGACATTGCAGGTGAAAATGCAGGTCTTAATAAGAGGAATTCATTTATTTCGGGGAGTAAAGTAATCGAACTTCAAGCACGATTGCATTTGGATTTATTTTTACAAGAAAATATTTACCCAATGGAATGAATTGAAATTAGAATAAGACTCAATAGAGCATCGTCAAAGTTTTGTTTAATAGGTGGCACTGACGCACCAGAGACAAAAATAGATTTTGAAAATGTTAGTTTCAATGTAAGAACTGTTGAGCTATTACCTGCTGTGTCCAATGACATGAACAGACTCATAGCTCAAAAGAATATGAAAATTCCTATAAGTAGAGTAGAAGTCAAAACATTCACAATTGCAACTGGAATGCGCTCAAAAACTAGAAATCATCTTTTCAGTGGGACAATTACCAAAACGGATATTCATTGGTATGGTTGATAATGCTAGTTTCAATGGGGAATACGTAAAAAATCCATTCAATTTTCATCATTTTAATCTATCAAAAATTGATGTAAATTGTAATGGTCATGGTATTTTCAACCGTCCATTTGAGCCGGATTTTGAACATAAATTATATCTTAAATCATACATGTCTTTGTATCAAGCTGTGTCTTCACTAGGTCAAAACAAATCATTTGATATTACTAGAGATGAATATGTAAATGGATATTGTTTGTGGGGGTATGACTTGACACCTGACCAGGGCAGTGAAGAGGGACACCTACACCCTATAAGAACTGGAAATCTACGCCTTGAGCTTCAGTTTGCCAGAGCACTTGAAAAAGTCATCAATGTCATAGTGTTCTCAGAGTTTGATAACCAGATTGAAATAAATAGTCTTCGTGAAGTGATCACCGACTATTAATATTGGACAATTATGAACAAAACAAATCCTAAAAGTAACGTATTGGTGAAATCAACATCCAAAGATGGAAACCATCGAATTACATACAGTATATTCTGGATCGAGAAATATGGCTGAAGAGATTAAACGGAATAGTATGCCCAAAAGACAAGCTACCAAATCACAGACCATTAGACGTCCAAGCGTACATAATCAACACGGATAATTCTGATCAACCTGGAAAACATTGGGTAGCTATTGTATTCGGTCAGAAGAATGAAGCCGTCTACTTTGACTCCTATGGGTTACCACCACTACACGCAGAAATATTGTCTTTCTTGACAAACAATTCTACGAAATGGACATTTAACAAACAGAGACTACAAAGTGTATTCAGTACAACATGTGGAAAATACTGTGTGTTTGTGTTGATTGCGATTGCAAGAGGAAATACTCTGCGTCTCTGTATTCAACAAACATTCAGTTCCTCAGATTACTTCAAGAATGATAGGACTATAACGATCTGGTTCAAACATCACTTCGGAACACTCTACGAAGGACCTCAACAAAGTTCAACATCTGTCAAGTGTCAATGTTGTAAACCACAACAATATCATCATGCCATGTCTTTGCATTTTCCAAAATTACTTCATGTTGCAAATATGTTAACATAATATTGCATGTACTTTTGTAAAGATCAAATATGAATATCATATCTGGTCTATAATTCCATGTTGTAAATATGTTGTTGTTCAATAAAATATTGTTAAAACTTCACATATCTTGTATTCAATTTTTCCCACTATAAATTGAAAAATACCAATATATTGATTTACAATCAATATTTATTTTCATTAACTTTTGTCAATATTAGAGTTGTCAGAAGTGGATGAAAAATATTTCAAGGATATTTTCATATGTATTTGATAATATTGGAGTTGTCAAAAATATTTGAAAATTATATACAAAACAGTATACCCCTAAATGTTCAAGGTGGTACTATGGCGTAATACAAGAAGTTTCCACCCCTGATAAAAATCACGAATCTTCAACAAAATGGTTCAGGGGTGCCATTATAGAGTAATACAAGAAGTTTCCACCCCGGATAAAATTCACGAATCATCAAAATGGTTCAGGGGTGTCACTATGGCACGGTTTTATACTGTAATACAAGAAGTTCCCACCCCCGTGATAATGGGAGTAATAAGGGGTGCCACCTATGGCATGGTTTTTTAACATGCGTTTTTTACATAGACAACCGGTGAAAGGGTAAAATTATCTATGTAAAAAACACATGTTAAAAAACCATGCCATAGTGACACCCATTACTACTAGCGTAGAGAAATAAATCGGTTGTTTGGTATGTGCCTCGTTTGTGTTTCAAAGTTTCATTGTTCGATTCCATTCAGCCTATTGGTGCAAATGAACAGGCGGTGAACAAGCAGTTGTAAGTATCATGTGAATAATACTAAACTTGTATTGAAATGTGAATGATCGAATTTTGCATCCGTTCAACGTGCTTACACCAGTGTGCAACATCTTGGATATACAAAGGTTCGTTTACTTGATTGTGTTTAACCTTGATTAATTTCAATGTGACATTCCGCCGACAGCTCTTCCAGTTCCCGAGTGAACGTTGACATTGTGAAGAACAGTAAAACCTCTCTAAACCGGACGCGCAGGTAGTCTGTCTAACCTTACTTTTATGGGTTTCATTGGTGCATATTTATGATGAAAATGGCTCTTCCAGTTCGCAAAGTACTGCCGCATACATTGGCATAGTCATGTGTCTGACGAACAGTGCTCGAAGAAATGTATCCACCCACTTTCGTTAATATAATGTGATAGCAGTATTGGTAAAATAAATAATTTAGGTCTTGGAGAAATAAATACAGTGGAACCTCTCTAAACAGGACAACCCGGGAGGGTGTCCGGTTTAGAGATGTTCCATTGTAAATCAGACATATGACTATGCCAAGGTATGCGGCTGTGCTTTGCGAACTTGAAAATGCATTTTCGTAATACATATGTACCAAAGAAACTCATAAAAATTAAGGATACATAGACTGCCTGCGCATCCGGTTTAGAGAGGGTCTACGCTGTAAAAAAAGAAATACAGTGCAACCTCTATAAACCAGACACCCTGGGAGGTGCCCAGTGTGTCCGGTTTAGATATATTTCAGTGTAAGTCAGGTTTATGACAATTCTGGTACATACGCGTGCTTTGCGATCATGCACATACATTAAAATTTGAGATTTAATGGCGGTGAAACCCATCAAAAATAGGATCACAGATGTTGTCTTGGTGTTCGGTTTAGATAGCCACTGCAATTGATTATGCCATCTAAGGTCATGCTTAGAAACATTACGTACATATAAGCCAGAGAACATTACTAATGATTTCGAAGATATTTACATCGAAAGTGTTGAATGTATTAATATATAATGTGACTCGTTCAAAGAATATCCTATCTCTTGGGAACGAGGTGCTATATGCTGTGGGAACGAGATAGAAACAAATGCACAAATCCCGTTTAAGCTGCCGTAAATTTAACTATTACAGCCTCTGTTAGTTTTGTTTTCAGTATATATGTTGTATGGGGCCTATATCTCCCATGATACACACAAATCCTGCACTGGATCTACACTACTTAAAATTTAGGTAACAATATGCTTGCGATGTAGATTAATACACCATTTTACCACATTCTGCAAACAAACTGTGTCTATGGCTAAAGATATCTGAATTATTTTTTACCGACTACTTTTGACAACACCGCGCATTAGTATCTGTTAGATTTAGTGTTATTCAACAAACACTGAATGCAGATTATCTCGCGTATGAATCAGTCCATATTATTGAAGGTAGCTAATTAAATTTCATAAATAATTCACTTATTTTAAGATTTTGGCAAAATCCGCTTATCAACAATATATCAATAATTAATTGACAGGTTCGCCCCATGCTCCCGCTCGTTCCGACATGTATAAAATATAGCTGGCCCCGGTGAGAAAAGGGACCTTATGTTAACAATGTTAAAACTTGATTTACAATAAACAGTATTTAACCCTTTCACCCCTAAGTAACTGGAATGGAGTTTGATATGTTAATTTTGCAAAAATCCAACCGTCACAAAATGATTGTCAGACTAGTCCATTTTTGAAAAACTTCAGATCCTTATGAGGCGGCTTTTTACGAGCCAGCTCATCTGGATCTGCACTTTTTGCATAAACCGCTATAGCGGGCTTTCGGGTTCAAAGGGTAAAAACAAATGTAAATAATATAAACATGTAAATAATGACAAAAACATGTACAGATTAAGAAAACAAATGTAGCACACATGCTGATATCAATTATTCTCTTTGGGAGTCAAATATGCAGTCATTATATATACTACACGTAGGATCCAGTAAAAGTCTGCTTTCATATAGTTCATTTGGGGTTTACAGTGGAACCCCTATAAACCGGACACTCTGGTTTAGAGGGATACCACTGTAATTAAGCACTTGGTAGGGATGTCGGAGTTTTCCCCGATTTACGGTTTGCCTTCTGACCCAATGTTAAATTTGGCCGTTTTCAAAGTTGATTTCTTTATCAATATTGGACGATTTAGTTAATAAAAAACATACACGCACATTGTGTAATGTATATTTTATGATTTACGATGGTTTTTTTTTAAATATGTAACATGTGGGTGACTTTTAATCGATAAATTCTAATCACTTGCGCGTTCACTTTTTTTTTGTGGACGCTGCCATTTTGAAAAATTACGTGATAGGTGGTGTGGCTTAATTTCAATAACGCGATCATTTCTTGATGGATATTAATTTGGGCATGTCAACGGAAAGAAAAATGCACCCTCTACACGATTATATTGTCTGCTGTTGACATTTATGAGAGGAAAATCATGTTGTTGGTGCTAGAAAGAGGTAAATATTTGAACAGTGATTTTTATAGGAACCTCTGGATTCGACATCCTAGGACATCGACAGTTTCTTTAACAATCATTAATGTGCCCAAAAAACACTTTATTGAACCGTCTGGCTTGTGCGCACTCGGTGGCAAACTTTTTAGTAACCTCATATGAAACTGGAAGTTCGGAACACGAGCCGTGTCATGGGTTTTCGCGACCATTTTATTTTCACTTCCACATCGAAAAAGCCAGCGTTACAGTTGAGCTGGCCGTTTTTGGTGTAATATTAAAGTGCAAGATTGTTGTTTAATGATGCCTCTGTGTGTTTGTGGGTCCTTGTAGATTCACTTTGAATATATGTTCAACAATTCAATAAAAAAAAATATTCAACTCCAAATCACAATGTTATTATCGATCAAATTGAGCTGAATCATTATTATTGAGTATTGTGTATTTAGCGATCTTTTTTTTTGAGACACTAGACTGTCAATCCTCCTTACCTGTGGACAAATACCTGTGGACAAATGCCACACATCCATGCTGCCATTTTTATGACCTTGACCGTCACAACTTTTTCACACATAAAGAAATTTGCCCGAGTTTCTCATTTCTGTCATCATCACTTCTATTTCCCTTGATGGATTACTTTAATATTTTAATACATCGTACATGTGGACAAATGCCATACATCCATGCTGGCCTTAATATTACTGACCTTTTGAGCTTCACAAATACGCTTGTGAATACGTATAACTTGGTTAATTAACTTGTGATACAGTTTCTCCAATCTGCCAACATGGGCATTTGTGTGCCGACAAGCCACATTTTCTTGTTGCCTCTGCAGCCACATGTCAGATCAAATTATTTTAGTGTTGTTCATACTACTTTTGTGGTTGGGCTAAGTGGCTGGTGTGGAATGGACCTAGCACCAGGATAGGATATTCTAATTTCATGGCTGAATATTGATTTTTCTGTAAATATTCAGTTCTGGTTTTGGGAATTTCTCTCATTATGGACACATTAAATACGGGATAGACCCGTTGGCCAAGCCTTAAATGACCTTAGCTGTTGATATGCCGTTAAACAAAAATTATCAATCAATCCGTGTATGGGAGCCATTGTTGACTAATTGTTGGTTACTTAAATGAGAGCGCACTATCTTAGTTAATCTCACCGCCGACCTTGTATTTTGGATAGATCAAAAGTTTTTGTAATTCGGTCCATTCATTAGTTCGGCCATTAATATTCAGTTTGTGAATAACTAGTAATATTTAAATGAAAAAATGTTATAAACACACCAAACAGCTCTATTCATTAACACATTATAATCTTGACATGAACATCTTTGTGTAAAAAATAATTGAGCTACTTACTATCAAGTGGTACATGTATATTATCCGGTTTAAGATCTCTGCACAAAAAAAATTGCTTTTTTTTTCCCCAAATTTGAAAATTTGAATAACTCCTAAACCAATCAAGATATCTTAATGAAACAACTTCCATTGTTTTGCATATTTCCAATACCTTTAATTTGATACCAAACACTCCATAATGCACACTTTCGTTTTGGAAAAAATATCCACTACATTCAAAATTGGCAATATTTTTTTTAGAAAATTTGTTATTCTCGAAATAAAAAATTGAATAACTTCTAACCAATCAAGATATCTTGATGAAACAACTTTCATTGTTTTGCATTCGTTAATACCTTTCATTGGATACCAAACACTCCATACTGCATGCTTTTTCGGAAAAGATGTCCGCTAAATTAAAAAACAAATTATTTTTGTTTACAATATTTTTATTTCTCGAAATTAAAAATTGAATAACTTCTTAACCAATTAAGATATATTGATGAAACAACGTCCATTGTTTTGCATTCTTCTATACCTTTAAATGGATACCAAACACTCCATTCTACACATTTAAAAAAATAAAAAAATCTTTAAATACAAAGTTGGCAGAAAATGGTCAGAAAATTTCCGAAGTTCTCCAATTTCAAAATTGAATAACTTCTTAACTAATCAAGATATCTTGATGAAATAACTTGCATTGCACAACTATATTCCTCATCTTTAATTTGATACCAAACAATCCATAACAATCTCAATTTTTGAAAAAACTCCGACATCCCTACACTTGGTGACCATTTAGTGTCATTTTCAGTCATAAACCGACAGGACAATGAAATAAAGTACATTGAAACCCATCTAAATACAACACAATAGGGCTCCCAAGGTGTCCGGTTTAGGGGGTTGTACCGTATAATGATTTAGATTAGAAATAAATCATTTTCCTGACGACAGGAAAGCTGCTTCAGTGACTTAATGGAGACCAGTCTAGTCCCAGATCAGACTACACGGTCAGTGCAAGAACGGGCTAATACCTCTTCTGGTTAGCCCTCTTATTTTGCTGGCCCCTTAAATGTCTGTCACTACCAACGGCCACACCGATCCACACCCTTTCCAATACAGTTATGTTTTCGAAACGATTCAAATGATGTATTGCAATACAACGTGAAATGTTGAGGCGAAAATATGTGGTAAAAATCTAAGCAAAAAAGTGAATTGAAGTAAGAAATGTTGGTTTCGATGGATGCAGCATTCCATGGAGCTTTCTTAATTCATTATCTTATAAAACGATAAAATAATGAATTGAACAAAATCCGTAGAATATAGTATATATCCGTGGATTTTTTCTACAACAACCCGCCAAAAAATCCTAAATTACTGGTAAATCACGTGCGGAACATATACTGGCTGTTACCGCTATTTTTAATTTGCTGCTAGTTTATCACACATTCAACTAATTAATCCTTGCTATGCATTTCGTAGTTTGATCCTACTAAATTCCAAACTATCAAACTCTGTGAGCTACGATTATGACACGATCTTACATGAAAGTGAACGGTGTCTATACATGTACAAACGGCGTTTGTCTCAGACCACATAAAACTGGCGAGATTTCCGTAGTAGTAGTATATGAGAGTCAAAACGATACCACCTTCCTCTGGAAACCACCCCGCTACGCGCGGTGGCTTCCATCAGGCAGGTGGTATCGTTGTTGACTCTCATATACTACTTGGATTTTCCCCCACTGTTCGCCGGGTTTGGATGAGAAGAGTGGACATTATTTTGCATCAACCACGAGATCATATACTTCCTCGAGCGGTCGGATAGGAACGCCGTTGTCATGGCGCCTTAGCCCACACGACCACGAAGGTTGTTACGAAATATAAACCTGAAGATAAACGCTACCTAGTGTTGCGCAATAATCGATAAGGTGAAATACACCCTATTAGAGATAAGAATCCATTGGTTATACTCAGTATATGTAATCACACACCTGAAGATAAACACTACCTAGTGTTGCGCAATAATCGATAAGGTGAAATACACCCTATTAGAGATAAGAATCCATTGGTTATACTCAGTATATACACCAATCTGCCATACATAGTAGATCTGTCATAAAGATAGACAACTTACACCCTATTAGAGATAAGAAATCCATTGGTTATCCTCAGTATATACAACAATCTGTCATAAATATCAACAACTGACAATCCTATTAGAGATAAGAATATATTGGTTATACTCAGTATATTACAACAATCTGCCATAAATATAAACTTACACCCTATTAGAGATAAGTTATCCATTGGTTACACTCAGTATAATGACTACCATAAAGCAAATGAGAGAGCAAGCTCAGAGTTGGGGAATTTCCCTAAGAGGTTTGAGACTCAAGAAAGTTATAGCAGATATGATAAGTGAGGCGCGAGCCGTCGTTCGCGAGGAGAGGCTGCGGCGTGCTGTTTTGACCGGACGACTGCCTGCCGACCCCGAAAAACGCTCCGAGAAATTGGAAAACGAGACGACGGCCAGTCTGCGTGCCACCGCTTACGCGCAGCGTGTAAAAGAAGATCACAGGGCACGTAGAAAACCACTATACAAAGCGTACTACAATAAGATTTATCAAGGCCTGGTGGGGAGACCTCCTAAGAGTAGGATAGAGCTCGCCAGAGATTTGGTGGAGGAGTGTCCCAGGGTTCTCGCCGAATATGCCGAAGCTAGGGAAACTGTTGATAGGGGTAGGAGGAAGATAGTATGGACTTTCGAGAGGGGGTAGACGGAGAGATTGCTAATCGCATAATGAATAAAATTCGCCCAGAGATGACCACTGCATGTTATCTGAGGTATTCATGCTCGTATCGTATTATGAACATCGAGACAGTCGCTACTATGATCTATCACAAACAATCAAAGGGTAGTCCGTGGATAAACGAGATCGCCAAAGCTGAGAGTTGGATATCCGATAGAGAGAGAGGTCGAATGGACATCGACAAAGTCGATAGACCAAACACAAAATGGACCTTCGTTCGTTGGATATCGGTCGAGGTGAAGATGATCATCGATGCGCAACAACTTCTCATGGGAGCAGGAAAACTCCCCGACTGGTTAAGACAGAAAAAGGGAATGTATTCCGTCGACACGTACGACGACTACTTGTGTCTGTTTAGGTGCATAGCCATCCACCGTGGAGGGAGACCCGACCGCTGTTGTGAGAAAGCACGAGCTCTGGCTCGTTAATATCTCGGGCACGATAACGGACCGGGTAGTAAGGGAATCCCCCTGGATGATAGTAAGAAGGTCGAAGAGCGCCTCAAACTGGGCATTCGCGTTTACGAGCCCACCGCCGACGGAGTGTGGTACCTAATGAAGTCTCCGGCAAACTACGACGCGGTTGGGGAGAAGATCATGACGATAGGAATGTTTGGAGGTCACTCGTTCCTCATAACGAACCTCCGCAAGATGACGAACGAATACGGATGCACCGGATGTCAACAACGGTTCACAAAATCGTGCAACATGCACAGGCACGCGACCACCTGCATGGGTGGGAAGACCGTGGTGATATGTCCAGGTAAGAGGGTAGAGAGACCGCAGTCGGCATATGAGAAGGCGTTCTATCCCAAGGGGTCAGCGAGCGCGATGTCGATTCAATGGTTGAGCAGAGAAGAGGAGAGGGTGGGAAAGCACATACATCACGCGAGATGCGGTCACGGCGGCGAGAGGTGGGTGGCCGGCGATCCGGTCGACGGCTACTGTCACGAGACCAAGACCGTGTTTCAGTTTCATGGATGCTACTGATGCTACTGACACGGGTCTAAAATTCAAGACGTCAAGATAAGGGAGGCGGGTTACGAGCTGGTGGTGATGTGGAAGTGCGAGTGGTTGAAGGAGGGGAATCCCCATTATCAACCAGCACCGCTCGAGGAGGAGACGACTCTGTACCCTCATCAGATAGTCTACGACTTCGAGGCGAATCTCGACAAGTCGAAAATCACGCGACCCACCAAAGACCTGACCTTCGAGGTCGAGCACGTCCCTATATCGGTGTCGTTGGGGGATACGATGCACGAGGGGATCACCCACATCTGCGAACGAGACACCGACACTCTGGTCGAGAAGTTCGTGACCGAGCTGCAGAGGAGAGGTAAAGTCATCAGGGAGGGTGTTAGGAAGAAGTATCTGCCGAAAGACATAGAGATGTTGTCGAAACCTCAGCGAGAGAAGATCGTCTCGTGGATCGACCAAGTCCCGGTGGTGGGGTTCAACTGCAGCAGGTACGATCTGAACCTCATCAAGCGGTACCTTGTCGAGAAGTTGGCGGCCACAGTGAATAAGTTGATGGTCGGAAAGAGGGCCAGCACGACGATGTTTCTGTTTACCCCGAAGTTTAGATTTCTCGATATCATCCAATATCTGGGACCCGGTACCACGTACGACAAGTGCGTTAAGGCGTACGACTGTAAAACGGTAAAGTCTCACTCCCCGTACGAGTGGTTCGATTCCCCAGAAAAACTCGACCATCCGGGTCTGCCCGACTATCCCGAGTGATACTCGAAGTCGAAGGGTGAGTTCCTGCTGTCGTTGCCCGAGTGGAAAGAGTGTAAGAAGGTATTCCGGGAAAAGGGGATGAAGACGTTCAAGGAATGGTTGCGACACTACAACGACTTGGACGTCGGACAGTTCCTAGAGGCACTGACTAAAATGACGGAGTTCTACAGTGAGAGAGGCGTGGACATACTGAAATGACGCCGTGTCTCTGCCCGGTGTTTCCCTTCAGTACCTGCTCCGCGGGTCGATCGATGGGAAGGTGGACACGCCCGAGCTGTGGGCGCCGAAGGATGAGACTTACGCGATGATGAAGGAGGGATTGGTCGGTGGTCCGTCCATAGTGTTCTCCAGATACGCAGAGGCTGGCAGGTCGACGATCAGGGGTCAGGTAGGGAGTCGGGAGGAGAAGATGTGCAAGGCGGTTGTGGGTTACGACGCCAACGCGCTGTACCCGTATACCCTGTCGAAAGGCATGCCGTGCGGGGAGGAGCAGATATGGACGTGTGACGACCCGCAAAGACAGGCGTATATAGACTGTTTCGTGAGGAAGGTCAGGAATGACAAGTGGTTCGGATTTGCGGAGTTGGATATAGAGGTCCCGGAAACGTTGCGAGACAAGTTCTCGGAAATGTCGCCGCTGTTCTTTAATCGAGAAGTCGAAGAGACCGAGGTTCCGCAGCACATGAAAGACTACCTGACCAGGACCGGGAGGACTAGGGTCGAAGGTGAGAGAAAGCTCATTGGAGCCCTATCCGCCAAGAAGATGATCATATACTCCCCGCTGCTAAAGTGGTATTTGGAGCACGGTCTGGTCGTCAAGGCGGTGCATAGGGTGATAGACTACACGCCCGGCAAACCGTTCCAATGGTTCGTTAAAGAGGTCACCGCTGCCAGACGGACGGGGGACGTCGACAAGAACAAGGCGGTGTTGGCGGAGATATTTAAATTGGTTGGCAACGCGTGTTGTGGCAAGCTGATAGAGGCACAAGAGAGACACCTGAACACCACATATACGAAGGATGAGAAGACTGTCGACTGGGAACTGAGGTCGGCGTGGTTCGAAGACCTGGAGGAGATCGGGAGGCTTACGAGATATCGAGCAGGAAGACTCGAGTGGTGATGAACAGACCGTTTTAGTGTGGCATAGCTGTCTACCAGTTGGCCAAGCTCCGGATGCTGGAGTTGTACTACGACTTCTTGGACAAGTACGTGGATCGCGGAGATTTCGAACTTATACAGATGGACACTGACAGCATGTACTTCGCGCTGTCGTAGAAGACGCTGCCGGCGGCGGTGAGAAAGAAGATGAAGAGAACGTTCAATAAGGAGAAGGCCGAGTGGTTGGCGTGGGACGCGTGGAGCAACAGAACTCCGGGAATGTTCAAGCTGGACTTCGAGGGAGATAGAGCCATCACGCTGTGCAGCAAGTGTTACTACGTGAGCGGTGACGAACAAATTAAGCACTCGGCCAAGGGGATGTCGAGGAGATCTAACGATCTGACTTGGGGGAGGCACAAGAGCGCTCTCGAGGGTGGTAGGGACATGGCGGAGAACAGAGGATTCCGAATGGTTAACGGTGTGATGAAGACGTACAATCAGGAGAAGTTGGGGTTGTCGGCGTACTACGACAAGAGGAGAGTGATGGAAGACGGGGTACACACCGAGCCTATAGATAGGTAAAAAAAAAGTAACTCTGAAAAAAGGGGAGAATATTAAAGACTCTGACGAGAGCCTGACATACTATGGCAACGGACGGTCGGGGGTAGCTGAGTGTCAGAAGGCACCGCAAGAAGTTCTTCGCTAACAAACCCACGCGATGGACCATCATCCAAATAGTAGAGCACGGGCTCATCGGGTTTGGTAATAGATCGATCCAGATGATATACATTGAGAGACCACACGGGATCAGTTGCGCGGCGGCGGCCACCTTCGAGCTCTCCCGGTTGATAAAGGTACCGGACGGCAACATCCGATGGAAGTCGTTTCTCCGCTAAACCAACGGGTCGCCCGCGCGAGACGGCAGATGGTTTGTGCGACACCTTTTTAGACTCGATGGCATCTACAGGCTTTTTACCGATCAATCTGGTCACCTCGCCGTTCAGTGCGGAGACCCACTCGGTCGATCGCGAATGAGGGTCTACAAGCTATTTGGCATATTGGTGTCCGAACAGCCTCTCGGCCAGGGTTCGATTGAAACGCTCCACAATCCCCTGGTCCCGGTGGATGTCGACGCGACCGCGTCTGACAGAAACGTCGTGTTTAGCCAATAGATGAGAGACCGCGCCCATGAACTCGCGGACACCTCTTTAGACTCTTTAGTGGCCAGCGGCTCAGCCCCATTATACCGACTCGCTACGTCAACGATTGTCAGTGCGTACTTATACGTCTTGCGACCGATGCGATCGTGAGGGAGAAACAGGACGTCTGCTTGGTGGACTTCGTTCGGCACCGGCACGTCGAATTTCGGGCGTGGAATATTGCGCGGTGCGGGCAAATAGATCTGCCAGATGGCCTGCTTCATGAGCCATTCCTTGGCAGCGTTTTCGGAAACCTTGGTCGCCGTGGCGAGGTTCTTCATTGCCGAGAGTCCCTTTCAGTAGCCGCGGGGGCTGTATTATGTGTTCGCTAACTTGCGCACTAGGCGAACCGATAGTTTGGTATCAAGCTTGCGCGTGTCCATCGTATACGAGATATTCTAGTAGATCGAACAGTCTCCAACATGCCCTCTCCATGACGTTCGGTAACTGCGTCGTCGATACTAAACCTTTGGGGGAAGTTTCGCTGCAGCTGCCGTTCAATCTCCAATTGCTCCCCCAACTGTACAGGTGCTGTTGGATGAACTCGGGGGAATCTAACATCCGCTTTGCGAAAAGGGTGGCCGCTTTTTCGTCCTCGCGCCACGTCTCTAGAGAATCTTGGACCAGACTGATCAGACCCTTTGCGCTAGCTAAACGGTGTTTAATGGCCGTGTAGCCTACATCGAGCAGAGCGAAATAAAGCTCGTCAACTAACATCGTTCTATATATATATTATTAAAAAAAAAAATTAAATTAATTATTGCTTATTGCTTTTGCTTATTGCTTTTACAATATAGTAGCTGACGAGACCCATCGCAGCCATCCCCACGACGATGAACGCTATATCGCGGTCTTTTTGGGCCTCCAGCGAGCCACATTGGATGTTTTGGTCCACTCGTTGAGGGCAGACCCCAGTCAGTGCAGAGTACCAGGTCGTCCGAGTGTCCGTACGTCTGTCTGGCGCAGTGTGTGTAGCAGCTCCGGATACAGGCCTGTATAGAGCAGTGTGTGATTGCTACATCGCGTTCAGCAGACAGTCACAGCCATCGATTAGTGAAGTGAAACACCATACACATATATCATCTTCTTATACTACCACCGAGTTGAATGTCACCCATGTGAAACTTTTCCCGGCGTCTTAGCCAACGTGATAATCGCCATTTGTATTCTATCGGAACTTTACATCTGGTCTACCACTTCCGGTATTACAACCAATTGATTCACCATGGATACTTTACATCCGGTCCGCCACATCCGGGTTGCTACAGTCTAGTGATACCATAGGAACTTTACATCTGGTCCACCACTTCCGGAAATAATACTACCTTTGGAACTTTACTTCCGGTACCAGCTTCCGGAACATTATCGTTATTGACTACCATGTGATGTCCGGCTTTGACTTTGACATTCAAACTTTGGAAATACATTGCATAGGCAATACATATGTATACTTTGATAGTGTATGGTTATACTCCTATCATGGCATATCATGGCTAAAGGATTGTAATAAAACTACATGTATATTGTTTATTGATTAATCCACTTGAAGTTGGATTATAGCCATATTGTTGACTAGACCTCATACTGCGGGTGAGGCAAACATTGGGACTTTGATACTCGGAGGCTACCACTATCAATTGAAATACGCCAGCACTGGGGTAGCTCAGATGATTGTCATTTGTCCTGCAATGTTCGTTCTGCCATGTTGTACTTGTATGTTATTTCACTTCGATTAGCGATCATCAACATACTTGTGCATTCATACTATTTTCCACTACGGGACCATTGAGATATCACATACTGAGTTTATTCGTCTATAGCTTTTAAGTTGCGTTAGAGTATGACAGTCGATTGGCTTACAACCTTGTAATTGAACAGTATCATGCACCGTACAGTGATGTTCGCATGTCAATGTATCATGTATTCCTGCGTTTTCCCCATGTTCATTATAAGTGATTAAGTAACTACGTGTCTTTATCTACTGTAGCGTATCCTTTACACTTCAAATGCATTGTTACCACTTTTCGTTCGTCAGATCAAGCTATACTGGCCATCACATCATAACAATTGAAGTATACTTGGTTCATATGATAATAGGGGAGACAATTTTGTCTCGATCATTCCTGACCTTGGTAATGACCTTGACAGACGGTACATAGAAATCTGAAAGTTGGGGCTCGGGATCCAGCACCGCGAGAATTTTCTGCGGATATGCCAGCGCGTACTCGCGGTTGGCTTCTTCAACGTTCCGGAAAGTTTGCGCGGCGTGATTCTCGCGGCGAAGCTCTTCGTTGACCCAGTCCAGATGGGCGGTTCGTTTTTTCGACCATGCTGCGTCTGCGCTCTAGAGTTGTTCTTCAGCTAAATTGTGCCGAACGCCGCAGCGCTCACGATTGCACCAAATATCACTATTGCGATCAAGGCCATTATTTCCATATATAAGCGGGTAGAATTCCAGCTTTAATTAGATAATCTCGAGTCCCAACTGCGGCCGCTACATCTAAGGTCGCGAGCCCTACGTCTCTCACGGTCATATCCAATTTGGGAGCGGGCCCTCCGAAGGCCATATTTGATAGTCGAGCAAACCCGATACTGAGACCCGATATCACTACGGCGTGATAAAGCGCATTCACTATCATTTTACCATCGTGTTCAGCCATTACAGTTATTGCATATAAAAGGGTTCGCGATCAATGTTTAAATGGGGCGCAATCGGTTTCGTAACTTTCTTCGGAACCGCCTCCAACACTGTTGGGGGTTGTTTCGAAAGGTAGTTCCGCGCACACAGGGTGCCCACAACTGCCAGACCACCACCAACAACCCACTGGATGATCCAGGTAGGAGCTACAGCAATCGGGGATTGCACCGATAGTTCCTCCAACACTGATGTGGGAGATTGAACCGCAGCTGTCTTCGTGTGTTTTGCCGTTTCTGCCCCCAACTGTCGCTCCTGAGCTGGAACAAACAACGACTGTTTGGCCTCCCGAAGCTCGGCGAGTATTTTATCTTGTTTAGCTTTTCGGGTGGCAGCCGCTGCCCGCCCAGCTGCCTGTCTTTTTGGAATTTTGTGTCGTGCAATTGGTGATAGTTCCCCCAACGCCGTTGGAGGATCAATCGGAGTTGGAAGTGCTGCAATCGGGTTCAACAGTGTTGATGGCTGTTCCGTCACTCTCGCAGGTGTGTCTTGTGTCATCATTTTCTGAGCTTATAGTTCGTGGGCATATATGTCCAAATTGACAGTGCTTAGCCGTGGTCAGCGCGGTTGTCAGCGGAGCTAAGTACATTCCAAACTTGTGATAAATTGAGCAGCAGGCTGTTCTAAGAGTGTGTCCTACAAAAGGGTCAGTCTCTAAATCACCAATCAACCCGGCGGTGTCACATATAGGGAAATTTGCACTAACAGCGGTAGCGTACAAATGAATAGCCGCCGACCCAAGAGTTTTTGTCATCTCTGCCTCCAATTTAGATTCGTATCGCGCATACATTTTATCTACCTCCGCATCTGACATTGTATCCACCTGACAAACTGAGAGACACATACCGAAATACTGCTCCAATTGCTCCCCAGCAACCAGCGCAGCTAGCCGCTCGCGTTGCGTCGTGTTTTCATTTTCTTTCAGGAAAGATACCGTATCGGCAGCCGTGCCGGCAGTCGTGTCGGCAGACGGGCCATCTTTCAGGCCCTTGTCGACAGTCGTTCCTACAGTCTCTTCCATTAGCTGATCGAGAAGTTCGTCGCAGTTCATTATTTTATTTTTAATAATTAGTACTATTCTGACTAGTCTAATAAGTCTAACATCAAACTGTTTGTAATTTTCTTAAAATTAGTTATGAGTAACAGCAAATTGTTGCGAATAATTCAGTAATATTTAGTAGATTATTTAGTAAATAATTCAGTAATTCAGTAATATTTAGTAAATATTTAGTAAATATTTAGTAGATATTAGTAGATATTAGTAGATTATTTGGTAAATATTCAGTAGTTCAGTAATTCAGTAATTCAGTAATTCAGTAATTAATTGATAACTTCGTAAGCAGTTGGTTGATCAGTCTTTAGCAGAAGCTTGGCGTGCTTGGTTTCCGAAAGCATCTGTCGAACCTCCAGGCGCTCCTCCATGACGGCGTTGTACTTCTGAGTGGAGATTCATACACTTTGCCCCGCATGGCGGTCCGAAAATGCGAGCTCCGAGAGCATGTCCTTCACTTTTGGTCATCGCCGCCTTGGCCGAGCAGTCGTCAATCACGTATAGGGTGGGCTTTCCCTGGAATCTTTGGTAGAAGCCACGCAGCCAATCGTGAAGCCTGTCGCCGAGGTCAACGACGTATACCTCGGGGTCGGCCCATATCCACGGGCGCCGCTGTTAAGTCTCGTTGTGTCGCACAGTGGGACACAGGATCACAATGTGTCGAAAGGCATCGCGATAGGACCGCTCGAGCAAGTCTAGTATGAAAACCGTTTTTCCGCATCCTGTCTGCCAACATATTATGGCAGAGTGGGCATGACAAACTTTATTTTTATTTAAATCTTTAGATTTAGTAGAGTGCTGAGACGTATCGACCATCTTCGATGTTGAGTTGCGCGTCTGTGATTATATATAAGTACACGTTCGATGGCCCAGCTCCATCCGCCTCTTTGGTTATCTGGATCGTCACACCCTCGCTAGCGTTCTCAACTTGGCGTCCACTACCGTGCATTTGGTCGTCGTCGCTGGATCGCATGTCTAGCCATAGCGCGTACTTAGAAGTCAGGAACTCCGCGAGGGAGACGTCCCAGAGCTGCAGGTCTTTGGCAACTGCGACAACCTCCGGGGAGCGCTTAGAGCCGGCAGAAAACTGCTTTCTGGCTTCGTCCCACTGCTGGTGCGCGCGAAGGCCCTGGCTGCAGAGTTGATTGGGGACTCCCTCGATCGTCACATTGACCTTCGTGATTTTGGGGTTATAAACTTTGTCGGTTTTTCTAACCCCGAGCGCGAACCGATCCTCCTCGAACAGCATCAGTATACCTTTCATCGAGCGGGCGGGTACGTTGACATTAATATTCCACAATGTGTTGCTTTTGTATTTCGTCATCTTGCGGTGGCGAATAACTCGGTCGTAAAGTATGGCAACGCGCCCGGCGTACTGGGTTCTGATCAATCGCGCGAGTTCGGGCATCGTGACCATGTCGTACTCCAGCGAAACATTGTCGATCGTATACGTCGATGCCATGTCGGTGGCTATGAGAACTCGGCCGTAGTCGTTAGTTCGTATTCGAGGCGGTCAGCCAAGGCGCTCTGATGGTAGGGCATGTGACTTTCCAGCAACTCAAAGTCGAGCGGGATGTAGAAGCGATTGCCGTAAGCGGCCGCGATCGCGGTGTCGCTCGCGACGTTATCTGCCTTGTCACCAGCCCCGGTTCTAAGTCCGGTTACGTTCTTATTTCGGCTGGTGTCAATACCCTGATATACCGCATTTTTGCGCTCTTGTGCCGTCTTCCACAGGTCTTGATAGCAATGGTAGACGTCGCTGTCGTCGATCGACATCACCTCATTACCAGAAATCTTGATCATTGTCTTCTTAACGATGGCTCGACCCAGGTTCTGAACGACGGTTCGGTCCGCGTCCGTCGAAAGTCAGCGAAATAGTGAAAGCGAGGCGAAGAGTCCCCCGCACAATGACGTCGTTAGCTCCGAGGTTTGGGAAGCGGGCCAAGAGCTGCTGGTTCTGGTCGATCGTTGAAGGGTTGTTCGTAATAACGACGCTCTGTCTCACGCCTTTCGCCCCGAGGGGCTCCCGCAGTCTGCGGTATGGATTGAGTTTGAGACCGTATTGACTGGAAGACATATTTAGTAACTCTATTAAACCAGTATGGTGTTTTCTTTAATACATCGTTAAAGATGGCTGATTACGACATGGAAGAATTCGGCAAAGACAATTACCGAAATGATGACATCGATGATGATGTTGACATCGAGGATGATGATGACTTCAATGATTTACTCGCAATCTATGACGAAACGCCCTTCATAGAGACTCCAGTTCCAATTCGTGAATTGGGGGAAATAAGTGGCGCTACCATTAGTCTAAGTCAGTAATTACTCAAGTCAGCTGTAGACGACTACTACAACAATTTGGCAGAAATGGGTGTAGTCCCATCTGTCGGCCGCGACTACTCCAAGTTCGAATTGGATCTGCGTGGTAGGTTGTGGCTAAAAGCATCAAAGGTCCCAATCAAATCACAAGGGACGAACTAGGATTCGCGGATTGGAAGAGGGGTAAAACAATTATGCCGGCCCGCGCTGTAGAGGCCCTACAGTCTACCGCCGAAACGATGGCGAAGACGGCCGCCTCGATAGAAACTGTCGATCTCAGCGATGTCCCTCAAGTAGCCACCGACGTTATTCGCACAATGGAGACCACGTTCAGCGAAAACTAAATACTCAACCTTGTCCAAGTGTGGAATGATGACCCACAGTTACCTCTTCGCGAACTCCGGGGACTCGATAAGGCTCTACAAAAGGTCCGGGGCGAGCTGGTCCTTAACCTCTCCAAACTCACGGCGCTGGATGAACATATCGCGCTGGAAGAAAGAAAACTTAGGGAAGCCCGTGGGGATAGAGAATCTACCGAGCGGATCACCGAACGCCTACGGTCGTTGTGGGACGAAAGAGCAGCTCGTTTGGAGGCTGCATCTGCTTGCCGTGAGGCTCTCCGCACCCAAATAAGTCGGATCCGCGAACAGTCTCGAGGGTTCTGCACGAGGAGACGACACTCGGTGAGCGTCTTCGCACTCTGTTCAGAGATCAGGGCGTCATGATAGTAAGCATCCTCGCAGCTGTCGGCATAACCATATCGGCCATAGTTCTAGCTTTCACTGGTGGTGCTGCAGCTGCACCGCGCCAGCACCCGCGCCAGCACCCGCGCCAGCACCCGCGCCAGCACCCGCGCCATCCGGCGGAGCCAAGGAGTGGGCAAAAAAGCATCTAAAAGCCCTAGCCAGTCTCCTGGCTAAATTAGCCGTGCTGCCTGGGCTGATCGGGAGTGTCGTCTCCTATTTGTTTTCTATATTATCAAAAACAGCCGGATGGCTCGCCGAAAATACTTGGGCTTTAATCGTGGCGATCGCCGGTCTTCTACTATTATCCGCCCGATAGTTCCTAAAACCAAAGCGCCAGTAGTCCGCCAGTAGTCCGATCACCACGAGGGCTACGACGAGTCCTAATTTCTCCTCGTCGTGGGTTGTAGTTCCCGCTCCTGTTCCAATTCCTCCAATCGCGATTGGATTGGGGAAACTGGTGGAACCCAATTCGTGAATTGGGGGTGCATCCAATTCGTGAATTTGGGGTACTGGGGTGGGTGTATCCAATTCTTCCAATCGCGATTGGATTGGGGGTTTTATGAAATCGGTTCCACTTACAACCTCAACACTGTTGAACCCGACCGTCTTGGGGGTGCGCTTGATAATATCCGTGTTCACGTTACCGTTGTAGCCGATTTTTTGATTGGCGGTGGCGATTACGATCTGATTATTGTAACCGTCAACCGGGTCGTCTCGTAGTATCATATTGCTCGGCGCCATATACAGACGTATTCCAAATGCATAGTGTACTGGGGTGCTGGCATTCTGCAAAACGTCTTGATGCTGCTTGATCGCCTTCTCCAGGTCCACCTTAGCTGAGATGGCGTCCTCTACATTTGCCAAGAACTGTTTGTGCGCATCAAACGCCGTTCCCGTGCCCAGTATAGCACTGAGCGTTTGCTTATGTGAGCCGAGGATGGCCCAGACGTATGTGCGAATGGAGTCGTTGAGGCGAGTAACCCAGGCCTGCGTGAACCCTAGACCCTAACATAAATGTACCCCACGCGTCCTGGACCTCAGCAGCCTGCTGTATGTAATCGACGTGAGCGTTTCGGAGGTAACCAATTGCAGGATGAGACCCCGCAGTGCCGACCTCCTGACACTTCCGGCCCGAAGGTCATCGTCGCGGGGTCAAAATTCCCCGCGTTCCGACTGACGATGTGGTCGCCGAAGTCTGCGCCCAATTACCGGACTGGCCCAGAATGAGAACGTCCCCGAGGCCAGTGCTGCTAGGAAATGCTTTATGTCTCCAGTCCACGTTTTTTGAAACGTTGAATTCGTTACACAGTCTTTCGAACGCCCTACGGTCGTACGCGTTGGAAATGGGATTCCAGGCGTCGTCTTGAGGTAGTGGAATACCTAGTTCTTTGATAATCCTCCCAATAGTGTAGTACGCGTGAAAGTTGTAAACGGTCCTCAAGAAGGGATCCTCCGCGACCAGATGGTCCTGAGATGAAACCCCGCATCCGGCTGTTGCGCACCATACGGCGAAGATGAGCTGATTCTGCCAAAACTGCATCGGTGTTGCTTTCCACCTGTTCACGTCCTCCATTGTAGTAATCTTGGGCAGCCTATATTGTTCAAAGATGTCGGGGAAGTTGGTTTGAAAGCCTTTTCCGCCGCTAACTTGGATATTGGGGTGCACCAGCCGGGGGGCGCCATCCTTAGTGTCGTATACCCCGCCGACCAGATACTTTGCATTAGACTTAAAGATAAATGCCTTGGTATCCACTGAAAGATATTATTATGTTTGCTACTATCACTAATGTTCAAAAAGAGAGTTGTGAACTTCAGAAGTCAATCGACAACTGCTGCGGAAAACGCCGGGTAGGCCTCAGATCAATCACCTTCACGGTAGGGTGGGAGAATGTGGGGAAGAGCGAAGGGTTTGGCTATGTGAAGGATGGACGCTCAGTAGGCGTAAAGCTGCCTCCCGGTCTGTGGAGTTTTAGACAGCTCAATGATTTTGTCACCTGAGAGCTTGACGGTAAAGCCAACCTCACAGTATCGAAGGCTACCGGGCTCGCAACAATGACCATCGGTCCAGACAGCCGGGTAAGGATCTCCCCGACGTTGGGTATTCGACTCGGCTTTAGAGAGACATACTCCGCGAATAAAGGCTTGTTTGCCCCGGGTGAGCACATCGGTGATAACCCGGTGGACTTCGCCTTCACGAAAACTCTCAGGGTGCACCTGGATCGGGTGAACACATCGTACAACATGTTAGACGGATCCCCCAGCACATTACTGAAAACCGTGCAATCCAGTGATTGTTTCTCTGGGGAAACTGTGACCTTAGACTTCCGATGCCCCGAGATGAAAGTTTTGGAATCGGGACATATCCACGAATTTACGGTCTCTATTTTTGATGATCAAGCCAGAGATTTGAAGAACTATTACCCGATTTCGGTCGTCCTAGAAATTTCAAATTAATTCAAAGAATTAGTTGGTAATAGAATTTATAACAACCAACATTATGAGTATATACGGACCAGGTAGTTCTTCCAATTCCAATCACGATTGGGTGACAGATATAAATTCAAAAAATCCGAGTAACAACCCAATCGAGATTGGAGTTCCAGACGGATCCAACCCCACAGGTGATTTTGTAACTACCGGAAAAACCAAGGCCCTGATCAATACGACTATATCGGAGGTCACAAACGTGATTCGCAGGAGTATAGCACAGCTTAGAGTAGACGTCCTGACGGCGACTGCACAAGTTCGCGAAGAGGCACATACAGGACTTAAGGATCTCGGCGGAACAATAATCCAAGTTGGGGAAGGGGATCATGCAGCACTTACTGAACTAGGCGGGAAAATAACCGAATTTCGGGAAGAGGCCCATACAGAGTTTATGGAAGCTTCCGATAAACTGAAACGTGTTCATAGAGCCGCGAACAAAGCACTTGAGGAGACCTCTGAAAAGGTTCGTGTTGAGGCTCATACCGCTATCGCGCAGCTTGCCACATTGTTGGACACATCTGTAGAGCAGTTTAAGTTATTGCAAACACAAAAACGTGCCATCACAGTTTGGGCTGAGAAGCGGGGCCCATTCAATGAGGGGATATATGAATATTCGTTCGGCGCCAAAGCGAGAAATAGATATGGGGGATACGCCATGACAGCTCCAGGTACACTTCTCCGAATGGCGGTCTTCTCGGTTAATTATAATGGTAAATCTGTGGGCGCGGTCGCCGTGAATCTCGTACTGGATGGGGAAGAACGGGCGATTGGAGTCAATAAACTCGCTGGACAGATGTCAGCGGTGATTTTGTTCGCCGGTGACGATCCAATTAGACTTTCCGAAGGTAGTGTTATTAACTTTGTTACGAAAATCGCTGACCCAGCGAGTTCTTCCACTATTGTAACATTGTTGATTGAACTAAATTTGTAAAATTGAAATATGAACGAATCACCGCTTCAGAGCACGCTAAAAGTTTTTGGCGAAAGAATTTCAGATTTTTGGTTGTAAATATCGTACAGATGCAGGATATTCTAAAACAAGAGGGGGAAACTAAAACGTATAGACGCGCGGCAAACATAGTGGAGGGGGTGAGCACCGTACTGGCAGCAATTTCTATAATGGGTGGGGCCTGAACAGCCGCATTATTGTCTACAGTCGTGGCAATTCCCATTGCGGGGCGTTTGAGTGGGGTAGCCGCTGGGACGGGATTGTTATGTATGGCGTTCAGAGTAGTGGGGAGAACATTCGAAAATAAAAGTAGAAAGCACGACAGAATATCGGTTCTCGCGAGGTCTAAGAAAAATAGCATCGACGTTATCATGTCCAAAGCGTCGGCCGATAACAATATATCGGATGCTGAATTTGAGTCGGTGGTGAAGGAGATGTCTCGATATGAGGATTTAAAAAATACTATTAGAACTAAGGCGCGCCCCACCCTTCCCAAGATTGAGAATACTGATTGGGATAAATTTAGGTCAAAACTGGGAGATAAAGTGGGTGAAAAGCTACAACACCACCTTCAACACCAATACCATCCAATCCGCGATTGGGGTTGGACAATTGGAGGGAATTGTGATATTTTTATTCGCATGTCTGCAGCGGCAGCAGGATATCCCACCACCATACAGTCCAGCTGTTCCGACGGCCTCGCCGTACGGAACATAAACTTTTTCGGCACCCGTTACACCACCGTGATTATGTCACCCACCGGCCACCATACTTATCGATAACCGCAAACTGTCCGTACCGGGAAGTAATCGTGTTACCGTTTGCCGTAGTCACCTCTCTCATATATAGATCGCCTCGATACTTTGGTGCATATGTTAAAACCAATACAGAAAACAAATACACCGGCGGTTTGTGAACAGGTAATGTTTATCTCCAGGCTTATGTTTCATAACTGCTTTGGTGGTTTTGTGTATACTAAGGAGCGTTCCTATCCGACCGCCGTTAAATTGTGCCATAAATCGACCGAATGCCGATATAACGAGCGGTGGTGTAGTGACAATGCCCGACAAATAACCTCGGCAAAATAATCTTACGGGACTTATCAAAAACTACACATCAGATCGGTTCTATCATTCTAACTGACTTTCTGATTTGAATTATTACTAAACGATACTATTTGCGAGCACGTAATCCCTTGCTAGCCAGTCGATGCGTAGCCTGAGTGCCAGCGCATGGTGGACATAGCAGTGACTCGGATTTGATCCCTACCCCGCAAAGCCGACATGGGCGAGGCGAAACGGAACCTCTTCGCATCCATGCCCGGTGATGTTTGCAATACTCGTAAATACCGGTACGATGGCACCTCTCGTGACTACCTGTCTTCAACCACGCACAATTATCTAGAACCATTGTGTGAATACATATACTGAGTATAACCAATGGATTCTTATCTCTAATAGGGTGTATTTCACCTTATCGATTATTGCGCAACACTAGGTAGTGTTTATCTTCAGGTTTATATTTCGTAACAACCTTCGTGGACATGTGGGCTAAGGCGCCATGACCACAGCGTTCCTATCCGACCGCTCGAGGAAGTATATGGTCTCGTGGTTGATGAAAAATAATTTCCACTCTTCCCATTCAAACCCGGCGAACAGTGGGGAAAATCCAAGTAGTATATGGGAATCAACAACGATGCCACCTTCCTGGTGGAAGCCACCGCGCGTGGTATCGTTTTGACTCTCATATACTACTGTAGTTGTCACCATTACTCCGCAGTTCGTTGTGTTGGTGACTTCTATATTCTGTGGACGTGTATAAACACCATTATGAGGATAGGCGACGAAGTGGACCTCACAAACCGTGACCCGAATAACATCAATGATCAACTTAAGGTAAGACCGTTTTTACTTTTTGTAAGTACCTTGATTTGTATAATATATGGCTGTGGCTGGAGAAATGTGGCTTATGGGATATGTGACCAGTGTAGCTGCTGATCAATAGCAGGCTCATGTAGCATGGTAACGATTTATATTGCGTGTGGGTAACATGACGGGTGCTTCATTCATGGGATGGCGAACATTGCAGATCCTGATCAGACTGTGCGGGCGCAATATTAAAATATTGTAATTATGGAGGTGTGTCTTATTTCTGGACCCATTTATACCTGAACAAAATATTTATAATACTGACAAATAACCAGCGGTGCAAGCCTTAGATTTCTGCAATCGATGGTTTCTAATTGGATTTACATGTATATATTTTTAAAGAAAATATATTTCCAAATATGGTATTTATAATCATTTCGCAAAGAAAACATTTTCAGTGCATGAAGTGGGAAAAAACAAATTGACCTCATCCGAGACAGAGTGCCTTTAACCGATTAAGCAAATAAAAAGAGAAATTAACACTCAACTTTTCTTTTAACAAACTACATTTGTTTCATGTTACCCATCGGTATATAGATTCTTTAATGTTTTTTTTATTGTTGTCTTCACTTTCTACGCGTATCTGAGCAGGATGCTCATTCTTTGCCTTTACAGACGATCCTAAATTGCACTTGCGAACATTTTAGTCGTACGAATTTAAGTGAAACGGCCCCCTGGTACTTGAACGCACATACATGTATACAGAAACAGTACATACACTTGTCATAAACTTTATAAGGTTCGTTTTATCAGTCTGCGATATATTCCTCCATGATGTTAGTCTACCTCATGTCAAACGTTTTACTTAATATTGACAGTTATTCCATCGTGAACGAATAACATTGTTGTGACCGACCAGTTGGCAATTTGAGAGAAATTCCACAGTATTTACAAAGGTGAATATTCTGAGAAAATGTTCCATCGTATTTGCGTCAGATCAGATTACTGCGATGTGAATATAAGGCCATCAACACCATATATAGTCCGCCTGTCCAGTCTAAAGCAACCACAGATGCCATAACTCCAATTGCACAGTCACATATGTGGCTTTGACTGGAGAAATGGGGCTTATGGGTTTCGTCCAATGTAGATCCAAGTCGGCATCCACATCCGCACATTCTGCTGAGTGTCTGCACTGTTCGCCATTCCATCAATGAAACACCCGACATGCTTCTGTAAGTTATCGTTATCAGGCTACACGAGTGTGCTATTTGACCAGGAGCTACACTGGTCACAAATCCCATAACCCATATCACTCCAGTCACATATATACGTCTATAATATAACTACCTCATCTGCCACATCTGATGTGCCAACCTCTCCACTTTCACTGTATGTGTTTCAACCCACCACACACCCCGTCTGCCCCGTCTCAAGAGCCAACGTCTCCATTTTCAGATCCAGTTTGAGGTGAATATAATTCAATCACCAGGACATACCCCGTCTTCCCCCTTTCCTGTGCCAACGTCTCCACTTTCAGGTCCAGTTCGAGGACATCCTAGCGGAGCCGGAGGGCGTCCATAGCATCGACTGTGTCTGGAATCTCTCGCACACCTGCTTCACCTTCTGGTTCAACTGTATCTACCAGATCCCCACGCTTCTCTTCGGTATCTGTATCGCCGCCGAGTGGGGCTGTGCATTCGCCAGTGTCGCCTTCTGGCACGTTTGGTACATCACGCCCTTAATGCGCATACTCCAGATCAACTGCTCCGGGCTCAAGAAGCTGATGGAGTTGTGCACCTCGTGTTGTATAGGGCCGTGCTACGAGGCGTGCCTCAAAAAGTTGCGGTAGGCTGGGCGCCGCTCTGAGATGCGATTCAATTTCGTGACGTTCTGCCAACTATTGTTCCGATTAGTACCTTGATTTAGTACCCACGTCAGTGGAAGAAGGGGGCTAACTCCCTCATTCTGTCAACTGCTTTGTCGATTCGATTTTTTTCAATTGAAGATACCCGGAAAACCTTGGGTGCAAAATGGCTTTATAATAATTTAATTTAATATGGTAAAAATTGCTTATACTTATATAAATGAAATCTCCAAAGAAGTATCAATGGCGCACTAATGTAAATTTAAATGGAAGTATCACTCATGCTTCAAGAACTAGAGATTGGACACCATCTAGACTAGTGTTTATACATATTTTTAAATTATATTTATATTTGTCTCAAATGATGGCTCAGATTTTTAAAATGTGTGTCTTCGCTTTATTGACTGGAAATAACGTACTCACCAAACGAACTAATGTATTTGTTTAAATGAATATACATGCCATGTCATTCAACATTCACCATATCTGCAGTTTCACTTTTGTGGATCCAAATTTCAATCTGCATGTACAACCTATTCATATGATAATCTTTCGATTTACTTTCTGGTAATAATTCATCCATTACTAAGAGACTTCGTACTTTCAATTTCAATTCAATTCATTAACAATTTGCTTCTAGCCACAATACACTGTTATTGGCATTGCGAGAAGAGCGAATAAAATACAAGACGTACTATTATGTATATGTACTGCATTTAAATCAACCTGAACAGCCACCGTTTCCAAGGTAACTAAGGTATATGACCTTCACATTGTCATGTGATATGTAACTGAATCTGCTCACAATGAAACACACCTTATATCATGAATATCACGTACATTTGACTCTTACAATGCTCAATTATAGTTTGTCGTCTGCTGTTTTTTCTTCTGATTTTCAATATTTGTCAATAAAAAGATATCTTGACAGCACATGAGAATCGTCTCAATGGAGACGATTCTCATGTGCTGTCCATACATCTTTTTGTGAAAAGTAAAACAACAGCAGACGACAATATTTATTTCCCGCCTTTTATGGGTTAATCTAGTACAGCCAAGCAATCCACAGCTGACGTCAAGCTGATGGTTTTCTGAACAGCTATTGTATTCAGAACGGTCGACCAATGTGGTCCAAGGTCGTTTCTATGTGAGCTTGTTTAGTTTTGTCTGTGATATTATATTCTGGTCTACGACCCATTCATTCATTCATTCGGCTCATATTTAAGGGTGGGAATTGGCTCGAACACCTTCCATACCCATGTAACCACTTATATTTATAGCTAAAGTTAGTGTTCCATTCCTCACATCACAGGCACCTACGAGGCCAGCCATGTGTTTTGTTTGTTTGTTGGTGTTTAACGGCCTATCAACAGCTAAGGTCATTTAAGGCCGGGTCAATGGCTTTAGACCAGTCATGGGAGTTTGTACATAAGAAGATGTGCGATATTTACAACACTTGCCATATCTTCCGTAAATGATGTCGGAAGTTGACGTGTTCATACAAATGTGGAATATAATTCCGTGTTTGCACTGAAAATTTTGTCAACTTTCAACATTATTTAAAGAAAATATCTCTGTAATATCTCAATTTCTGTTAATATTTTTCATGAAAAAATCGCAAATCTTCTTTAAAATCACATGACTCGTCTCATGTGAACCTAGTCATGTGAACCTGACGAAATAACAGTGCAGGGACTGGTCTGGTTCTACACGGAGTACAAAAGTATTCAGTATGTTCTCGTGTTTCATCCGATATATAGTTGACACGGACACTGAAATGGCAGCTATGGAATATCTGGAGCAAACCACACCATTAATGCTCACTACGCTGTAGACGAAAATTGTCGTCTGCTGTTTTTAATTTTTGCCTTAACAAAACAAAAACCGGTTTTTGACAGCACATCAGAATCGTCTCCAGTGGAGACGATTCTTGTACGCTGTCAAAACATGTTTTTGTCAAGTAATATTGAAAATAAAACATTTCCAGCAGACGACAAAATTTAACTCAGCGTAGTAATGGTTAACCCTTCCACCCCTAAATAAATGGAATGGAAACTCCCATATTTGTCGGACTATTCCATTTATCAGAAAGGGGTATTGTGTTTAGAAATAAGAAACTATCCGCAAATGGTGCAGATCCTGATGAGACGGCTCGCTATGAGCCAGCTCATCTGGATCTTCACGGTTTGGTAAAATTATAATAGAGGTATGTAGTATTTAGATGGTTAAATAGAATGTCGGCCGATATGTGGATGTGACTGAAAAAACAGCTATGATGGTGTGTGTGTACAGTCTGATCAGGGTCGTCAATCTTCACCATTCAGTCAGTTAACAGCATGCTACTTACTAACAGTATAGACCCTTATCAGAATGCGCTAGCAGATCAGGGATTACATTGGCCATATTTGACATAAACATTATTTCTGAAGTCACAAATATGAGACGCGTGATGCGATTTTGTAGCTTCTGACGACTGTGGTATTTCATGAAATACATTGGCAAAATATATTTACAGAAAATAGGATGTTTTCCATAAATGAAGTCAAAAGTTGACACAAATCTCAGATCTTATATTTCGCATGTACTATGAAATTTGTGTCAACTTCTGAAGTCATTTACGGAAAATATCCCATTTTCTCTGTAAATATATTTATATACATGTATGTGTATTCATGAAATATCAGATGTCCGTAGGTACAAAATCGCATGGCGCGTCTCATATGCTAGTCACGAGAACTGACTGAATGATTGGGGTTTAACGTCTGCTCAACAGCAAGGTCGCATACAGACGGGGAGTCGCGAGGCAAGTTATGTTATAAGGGTAATAACCAGATTCAACTCTCACATACAAGAATGCCAAACACATACCCGAGGGCCAAACCAGTAGCCGATTTTATCAAAATTGCAAAGCATACTTATCTAGCAAAGTACACTTTGAGGGAGTAATCATTTATTTTTCCCGAAATGCATTATTTCATATATAACTAACGACTGCATATATTTGATGATTTGCAGAATTATTATACTGAATTTATTACATTATCACAGCCAAAATGTCTTTTATCTTTAATTTTAAAATTTCTCCCTCAAAGTATACTTTGCTAGATAAGTATACTTTGCAATGTTGGTGAAATAGGCTACAGGTCTCCGGTCGAGATGAAACCCAAACGTTAAAAGACCCATCGCATGCCCAACCAACCACCACAAGTTTGCTATAGAAGATGGCTCACAGTGCAAAACTGGCCACCAGTGCCATCATTGATATCAATAAACAATGTGTACGTATCGATATAAACAATCGATTCATTGATACATCGATACATATATCACTAAATATTGAATAGATCGTAAATCCGTGTAATATTCGCAGAATGATCAATAATGACGTCACGGGAAAACCTAAACTGGAGCGTTAAAATACTACAGCCAATCAGGTGGTGATGTGTGTGTGGGATTCTTTCGGAATGAGATATTTCTCTGTCACGTTGGTAGCTAAAATGTGTAACTAACAATGGACTAAACACAGATGTTTAAAGTAAATATATTTGGGGACATAAGGCATTTATTATTTGCCAGAGGCGTAAGTCAGCAGAACATTTGAAACGTGTGGTGCTTGAGCGAGCCCGAAACTAAGCTTGTCTAGCGCATTTTCCCAAGCTGTTGCCCACCTTGAAAGGCTGTACATGTATATTGTAAAAAATGGGTTGGTGGGGTAACGTTTTTCAAATGAGCCATTTATTGTGTCCTAGGTCCGAGACTTCCACCTGTGTATACAATATATCCGACACCGTGAAGGATGATAATGATAGGTACAACAAATGTATATTTAATAAACGGACCACCACCATTGATTGTTTATATAACAATGTTTAGAACAATTTAACACAAATTTAAACGGGCCATCCACATCTTTTTTCTATCTCGTTCCCATTACATAGGATCATGTTCTCACGAGATAGGCTCATGTTACCGCAAGTTCGTTCCCACGAATAGTCAACCAATCAAAAAGTAGCACCATTATCATTCAAGATGGTGGAATAATGTCAGTTATTCTATTGGCTGATTATGTCGTTCGAACGGTCAACGTAATGCTATGTCGTGCGAATGAGATACTGCTAACGGGTGGTAATCACAGGCGATTCTAGCGTATCTTGGATGGTCAATTATTGTTTGTATATACATAAAACACCTTTCTAAACAATGTACAAAACAATTCAAAAGTGTCCGGGTGTAAATATAATAGTACATGTACTTAGAAAGTTACAAAACTCCTATTTGCCACCATTGTAACGAAAACTCGTTCCCTGGCCAAGGCCAAAGCGATCCATAGTACCTGGACTGCAGACGGAACAATCATAATCAAAGACCGTAATCTAAGATTTCACCGGATTGAGACGCAGTCTGACCTGGATCAATTCGCGACTACTCTGGACAACGCGTGAACTTTTGTCGCACAGTATAGTTCAGTGTACCATTGTTATAGTGGACTACTGACATAACACAACTAGTCCGTGCAGACGCATAACTTCCGAGTAGTGGATATTTGTTGACAGGCCACATTTAGCTCTCTTTTCTTTTTATTTAAACATTTCATACAATTCCAGAAGACAGCCTCGCTAGCTGTCACTGATCCATGTAATAAACAGCTAACAGTATGCCATTATACTCAAGCTATATGATGCCATCTGTGGAGCTGACCCTGTTGTGGAGGTGACGTGTGGTGGAACCTACCCATACCGGACACCAGGTTTCGGTGTGCCTACTCTTGATTTCCAATACAAAACACGCAATTTCTTCTCGGAACGTACTTACGGCTGAACTTTAGTGGAGGCACTTCCGTTGTACATTCTGATACCTCGGGTGCCCTATTTGGAGAGGTTCTACCTCACGTCACCGCGACTGGAGCGCTGATTCGTTTTCCATTGATGGCACCATATGATCAGCATTAAGAGCAATTGCCTGTACTCGACATAGTACCGTCGCGGCAATTAGAACTATTGCTCTAACAAGCTGCCTATGGCGGCCTATGTCGGGTGTGGGTAAGCCCTTGTCAATTTCACATCCACAGAAAAGCTGAACTTGGCCAATCATTTCACGTTTACAATACAAAATATGCGTTTCTAGCACGTGAACTATATTGATAATCAGACACAGAACAACTTATTTAGATAACCATACTTGCTACTGCAATGAATTACAACAAGAACACTGAGTACGGCGATGACAATCAATTATCATATATAATATCCACATTTGTACTAACGCGGTTTCATTTTCTTTCACCATATATTTGTTAGCAGAAGTTTAAGGCCACTTCCGAACATTGCCAACAAAACACTAGTCTGATTTCCCTATGTGTTGATACAATACAGTAACCTGACAAGGCAAGCACATTCCCACAGCACAATGCCGTTTCATTAGTTCGTGCATATCATTGGTGATCGTGATACATTGACATGGTTGATGCTAAGTACAGTCTGCCCAATTACAAGTATGTGACCAGACTAAAGTCAACACTGTTTGCAAAAAGACAATAACATTTGTACAATGGCGGGTATATATGGTTAACCTGCTGGGAAGAAGGTACTTGACATCAGTGCGATCAATGTGACCCCATATCAGCCTGCGTATCCACATAATCTGATCAGGGCCCATGCTGGTCGTCTGTCAGTCAACTCGTAGCAGTTTTTCTCATGAACAGCAGCTTTTGATCATTTTGCCGATTACAAAAGCACATGTACAGTTACCACGATCAACTTTGTCATAACAATGAGTTGTCACCAAATGTACCACCTTCTTTATGCGGCGATATGTATTTCCATTATCATCATATTATCTTAGCTCTAACAGCACTAAAACGTATAACCACCGTTCCAAGCGCTGTCCAGATATCCAGATGAGGCAGCTCGAATGTGCTTTCTCATCAGATACACGGCGACTGATAATGCACTTATAATTTTTGTTTAAGACACCCCTGTTGTGACTAATGGAATATTGCACATGTGTTATACAGTCGATGATTTCCAGGCTTAGATGTACGGACTAAGGAAATACATAGCAGTTTGTGTGTGATGATGATGGCGGATCCTCATGCTGACTGTAACGAACTGCAGTCTAGACTAATCATTTACCTCGCGTGCTAGCTCAGTGACAATCAAATTCAAACTGTTCAGTAAACGGTCCAGGATGAATATAGTGTAGCTGTGGTGGGAATTATGAGCCGCATAACGACCGAGGCACATTATTCTCGCTTCTGGGCTAAACTGTTTCGCAATGTCATGAAGACAACTGTTCGCTTCTGTCAGGATGAGGGTCGCGCCCATACTTACATGTACTGTCGACTAGTATCTGGAAAATTGTTAAATTATCGCCATCTATCGTATGTCTTCGTAACCGAATAATCTACAGTCACCAAATTGTTGTATGTTCGGAGATAAGCTGTGCGTAAATGTTTGCTTCCGCCATGAGAAAACGGGACCAACATATGATGCAGTTTGATCGTAATCGTGTATGTGACGGACCCAGAAGTGTAACGAGCGACAAACGACCTTAGTCAAACTGTATAGGGATTCCATTGATCACGGTCGCATTTGAGCCTATTTTCTCATGACGCGTCAAGCAAACATGATAACACATGCCTAAACTGATATCACATTACCATTTTGTCGAAATATATTCATGCTGCGAAATGGTAAACTCTAAATAACATGTACATAGGAAGACAATCCATTGGTAATGTCCCGACTCACACCGATAATAATACTTACAACACCCATCCATCCTCTTTGTGCACATGTTGCTGCTGGTGGTTCCCTGTCCTTCTGTCATACTTGTCTCTTCATGTCGAATCTCACGTGGACGGCGCTTGGGGAAAATAGATTGAGATACCATCCTCCATGATTCCTATATATACCAGACCCCACAAGTGTTGGCCAGAGCTATCTTCCCTCTTCAAGCCACATCGGTTAAGAATCCTTGCCTGGCGGTTCAGATACATATATACACACTGTCACTCGTACTCGGTCTATTGTTACTGTGTATCCTTGTTTTTAGTAGCATTTCTCCTCATCATATCGGGTGATGTTCATCCAAACCCTGGACCAAGCACATACTCTGACACATCACATAATATATCTACATCTACTGCTTCCTACATAGACAGCATTAACAGTGGTCTTAGCATCATGCATCTTAACATACAGAGCATCAAGCCAAAAATCGATATCTTGGAAATCGAATCTCAATCTTACGACATTCTCATATTTTCAGAAACCTGGCTCTCCCCTGATATTTCATCTGATGGCATACACATTCCTAACTTCAAACCCCCGTTCCGGCGAGATAGGGTGGGGAGACTTGGGGGTGGAGTAGCGATTTATGCCCGTGAAGGGCTCACTGCCACCGAACGTACTGACCTCTCCATCAACGGGCTCGAAGCTTTGTGGGTCGAACTCCACATACATCAGCGCAAACTCTTAATAGGAGGTATATATAGACCACCTGATTCCAACAATAACCATTGGACACTAATGGAACAAAGTATCGATCAAGCCTTCGGTCAATCAGGTGACAACATAGTAGTGGCGGGAGACTTCAATATCAATGTTCACAATTCGGTCTCAGATAAGATTAGTAGGCTTATCTCATCGTATAATGCTGAACAGCTGATTTCTTCACCGACTCACTTCACTGAAACTTCTAGCTCTCTTATCGACCTTATTTTCACAAAAGACAGGACGCAAATTATTTCAAGCTTTGTCGCAGACCCTTTCCTTCCTGATCTTGTGCGATACCACTGTCCCATAGTAGCTGTTTTAAAATTCGACAAACCTAAATCAACGTCATTTAAACGGAAAATTTGGCTTTATGATCGCGGAAATTTCTCTGAGTATAGACGTATTTTGGAATCTTCAAATTGGAACGATATATTGAACGATGACAATTTAGAAACAATTGCAAGTAAAATTACAATGGCAATCACATCCGCAGCTACAGAAACTATTCCAAACAAAACTGTAACCATTCGTCCCACATATATCCCTTGGTTCAATAACAACTTACGTAGGTTAATGCGCAAACGAAACAGATTACATAGAAAAGCTAAAAAAAATGAATAACATCCACTTATGGTCCGAATTCAGAAAAGTACGTAATGAAGTCACTAAACTTATTCGAAAGTCCAAGTCAGAGTACAAAAATAAAATAATAGAGAAAATTAACGACAACAACGTATCATCAAAATCTTGGTTCAAATTAGCGAAACAACTGTCTAACAAGAAATCGTCTTCCGTTATTCCAACACTTTACGATACTGGTCTCGAAGCTACCTCTGATATTGAAAAGGCAACTCTTTTGAACAACTACTTGTGTAAACAGTCCACTATCGACGATAATGCACACACACTACCCTTGCAAGCGGAAACCTCTCAACCTTCAATCTATACAATCACAATCTCTCCTAGCGACGTTTGTGACGCAATAAAGGCAATTGACCCATCCAAAGCTAGTGGTCCTGATCTTATCAGCCCAAGACTTCTACAGGAAGCAGCAAATGTATTATCACTCCCCCTCTCTACATACTTTACAAAATTGATCCGCAAGTCTCATTTCCCCTCTTATTGGAAGCTAGCCAACGTTGCACCCATCTTTAAAAAGTCAGATCCATCAAAACCACAAAACTACCGACCAATATCTCTTCTCAGCTGCATTGGTAAATTGATGGAGCGCTGCATCCACAAGTATCTGTACAACTTTCTCATTGACAACAATAAGCTAACTTCCTTCCAATCAGGCTTTATTAGAGGCGACTCTACTATCAACCAACATACTTATATATACAACGATATATGTAAGGCACTTGATGACGGCAAGGAGGTCAGAGCAGTCTTTTGTGACATCTCCAAGCTTTCGACAGAGTCTGGCATCGCGGTCGTCTATACAAACTGTCTTCCCTTGGTATTCACGGTCCTCTTCATAAATGGTTCTCTTCCTATTTATCTAATCGAAAGCAAAGGGTACTTTATAACAATTCCAATTCGCAGTGGTCCTCATTGAATGCCGGTGTTCCTCAATGTTCTATTATTGGTCCTCTTCTCTTTCTTATCTTCATAAACGATATCGTCGAGGAAATTAAATCAAACATTCGTATTTTCGCCGACGACACCAGTCTCTACATTATCGTCGATGACCCTGTCCTTTCTTCAACTATTCTAAACAACGATCTTAACACTATCCACAATTGGTCAGAGAAGTGGCTCGTAAACTTCAATCCATCAAAAACTGAAACTATGACTTTTTCCCGGAAATACAACAAACCACACCATCCTCCTCTACTCATGAATGATGCCTCACTCGATCCTGTCAAATAACACAAACATCTTGGACTTACATTATCTGACGACGGATAGTGGAACTTTCATATAGTGTATTAACAAAGCATGGCAACGTATAGGCATTTTGAGATCTCTAAAATTTCGTCCTTAAAGGTCCTCGCTGGAACGTATGTATTTCTCGTTTATTCGTCCTCTCCTTGAATATGGCGATGTTGTCTGGGGTAATTGCTCGAACCGGATGAAAGATGACCTGGAGGCTGTGCAAACTGAGGCTGCCAGAATAGTGTCGGGCGCGATCAAACTTTGCAACATAGCCAGACTCTATCAGGAACTCAAGTGGGAAACATTGACCGATAGGCGTAAGAAACACAGACTAGTAGTTTTCTATAAGATGTTAAACAATATTTCACCATCTTATCTTGCAAATTTAATCCCCGTTCAAAGGCAGCCTCGCATCAATCTTAGAAATTCTGACGACATACCTCACATACATTGTCGCACACAGCAGTACAACCAATCATGCTTACCATCCACCATTCGTGACTGGAATGCACTGAATTTGGAACATAAAGGACTCTCAATCTCTGTCTTCTTTCAAAGCAAACCTAAACGCCAATTTTGTCAAATCATCACCCATTTTTAAAGTCGGAAACAGGACAGGACAAATTCTTCATACACGCCTTCGTCTTTCATGTAGCGCTCTCAACTTCGACCTTCACAGAAGATCTATAGTTGACACCACACACTGCACATGCGGATCCATAGAAACAGTCAGCCACTTTCTCTTGTATTCCAACAAATATACACTTCAGCGAAACACACATATTAACAACATTCCATGTCCTCCCACAGCAGACACACTGGAAACATTCGAGGAAAACATCTTCGTATTTCAGCAGGTCCAGAAGTTCATCGTGGCTACAAGGCGCTTCGGCAATTGAGGAGACAAGTGGGCAGATGTACAATACGAGCCACCATGCCAGCAATGAGTGCGTCTCACAAACCTAAATTCGCTTTTTAAAATCATATACGTTCACTTCCGCGTTCTCAATGACTATTAGCCGCTATCTTTGAAAATATTTCAATCATGTGCACGCAGTGGTTTGGTTGGTTACTGGAGACTAACGTCATTTCCATTAGCCAACCAAATCAGTGCGTGTCACATGATTCGATATTTTCAAAGATGGCGGCAAACATTCATTTTTAATCAGGAAGCGAAGGTGTATGATTTTAAAAAGCGAATTTAGGTTAGTGAGACGCGTTTTTAGTACAGTTTACACTCGAAATCTTTGAGATTTATCTTAATGTATTTGTAACTGTAAACCTTATGTCGAAAATTCACCCCAAACAGCAGTTACGACACGCTGAATGCGTTGCATAGGCGAGTTCCAATTGTCTACATTGTGTGAGTTCTCGTTACAATGGTGGCGAATGGGAGTTTTGTACCTTTCTAAGTACTATTATATTTACAATCGGGCGCTTTTTAATTGTTTTGTACATTGTTTAGAAAGGTGTTTTATGTATATACAAACAATAATTGACCATCCAAGACACGCTAGAATCGCTCGTTACGAGCCGGCTCATCTGGATTTGCACTGTTTGCATAAACCAGTATAGCGGACTTTCGGGTTTAAAGGGTAACAAATGCAAATAATAAAAAAATGTAAATAATAAAAAAAATGTACAGGATAAGAAAACAAACGCAGCATACATGCTGATATGCATTATTTTCCTAGGAGTCAAATATACAGTCACTATACTGCATGTAGGTTCCATTAGAAGTCTGCGCTCATATAATTAATCTGGGGTTTACAGTGGAACCCCTCTAAACCGGACACCCTGGGAGGTCCCCGGGGTGTCCGGCTTAGAGCGGTACCACTGTAATTAAACACTTGGTGACCCATTTATGTCATTTTCAGTCATAAACCGACAGGACAATGAAATAAAGTACATTGAAACCCATCTAAATAAAACACAATAGGGTCCACAATGTGTCCGGTTTAGAGGGGTTTTACTGTATAATTATTTCGATTAGAAATAAATCATTTCCTGACGACAGGAAAGCTGCTTCAGTGACTTAATGGAGACCAGTCTAGTCCAAGATCAGACTACACGGTCAGTGCAAGAACGGGCTAATACCACTTCTGGTTAGCCCTCTTATTCTACTGACCCCTTAAATGTCTGGCACTACCAAGGGCCACACCGATCCACACCCTTTCCAATACAGTTATATTTTCGAAACGATTCGAATGATGTATTGCAACGTGCAATGTTGAGGCGAAAATATGTGGTAAAAATCTAACCAAAAAAAGGGAATTGAAGTATGAAATGTTGGTTTCAATAGATGCAGCATTCCATGGAGCTTTCTTAATTCATTATCTTATAAAACAATAAAATAATGAATTGAAAAAAATCCGTAGAATATATTGTATATCCGTGGATCTTTTTTACAACAATCCGTCAAAAAATCCTAAATTACTGGTAAAACACGTGCGAAGTCTATACTGGCTGTTAACGCTATTTTTAACTTGCTAGTTTATCACACATTCAACTAATTAATTCTTGGTATGTATTTCGTAGTTTGATGCGAATACAAGTTAAACACTTAATAACCTAAATTCCAAACAATCAAACTCTGTGAGCTACGCTTATGACACGATCTTACATGAAAGTGAACGGTGTCTATACATGTACAAACGGCGTTTGTCTTCGACCACATAAAACTGGTGAGATTTCCGTAGTTGTCACCATTACTCCACATTTCGTTGTGTTGGTTACTTCTATATTCTGTGGACGTGTATAAACACCATTATGGGAATAGGCGACGAACTGGACCTCACAAACCGTGACCCGAATAACCTCAATGATCATCTTAAGGTAAGACCGTTTTTACTTTTTGTAAGCACCTTGATTTAAATAATATGTGACTGTTGGCTGGAGAAATGGGGCTTATGGGATTTGAGACCAGTGTGGCTGCTGATCAAATAGCAGGCTCCTGTAGTCTGATAACGATATATATTGCTTGTTAGAAACGTGACGGGTGCTTCCTTGATGAGATGGCGAACAGTGCAGATCCTGATCAGACTGTGCGGGCGCAATATTAAAATATTGTAATTATAGAGTTGTGTCTTATTTCTCGACCCATTTGTACATGAACAAAATATTTATAATACTGAAAAATAACTAGCGGGGCAAACCTTAGTTTTTCTGCAATCGATGGTTTCTAATTGGATATTTTTAATGAAAATGTATTTCCAAATATGATATTTATAATCATTTCGCAACGAAAACATTTCACATTCCTTACTAGACTTTGCATTTCACGCTTTGTTTTGGAATTCGATCACATGAAATGATGCGAGTGATTGGTATATGTCCAAGACATAGTGCCTTTAAACGACTGAGAAAACAAAAATAAATTAACACTCAACTTTTCTTTTAACAAACCACATTTGTTTCATGCGACCCACCGGTACATAGATTCTTTAATATTTTGTTTTATTGTCGTCTTCACTATCTCAGCAGGGCGCTCATGCTTTACCTTTTGCTGCAATTGTACATAACGAATATTGCGAATTCAGGGGCCCGTTTCACTAAACTTCGTGCGACTAAAATGTTCGTAAGTGCAAAATTATGATAGTCTATAAATGTTACATTAACAGTTCCATCAATTGAAATTTACAGACGAACCTAAATTTGCACATTTTAGTCGTACGAAATTTAGTGAAACGGCCCCCTGGTACATGAACGCACATGCATGTATACATAAATAGTACATACACTTGTCATAAACGTTATACGGTTCATTTTATCAGCGATATATTCCTCCATGATGTTAGTGTACCTCATTTGAAACGTTTTACTTGATATTGACAGTTATTCCATCATGAACGAATAATATTGTTGTGACCGACCAGTTGGCAATTTGAGAGAAATTCCGCTGTATTTACATAGGTGAATTTTCCGAGACAATGTTCCACTGTATTTGCGTCAGATCATTGCAGAATTACGTCGGTCCATATACTTGTTTATTTCACTTACTGCGAAGTGAATATAAGGCCATCAACACCATATACTAGTATAGTCCGCCTGTCCCGTCTAAAGCGACCACAGATGCCATAACCCCAATTGCACAGTCACATATGTGGCTAAGACTGGAGAAATGTACCAGTGTAGATCCAAATCAGCCTGTACATCAGCACAATCTGGTCAGGATCTGCACTGTTCGCCATTCCATCAATGAAACACACAACATGCTTCTGTAATTTATCGCTATCAGGCTACACGAGTGTGCTATTTGACCAGGAGCTACACTGGTCACAAATCCCATAACCCATATTGCTCCAGTTGCATATGTACGTCTATAATATAACTACCTCATCTGCCACATCTGATGTGTCAACCTCTTCACTTTCACTGTATTTGATTCAAATCATAGCGGAATTGCGTGAATATAATTAAATCATCACCACATATCCCATCTTCCCTGTTTCATGTGCCAACGTCTCCACTTTCAGATCCAGTTCGAAGTGAATATAATTCAATTACCACCACATACCCAATCTGCCCCGTCTGATGTGCCAACGTCTCCACTTTCAGATTCAGTTCGCAGTGAATATAAGTCAATCACCACCACATACCCAATCTTCCCTGTTTCATGTGCCAACGTCTCCACTTTCAGATTCAGTTCGAGGACATCCTAGCGGAGCCGGAGGGCGTCCACAGCATCGAATGTGTCTGGAAACTCTCGCACACCTGCTTCACCTGCTGGCTCAACCTCTGCTACAAGCTCTCCACGCTCTTCTTCGGCATCTGTATCGCCGCCGAGTGGGGCTGTGAGTTCGCCAGTGTCGCCTACTGGCACGTCTGGTACATCACGCCCTTACTGCGCATGCTCGAGATCAACTGCTCCGTGCTCAAGAAGCTGCTGCAGTCGTGCACTACGTGTTGTATAGAGCCGTGCTGCGAGGCGTGTGGCGGATTCTTCCACCACTTCAAGAAGTAACCGTAGGCTGGGCGCCGCTCTGAGATGCGACTCTAATTTCATGACGTTCTGCAAAACTGTTGTTCCGATTAGTACCTGATTGAAGGACGTCAGTTGAAGAAGGGAAGCTAACTCCCTTTTCATTCTGTCAAACTGCTTTGTCGATTCGATTTTTTTCATTGAAGATACCCTGAAAACCTTGGGTGCAAAATGGCTTTATAATAATTTAATTTAATATGGTAAAAATTGCTTATGCTTATATAAATGAAATCTCCAAAGAAGTATCAATGGCACACTAATGTAAAGTATCACTCATGCTTAAAGAACTAGAGATTGAACATCATTTCGCAATAACTACTAGACTATATGTTTTATACATCTGTTTAAATTACATGTATATGTGTCTCAAATGATTGCTCAGATTTTTAAAATGTGTGTTTTCGCTTTATTGACTGGAAATAACGTATATTCACCAAACGAACTAATTTATTTGTTCAAATGAATTTACTCTGAATGTCACCTTCTTGCATTTATTTCGACCATTATGCATGCTTAGCAGTAGAACAGTGGTGATGGTAATTATAGTATTGGTAGTTTGCTTGCATACATGCTTAATAAAAAAACTCGTGGGCAGTAGTTGTATTTTGCTTATGGTAATTGCGTATTTAGTGCATGTTTAGATTAGTAGTAGAACTAGTGGAGATTGGAGTTGTATTGTACATTGTATTTGCAGCGTGCTTGTACACCACCGCCTGCGCTAATCTTGCCAATATATGTAAATTATTTCTTTTCAAAATACCGGAATATTGTACATGAACTCGTACAGCTTGATTGGCCGAGCCTGAGCTGTGTTACAGCTCAGACAATTAAACTTATTGTGAGTTGATGGTGTCAATATATGGTTAGAAACGTCGACATCTGGGCAAGATGAACACAGGCACATGCGTAGCGATTGAGTATTTAGTGCATGCTTAGTTTTGGAATTGTGGTGGTAATTGTATTGTACTTGAGGTGTGTGGTTGTTGTAGAGAGTAGTGCATGCTTAGTTTAGTAGTAGAACTAGTGGTAATGAGAGTTGTATTTGAAGTGTATGTGGTTGTTTTAGCCTGTAGTTTAGTGCATGCTTAGTTTTAGAATTGTGGTGATGGTAATTTTATTGTATAGTACTTGGTGTAGTTTAGTGCATGCTTAGTTTAGTAGTAGAACTAATGGTAATGAGAATTTAGTTGTGTAGCTTAGTGCATGCTTAGTAGTGGTGGTGGTATACTGTGGGTGGTTGTATGTTTTGTGTGCTTGTGATTTAGTTTTAGTTTTTTAGTGCATGCTTAGTATTCAATGGTGACGGCGATGTTTGTATTTGCGGTGTTAGTGTGGTGGCCGTCTGTTTTGGTGCATCGTTTGTAGTATTAACCCTTACAATGCTGATTAAATTGTGTCATCTGCTGTTATTGTTGTATTTGCCTTTGTTTTCATCATGAACATGGATTGACAACACTTTAGAGTCATTTCCAATGGAAATGATTCTAAAATGTTTTCAAACCATGTTTTATTGACAAAGAAGACAAAATAAAACACAACAGCAGACGACAATTTGTGTTTCCCGCTTTCTAAGGGTTACTGTGTTGATGCAAGCAACGGCCTTGAGATGTGATATGTAACTGAATTTGCTCACACTGAAACTTGTCTTCTTCCACGAAATATGTTTCACTTCTACACAGAAACAAATCACATGTGTAGTTGCCAAAACTGGCATTATATCCAGACTGGTTGAGTGATATAGGGTCCTTTCTATGTGAGCTTGTTTAGTTTTGTCTGTGATATTATGTATGTTGGTCTAAGACCGATGTAACATCTTGTATTTATTGTTAAGTTTGAATAGAAAATAGAAAAAAATACTATAAAAATATATACATGAATTGTACATGTGTGTAAAGTAATTGGTGTGTGCATTATATTAACATGATTGTCAGCATGCGTGTGTAGTTATGTATGTGCATATGTGAATTTGCAGATATATTCATTTAGGTGTGTGCATTTGTGTTTGCATATAGGTATGTGTGTCCAATGAACCTTGGTTACCTGCCAACGGTGGTTGTTCGTGTTGTTCGTTTACCCTGTGATGTGATATGTAACTGAATCTTCTCACAGTGAAACACACCTTATACCATGGATATCAAACTTGGTGCAGCCATGCATTCAGCTCCAATCAAACTTGTTTTCATGAGGAAGTATCTAGATTGGTTGTCCACATGGTTCAAGGGCATTCTATGTAAGCTTGTTTAGTTGTGTCTGTGATACTATATTGAAGTCCGAAACCCATCGAACCACTTACATATTATTGTTAAGTTTGAATACAAAATATAAAAAAAATACATATATATATATGCATGAAGTGTACCTGTGTGGGAAGTTATGTGTGTGCATTTGTATGAACGTGTATGTGTACATAAATGTATTCGCGTAAAAGATGTCAGTGTGTGTGTGTGTGTGTTTGTGTGTGTGAGATTTGCATATTCTTGTTTATAATTCCGTCAAAAATTTAGACCGTATTTCAATATTCACCCTATTCATGTAATTTTATTTACACTATTTATATACATTTTTTACCAATTATAATTTACCAGTATGGTATGCAGTCGTTCATTAGTAAGGACTGTGTATCAGTTGGTAGTTGCCAGTTTCTTGGCTAGATCTAAATGTACATGAACATCCATCGTTGCCAATGTAACCAAGGAACCTTGGTTACCTTGGCAACGGTGGTTGTACATATTGTTCATTTACCATGTGATGTGATATGTAACTGAATCTGCTCACATTGAAACACACCTTATACCATGGATATCAAACTTGGTACAGCCATGCATGCCTCCGCTCCGCTCCAATCAAACATTTCTGTTTCCTGAGGATTGATTGGTTGTCCACGTGGTTCAAGGTCACTTGTATGTAAGCTTGTTTAGTTTTGTCTGTGATACTATATTGAGGTTCAAACCCCATCGAACCACTTACCTGTATATATTATTGTTAAGTTTGAATACAAAATGTAAAATAAATACTATAAACATATACATGTATACATGAATTGTACCCGTGTAGTTAGTTGTGTGTATTTGTATGAACGTGTATGTCTGTATGTTCAGAAGGGCGTATGCATGTGTGCATAAAAGTATTTGCATAGAAGATGTACGTGTGTGCATTTGTGTTTTGTGTGTGTCAGATTTGCTTGTTCTTGTTCATAATTCCGTCCAAAATGTACACTTTTATTCAATGTATTTCAAATTTCACCATATGCGTGTCATTTTATTTATACTATTTATATACATTTTTTTGCCAATTATAACTTACCAGTATGGTATGTAGTCGTTCATTAGTTAGGACTGTATATCAGTTGGTAGATGCCAGTTTCTTGGCTAGATCTAAATTTACATGAACAACCACCGTTGCCAGGGTAACCAAGGAACATTGGTTACCTTGGCAACCGTGGTTTTTCGTGTTGTTCTTTTACCCTGTGATGTGATATGTAACTTAATTTTCTCACAGTGAAACACACCTTATACCATGGATATCAAACTTGGTACAGCCATGTATTCAGCTCCAATCAAACTTGGTTTCATGAGGAAGTATCTCGATTGGTTGTCCACATGGTTTCAAGGTAATTTATATGTGAACTTGTTCAGTTTTGTCTGTGATATTATAACCACTTTTATTTATTGTTATGTTTGAATAAAAAGAATGGTGACATGTCTGTGTGGAAAGTTATTGGTGAGTTTGTATGTACATGAGTATTTGTGTGTGTGTAGTTATGCGTGTGTATTTGTAATGCTTGATATGTGTGTGTGTGCATTTACATGTACATGTATGTGTTTGTGGGTGAGTGTTGCATGTTCTTATTCGTAAATCCGTCCATTATTTACTGTGTTTATGCCATGTCATTCAACCTTCACCATGTCTGCAGTTTCACTTTTGTGATCCAAATTTCAATCTGCATGTACAACCTATTCATATGATAATATTTCGATTTTCTTTCTGGTAATAATTCATTCATTACTAAGAGACTTCATATTTTCAATTTCAATTCAATTCATTAACAATTTACTTCTCGCTACAATACACTGTCATTGGCATTGCGAGAAGAAAAGAAAATACAAGTTGTACTAGTACATGTATGTACATGTACTGCAATGTTTGTACATGTACTGCCTTTAAATATACATGAATACCCACCGTTTCCAAGGTAACTAAGGTATATGACCTTCACCTTGTGATGTGATATGTAACTGAATCTGCTCACAATGAAACACTCCTTATATCATGAATATCACGTACATTTGACTTACAATGCTCAAAATATAGTTTGTCGTCTACTGTTTTTTCTTCTGTTTTTCAATATTTGTCAATAAAAAGATGTATTAACAGCACATGAGAATCGTCTCAATGGAGACGATTCTCATGTGCTGCCAAGACATATTTTTGTGCAAATAAAACAACAGCAGACGACAATATTAATTTCCCGCCTTTTATGTTTTAATCTAGTACAGCCAAGCAATCCACAGCTGACGTCAAGCTGATGGTTTCCTGACCATATATTGTGTCCAGAATGGTTGATTCGATGTGGTTCAAGGTCGTTTCTATGTGAGCTTGTTTAGTTTTGTCTGTGATATTATATTCTGGTCCGAGACCCATGTAACCACTTATATTTATAGTTTAAGTTTGAATAAAAAATCTACCCGTATGTATATGTTTTGGTATTATATTGTTCCATTCCTCACATCACAGGCGCCTACGAGACCAGCCATGTGTTTGTGTTGTTTTTTGTTGGTGTTTAACGGCCTATCAACCAGCCATGTGTTTTGTTTGTGTGTTGGTGTTTAACGGCCTATCAATAGCTAAGGTCATTTAAGGCCGGGTCAATGGCTTTAGACCAGCCATGTGTTGTGTTTGTTTGTTGGTGTTTAACGGCATATCAACAGCTAAGGTCATTTAAGGCCGGGTCAATGGCTTTAGACCAGCCATGTGTTTGTGTGTTGGTGTTTAACGGCCTATCAACAGCTAAGGTCATTTAAGGCCGGGTCAATGGCTTTAGGCCAGCCATGTGTTTGTTTGTTTGTGTTTAACGGCCTATCAACAGCTAAGGTCATTTAAGGCCGTGTCAATGGCTTTATACCAGCCATGTGTTGTGTTTGTTTGTTGGTGTTTAACGGCATATCAACAACTAAGGTCATTTAAGGCCGGGTCAATGGATTTACACCAGCCATGTGTTTGTGTGTTGGTGTTTAACGGCCTATCAACAGCTAAGGTCATTTAAGGCCGTGTCAATGACCAGCCATGTGAGTCTGTACCCAAGAAGATTGCAATATTTACAAAACTTGTGATATCTTCCGTGTTTGCTATGAAATTATTTTCAACTTTCAACATTATTTACAGAAAATATCTCGGTTTCTGTAAATATGTTTCATGAAAAAATCGCACATCTTCTTAAAAACCACATGGCTCGTCGTCTCATGTGAACCTAGTCATCACTTTCACTGACGAAGTAACAGTGCAGGGGCTGGTCTGGTTCTACACGGAGTACAAAAGTATTCAGTATGTTCTCGTGTTTCATCCGATATTTAGTTGACACGGACACTGAAATGGCAGCTATGGAATATCTGGAGCACAAGCACAAAATGTTCTTTATAGGAATTAAATAAGTATATAATTCTGTCACTATTCCACCAGTTCTAAAAATTACAAGTGCCCGGAAAACAGATACATGTATAATCATTTAGTAATATTTATTTTACTGATAGTGACGCGCGTTGGTATCAGGCTATTTTCATATGCAAATGAGGCATGACATGTTTTACTTAGTTATACTAATGAAATGCGTCACCTGAAAAAATAATATTTTCGACAGATCAAAAAATAAATTTAGAGAATAAATAGTAATGTCCGTTAACAGTTTAAGGAAATACAGTTATCGTCCCTGATATCAGTGTGAAAATCTTCGTCTAAAATAAAATGTATAATAATGCCAATCAATACGTGGGGTAATGGTGAATGAATTTTTATTTTGCCAGAAAATGTCATACGTACAGAATATACAAAAGTATCTGTATCACTATAGTATTAACCTACTGCGTGGGCATGTACCTTTAACAGTGGAGACGATTCTTGTGCGCTGTCAAAACATGTTTTTGTCAAGAAATATTGAAAATAAAACATTTCCAGCAGACGACCAAATTTATCTCAGCGAAGTGATGGTTAACCCTTTCACCCCTAAGTAAATGGAATGGAAACTCCCATATTTGTCGGACTATTCCATTTATCAGAAAGGGATATCGTGTTTAGAAATAAGAAAATATCCGCAAATGGTGCAGATCCTGATGAGACGGCTCGCTCATCTGGATCTTCACGGTTTGGTAAACTTATAATAGAATGTCGGCCGATATGTGGATGTGACTGAAAAAACGGCTATGATGGAGTGTGTGCGTGTACAGTCTGATCAGGGTCTGCAATGTTCACCATTCAGTCAGTTAACATCATGCTACTAACAAACAGTATAGACCCTTATCAGAGTGCGCTAGCAGATCAGGGATTACATTGGCCATATTTGACATAAACATTATTTCTGAAGTCACAAATATGAGACGCGTGATGCGATTTTGTAGCTTCTGACGACTGCGTTATTTCATGAAATACATTGAGAAAATATATTTACAGAAAATAGGATATTTTCCATAAATGAAGTCAAAAGTTGACACAAATCTCAGATCTTATATTCCGCATGTACTCTGAAATTTGTGTTAACTTCTGAAGTCATTTACGGAAAATATCCCATTCTCTGTAAATATATTTCATGAAATATCGTAGATGTCCGTAGGTACAAAATCGCATGGCGCGTCTCATATGCTAGTCACGAGAACTGACTGAATGATTGGGGTTTATCGTCTGCTCAACAGCAATGTCGCATACAGACAGGGAGTCGCGAGGAAGGTTATGTTATAAGGGGTATAACCAGATGCAACTCTCACATACAAGAATGCCAAAGACATACCCGAGGGCCAAACCAGTAGCCGACTTCATCAAAATTGCAAAGTGTACTTATCTAGCAAAGTACACTTTGATGGAGTAATCATTTATTTTTCCAGAAATGCATTATTTCATATAGAACTAACGACTGCATATAGTTGATAATTAAAAGTATGAAGAATAATAAATTATACTGAATGTATTACATTATCACAGCCAAAATGGCTGTGATAATGTAATAAATTCAGTATAATAAAAATTAATAAATTTATCTTTAATTTGAAAATTTCTCCCTCAAAGTATACTTTGCTAGATAAGTATACTGTGCAATGTTGGTTAAATAAGCTACAGGTCTCCGGTCGAGATGAAACCCAAACGTTAAATTACCCATCGCCTGCTCCCAACCAACCACCACAAGTTTGCTATAGAAGATGGCTCACAGTGCAAAACTGGCCACCAGTGCCATCATTGATATCAATAAACAATGTGTACGTATCGATATAAACAATCGATTCATTGATACATCGATACATATATCACTAAATACTGAATAGATCGTAAATTCGTGTACGGTAATATTCGCAGAATGATCAATAATGACGTCACGGGAAATCCTAAACTGAAGCGTTAAAATACTACAGCCATCAGGTGACGATGTGTGTGTGGAAAGAGATATTTCTTTGTTACGTTGGTAGCTAAAACGTGTGTAACTAACACTGTACTAAACACAGATGTTTAAAGTGAATATATTTGGGGACATAAGGCATTTATTATTTGCCAGAGGCGTAAGTCAGCAGAAAATTTGAAACGTGGTGTTTGAACGAGCCCGAAACTAAGCCTGTCTGGCGCATTTTCCCAAGCTGTTGCCCACCTTGATCATGTTCTCGCGAGATAGGCTCATGTTACCGCATGTTCGTTCCCACGAATAGTCAACCAATCAAAAATTAGCACCATTATCATTCAAGATGGTGGAATAATGTCAGTTATTCTATTGGCTGATTATGTCGTTCGAACGGTCAACGAAATGCTATGTCGTGCGAATTAGATACTGCTAATGGGTGGTAATGAGATCCTATCTCGTGGGAACGAGATGCTACATCGTGGGAACGAGATGCTACATCGTGGGAACGAGATACAAAACAAATGCATATGTCCCTTTTAAGCTGCCGTAAATTTAGATATTCTCTGTTATTTTTATTTTCAGTATGTATGTTCAGGGCCTATTTTCCAATAATATACATCATCCGACTCTGGATATACACTGCTTAAAATGTAGGTAACAACATGCTTGCGAAGTAGATCAATACACCATTTTGCCACATTCTGCAAACAAACCGTGCCTATGGCTAAGGATATCGGGATTATTTTTTACCGAATACTTTTGACAGCACCGCGCATTAGTATCTGTTTGATTTAGTGTTATTCAACAAACACTGAATGCAAATTATAAATTATCTCGCGTATTGACGGTAGCTAATTAAATTTTATAAATAGTTCACTTATTTTAAGATTTTGGCAAAATGCGCTTATCAATAATAGATCAATAATTAATTGACAGGTTCGCCCCATGCTCCCGCGCGTTCCGACATGTATAATATAGCGAGCCCCGGATGAGAAAAGGGACCTTATGGAATTTCAATGTTAACAATGTTAAAACCTGATTTAGAATAAACAATATTTAACCCTTTCACCCCTAAGTAACTGGTATGGATTTTGATATGTTAATTTTGCAACCAATCCAACCGTCAAAAAATGATTTTCAGACTAGTCAATTTATGAAAAGGGGGTATTTCTTGTTCTAAAAAATATGAAATGAAAATTACTTTCAAAAAGTGCAGATCCTGATGAGACGGCTCGTTACGAGCCGGCTCATCTGGATCTGCACTGTTTGCATAAACCAGTATAGCGGGCTTTCGGGTTTAAAGGGTAAAAAATGCAAATAATAAAAAAATGTAAATAATAAAAAAAATATACAGGATAAGAAAACAAACGCAGCATACATGCTGATATGCATTATTTTCCTAGGAGTCAAATATACAGTCATTATACTGCATGTAGGTTCCATTAGAAGTCTGCGCTCATATAATTAATCTGGGGTTTACAGTGGAACCCCTCTAAACCGGACACCCTGGGAGGTCCCCGGGGTGTCCGGCTTAGAGCGTTACCACTGTAATTAAACACTTGGTGACCCATTTATGTCATTTTCAGTCATAAACCGAGAGGACAATGAAATAAAATACATTGAAACCCATCTAAATAAAACACAATAGGGTCCACAATGTGTCCGGTTTAGAGGGGTTTTACTGTATAATTATTTCGATTAGAAATAAATCATTTCCTGACGACAGGAAAGCTGCTTCAGTGACTTAATGGAGACCAGTCTAGTCCAAGATCAGACTATACGGTCAGTGCAAGAACGGGCTAATACCACTTCTGGTTAGCCCTCTTATTCTACTGACCCCTTAAATGTCTGGCACTACCAAGGGCCGCACCGATACACACCCTTTCCAATACAGTTATATTTTCGAAACGATTCGAATGATGTATTGCAACGTGCAATGTTCTGGCGAAAATATGTGGTAAAAATCTAACCAAAAAAAGGGAATTGAAGTATGAAATGTTGGTTTCAATAGATGTAGCATTCCATGGAGCTTTCTTAATTCATTATCTTATAAAACAATAAAATAATGAATTGAAAAAAATCCGTAGAATATAGTGTATATCCGTGGATCTTTTTTACAACAATCCGTCAAAAAATCCTAAATTAATGGTAAAACACGTGCGAATTCTATACTGGCTGTTAACGCTATTTTTAACTTGCTAGTTTATCACACATTCAACTAATTAATTCTTGGTATGCATTTCGTAGTTTGATCCGAATACAAGTTAAACACTTAATAACCTAAATTCCAAACTATCAAACTCTGTGAGCTACGCTTATGACACGATCTTACATGAAAGTGAATATCATAATGAATTTGTGAGCACTCTCTACGAAATCAGTAAGGAATGCATACCACAGACAAGTGGCAAAACACACAATCGCCCAACCAATCCCTGGTGGACTCCGGCCTGCTCGGATGCCATTAAAAACAGGGAGAACTGTCTGCGTTGATGGAAACAGGCATATAAATACCATAAAATCCTGAAAGAAAAAAGGCGGGACGAGTATCGGGAGGCCAAATCCCTTGCGTCCAGCATATTAAATGAGGCAAAACAAATCGGTTGGGAGAAATTTATTTCGGAACTTAATAACGAAAAAACTAGTAAAGAAATTTGGGATCAATTCAATAGAATCAGAGGTAAACGTACACCACCACTACCACCAATTTTACATAACAACAACCTAGTTTACGATGAAAAACAAAAGGCAGAGGTGCTCACAGACCATTATAAAACTATTTCAAGTAACGACAACCTTACACCAGAATTTAGACAAGTTAAAGAACAAAGAGATCCAATTATCCAATCTAAGATAGATACACAAACAATAATTCCTGAATTAAATGAAGGAACCTGCCTCAATAGACGTTTCATCATGTCAGAACTAAAAGCTGCCCTTAAAAGTAAAAAGAATACAGCACCAGGAGCAGATAAAATACACTATACAATTTTAAAGCATCTCCCTATTGAATCTATGGAACAATTGCTTCTGGCTATAAATAAATCCTGGGAAAACGGTACCCTGCCTGACTCCTGGAAAGAAGCTACCATCATCCCTATATTAAAACCTAAAAAGGATACAACGTATCCATCATCATACAGACCAATATCGTTAACACCAACAATTTGCAAAGTGATGGAAACGATGGTAGCTAATAGGTTAAAGCACCATATAGAATCAAACCAAAAAATAAGCCCGACTCAATCAGGATTCAGAAATCAAAGATCTACCTTAGATCAACTAGCACGACTGGAAACCGTAATTAAAACAGCTATGATGGAAAAGAAAACGGTCGTTGCTGTCTTCTTAGACCTAGAGAAAGCCTTTGACCTAATGTGGACAAAAGGAACAATAGAGCAACTCATAGAGAAGGGCATAAATAACAGAATGGTGTTATGGCTTGACAAATTTCTTACGGGCAGGAAAATTAGAGTCAGAATAGGAACAGAGCACTCCGAATTCCAAAACATAGATAATGGTTGCCCCCAGGGCAGCGTCGTTAGTCCAATATTATTCAACATCATGATTGACACACTGCATACTGAACTTAACAATGCTAATAAGAATACACGTAAAACAGAAGACCTATCACAATTTGCTGATGACAGCGCGATCTGGAATGCACATGCGAATCTCGGAGTTGTACAGACATCACTAGATAAAATTACAATATGGCAAAATAAATTGGGGTTTAAAATATCCCCACTTAAAACTGAGGCAGTCATATTTCATAACGGAGGGACATTGTGCTATAAAGATTCGGAGCAGCGGTATACCTATAAAAGAGAACAGTACTATAGAATAAAAAATCTAGTGGTGAACAACCAATCAATCCCTTACAAGAAATGTGCAAAATTTCTAGGTATGATATTAGACAACAGATTAACCTGGGGTCCTCATGTAACAGACCTAGTCCAACGGTGTAGGAAGGACCTTAATCTAATGAAACTTATATCAGGTACATCATATAGAGCAGACAAACCGTCTCTCCTGCGATTCTATAAAGCATTAATACTATCTAAAATGGACTACGGCTGTATGTTATACAAAGACGCAGCGGCCAGTCATCTAAATAAACTAGAAATAATTCAAAGAGCAGCATTAAAAGTAGCAACGGGTGCCTATCAATCAACTAGAGCCGCAGCAATAGAAGTAGAAACAGTTGTACAACCACTGGATCTGCGACGTGAATGTAATTTACTAAAATACTGGGCTCGCACCCAGCCACATGGTGCTAACCTACCACTTAACGAACTAATACAACCCAAACGTACATATAAATACAACATGTTGAGAATTAAAAGAGGTCCTAGTAAACCGAATAAAAAGTATCAATCTAACAATAATAAAATAAAAAACATGTTATGCAATGAACGCTATAAGCCTAAAAGAAGAATATGGACTAAATGACTGTAAAATACAACCATTCTTCACATACATACCTTATTACCCATTTGAAATCACAGCAAGATCTGACCTTACAGAAATAATAATAGATAATAATAGGGATCCAGCCCTCAGCCTTACAAACGCAACAGATTACAGAGCAGAGCTTATTGCCATAGAAAAGGCCCTTATATACAACCTTACGCTAAATGACTACAAAAACACAGTAATTATAACAGATTCATTAAGCTCTGTTCAAGCTATTAATTCAGACCCGACAAAATACATGACATTAAGACACTAATAAGCAGAACAGTGGAACAGGGCAAGCTTATAAATATAGACTGGGTCCCTTCCCATATTGGAATACCCGGTAATGAAGAAGCAGATCGCGCGGCTGCTTCAGCACATTTGACAGGCACTGATGAATTAACACTACCTACTCATAGAGAAATATATTCTGTTATTAGCAAACAATCAAGATACAAATGGCAAACACGTTGGAATAACATTCATGAAAGTAAGCACGGTGGGCACATACTGCAATCAATGATTCCCACAATCCCAGTTACGTGTAAATTATACAGTAAGGATAGGCGGGCAGACAGAATACTTACACGACTTAGATTAGGCAGAAATGGTATAAAGGCAAATCGTTATCCACAGGGCAGCAATATTGATATAGATATAAACTGTAGTCAGTGCGATGAAGACGAAATAGAAGAACTGGACCACTATTTCTTCTGTCCAACGCATGAATCAGCAAGAAAAGATTTAGCCGCTGTTTGCTTAAAAAATAATATTATATCGTCCCCATATAATTTAATATTCCCCCCTAAAGAATGTGAAACGGAAACACACTTAGCTGTATTAAAATACATTAAGGCGATAGGGTACTGGAATAAAATATAACATAATACCGCTGCTCCAAAAATATAAAAAATAATAATAATAAATTCTGCACAATTAAATAATATAATGAATCATACTTCAAAATACAATACATGTACACATGTATACACCGGTATTAAGGGTAGGAACAAAATAAAAATACGATGGAGTTGTCCTAGCTAAGTTATGTCCGTGACACTAGGCCCCATTGTCTCCTTCCCAGATATGAAAACTACTGTATCGTCACTGGTTGACAATGTTGCAAGAACCATGTACGCAGCTTATGTTTACAATTAGGATGTATATACATGTAGTTAACGTTAACGTGTATTAGGTGGGGTGCGGTAGCCCAACACAATCAGAACCAAATCTCAAAACATAGCAACATATAACTAATATAAATATAAGACAAGTGATCCACCAATGGGTCTGTACTCGATCGGAACTGGCCTGGGAAAGTATCTCTGGTATGGATTGCCTTATCGAGGATTAGTACTGGGAAATTAACGAGACGATATGTACAGGCTCGTGTAGGTAACGCATGAAGTTAAACTAAATAAATTAAGACAAACCCAATCTGAAAAAGTCTATTAGTATCAGGCTGTAAACATAAATATAAGACAAGTGATCTATTACATGTATTAGGTGGGGTGCGGTAGCTCAACCCAATCAGAACCCAATCTCCAAACATAACAGCATATAGGTTGTATATATGTTATATCATCAATACATGTACATTGAAACAATGTATTTAGTGCTCATCCTTTCCCAATAACATTATATGTGAATTTCATGTTGGTTTTTTTTAGAATCTTAAGTTAAATGTGCCTGTATGCGGGAGGTATATAAATGTACGTATACATGTATGTTTCGTGTGAGGCATTATACTTTGGTATGCGGACGCCGAGAACCCGATACGTGGGAGCTTCACCTGGGCCAGAAGCTAGCACTGTGTACCACTGTTGATTGTTTCGCATGATACAAACGAATGTGAAAGTGCAACAATGAATATATGTGTACATGTACTTCACGTGTACAGGCTCATGTGGGCTAAAACATGAAGTTAAACTAAATAAATTAAGACAAACCCAATCTGAAAAAGTCTATTACATATTAGTATCAGGCTGTAGATATAACTATTAGACAAGTGATCTCTCCCCCATCCAATGGGTATGTACTCGATCGGAACTGGCCCGGGAAAGTCTATCTGGTATGGATTGCCTTATCGAGGATTAGTACTGGGATATTAACGAGACGATATGTACAGGCTCGTAGGGGCTAATACATAAAGCTAAACTAAATAAATTAACGCAAACCCAATCTCCAAGCATAACATAGTATAACCAGTATGACAACCAATACATTCGACAATATATAGATGTATATATATATAGATTACCTATGTATTAATAAATATACATATCACTGCCCACCCCTCCCTCTGTAACATACACAATTCAGATGACACCATATACATGGACTAGGACAACTTGCAACCTCTACCCCAACTCCCACTGACCAATAATCGTCTTCCAATACTGGCGACCGCACCCTATACTTTTTTTTTTTTTTTTTACTTCTTCCACAGAAGTTAATAATGGCAGCCAATCGCCTCCTGTTTAACCCTTAATCATGTTCTCTTGTTTTAAAAGATATGTTGTAGAACCAAATGGATATCGTTGCGGTGTGGCCGGGCGCCGGGCACGGAATGAAAGTAGCTGATGCCGTCATTTGGATCGGCAGTAAAGAGCCGGCATTGGTCCCCGGTAGCTGTTCGATCACAGCTCTTCACCTCTACACCGACGTATGTGAAGTTGTCATTACTTGCCGGAGGGGGTGGTTTTCCCCGGGTACTCCGGTTTCCCCACCATTCATCTCACGGAGTAATGCAGAATAGACCGGAATTGGCCGCCCGCAATACTCTTATTAAACATTACTGACTGTAATATGCATAGTCTGAAATCAAATTTAACATGTTGGACCATGACCGGCGGTATGGTATGGGCCACTCACTAATAGATTCTTTAATATTTTGTTTTATTGTCGTCTTCACTATCTCAGCAGGGCGCTCATGCTTTACCTTTTGCTGCAATTGTACATAACGAATATTGCGAATTCAGGGGCCCGTTTCACTAAACTTCGTACGACTAAAATGTTCGTAAGTGCAAAATTATGATAGTCTGTAAATGTTACATTAACAGTTCCATCAATTGAAATTTACAGACGAACCTAAATTTGCACATTTTAGTCGTACGAAATTTAGTGAAACGGCCCCCTGGTACTTGAACGCACATGCATGTATACATAAATAGTACATACACTTTTCATAAACGTTATACGGTTCATTTTATCAGCGATATATTCCTCCATGATGTTAGTGTACCTCATTTGAAACGTTTTACTTGATATTGACAGTTATTCCATCATGAACGAATAATATTGTTGTGACCGACCAGTTGGCAATTTGAGAGAAATTCCGCTGTATTTACATAGATGAATTTTCCGAGACAATGTTCCACTGTATTTGCGTCAGATCATTGCAGAATTACGTCGGTCCATATACTTGTTTATTTCACTTACTGCGAAGTGAATATAAGGCCATCAACACCATATACTAGTATAGTCCGCCTGTCCAGTCTAAAGCGACCACAGATGCCATAACCCCAATTGCACAGTCACATATGTGGCTAAGACTGGAGAAATGTACCAGTGTATATCCAAATCAGCCTGTACATCACCACAATCTGGTCAGGATCTGCACTGTTCGCCATTCCATCAATGAAACACATAACATGCTTCTGTAAGTTATCGCTATCAGGCTACACGAGTGTACTATTTGACCAGGAGCTACACTGGTCACAAATCCCATAACCCATATTGCTCCAGTTGCATATGTACGTCTATAATATAACTACCTCATCTGCCACATCTGATGTGTCAACCTCTTCACTTTCACTGTATTTGATTCAAATCATTGCGGAATTGCGTGAATATAATTAAATCATCACCACATATCCCATCTTCCCTGTTTCATGTGCCAACGTCTCCACTTTCAGATCCAGTTCGAAGTGAATATAATTCAATTACCACCACATACCCAATCTGCCCCGTCTGATGTGCCAACGTCTCCACTTTCAGATCCAGCTCGCAGTGAATATAAGTCAATCACCACCACATACCCCATATTCCCTGTTTCATGTGCTAACGTCTCCACTTTCAGATTCAGTTCGAGGACATCCTAATGGAGCCGGAGGGCGTCCACAGCATCGAATGTGTCTGGAAACTCTCGCACACCTGCTTCACCTGCTGGCTCAACCTCTGCTACAAGCTCTCCACGCTCTTCTTCGGCATCTGTATCGCCGCCGAGTGGGGCTGTGAGTTCGCCAGTGTCGCCTTCTGGCACGTCTGGTACATCACGCCCTTACTGCGCATGCTCGAGATCAACTGCTCCGTGCTCAAGAAGCTGCTGCAGTCGTGCACTACGTGTTGTATAGAGCCGTGCTGCGAGGCGTGTGGCGGATTCTTCCACCACTTCAAGAAGTAACCGTAGGCTGGGCGCCGCTCCGAGATGCGACTCAATTTCATGACGTTCTGCAAACTGTTGTTCCGATTAGTACCTTGATTGAAGACGTCAGTGGAAGAAGGAAGCTAACTCCCTCATTCTGTCAACTGCTTTGTCGATTCGATTTTTTTCAATTGAAGATACCCGGAAAACCTTGGGTGCAAAATGGCTTTATAATAATTTAATTTAATATGGTAAAAATTGCTTATGCTTATATAAATGAAATCTCCAAAGAAGTATCAATGGCACACTAATGTAAAGTATCACTCATGCTTAAAGAACTAGAGATTGGACATCATTTCGCAATAACTACTAGACTATATGTTTTATACATCTGTTTAAATTACATTTATATGTGTCTCAAATGATTGCTCAGATTTTTAAAATGTGTGTTTTCGCTTTATTGACTGGAAATAACGTATATTCACCAAACGAACTAATTTATTTGTTCAAATGAATTTACTCTGAATGTCACCTTCTTGCATTTATTTCGACCATTATGCATGCTTAGCAGTAGAACAGTGGTGATGGTAATTATAGTATTGGTAGTTTGCTTGCATACATGCTTAATAACAAAACTTGTGGGCGGTAGTTGTATAGTGTACTTGCATTTTGCTTATGGTAATTGCGTATTTAGTGCATGTTTAGATTAGTAGTAGAACTAGTGGAGATTGGAGTTGTATTGTACATTGTATTTGCAGCGTGCTTGTACACCACCGACTGCACTAATCTTGCCAATATATGTAAATTATTTATTTTCAAAATACCGGAATATTGTACATGAACTCGTACAGCTTGATTGGCTGAGCCTGAGCTGTGTTACAGCTCAGACAATTAAACTTATTGCGAGTTGAGAGTGTCAATATATGGTTAGAAACGTCGACATCTGGGCAAGATGAACACAGGCACATGCGTAGCGATTGTGTATTTAGTGCATGCTTAGTTTTGGAATTGTGGTGGTAATTGTATTGTACTTGAGGTGTGTGGTTGTTGTAGAGAGTAGTGCATGCTTAGTTTAGTAGTAGAACTAGTGGTAATGAGAGTTGTATTTGAAGTGTATGTGGTTGTTTTAGCCTGTAGTTTAGTGCATGCTTAGTTTTAGAATTGTGATGATGGTAATTTTATTGTATAGTACTTGGTGTAGTTTAGTGCATGCTTAGTTTAGTAGTAGAACTAATGGTAATGAGTAGTGTAGTTGTGTAGCTTAGGGCATGCTTAGTAGTGGTGGTGGTATACTGTGGGTGGTTGTATGTTTTGTGTGCTTGTGATTTAGTTTTAGTTTTTTAGTGCATGCTTAGTATTCAATGGTGACGGCGATGTTTGTATTTGCGGTGTTAGTGTGGTGGCCGTCTGTTTTGGTGCATCGTTTGTAGTATTAACCCTTACAATGCTGATTAAATTGTGTCATCTGCTGTTATTGTTGTATTTGCCTTTGTTTTCAACATGAACATGGATTGACAACACTTTAGAGTCATTTCCAATGGAAATGATTCTAAAGTGTTTTCAAACCATGTTTTATTGACAAAGAAGACAAAATAAAACACAACAGCAGACGACAATTTGTGTTTCCCGCTTTCTAAGGGTTACTGTGTTGATGCAAGCAACGGCCTTGAGATGTGATATGTAACTGAATTTGCTCACACTGAAACTTGTCTTATTCCACGAAATATGTTTCACTTCTACACAGAAACAAATCACATGTGTAGTTGCCAAAACTGGCATTATATCCAGACTGGTTGAGTGATATAGGGTTCTTTCTATGTGAGCTTGTTTAATTTTGTCTGTGATATTATGTATGTTGGTCTAAGACCGATGTAACATCTTGTATTTATTGTTAAGTTTGAATAGAAAATATAAAAAATACTATAAAAATATATACATGAATTGTACATGTGTGTAAAGTAATTGGTGTGTGCATTATATTAACATGATTGTCAGCATGCGTGTGTAGTTATGTATGTGCATATGTGAATTTGCAGATATATTCATTTAGGTGTGTGCATTTGTGTTTGCATATAGGTATGTGTGTCCAATGAACCTTGGTTACCTGCCAACGGTGGTTGTTCGTGTTGTTCGTTTACCCTGTGATGTGATATGTAACTGAATCTTCTCACAGTGAAACACACATTATACCATGGATATCAAACTTGGTGCAGCCATGCATTCAGCTCCAATCAAACTTGGTTTCATGAGGAAGTATCTAGATTGGTTGTCTACATGGTTCAAGGGCATTCTATGTAAGCTTGTTTAGTTGTGTCTGTGATACTATATTGAGGTCCGAAACCCATCGAATCACTTATATATTTTTGTTAAGTTTAAATACAAAATATAAAAAAAATACAAAAACATGTATATATGCATGAAGTGTACCTGTGTGGTAAGTTATGTGTGCGCATTTGTATGAACGTGTATGTGTACATAAATGTATTCGCGTAAAAGATGTAAGTGTGTGTGTGTGTGTGTGTGTGTGAGATTTGCATATTCTTGTTTATAATTCCGTCAAAAATTTAGACTGTATTTCAATATTCACCATATTCATGTAATTTTATTTACACTATTTATATACATTTTTTACCAATTATAATTTACCAGTATGGTATGTAGTCGTTCATTAGTAAGGACTTGTATCAGTTGGTAGTTGCCAGTTTCTTGGCTAGATCTAAATGTACATGAACATCCATCGTTGCCAATGTAACCAAGGAACCTTGGTTACCTTGGCAACGGTGGTTGTTCATATTGTTCGTTTACCATGTGATGTGATATGTAACTGAATCTGCTCACATTGAAACACACCTTATACCATGGATATCAAACTTGGTACAGCCATGCATGCCTCCGCTCCGCTCCAATCAAACATTTCTGTTTCCTGAGGATTGATTGGTTGTCCACGTGGTTCAAGGTCACTTGTATGTAAGCTTGTTTAGTTTTGTCTGTGATACTATATTGAGGTTCAAACCCCATCGAACCACTTACCTGTATATATTATTGTTAAGTTTGAAAACAAAATGTAAAATAAATACTATAAACATATACATGTATACATGAATTGTACCCGTGTAGTTAGTTGTGTGTATTTGTATGAACGTGTATGTCTGTATGTTCAGAAGTGCGTATGCATGTGTGCATAAAAGTATTTGCATAGAAGATGTACGTGTGTGCATTTGTGTTTTGTGTGTGTCAGATTTGCTTGTTCTTGTTCATAATTCCGTCCAAAATGTACACTGTTTATTCAATGTATTTCAAATTTCACCATATGCGTGTCATTTTATTTATACTATTTATATACATTTTTTACCAATTATAACTTACCAGTATGGTATGTAGTCGTTCATTAGTTAGGACTGTATATCAGTTGGTAGATGCCAGTTTCTTGGCTAGATCTAAATTTACATGAACAACCCCCGTTGCCAGGGTAACCAAGGAACATTGGTTACCTTGGCAACCGTGGTTTTTCGTGTTGTTCTTTTACCCTGTGATGTGATATGTAACTTAATTTGCTCACAGTGAAACACACCTTATACCATGAATATTAAACTTGGTACAACCATGCATTCAGCTCCAATCAAACTTGGCTTCATGAGTAAGTATCTCGATTGGTTGTCCACATGGTTTCAAGGTAATTTATATGTGAACTTGTTCAGTTTTGTCTGTGATATTATAACCACTTTTATTTATTGTTATGTTTGAATAAAAAGAATGGTGACATGTCTGTGTGGAAAGTTATTGGTGAGTTTGTATGTACATGAGTATCTGTGTGTTTGTAGTTATGCGTGTGTATTTGTAATGCTTGATATGTGTGTGTGCATTTACATGTACATGTATGTGTTTGTGGGTGAGTGTTGCATGTTCTTATTCGTAAATCCGTCCATTATTTACTGTGTTTATGCCATGTCATTCAACATTCACCATGTCTGCAGTTTCACTTTTGTGGATCCAAATTTCAATCTGCATGTACAACCTATTCATATGATAATATTTCGATTTTCTTTCTGGTAATAATTCATTCATTACTAAGAGACTTCATATTTTCAATTTCAATTCAATTCATTAACAATTTGCTTCTCGCTACAATACACTGTCATTGGCATTGCGAGAAGAGCAAAGAAAATACAAGTTGTACTAGTACATGTATGTACATGTACTGCAATGTATGTACATTTACTGCATTTAAATATACATGAATACCCACCGTTTCCAAGGTAACTAAGGTATATGACCTTCACCTTGTGATGTGATATGTAACTGAATCTGCTCACAATGAAACACTCCTTATATCATGAATATCACGTACATTTGACTCTTACAATGCTCAAAATATAGTTTGTCGTCTACTGTTTTTTCTTCTGATTTTCAATATTTGTCAATAAAAAGATGTATTAACAGCACATGAGGATCGTCTCAATGGAGACGATTCTCATGTGCTGCCAATACATCTTTTTGTGCAAATAAAACAACAGCAGACGACAATATTAATTTCCCGCCTTTTATGTTTTAATCTAGTACAGCCAAGCAATCCACAGCTGACGTCAAGCTGATGGTTTCCTGACCATCTATTGTGTCCAGAATGGTTGATTCGATGTGGTTCAAGGTCGATTCTATGTGAGCTTGTTTAGTTTTGTCTGTGATATTATATCAGCCATGTGTTTGTTTTTTTGTGTTGGTGTTTAACGGCCTATCAACAGCTAACCTATTTTAAGGCCGGGTCAATGGCTTTAGGCCAGCCATGTGTTTGTTTGTTTGTTTGTTGGTGTTTAACGGCCTATCAACAGGTCATTTAAGGCCGGGTCAATGGCTTTAGATCAGCAATGTGTTTTGTTTGTTGCTGGTGCTTAACGGCCTATCAACAGCTAAGGTCATTTAAGGTCGGGTCAATGGCTTTAGACCAGCCATGTGTTTTGTTTGTTGGTGTTTAGCTGCCTATTAACAGCTAAGGTCATTTAAGGCCGGGTCAATGGCTTTAGACCAGCCATGTGTTTGTTTGTTTGTTTGTTTGGTGGTGTTTAACGGCCTATAAACAGCTAAGGTCATTTAAGGCCGAGTCAATGGCTTTAAACCAGCCATGTGTTTTGTTTGTTGTTGGTGTTTGACGACCTATCAACAGCTAATGTCATTTAAGGCCGGGTCAATGGCTTTAGACCAGCCATGTGTTTTGTTTTTGTGTTGGTGTTTAACGGCCTATCAACAGCTAAGGTCATTTAAGGCCGGGTTAATGGCTTTAGACCAGCCATGTGTTTGTTTGTTTCTTGGTGTTTAACGGCCTATCAACAGCTAAGGTAAAATAAGGCCGGGTCAATGGCTTTAGACCAGACATGTGTTTGTTTGTTTGTTGGTGGTTAACGGCCTATCAACAGCTAAGGTCATTTAAGGCCGGGTAAATGGCTTTAGGCCAGCCATGTGTTTGTTTGTTTGTTTGTGTTTAACGGCCTATCAACAGCTAAGGTCATTTAAGTCCGGGTCAATGGCTTTAGACCAGTCATGTGTTTTGTTTGTTTGTTGGTGTTTAACGGCATATCAACAGCTAAGGTCATTTAAGGCCGGGTCAATGGCTTTATACCAGCCATGTGTTTGTTTGTTTGTTGGTGTTTAACGGCCTATCAACAGCTAAGGTCATTTAATGCCGGGTCAATGGCTTTAGACCAGCCATGTGTTTGTTTGTTGGTGTTTAACGGCCTATCAACAGCTACGTCATTTAAAGCCGGGTCAATGGCTTTAGACCAGCCATGTGTTTTGTTTGTTTGTTGGTATTTAACGGCCTATCAACAGCTAAGGTCATTTAAGGCCGGGTCAATGGCTTTATACCAGCCATGTGTTTGTTTGTTGGTGTTTAACGGCCTATCAACAGCTAAGTCATTTAAAGCCGGGTCAATGTCTTTAGACCAGCCATCTGTTTTGTTTGTTTGTTGGTGTTTAACGACATATCAACAGCTAATGTCATTTAATGCCGGGTCAATGGCTTCAGACCAGCCATGTGTTTGTTTGTTGGTGTTTAACGGTCTATCAACAGCTAAGTCATTTAAAGCGGGGTCAATGGCTTTAGACCAGCCATGTGTTTTGTTTGTTTGTTAGTATTTAACGGCCTATCAACAGCTAAGGTCATTTCAGGCCGGGTCAATGGCTTTAGACCAGCCATGTGTTTGTTTGTTGGTGTTTAACGGCCTATCAACAGATAATGTCATTTAAGGCCGTGTCAATGGCTTTAGACCAGCCATGTGTTTGTTTTTTGGTGTTTAACGGCCTATCAACAGCTAAGGTCATTTAAGGCCGTGTCAATGACCAGCCATGTGAGTCTGTACCCAAGAAGATTACAATATTTACAAAACTTGTGATATCTTCCGTAAATAATGTCGAAAGTTGACGTGTTCATACAAATGTGGAATATAATTTCGTGTTTGCTATGAAATTATTTTCAACTTTCAACATTATTTACAGAAAATATCTCGAACAAATCGCACATCTTCTTAAAAATCACATGGCTCGTCGTCTCATGTGAACCTAGTCATCAGTTTCACTGACGAAGTAACAGTGTAGGGGCTGGTCTGGTTCTACACGGCGTACAAAGGTATTCAGTATGTTCTCGTGTTTCATCCGATATATAGTTGACACGGACACTGAAATGGCAGCTATGGAATATCTGGAGCAAACCACACCATTAATCCTCACTGCACTGTCGACGAAAATTGTCGTCTGCTGTTTTTCAATTTTTGCCTTAACAGTGGAGACGATTCTTGTACGCTGTCAAAACATGTTTTTGTCAAGGAATATTGAAAATAAAACGTTTCCAGCAGACGATCAAATTTATCTCAGCGCAGTGATGGTTAACCCTTTCACCCCTAAGTAAATGGAATGGAAACTCCCATATTTGTCTGACTATTCCATTTATCAGAAAGGAATATGCGTATGCGTGTGCGTGTGCGTGTGCGTGTGCGTGTGCGTGTGCGTGTGCGTGTGCGTGTGCGTGTGCGTGTGCGTGTGCGTGTGCGTGTGCGTGTGCGTATAGTGCGTGTGTGTGTGTGTGTGTGTGTGTGTGTGTGTGTGTGTGTGTGTGTGTGTGTGTGTGTTGGTGTTATGCGCGTGCGCGTGCGCGTGTGCGTGTGCGTGTGCGCGTGGCGCGTGCGCGTGCTGCGCGTGCGCGTGCGCGTGCGCGTGCGCGTGCGTGCGTGCGCTGTGCGTGTGTGCGTGTGCAGTGTGTGTGCACGTGTGTGTGCGTATGCGTATGCGTGTGCGTGTGTATGTGCGCGTGCGTGTACGTGTTCGTGTACGTGTGTGTGTGCGTGTGCACGTGTGTGTGTGCGTGTGTGTGTAGTACAGTCTGATCAGGGTCTGCAATCTTCACCATTCTGTCAGTTAAGATCATGCTACTAACAAACAGTATAGACCCTTATCAGAGTGCGCTAGCAGATCAGGGATTACATTGGCCATATTTGACATAAACATTATTTCTGAAGTCACAAATATGAGACGCGTGATGCGATTTTGTAGCTTCTGACGACTGTGGTATTTCATGAAATACATTGACAAAATATATTTACAGAAATTGGGATATTTTCCATAAATGAAGTCAAAAGTTGACACAAATCTCATATCTTATATTCCGCATGTACTCTGAAATTTGTGTTAACTTCTGAAGTCATTTACGGAAAATATCCCATTTTATGTAAATATATTTCATGAAATATCGTAGATGTCCGTAGGTACAAAATCGCATGGCGCATCTCATATGCTAGTCACGAGAACTGACTGAATGATTGGGGTTTATCGTCTGCTCAACAGCAATGTCGCATACAGACAGGGAGTCGCGAGGAAGGTTATGTTATAAGGGGTATAACCAGATTCAACTCTCACATACAATAATGCCAAAGACATACCCGAGGGCCAAACCAGTAGCCGACTTCATCAAAATTGCAAATTATACTTATCTAGCAAAGTACACTTTGATGGAGTAATCATTTATTTTTCCCGAAATGCAATATTTCATATAGAACTAACGACTGCATATATTTGATGATTAAAAGTATGCAGAATAATAAAAATTAATAAATTTATCTTTAATTTGAAAATTTCTCCCTCAAAGTATTCTTTGCTAGATAAGTATACTTTGCAATGTTGGTGAAATAGGATACAGGTCTCCGGTCGAGATGAAACCCAAACGTTCAACTAGAGCAGCTTGAGCTGCATCAACGGTTTGAGCCCAAGGTGTAAACTATCGGTTGCAAAAAGAATTTCTGAAGTTTTAGAATGAACAGTCCAACATTATTGTGTTCGCATCATCACACCGATGTTGAGCCGGTTAGCTTAGAGGTAGAGCGATGGACTCGGAGCGAGGGATACCGGGTTCGATCCTCAGCCAAACTTTTAGCTAAAGGACTGAAATATCGACTACAGCAAAAATAATTGAAATCGAATGATAAATAACGAAGCTGACGTCACATCCGTTTGCTCTATTTTGAAAAATTGAAAAAATACGTTCATCTTTGACATCGAATAGAGCCGTAAGTAGTCAAGATATAGCTCTGAAAAGTATCATCTTTCATGCGGCTGACACTCCCCTATCACCCTGGCAAGAAATTATGTTGCTGACAGTACTGTACAAATTGGAAAACGTTTGTAAAGACCACCCGTTATCAGCCGAAATTCGGCAAAATCGTTGAAAAGTATGTACATTTTTCAACTTCAAATGAATATAGCTCTTTTATTTGATCAGATAGCCGAAAACTGTCACAGAGTTTGAGATAGAGAATTTCGTCAGCTTTCCAATGCAAAAAGGATTCTTGAAATCGATTGGTAAATAAGGAAATTATAGGAAGTATGACGTCACTTCCGTTTTCGTGGAATATAGCATTAAAAGATATCTGAAAATCTCTGAGTCTCTGCTCACACTTGATCCGAATCGGCATGCAAAAAAAAACCAACGAAAACAATAGCTTTTCGGCGCAGCTGAAAGCCGCCTCAAACCTAATTACCCATCGCATGCTCCCAACCAACCACCACAAGTTTGCTATAGAAGATGGCTCACAGTGCAAAACTGGCCACCAGTGCCATCATTGATATCAATAAACAATGTGTACGTATCGATATAAACAATCGATTCATTGATACATCGATACATTATATCTCTAAATACTGAATAGATCGTAAATCAGTGAAATATTCGCAGAATGATCAATAATGACGTCACGGGAAAACCTAAACTGGAGCGTTAAAATACTACAGCCATCATGCAGGTGGCGATGTGTGTGTGGGATTCTTTCGGAAAGAGATATTTCTCTGTTACGTTGGTAGCTAAAACGTCAGTAACTAACACTGTACTAAACACAGATGTTTAAAGTGAATATATTTGGGGACATAAGGCATTTATTATTTGCCAGAGGCGTAAGTCAGCAGAAAATTTGAAACGTGTGGTGTTTGAGCGAGCCCGAAACTAAGCCTGTCTGGCGCATTCACCTGTGTATACAATATACCCGACACCGTGAAGGATGATAATGATAGGTACAACAAATGTATATTTAATAAACGGACCACCACCATTGATTGTTTATATAACAATGTTTATAACAATTTAACACAAATTTAAACGGGCCATCCACTTCTTTTTCTATCTCGTTCCCATTACATAGGATCATGTTCTCACGAGATAGGCTCATGTTACCGCAAGTTCGTTCCCACGAATAGTCAACCAATCAAAAAGTAGCACCATTATCATTCAAGATGGTGGAATAATGTCAGTTATTCTATTGGCTGATTCGGACGGTCAACGAAATGCTATGTCGTGCGAATGAGATACTGCTAATGGGTGGTAATGAGATCCTATCTCATGGGAACGAGATGCTATATCGTGGGAACGAGATACAAAACAAATGCATATGTCCCGTTTAAGCTGCCGTAAATTTAGATATTCTGTTATTTTTATTTTCAGTATGTACGTTGTAGGGGCCTATTTTCCAATAATATACATCATCCGACTGTGAATCTACACTGCTTAAAATGTAGGTAACAACATGCTAGCGAAGTAGATACACCATTTTGCCACATTCTGCAAACAAACTGTGCCTATGACTAAAGATATCGGGATTATTTTTTACCGAATACTTTTGACAGCACCGCGCATTAGTATCTGTTTGATTTAGTGTTATTCAACAAACACTGAATGCAAATTATCTCGCGTATGAATCAGTCCATATTATTGACGGTAGCTAATTAAATTTTATAAATAGTTCACTTATTTTAAGATTTTGGCAAAATCCGCTTATCAACAATAGATCAATAATTAATTGACAGGTTCGCCCCATGCTCCCGCGCGTTCCGACATGTATAATATAGCGGGCCCCGGATGAGAAAAGGGACCTTATGGAATTTCAATGTTAACAATGTTAAAACCCTATTTAGAATAAACAATATTTAACCCTTTCACCCCTAAGTAACTGGTATGGATTTTGATGTTAATTTTGCAACCAATCCAACCGTCAAAAAATGATTTTCAGACTAGTCAATTTATGAAAAGGGGGTATTTCTTGTTCTAAAAAATATGAAATGAAAATTACTTTCAAAAAGTGCAGATCCTGATGAGACGGCTCGTTACGAGCCGGCTCATCTGGATCTGCACTGTTTGCATAAACCAGTATAGCGGGCTTTCGGGTTTAAAGGGTAAAAAATGCAAATAAGAAAAACATACATGCTGATATGCATTATTTTCCTAGGAGTCAAATATACAGTCATTATACTGCATGTAGGTTCCATTAGAAGTCTGCGCTCATATAATTAATCTAGGGTTTACAGTGGAACCCCTCTAAATCGGACACCCTGGGAGGTCCCCGGGGTGTCCGGCTTAGAGCGGTACCACTGTAATTAAACACTTGGTGACCCATGTATGTCATTTTCAGTCATAAACCAACAGGACAATGAAATAAAGTACATTGAAACCCATCTAAATACAACACAATAGGGTCCCCAAGGTGTCCGGTTTAGGGGGGTTGTACTGTATAATGATTTGGAGTAGAAATAAATTATTTTCCTGATGACAGGAAAGCTGATTCAGTGACTTAATGCAGACCAGTCTAGTCCCAGATCAGACTACACGGTCAGTGCAAGAACGGGCTAATACCTCTTCTGGTTAGCCCTCTTATTTTACTGACCCCTTAAATGTCTGTCACTACCAACGGTCACACCGATCCACACCCTTTCCAATACAGTTATGTTTTCGAAACGATTCAAATGATGTATTGCAATACAACGTGTAATGTTGAGGCGAAAATATGTGGTAAAAATCTAAGCAAAAAAGTGGATTGAAGTATGAAATGTTGGTTTCGATGGATGCAGCATTCCATTGAGCTTTCTTAATTCATTATCTTACAAAACAATAAAATAATGAATTGAAAAAAATTCGTAGAATATAGTATATATCCGTGGATCTTTTTTGCAACAATCCGCCAAAAAATCCTAAATTACTGGTAAAACACGTGCGAAGTCTATACTGGCTGTTAACGCTATTTTTAACTTGCTAGTTTATCACACATTCAACTAATTAATCCTTAGTATGCATTTCGTAGTTTGATCCGAATACAAGTTAAACCTAAATTCCAAACTATCAAACTCTGTGAGCTACGCTTATGACACGATCTAACATGAAAGTGAACGGTGTCTATACATGTACAAACGGCGTTTGTCTCCTACCACATAAAACTGGCGAGCTTTCCGTAGTTGTCACCATTACTCCGCAGTTCGTTGTGTTGGTTACTTCTATATTCTGTGGACGTGTATAAACACCATTATGGGAATAGGCGACGAACTGGACCTCACAAACCGTGACCCGAATAACCTCAATGATCATCTTAAGGTAAGACCGTTTTTACTTTGTGTAAGCACCTTGATTTAGATAACACGTGACTGTTGGCTGGAGAAATGGGGCTTATGGGGTTTGAGACTAGTTTGGCTGCTGATCAAATAGCAGGCTCCTGTAGTCTGATAAAGATATATATTGATTGTTAGAAACGTGACGGGTGCTTCCTTGATGAGATGGCGAACAGTGCAGATCCTGATCAGACTGTGCGGGCGCAATATTAAAATATTGTAATTATAGAGTTGTGTCTTATTTCTCGACCCATTTGTACATGAACAAAAAAATTATAATACTGAAAAATAACTAGCGGGGCAAACCTTAGTTTTTCTTCAATCGATGGTTTATAATTGGATATTTTTAAAGAAATGTATTTCCATATATGATATGTATAATCATTTCGCAACGAAAATATTTCATATTCCTTAATAGACTTTGCATTGCACGCTTTCTTTTGGAATTCGATCACATGAAATGATGCGAGTGGTTGGTATAAGTCCAAGACAGAGTGCCTTTAAACGACTGAGAAAACAAAAAGAAACTAGAGCAGCTTGAGCTGCATCAACGGTTTGAGCCTCAAACATTGATTTCATGTGTAACTAAGCTTTAGCCTAAGGTGTAAACTATCGGTTGCAAAAAGAATTTCTGAAGTTTTAGAATGAACAGTCCAACATCATTGTGTTCGCATCATCACACCGATGTGGGGCCGGTTAGCTTAGAGGTAGAGCGATGGACTCGGAGCGAGGGATACCGGGTTCGATCCTCAGCCAAACTTTTAGCTAAATTTGCTCTATTTTGAAAACTTGAAAAAATACGTTCATCTTTGACATCGAATAGAGCCGTAAGTAGTCAAGATATAGCTCTGAAAATTATCATTTTTCATGCGGCTGACACTCCCCTATCACCCTGGCAAGAAATTATGTTGCTGACAGTACTGTACAAATTGGAAAACGTTTGTAAAGACCACCCGTTATCAGCCGAAATTCGGCAAAATCGTTGAAAAGTATGTACATTTTTCAACTTCAAATGCATATAGCTCTTTTATTTGATCAGATAGCCGAAAACTGTCAGTGAATCTGAGATAGAGAATTTTGTCAGCTTTCCAATGCAAACAGAATTCTTGAAATCGGTTGGAAAATAAGGAAGTTATAGGAAGTATGACGTCACTTCCGTTTTCGTGGAAAGTAGCATAAAAAGATATCTGAAAATCTCAGAGTCTCTGCTCACACTTGATCCGAATCGGCATGCAAAATTTGAAGTCGATCCGACCAGCGGTTTGGTGTAGATGGAGGGAGCCCGTAAGTCAGAGGATGATTATTTTTCGACAGTTATCGCCCTTAAATTGCAGTTTACGCCATTTGTAAATATACCTAGTAAAATTAAATATGTGCAATATTCCGCCAGTGAAGTTTTCGTTTGTTTTTCACCATAGGCCTGGCACAAAGCGGGAAATTTTTAGCTAAAGGACTGAAATATCGACCGCAGCAAGAAATTTTGAAATCTATTGATAAATAACGAAGCTGACGTCACATCCGTTTGCTCTATTTTGAAAACTTGAAAAAAAGACGTTCATCTTTGACATCCAATAGAACCGAAAGTAGTCAAGATAGAGCTCTGAAAATTATCATCTTGTATGCGCCTGACACTCCCCTATCACACTGGCAAGAAATTATGTTGCTGACATTACTGTACAAATTGGAAAACGTTTGTAAAGACCACCCGTTATCTGCCGAAATTCGGCAAAAAATCGGCAAAATCGTTGAAAAGTATGTATTTTTTTCAACTTCAAATGCCTATAGCTCTCTTATTTGACCAGATAGCCCAGAACTGTCAGCGAGTTCGAGATAGAGAATTTTGTCAGCTTTCCAATGCAAAATCGGTTGGAAAATAAGGAAGTTATAGAAAGTATGACGTCACTTCCGGTTTCGTGGAAAGTGGCATTAAGAGATTTCTGAAAATCTCTGAGTCTCTGCTCACACTTGATACGAATCGGCATGCAAAATTTGAAGTCGATCCGACCAGCGGTTTGGGCTATAGACTGAACTGCTGAATAAAAAAAAACAAAAAAAACAACGAATACAATAGGTTTTCGGCGCAGCTGAAAGCCGCCTCAAACCTAATTAACACTCAACTTTTCTTTTAACAAACCACATTTGTTTCATGCTACCCATCGGTACATAGATTCTTTAATGTTTCTTTTATTGTTGTCTTCACTTTCTACGCGTATCTGAGCAGGGCGCTCATGCTTTGCCTTTTGCTGCAATTGTACAAAACGAATATTGGCGAATTCAGGGGCCCGTTTCACTAAACTTCGTACGACTAAAATGTTCGTTTGTGCAAAATTATGATAGTCTGTAAATGTTACATTAACAGTTCCATGAATTGAAATTTACAGACGATCCTAAATTTGCACATTTTAAGCGTACGAAGTTTAGTGAAACTTGAACGCACATACATGTATACATAAATAGTATCTACACTTGTCATAAGCGTTATAAGGTTCGTTTTATCAGCGATATATTCCTCCATGATGTTAGTGTACCTCATTTGAAACGTGTTACTTGATATTGACAGTTATTTCATCATGAACGAATACTATTGTTGTGACCGACCAGTTGGCAATTTGAGAGAAATTCCGCTGTATTTACAAAGGTGAATATTCTGAGACAATGTTCCACTGTATTTTCGTCAGATCATTGCAGAATTACGTCGGTCCATAGACTTATTTATTTCACTTACTGCGATGTGAATATAAGGCCATCAACACTATATATAGTCCGCCTGTCCCGTCTAAAGCGACCACAGATGCTATAACCCCAATTACACAGTCACATATGTGGCTATGACTGGATAAATGTACCAGTGTAGATCCAAATCAGCCTGTACATCCGCACAGTCTGGTCAGGATCTGCACTGTTCGCCATTCCATCAATGAAACACCCAACATGCTTCTGTAATTTATCGTTATCAGGCTACACGAATGTGCTATTTGACCAGAGCTACACTGGTCACAAATCACATAACCCATATTTCTCCAGACACATATGTACGTCTATAATATAACTACCTCATCTGCCACATCTGATGTGTCAACCTGTTCACTTTCATTGCATTTGATTCAAATCATTGCGGAATTGAGTGAAAATAGTTCAATCACCATCACATACCCAATCTGCCCCGTCTTATGTGCCAACGTCTCCACTTTCAGATCCAGTTCGAGGACATCCTAGCGGAGCCGGAGGGCGTCCACAGCATCGACTGTGTCTGGAAACTCTCGCACACCTGTTTCACCTGCTGGCTCAACATCTGCTACAAGCTCTCCACGCTCTTCTTCGGCATCTGTATCGCCGCCGAGTGGGGCTGTGAATTCGCCAGCGTCGCCTTCTGGCACGTCTGGTACATCACGCCCTTACTGCGCATGCTGGAGATCAACTGCTCCGTGCTCAAGAAGATGCTGCAGTTGTGCACCACGTGTTGTATAGAGCCGTGCTGCGAGGCGTGTGGCGGATTCTTCCACCACTTCAAGAAGTAGCGGTAGACTGGGCGCCGCTCCGAGATGCGACTCAATCTCGTGACAATCTGCCAACTGTTGTTCCGATTAGTACCTTTATTGAAGACGTCAGTGGAAGAAGGGGGCTAACTCCCTCATTATGTCAACTGCTTTGTCGATTTGATTTGCTTCAATTGAAGATACCCGCCGGAAAACATTGGGTGCAAAATGGCTTTATAATAATTTAATTTAAAATGGTAAAAATTGCTTATGCTTATATAAATGAAATCTCCAAAGAAGTATTAATGGCACACTAATGCAAATTTAAATGGAAGTACTCATGCTTCAAGAACTAGAGATTGGACATCATTTCGCAATAAATACTACTAGACTAGTGTTTATACATCTTTTTAAATTACATTTATATTTGTTTCAAATGATGGCTCAAATTTTTAAAATGTGTGTTTTCGCTTTATTGATTGGAAATAACGTATATTCACCAAACTAATTTATTTGTTCAAATGAATTTACTCTGAATTTCACCTTCATGCATTTATTTCGACCATTATGCATGCTTAGCAGTAGAACAGTGGTGATGGTTTAAATTATAGTATTGGTAGTGTGCTTGCATACATGCTCAGGCCCGTACGCATGATTTTCTATTGGGGGGGGGGGGGGGGGGGGGGTGCGTCAGGGGGGTGCGTCAGGGGCGAGCCCCATGTAGTGGCGCGAGTACGCTAGGGGGGCACCACCCTGAAATTGTTTAAACCTAGATGGCCTGAAATGCACTCTCCTGCATTTTATGCCATTTAAATTCGGATTTTAACGGTGGCATTTTCATGCAAATTACCTGTATATTAATGCATTTCAAGATTTGTTGAGATTACTGTTTTAAAAATAGCGGACCTCGGCGAATTTAGGGGGGGTGCGTACGCTTCCTTGCAGCTTCCTTGTACACCACCGCCTGCGCCAATCTTGACAATATCTGTAAATTAATTATTTTCAAAATACCGGAATATTGTACATGAACTCGTACATCTTGATTGGCTGAGCCTGAGCTGTGCTACGCCAATTACACTTATTGCGAGTTGAGATTGTCAATATATGGTTAGAAACGTTGACATCTGGGCAAGATGAACGCAGCCACATGCGTAGCAATTGTGTATTTAGTGCATGCTTAGTTTTAGAATTGTGGTGATGGTAATTGTATTGTACTTGATGTGTGTGGTTGTTGTAGAGATTAGTGCATGGTTAGTTTAGTAGTAGAACTAGTGGTAATGAGAGTTGTATTTGATGTGTATGTGGCTGTTTTAGCCTGTAGTTTAGTGCATGCTTAGTTTTAGAATTGTGGTGATGGTAATTTTATTGTATAGTACTTGGTGTAGTTTAGTGCAGGCTTAGTTTAGTAGTAGAACTAGTGGTGATGAGAGTTGTATTTGAAGTGTGTGGCTGTTTTAGCCTGTAGTTTAGTGCATGCTTAGTAGTTGCGGTGGTGGCATATTGTAGTGGTGGTTGTAAGCTGTGTGTGCTTGGAATTTAGTTGTGTAGCTTAGTGCCTGCTTAGTAGTGGTGGTGGTATACTGTGGGTGGTTGTAAGTTTTGTGTGCTTGTGATTTAGTTTTATTTTTTTTAGTGCATGCTTAGTTTTCAATGGTGACGGTGATGTTTGTATTTGCGGTGTTATTGTGGTGGCTGTCGGTTTTGGTGCATCGTTTGTAGTTTTAACCCTTACACTGCTGATTAAATTTTGTCGTCTGCTGTTATTGTTGTATTTGCCATTGTTTTCATCATGAACATGGTTTGACAACACTTGAGAATCATTGCCAATGGAAGTGATTCTAAAGTGTTGAGAAAGAATACAAAATAAAACACAACAGCAGACGACAATTTATGTTTCCCGCTTTCGAAGGGTTAATGTTGATGCAACCAACGGCCTGTGGTGTGATATGTAACTGAATCTGCTCACACTGAAACTTGCCTTATACCATGAAATATGTTTCACTTCTTACAGAAACACATCACATGTGTAGTTGCCAAAACTGGCATTATATCCAGACTGGTTGAGTGATATAAGGTCCTTTCTATGTGAGATTGTTTAGTTTTGTCTGTGATATTATATGTTGGTCTAAGGCCGATGTAACATCTTATATTTATTGTTAAGTTTGAATATAAAATAGAAAAAATACTATAAAAATATATACATGAATTGTACATGTGTGTAAAGTAATTGATGTGTGCATTATATTAACATGAGTATATGTCAGCATGTGTAGTTATGTACGTGTATATGTGCAGATACATGTATATGCATTTAGGTGTGTGCTTTTTTGTTTGTATATAGGTATGTGTGTGTGAGATTTGTATGTTCTTGTTCATAAATCCGTCCATAATTTACTGCTTACTCCATGTATTTCAATATTCACTGTATTCATTATGATACAGGTTATGTGATTTTGCACCTGCGGACATCTGCTAATTTCATGAAATACGTTTACAAAAGTTACAATATTTGCTGTAAATGGCGTCATGTTCATGCGGTACTCTGAATATTTGATCAACTTTATGTATGAAAAATATGTAACTTTTGTAAACGTATTTAATGAAATTACGCAGATGTCCGAAGGTACAAAATCACATGGCGTGTCTCATTTACGACTGAAAACTTTTTTTCCAATGTATCATTTACCAGTATGGTATGCAGTTTTTTATTAGTTAGGACTGCCTACTAGTTGGTAGTTGCCAGTTTCTTGGCTAGATCTAAATTTATATGAACAACCACCGTTTCCAAGGTAACCAAGATTGTAATTTTCAATATTCACCATATTCATGTAATTTTATTTACACTATTTATTTACATATTTTTCCACTTATAACTTGACAGTGTGTAATGTAGTCGTTCATTAGTAAGGACTGCATACGTGGTGAGTTGGTAGTTGCCAGTTTCTTGGCTAGATCGAAGTTTAATTGGTTACCTTGGCAACAGTGGTTGTTCACGTTGTTCCTTTACCCTGTGATGTGATATGTAACTGAATCTGCTCACAGTGAAACACACCTTATACCATGTATATCAAACTTGGTGCAGCCATGCATTCAGCTCCAATCACACGTTTGGTTTCCTGAGGAAGTATCGCAATTGGTTGTCTACATGGTTCAATGGCATTCTATGTAAGCTTGTTTAGTTCTGTCTGTGATACTATATTGAGGTCCAAAACCCATCGAACCACTTATATAGTATTGTTAAATTTGAATACAAAATAAAAAAAAAGGAACATTGGTTACCTTGGCAACGTTGGTTGTTCATGTTGTTCATGTTCATGTTGTTCGTTTACCCCGTGATGTGATATGTAACTAAATCTGCTCACATTGAAACACACCTTATACCATGGATATCAAACTTGTTACAGCCATGCATGTATCCACTCCAATGAAACATTGGTTTCCTGAGGATTGATTGGTTGATTGGTTGTCCACGTGGTTCAAGGTCATTTCTATGCGAGCTTGTTTAGTTTTGTCTGTGATACTGTACTGAGGTTCAAAACCCATCGAACAGTATATATTATTGTTAAGTCTGAATACAAAATATAAAAAAAAATATAAACATGTATATGAATTGTACCTGTGTGAGTTATTTGTGTGCATTTGTATGAACGTGTATGTCTGTATGTTCAGAAGTGCGTGTGCATGTGTACATAAATATATTTTCGTAAAAGATGTAAGTGTATGTATTTGTGTTTGTGTGTGTGAGATTTGCGTGTTCTTGTTTATAATTCCGTCCAAAATTTACACTATTTATTTCATGTATTTCAATATTCACCATATTCATGTCATTTTATTTACACTATTTATATACATCTTTTCAAATTATAATTTACCAGTATGGTATGTAGTCGTTCATTAGTAAGGACTGTATATCAGTTGGTAGATGCCAGTTTCTTGGATATATATACATTTACATGAACAACCACCGTTGCCAATGTGAATCTTGGTTACCGTGGCAACGGTGGTTATTCATGTGGTATTTTACCCTGTGATGTGATATGTAACTGAATCTGCTCACAGTGAAACACACCTTATACCATGGATATCAAACTTGGTACAGCCATGCCTCCGCTCCAATCAAACTTGGATTCCTGAGGAAGTATCTCGATTGGTTGTCCACATGCCAGTGATTCAAGGTCATTTCTATGCGAGCTTGTTCAGTTTTGTCTGTGATATTATAACCAACCACTTTTATTTATTGTTATGTTTGAATAATTTTGTTTTTATCTGTGTGGAAAGTTATTGGTGAGTTTGTATTTACACGAGTATCTGTGTGTAGTTATGCGTGTGTATTTGTAATGCTTGATATGTGTGTGTGTGTTTGTATTTGCATATACATGTATGTGTATGTGAGTGAGTGTTGCATATTCTTATTCTTAAATCCGTCCATTATTTACTGTGTCTATGCCATGTCTTTCAACATTCACCATATCTGCAGTTTCACTTTTGTGGATCCAAATTTCAATCTACATGTACAACCTATTCATATGATAATCTTTCGATTTACTTTCTGGTAATAATTCATCCATTACTAAGAGACTTCATACTTTCAATTTCAATTCAATTCATTAACAACAAGAGCAAAGAAAATACAAGTCGTACTATTATGTACATGTACTGCATTTAAATCAACCTGAATACCCACCGTTTCCAAGGTAACTAAGGTCTATGACCTTCACCTTGTGATGTGATATGTAACTGAATCTGCTCACAATGAAACACACCTTACATCATGAATATCACGTACATTTGACTCTTACAATGCTCAATTATAGTTTGTCGTCTGCTATTTTTTCTTCTGATTTTCAATATTTGTCAATAAAAAGATGTCTCGACAGCACATGAGAATAGTCTCAATGGAGACGATTCTCATTTGCTGCCAAGACATCTTTTTGTGAAAATAAAATAACAGCAGATGACAATATTAATTTCCCGCCTTTTATGGGTTAATCTAGTACACAGGTGGAAGACTCGGACCTATGACACCAAAATAATGCCTTTTAAAAAATTCCATTACCCCACCCACTTGGTCTCGTACATCATTACCATGGTAATGTACGAGACCAAGTGGGTGGGGTAATGGGATTTTTTTTAATAGGCATATTTTTGGTGTCATAGGTCCGAGTCTTCCACCTGTGATCTAGTACAGCCAAGCAATCCACAGCCGACATCAAGCTATTGGTTTCCTGACCATATATTGTGTCCAGAATGGTTGATTCGATGTGGTACAAGGTCGTTTCTATGTGAGCTTGTTTAGTTTTGTCTGTGATATTATATTCTGGTCCGAGACCCATGTAACCACTTATATTTATAGTTAAAGTTTGAATAAAAAATCTACCCGTATTTATATTTGTTGGTATTGCAATGTATATTGTTCCATTCCTCACATCACAGGCACATATGAGGCCAGCCATGTGTTTGTTTGTTTGTTGGTGTTTAACGGCCTATCAACAGCTAAGGTCATTTAAGGCCGGGTCAATGGCTTTAAACCAGCCATGTGAGTTTGTACACAAGATGTGCGATATTTACAAAACTTGTATTATCTTCCGTAAATGATGTCGAAAGTTGACATGTTCATACAAATGTGGAATATAATTCCGTGTTTGCTCTGAACATTTTTTCAACTTTCAACATTATTTACAGAAAATATCTCCGTTTCTGTAAATATTTTTCATGAAAGAAATTGCACATCTTCTTTGACTCGTCTCATGTGAACCTAGTCATCAGTTTCACAGAGTACAAAAATGTTCAGTATGTTCTCGTGCTTCATCTGATATACGTCCTATAGTCATATTTGTATATATGGCCATATTTGCCATAAACATTATTTCTGATTTGATTGATTGATTTATTGGTTAATTGGTTATTAACAGACTATCAACAGCCAAGGTCATTTAAAGATGGGCCAACGGGTTCGATCCCGCATGTAACCTGCTGCATTTGGGAGAAAATCCCAAAATCAGAACAGAATATTTACATTATTTCTGCAGTTCTGCAGTCACAAATATGCTAGTCACTAGATCTGTAGCCGATTTCATTAAAATTGCAAAGTAGACGTATCTAGCAAAGTATACTTTGAGAGAAATCATTTATTTCCCCCAAAATTTCATATAGAATTAACCACTGCATATATTTGATGATTAAAAGTATGCAGAATTATTATACTGAATGTATTACATTATCACAGCCATTTTAAGTATACTTTGCTAGATATTAAGTATACTTTGCAATGTTGGCGACATCGGCTACAGACTGAATGTATTGGGGTTGATCATCGGCTCTACAGCAAGGTTTCATACAGACGGGCAGTCGCTAGGAAGGATATGATATATGTCGGTATATTTTCTGATAGATTTGACTAATTTATTTGTGTTTAACAGCCTATCAACAGCTAAGGTAATTCAAAGCCGGGCAAATGGGTTCGATCCCGCATGTAACCTGCATTGGGGAGAAAATCCCAAAATCAGAACGGAATATTTACATCAATAAAAATATATATTCAGCCCTGAAATAAGAATGCTAGTAACCCGACCTGGTCCATACCACACCAGTCACTTGGCTCCTTCCCCTAAAAGTATTAGGAATAATTGTATTACTCTTATAACCATATTCAACTCTCTCATACAAGAATGCCACAGACATACCCGAGGACCAAACCAGGTCTCCGGTCGGGATTCCGGTAACGATGAAACCCGACCGTTAAATTACCCATCGCATGTTCCCAACCAAGCACCACTATTGCTATAGAAGATGGCTCACAGTGCAAGACTGGCCACCACTGAATATTCAGACACCATTTGTTTGGGAAAACCCCTATAAAAAGTGATTTTCCAAAACAAATTGTTACAAAACAAAATACAACAAAAGCTGATATTTCTTAATTTTTTAATGTTGCATTTATATCGTGATAAGACAAGCGTTAACAACCAGGGCCCAGTTGCTCAAAACCTCTGTTAGCTTAACAGGGCCCGGTTGCTGAAAACCTCTGTTAGCTTAACAAACTGTTAAATCCTCAACACTGTTAAGGAATTAACAGTCTCGGCCCGGTTGCTCAAAACATCAGTTAGCTTAACGGACTGTTAAATCCTTAACTGAATGGTTAAAATCTCTGTTAAAACAGAGATTTTAACCATTCAGTTAAGGATTTAACAGTCCGTTAAGCTAACGGATGTTTTGAGCAACCGGGCCCTGTTAAGCTAACAGGTTTTCAGCAACCGGGCCCAGCCTACCAGTGGTATGAGAATATTATACCGTTATAGCATCCGGCATCAAGTATAGCATGTATATCACTATCTGAACCTGATATGACCAACAAGTACTAGATTGTACATCTATTTATCATCATCTCTATGTGACATGACAAAACTGTGCTTATAGAGTTTGCAGGCAGTGTAGCCCTAGAACACGAGGTGTATGATCACGTGGTTACAACAACAACAAGTACTGAAACTTCCAGAAGCCCTCCGATTCAAAATACGTATTCTTTTATTTTGTCCTTATTATGTAACGGATTTTGATGAAATATGGTGCATCAAACGCGTGTTGTTAAGCTGCATTTTGTGGTCTCAGTACTTTGGCCCAAACTTCTGTCTTTTTTGGAAATCGATTCTTCGCAAAAACGACATAAGTATGTTCCGAACTCCCGGGACCACCAAATGCAGCTCATGAAGATCATCAAAATCCGTTGCATATTAAGGAAACTCTCAAATAATACTTACTTTGGAGTGGGTGCGCTTTCAGCCGTTGTCGTTGTTGTTGTAACCACGTGATCATGCACCTTGGAACAGGATGTTATTATTTATCAAGTAAAGAGTTGTATTGGCCTAATACATACTGACTGATAACATAATGTTGTATCAGTAGCCGATTTCATCAAAATTGCAAAGTATACTTTTCTAGCAAAGTATACTTTGAGGGAGAAATTTTCAATTTAAGGAGAAATTTATTAATTTTTATTATACTGAATTGATTACATTATCACAGCCATTTTGGCTGTGATAATGTAATAAATTCAGTATAATAATTCTGCGTACTTTCAATCATAAAATATATGCAGTCGTTGGTTCTATATGATATAATGCATTTCGGGAAAAATAAATGATTACTCCCTCAAAGTATACTTTGCCAGAAAAGCATACTTTGCGATGTTGGTGAAATATGCTACAGGTATTGACCGGATACAAATATCTTGATACAAAGAATTGAAAACTGACGTTTCATTGGTCGAACGGAGTCACATGACGTTACAGAATGACAGCATTGTAATGATGCAATGCAAACAAGTCTGTGTTATTTTCAACGAAAACTATTTGATATTTGACAATTGGCTAGCATGAAACGTTACCTGATAAATAGAATACTAGCCTAGTCTCTGTTGATATCAAGTTTATCAGGCTTGGCTCAGAAACGGTGGGAATTCCTCAGTAAGCCTCGGAATTCCTACACGTTTCCTAGCCTGGCCTGATAAACTTGATATGAAAAGACACTAACCTGTAACCTATTTCACCAACATTACAAAGTATACTTTTCTAGCAAAGTATACTTTGAGGGAGTCATCATTTATTTTTCCCGAAATGCATTATTTCATATAGAACTAATGACTGCATATATTTGATGATTAAAAGTATGCATAATTATTATACTGAATTTATTACATTATCATGTAAAATTCAGTATAATAAAAATTAATAAATTTATCCTTAAATTGAAAATTTCTCCCTCAAAGTGTACTTGACAAGATAAGTATACTTTGCAATGTTGGTGAAATCGGCTACAGGTATGCTGTAGGTCTTGCTCTGCAAACAGATTCCAGCAAATAGCGCATGATCAGAACAATTAGCGTACACGTATGCGTAATTAGATACCGGTATATAAGCAAGAAAGATATACCCAACAGTGTCGACACTTGCCATTCTACATTTAACCCTTTCAACCCTAAATAACTGGAGTGGACAGTGATATATTCATTTAAGGACCAATGAAATTGTCACAAAATTGTGGTCAGATTATCCATTTATAAGGGGGTGTTTTTCTCCCTGAAATATGAAAATTACTTGCAAAAAGTGCAGATCCAGACAGCTCGTTACGAGCCAGTTCGTCTGGATCTACACTCTGTTTGCATAGACTGCTAAAGAGGCTTGTAGTGTTGAAAGGGTTATAGGGCGGGAAACAAATATTGTCGTCTGCTGTTGTTAGTTTTCTCTCCATATTTGTCTTGTTTCTTGTTATACAAATTTGTTTTGGCAAGACATGAGAATCATCACCAATTGGAGACGACCATCATGTGCTGTCAAATCATTTTTAGAGAAATATTAAAAATGAGAAAAACATCGGACAGCGTAATAATAAGAAATATATACAAGAAACAATGAACAAGCAGACCACATAAGAGACACGCCATGCGAGTTTGTACCTTCGGACATCTACGTAATTTCACGAAATAAGTTTACAAAATTTACAATATTTTCCGTAAATGGCGTCAAAAGTTGACAAAATTATATTCCGCTTGTACTCTGAATATTTTGTCAACTTCTGACCGTATTTATGAAAAATATTGTACTGTAAACATTGTAAACGTACTTAATGAAATTACGCAGATGTCCGAAGGTACAAAATCAAATAGCGTGTCTCATTAATGCGGCTGTGACTGCAGCTTATGGTTTTTGCGACCAGTGTAGACCCAGATCAGGATCTGCACTGTTCGACATTCCAACAATGAAACACCTGTCATGCTTCTAACAAGCAACGTCAATCGTTATCAGGCTACAGGAGTGTGCTATTCGATCAGGAGCTACACTGGTCACAAATGACATAAGCCCCATTTCTCCAGTCACAGCCACAAATCAGTTCCCGGCTGTTATGAGGCAACAGAGTACCAAACTGAGAAGACAGGTATAGGTCTCTCCCAAAACCTGCCCATATTTTCCAGCTATATGAGAGTAGTAAACTTAACCTTTCTAATGCAGGAAGCAACAATTGTCTAAATGTTCTGGATTTTCAATTTTGCACATTTAAGGAAATGTAGCACATTGTGCTCTGGAATTTCAGTTTTGCAGATTTTAGGAAAATTTGATTTTTGTGCTCTAAAAGTTCAGTACATGTTGCACACCATTGGACCCTTTCAACACCATAGGCCTCTTTAGCGGTGTTTGCAAACAGTGTAGATCCTGATGAGCCGGCTTGTAACAAGCCGGCTCATCAGGATCTACACTTTTTGCAAGTAATTTTCATATTTCATAGAGAATAAAAATAATCTTATAAATGGACGTGGATTGGTCCTTAAATCATCAGATAGCAGTCCATTCCAGTTATTTAGAGTTGAAAGGGTTAAGGACCTTAAAATTTTAGTGTGAGAAATTTAATTAAAAAATTGTTAACACCTCTTATTAAGGGCTGTTCCAGTAAAACATACATGGGAGGGGGGGACACCACTTTTAGATTTGGGTAGCCTACCATAGATGCGAATTAGTAGCTTTGGCACCCACCCATAGATGTGCCTTTACCTTGAAAACACCGACCCATAGATGTGATTTAATTGGTTGTGAAAACAACCACCCATAGATGTGATTTAATTATAGTGATTTACGAGTCTCCGTTGTTGATGAAATCCAAAAATCAGTTCACATGCATATGAGTGGTGCGTAATGACAGAATGTCCCCCGACCCGAGGCATTTATCAATTTAGATTATCATTTCATGATGGGGGGGGGGGCGGGGACTGGGAATTTAACTTCTTTATAGAACTAGAAAGGGTGGGGGAAAGGGTTGGCGTAAAATAGACGAGTTGTTGCAGTCTCTGGAATTTTTGGCAGAGTGTCCCCTAAGCCAGAGGCATTTATCAATTTAGGTTACCATTTCATGTAGATGGGGCGGAGAGTGGGCATTTAACTTTATACAAAGGGGGGGGGGGGGTGGGGGGGGGGGGGGGGGGGGGGGGGGGGGTGGATGCAAAATATCTTCCCTGATCCGCGGCAGAGTATGCAAAAGAGACTCAAACTTTACAGGTCCTGGTGAACACAATATTTTTGCCAGCCCGAATGAAATTTTAGGACACACGAAAACCGACCAAGAAAATAAAAAATAAAAAAAATATCAAAGAAAGTTTATACTTTTACAAGCACTTTAGGTTATTTTCCCAATATTTCATTTTACCTGTCGGAACCGACGTATTTCGCATACTCTGCTGATCGTACACACAAAGAAAAATTTCGCGGGAGACATTATTCAGATTATAACCAAAGCCTGCCGAATATAGGGGCATGCCGAATACCGGTATATCGACCATACGACGCAGTTTTCCCAATTTTAAACTCACGGGCCCCATTCCCAAAATACTAAAACACTGTTATAGGCAAGCCGCTGCTGATTTACCCAATATGTTGCACACTAATTCATTCTGCTCGTTGCCGAGCCAGGCAATCAGTTGTTCGGTGTTCATTGAAGCCAGGCTCGCCATTTTATTGTTGTTGTTGTTGTTGTTGTATGCGAGATCCCTGCGCTGATATTTCACTCCTCCCGGAAAAAACGACGCATTTCCGTGATTTTTTTTGCACAATTTAATGCGGCATCTCGATTTCGATAGCGAATAGCGATTTGAAAGAATGACGACGTTTTAATACCAGAAGGCATGCTACAAATCACCCATAGATGTGATTTTAGTGTGAGAACCCCCACCCCACCCACCCATAGATGTGATTTTAGTTGGATCTCACCCACCCATAGATGCAATTTTTAGGCACAGACACCCTGGCATGTATTTTCTTTTTTCTGCCGTCCCCGGGTGCCGTGTATGTTTAACTGGAACAGCCCTAAGTAAATTTGGATGTTTTTTTCATTAAAATCAATATTGACAAGGAACAGTCCTGCATTAAGGTAGGTAATTACAGAGTCGAGTCCCTATGATATTGTACATGTAGTTCACTGTGTCTATAGACGTAAATATGGCAGGTTTTAGAAGACTGGTATCAGCAGAAGTTGTCCAGGTCAACACCATTTTCAAAATACAAGACTGGCATTTTCTTCGCAAAAGAAAAACACAACAAATAAAATGTCGCCCTTATTTTCATTTGGACCTGCGATCAAACATTTCCCAGATGTGTTCCAAATTTAAATGTGAAATCAAACAGTTTGATTGGCCGAGGCTGAGCAATGCTCACCCTCGACCAGTCAAACTGTTTGATTTCAAGCATCACGGTGAAGTATACTGGATCGCAGTAACGACGCAAGTTGGAATTTAAGTGGTCGTTTGGCAGAACCGTATATTGTGACTGAATCAGGGGCTGGATCATAAATAGGTCAAACATATCATAAACCCCGTTCGTTTCAGTCATAGCCACAGATTAAAAGCCCTACTTTCCGCAACTGTCACAAGCCTCATTTCTCAAATGACAAATATATGTTTCTGTTAAACGATCATTTAATCACAACTTGCACATTTAATGAGTTCCCATGCTCTGCGATATATACAATCACAGGTCCAGATCCCCCACTATCTATATGATAGTTGTACACGAGGCATTGTCCATCCATCATCTGTTAGTCTGTGCATTGTTCATCTGTCTGTATATCCGTCCCGTCTGTCCGTCCTATATGCGCGAGAGCTGCTGGAAGAGGTTAGACGGCAGAATGGCCTCCAGTTTCTCCAGGACGTAACTCACAGGCATGTACACCCACGTCAGGGCCTGAAACATAGATCATAGTCAGGCAACGCAATATAATATTACACACATGCCATGGTCTGAAATCGTGGCAGACACGGCTCATAGTCAGGCAATCAAATTCATGTCATAATCAGGTAATTATACCATTGATAGAGATAGATTGATTCATTGATTGGTTGATTGATTCATTGATTTGGTGAGAAAAGGTACCTTGTCTTTACCATCAATTTTGCATAGTCTATCCCCAGATCAGCATGCGCATCCGCATAGTCTGTCCAGGTCCTTGTCTATCCGCTATTCAGTCAATAAAGTGTACCTGCTACAATCAGCAACACCATTTGCTTGGGTCAGATTTTGTCATAAACCATTAGAGGATTGATCGATCGATTGATCAAATTATTGATTTATATTGATTGATTGATTGATTGATTGGTAGGGGTTATGTCAGTTCAGCAATAAGGTTATAACAGAGAGGAATTCATCTGTCTGTGGGAGTAACATACATATGATAAAAAATAGAAAATGTGTTCATAGAACATGGATGCCCCACTTACTGCTTTGACAGTATAAAACAGCCTTTGTTAGAAAAGTTTAATTGGAAATGGAGATTTTGACGCACATGTATGTGACCTTGACCCTGGGCTTAGCGGGGGCGGACGAACGTGGATTTGTTACAGGGCAGTAGAGGACCATTAGAGCAATGCATGTATGACATATGAAGCAGATCCATGCAAGGAAACAGAAATTATAAGACATATACCCGAGCATGAAAGTTTTTGACGCACCAATTATGTGACCTTGACCCTGGTCTTAGCGGAGGCATGACGAATGTGGATTTGTCACAGAGCAATGTGTGTATGAAATATGAAGCAGATCTGTGCAAGGAAACAGACATTAATTATAAAACATTTACCCGAGCATTACAAGTATGTGACTTTGACCCTGGGTTTAGCGGGGCGGGACGAACGTGGATTTGTCACACGGCGATAGACGACCATTAGAGCAATGCATGTATGAAATATGTAGCAGATCCGTGCAAGGAAATAGAAATTATAAGACATTACCCCAGCAATAAATTTTTTGGACGCACCAAGTGACCTTGACCCTGGTCTTAGCGGGGGAGTGACGAACGTGGATTTGTCACAGGGCGGTAGAGGGACACGGATAGCACTAAATGCCCCCTCCACTATCGTGATGGGGCATGAAAATCTGCACTGATAGTGTCCTGATCTGGTGCCATGTACCTTACAATGTCAACTCATTTGGTTTAACGTATAGAATTGGGGTGAAGGGCAAAAAGGCGATTTTCGAGAAGCCTAGGTTACTCACAGTCTTGGCGATGATGCCCATGGGTTCGGGGTACTGGTGTGTGAGGAGAGCCAGTAGGGCCGTGAAGGAACACAGCCCCGCCGTGAACATGATAAAGAATGGCAGCTCCTTCTTGGGGTACACAGACACATCGTGGTACGCTGAAACACACACAGCACAACAACATATATGAGACACGGCATGTCATTTTGTACCAAAGAACATGTGCGATTTTCTGTAAATGACATTGGAAGATGACAAAATTTGCATAGCAAATGCGGAATTCAATTCCGAATTTGTTATGACAATTTTGTCATCCTTCGACGTCATGAAATATTGCACATGTTCTTAGGTATAAAATCACATGGCATGTCTCATATGTGGCTGTGACTGGAGCAATGGGGTTTATAGGAGTTTTGACCAGTGCAGCTCCTGATCAAATAGCAGACTCCTATAACCTGATAACAATCTATATTCCTTGTTAGAAGCACGACGGGTGTTTCATGCATGGAATGGCGAACAGTGCAGATCCTGATCAGACTGTGCGGATGCACAGGCTGATCTGGATCTACACTGGTCCCAAAGCCCATAAGCCTCATATCTCCAGTCACAGGCACATTATATTGGAGTACACAGACATGTTGTGGTATGCTGCAAATATGGTATGCGCCATAACATAAACGAGGGATCTTCAAAAAGTTCCGATACGGAGGCTCCAACTTTTAATTTCTTAAACATACAAATTTCATGTTTCAACACATATATTAGCAGATGCAGGAAAATCATAAAATTTAGATTACGGTTTTGATTATGATTTTTGAATTTTATAATAAAAACCGATTAATGGTATAGTCCAATCATTAGCATGGAGCCGTGAATGTAAGATATTTAGGGGCGACAGCGTTAATCACAACTTACTAGGTAGGAGTTCCTTGTCCGCACTTTCTGTACATGTGGGGTAGGGGTAGAATAGATGGCCTTTCTCGAGGGGATACGGGATCATACGGAACGCTGCAATGGCAAACATACGTGTACATGTACTAATACATTTATAGTATGAAATAGGATTTCGGTAGTGAAATAACACAGTGTATAATACATTATAGTACATACAGTGAAACCTCTCTAAACCGGACACCCTGGGAGGTCCCCATGGTGTCCGGTTTAGAGATGTTTCACTGTAAATCAGGCATATGACCATTCTAAGACAGGTATATGTACTAGTCTATGCTATCATGAACAGACAATATCATCTGAGATAAATGACTGAGAAACCCATCTAAATAAGATCACAGATATTTTATTGAAGTCCGGTTTAGGGAGGTTACACTGTATAATAAATATGAAAACAAGGAATTGATAGCACTGATGGATGTACCCCTCAAAGCTTTAAGGTAAAAGTTATTTGACCATGACCTTGCTACACCGGTCACATATGTGGTTTATAAAGTGCCTCGAGATGAATAAATGTATCGTAACGTATCAAAATCCTATCCAGTTATTTAGGGGTGAAAGGGTTAAATCAATAAACTTTACAACTTGACAATGTGCTTATGAAATGAATGTAATCAAAAATTTATGTATATTGAACTAGTTCATGAATTTGCCACCGAACGATGGATGGATCCCCTAAGGTGTTTTCTGTAGCGATCTCATTATGTAATCCGAAAAAACTAGTCCTGTCCATCTGTCCTTCCATTTGTATGTTCGTCTGTCCGATATTTGTGTTAAAGATTTCGGCTACCTATTGTCAATGTTACTGTCAAGTCGGAAACTTCACTTATTTGTCATCATCCATATTTTCATTTTATTGCCCATCCTTGCACTCCTTGTGAGCAGGTTGAGGGCCCCGACCCATGTATAGCCAGAGGGGGTCTACTTACTGCCCTCCGAGGTACAGTGGAGCAGGTTGAGGGCCGACCCATGTATAGCCAGAGGGGGTCTACTTACTGCCCTCCGAGGTACAGTCGAGCAGGTTGAGGGCCGACCCATGTATAGCCAGAGGGGGTCTACTTACTGCCCTCCGAGGTACAGTGGAGCATGTTGAGGGCCCCGACCCATGTATAGCCAGAGGGGGTCTACTTACTGCCCTCCGAGGTACAGTGGAGCATGTTGAGGGCCCCGACCCATGTATAGCCAGAGGGGGTCTACTTACTGCCCTCCGAGGTACAGTGGAGCAGGTTGAGGGCCGACCCATGTATCAGCCAGCACGGGGGGTGTTCTACTTACTGCCTCCGAGGTACAGTGGAGCAGGTTGAGGGCCGACCCATGTATAGCCAGAGGGGGTCTACTTACTGCCCTCCGAGGTACAGTGGAGCAGGTTGAGGGCCCCGTCTCATGTATAGCCAGAGGGGGGCTACTTACTGCCCTTCCATGTACAGTGGAGTAGGTTGAGGGCCCCGTCCCATGTATAGTCAGAGGGGGTCAACTTACTGCCCTCCCAGGTACAGTGGAGCAGGTTGAGGGCCCCGGCCCATGTATAGCCAGAGGGGGTCAACTTACTGCCCTTCCATGTACAGTGGAGTAGGTTGAGGGCCCCGTCCCATGTATAGCCAGAGGGGGTCAACTTACTGCTCTCCCAGGTACAGTGGAGCAGGTTGAGGGCCCTGGGACCCATGTATAGCCAGAGGGGGTCAACTTACTGCCCTCCGAGGTACAGTGGAGTAGGTTGAGGGCCCCGGCCCATGTATAGCCAGAGGGGGGGGGGGCGCGTCTACTTACTGCCTCCCAGGTTCAGTGGAGTAGGTTGAGGGCCCCGGCCCATGTATAGCCAGAGGGTGTCAACTTACAGCCCTCCCAGGTACAGTGGAGTAGGTTGAGGGCCCTGGCCTATGTATAGCCAGAGGGGGTCAACTTACTGCCCTCCCAGGTACAGTGGAGCAGGTCGAGGGCCCCGGCCCATGTATAGCCAGAGGGGGTCAACTTACTGCCCTCCCAGGTACAGTGGAGTAGGTTGAGGGCCCCGTCCCATGTATAGCCAGAGGGGGTCAACTTACTGCCCTCCCAGGTACAGTGGAGCAGGTTGAGGGCCCTGTCCCATGTATAGCCAGAGGGGGTCAACTTACTGCCCTCCCAGGTACAGTGGAGTAGGTTGAGGGCCCCGTCCTATGTATAGCCAGAGGGGGTCAACTTACTGCCCTCCCAGGTACAGTGGAGTAGGTTGAGGGCCCCGGCCCATGTATAGCCAGAGAGGGTCAACTTACTGCCCTCCCAGGTACAGTGGAGTAGGTTGAGGGCCCCGTCCCATGTATAGCCAGAGGGGGTCAACTTACTGCCCTCCCAGGTACAGTGGAGTAGGTTGAGGGCCCCGTCCTATGTATAGCCAGAGGGGGGGCGTCTACTTACTGCCTTCCCAGGTACAGTGGAGCAGGTTGAGGGCGCCGTCCACGCGTTTCCAGTGCTGGAGGTGGGAGAAGGCGTAGGCGAGGGCCTCACTGTCCCCGCGCTTCAGGATATGCTCCGGTGGCAGGATCAGGCTCTTCATCTCCAGCAAATACTGCAAACAATTTATCAGGTGAGGCTACCGAGGCATGCCGAGGCATGCCGAGGCATGCCGAGGAATTCCTACTGTTTCCAAGCCACACACCAGAGCGACTGTAGAATTGGTACCTTGGTATATCATATATTAGTTCACTAAACTTTGTACGAATAAAATGTGAGTAAGTGCAAATTTAGGATCGTCTGGAAATTTCAATTGATGGATTTACATTTATTGAGCATAGGCTGTATATGCTAAACCTAACCTAACCTTTATATCTAAACCTAACCCTGAGCCTATTGTTAATATTAGGAGTTATATTACGCTAAAACTTAAAGCTAGGACCTTATTTTTATGGCTCAAACCAAAATGGGTCAGAAAGGTGGCAGACCAATTCTGCAGTCAAGCCCACACCAATAGTCGACTAATTGAGCCGATAACAAGACATCAGTAACACTGAGGTAGATGTATCCCTCAAAAACATTCTATTAAGTCATTTGACCTTGACCTTCGGCACGGTAGGTTACATGATGTAAATATGCACGATGACAAAATAAGCATATGACTGTTCAAGCTAATCTAACTTACGATGACGGATACAGTTGGTAACCAAAAACACTTTAAAGCAAACTTCTAAGTCATTTGACCTTGGCTACAAGCACAGATGCCAAATGTGTGGCAAAACAATGAAAATATGAATGATGACAAATAAGCACATAAAGTTTCAAGCTAATCTGCCTTACGTTAACAGAGACAGTAGGTAGCCGAAAACTTTAATGCAAATCTCGGACAGGCAGACACAGACAGATAAGGTGGGACGTTATGCACCTCAAACATTTTTGCTGGTACATAATAAATGTGTATTCAGCTAAATTAAAGCGATAAAATACACCAATACGACATTTACCTGGACCCAAATACACAACCGCCTTCGTTAAATCTTGCCCAAATGTCAACATTGCTAAACATGTAATAGCAACTTCAACTCGCAATCAAGCAGTTTGATTGGCTGAACCTGAGCTGTAGCACAGCTCAGGCTCAGTCAATTAAGATGCTCGATTTCGATTTCAATATTTGAACAAATGTTGGCAAGATTAGCGCAGGTGGTGGTGTATGACACAAACTGATGCGGTGTTACCTTGGGCACGTGAGGATTGAACTCGACAGCTCTGTGTATGGCCTCTACCGCCGTCATCTCGGCCGTACTGAGGCCCCGCTTGGACGCAATGTCCGGGGAAAATCTAAAAACAGATGTACATACATTTTGTATGTATTGTAACTGTTTAACTATACCGTAATAACCCTACATATTCGGATACAAATTGTATCCAATATAGGAATGAATGGCCTTTTTGTGGAATTTATCGGGGTATAAACTTGGAAAAGTCGCGGGAATACTGGATAAAGGCCGGAAGGCCTCGTCCAGTATTCCCGCGACTTTTCCAAGTTTATATCCCCAATAAATTCCACAAAAAGGCCATTCATTCCTTATAATTCCAGCATTTGAAATAAATTCATCAAGAAAATGTAATTTTCCGTTTTCTTAAGAATTATTTTAACTGCGACTGATGGTTATGGAAAGTAGTTCGGTGTGGGAGTTTACTGGGATATAACTTTTGGACAGAGACTTGCTACGGGCCAATCAAATGTTAGGGAATTGTGTAAATATTTTTGCGCTGGAATTATATATTTATATGTCCTTCCCGGAATAAATGGTCCGAATATGTAGGGCTAATACTGTATTAAAGGTACATACCCACTCAGTAGGCACAACATGTTCTTTATATCAGGGACATCATCTGAGACGTTTTCATTCACCATTACCCCACATATTGATTGGCATTATTATACATATATATCAGACGTAAATTTCCACACTGATATCAGGGTGATAACCGTGTTTCCTTAAAATGTTATCATGCCTCATTTGCATATGAAAATTGCCTGATACCACCGCGCGTCATTATCAGTAAAATAAGTATTACTAAATGAGTGTATCTGTATAGCAGGAACTCGTAATTTTAGAACTGGTGGAATAGTGACACAATTATACACTTATTTAAAGTTGCTGCACACTGTCCAGTTTTGAGAGGTCCCACTGTCATCCAAGTACTTCAGCTTTACATATTATGTATAGAAAGTGAAGGGGTTTGACGTCCCAACAAAAGCTACGGTCATATAGAGATGGGACCACAGGTTAAAGTCTGACAGACCAGTGGCACGGAAATACTATGTAAGTATTTTTCACGCCTATCTAGGCCACGGTTCATCGTATAATTAAGGACAGCGGTAGGTAGCACTCATAGTACTCCATTTTGTCAATATAACCTGCACAATGAAGGCAGAAAGAGACCTATTGTATCAGTTATGGCATTGTTACTGCGTGTATTCAGTCAATGTGTAACATGTTACCTGATCAACGGTTGTACAATTGCAGGGCCAGAACTTGTTAACCCTGTCAAGCCTACAGACCATAAAGCCAACGTTTGCAAACACTGTAGATCCAGATGAGCAGGCTCGTAACGAGCCGGCTCATCTGGATCTACAGTGTTTGCGATTAGTTTTAAGATTTTGAAACAAAACCTCGTTTGTATACAATTTGTATACAATTTGGATACAATTTCCCAAAGCAAATTGTGGCCAAATATGTAGGGTTATTACGGTAACAGAATAGTCCAAAATAAATATGGAACATTACCATGTTATATAAATAGGCATGAAAGGGTTAAGTTAATAAAATCACAGCGCTATCAAACATACTTATCTGCCACAGCTCGGGCTTTGAGTAACGCTGCAGTGTAGCATATAGCAGCCGACTTTGGGAGGCTGATATCTGAAATGTACCACAAATACAACACAATGTGAAATATGTATAGACATGATGACACGGGCTGGCTGGTGCTTAACTATTAATAGGCGGTGAACGAAAACAATTATTATTATCTGCGTCTTTTTGTACATGTCTGTTCATTTCTTTACAATTTCTGAATTATCATGTTTGGCAGCACATGAGAATCATTGCCAATGGAGATGATTATCATGTGCAGTCAAAAAGTGTTTTCAAAGGGAAAAAATCAAACTAATGCCAATAATGATAACAACTAAAGATCCAAATGTACTCTGCAGTGTTATCAGTACATTTTCAGGCTGTTAAAACATACACATATTTGGGGGAGAATGGGTTAGTCTTGCCAATCTGGGTCAATGCACGTTCTGAGCATCTGTTTGATTCTTACTATTATAAACCCTTACATAGATTACATCGATATTACACTGGGAGCATGTGCCGCCAGTTGAGAGAAGGTACCTCAGTTCGCTTGCGGCAAATCTAGGTCCTAATGGTCGCATCCTTTTGCCGACGGCGGTAAGCATGCATGACTGACTGTATGGCGAACAGCGAAGCCCCTGATCAGACTGTGCATAGGCACAGTCTGATCGGGGGCTTCACTGGTCGTATACATCGTAAGATACCTTTATTTTTCAGCTGGGGGCCCATACATATATACATATATTGAAGCACAATTTACCGTCGTATTTAGCTAGGACCACCTGCACATCAGCGTATGCCTGCAGCTCCAGTAAGGCCTCTATGAGATTCTCGTGGATGTTGAACATGTTCAGCATGGGGAACTCTTTCATAATCTGCAAGTAGGCGCGGTGGAGGGTGCACATGGGGATTCAGTTTACCTGTGATACACAGAGGGGAAACAATCCAAATGCAGGTGTACATTTTCGATTTGCGAACAGCCAAATTTCACCTCAACTCTGGCATTATTTTTATTTTAACTTTCTTATTAATCCACCATTTTCGATAAAATAAAGCACATAAAAGGCGGGAAATTGTACAGAATCCATGACTATTGGCCGTTTCTTGATCTTTCCAGCAAGTTCCCCAAAGGTCCATCAAGTAAAACTTGAATTATTGCATGGACAAGGATACAGAAAATTACTTGCAGCAAAAAGTTCAGATCTTGGCAAGACAGATCGTCATGAGCCAACTGATCTGGACTTACACTGTTTGCAAACACCGCTGTAGGGTTGAAAGGGTTAACCCTTAGAATGCAGGAAAAAAAAATTGTCGTCTGCTGTTGTTTCAAATATTGTAATTTTTCTCAATAAAAACATGGTTTGGCAGCATGTTAGAATCATTTCCATTGGAAAGGATTCTAAAATGCTAACAAACTATGTTTTTGATGATGAAAATGGAAAATAAAAAATCAGCAGACAACAATATTTAATTCAGCATTGTAAGGGTTAATGCTTTTAGCATGCTTAGCTTATAAACGAGTTGGTACAAAGGAAACTTTCATCAACAATTTGGTTGTTACTGACATTTTGGAGGACAAGTTAATGGACAAAGGGGCATAACCATGTTCATTATTTTAGCATTTTACATTGTATGGAAACAAAGCAACAAGGCAGTCACCAGCGAGAGCCTCACCTACGAAGGCCAGTCACCAAGGTCAAGGTCACCTGCATGACATTGGGTGGATAATTGTTGACGCCTACGAAGGTGACGACACCTGGATTGTGAACGTTATGTCTTACTTTCCACTAACACAGGTGAGACAATCAAAAATACAGTTGCTCTGTGCTATGAATATAATTTTATTACAGTATTTTCACTACTCAATTTGAAAACCAATGCATATTTTGTACTCCCACTTTTGATAATAAATGTGTATTCTGCTAAAATAAGTGCGTAAAATATGCCAATAAGCACAATATCTGGAGCCCTGGTGATGACATGAGAACAATACTCACATCTCTCATCATTTTCACGGCTTCTCGCGTCCGCCCCAGCTTTCTGGCACACATGGCGAGTCGACGTTTTATATATACCAACACATTTGTGTCTCTTCCTGCAACAGAATTGAGTGGTTAATATTAATGCACCCGTGAAGCATGGTGAAAATTGGCCAAAGGTTATTCAAGTTATCTGGCGGAAATGAGTTTGGATATACATGTACATATGAATGTACAGAAGTATGGATGGATGGACCGACAGACAAACTTAACCATGTATGCAAACGGCACAATTTAGTAAAAGTAATAGGATTAGCTCTAATCTTGCTACTCTTTATGACATACAAGAAGCCAACAATGTACATGAGGGCCAAACCAGTAGCCGATTTCATCAAAATTGCAAAGTATACTTATCTAGAAAAGTATACTTTGAGGGAGTAATCATTTATTTTTCCCGAAATGCATTATTTCATATAAAACTAACCACTGCATATATTTGATGATTAAAAGTATGCAGAATTATTATACTGAATTTATTACATTATCACAGCCAAAATGGCTGTGATAATGTAATAAATTCAGTATAATAACAAGAAACGAGGCAAAGCCACGAAGGCCAGGTTTTTTCCAAGCATAGACACTTGGATAACATAATTATACCCACTTTTTGTAGACTAGATGGCCGTGGCCTGCATGTCGCACCTTGGGGCGAGGCATGGACACTAAAAAAATAGATATAGTAGATGGAAAAACTTTAACCAAAAAACTTTAACCGGACACACAGACGAACGGACGGACGTATGCCAAAATGCCGACGATATCGCGCTTTCCGCAAGCAGGTGTGACAATGATGATAAACACCCATGTGAAGTATCAAGGTATTGGGTGAAGCAGTTGCAGAGATATAGTACACGAAAAAACTTTAACAAAAATATTTAAAGTAATTTGAACTTGACATAGGGCACAGGATCGCGCTTTCCGCAAGCAGGTGCGACAATGATGATAACACCCATGTGAAGTATGAAGGTATTGGGTGAAGCAGTTGCAGAGATATAGTACACGAAAAAACTTTAACAAAAAAATTCAAAGTAATTTGACCTTGACATTGGGCACAGGATCGCGCTTTCCGCAAGCAGGTGCAACAATGATGATAAACACCCATGTGAAGTATCAAGGTATTGGGTGAAGCAGTTGCAGAGATATAGTACACGAAAAAACTTTAACAAAAAAATCCAAAGTAATTTGACCTTGACATTGGGCACAGGATCGCGCTTTCCGCAAGCAGGTGCGACAATGATGATAAACACCCATGTGAAGTATCAAGGTATTGGGTGAAGCAGTTGCAGAGATATAGTACACGAAAAAACTTTAACAAAAAATTCAAAGTAATTTGACCTTGACATTGGGCACAGGATCGCGCTTTCCGCAAGCAGGTGCGACAATGATGATAAACACCCATGTGAAGTATTAAGGTATTGGGTGAAGCAGTTGCAGAGATATAGTACACGAAAAAACTTTAACAAAAAAATTCAAAGTAATTTGACCTTGACATTGGGCACAGGATCGCGCTTTCCGCAAGCAGGTGCGACAATGATGATAAACACCCATGTGAAGTATCAAGGTATTGGGTGAAGCAGTTGCAGAAATATAGTACACGAAAAAACTTTAACAAAACAATTCAAAGTAATTTGACCTTGACATTGGGCACAGGGGCCGCACGGTTGGGGGTTAGAATGAAAATATGGATGATGATAAACACCCATGTGAAGTTTCAAGGTAATGGGCGAAGCAGTTGCAGAGATATAGTATAACGAAAAAGTTTTGTTTTAACCAAAAAACTTTAACCAGACGTACGTTAAAAAGTTAACGTTGAAAATGGCTAAGTCAATTACGTAGAAATAATAGGTGAAGGTAAAAAAATGGTCACATGTTGGATAGTTGTATGTGGTGGGCACCTCTTGATTATGAAGCTGTGAAAGTTTGGTGGTCCTAGGTGGTACAGTACCAAAGAAATGGACTTAAACACGAAAACTTAACATTGTAAACGCGAAAACTTAACATTGAAAATGGGTAAGTCGACTACGCGGAAAAAATGGGTCAAGATAAAAAAAAGTAACATGTTGGATAGTGATATGTGGTGGGCACCCCTTGATTATGAAGCTGTGAAAGTTTGGTGGTCCTAGGTGGTACAGTAACAAAGAAATGGACTCAAACACGAAAACTTAACATTGATAGATATGTGGTGGGCACCTCTTGATTATGAAGCTGTGAAAGTTTGATGGTCCTAGGTGGTACAGTACCAAAGAAATGGACTTAAACACGAAAACTTAACATTGTAAACGCGAAAACTTAACATTGAAAATGGGTAAGTCGACTACGCGGAAAAAATGGGTCAAGATATAAAAAAAGTAACATGTGGTGGGCACCCCTTGATTATGAAGCTGTGAAAGTTTGGTGGTCCTAGGTGGTACAGTAACAAAGAAATGGACTCAAACACGAAAACTTAACATTGATTGTGGACGCCGCCCGCCGCCCGCCGCCCGCCGCCCGCCGCCCGCCCGGCTTTCGCCAATCCAATAGCCTGGATTTTTTTTCAAAAAACCTGGCTAAAAATTAATAAATTTATCCTAAAATTGAAAATTTCTCCCTCAAAGTATACTTTGCTAGAAAAGTATACTTTGCAATGTTGGTGAAATAGGCTACAGGAATACCCGGGTCCCAGATAGGATGAACCATCATTGAATTACCCCTTGCATGCTCCCAACTTGCCATCCGCCTGAGGATATAACCTGAACATAAAATCTTGTGATATCACATGACCAATACTCACGATGTATAGCCTCGTTCGTGGAGCTCTGGTTCTGGATCTGCTGCGACTTTTTGTATTGAACCTCAGCAAACTTGTACCCTTGCTTGAACAACTTCTCCGCCTAGAAACAACAGGAAGTTCGAAGGTAATAGTACAAACTGTAGCTAAACGGTAAACTTGTACCCTTGCTTGAACAACTTCTCCGCCTAGAAACAACAGGAAGTTCGAAGGTAATAGTACAAACTGTAGCTAAACGGTAAACTTGTACCCTTGCTTGAACAACTTCTCCGCATAGAAACAACAGGAAGTTCGAAGGTAATAGTACAAACTGTAGCTAAACGGTAAACTTGTACCCTTGCTTGAACAACTTCTCCGCCTAGAAACAACAAGAAGTTCAAAGGTAATAGTACAAACTGTAGCTAAACGGTAAACTTGTACCCTTGCTTGAAACAACCAGACGTTCAAAGGTAACACTGTAATAACCCTAAATATTCGGACACCATTTGTTTGTTTCCCAAAGCAAATTGTACCCAAATACAATTATACTAACCATAACTATTGGGGCACTCTTCATTGTGGGAAAATATTTACATGAATTTCCTATGATTAAATAGTGTCCGAATAGAGGACTCCAGATAAGCTGCGTATTTGCTTAAATACCCAATTAAAATTGCCAAAAACCCAATTCAAAACAGAAGTAGCAAGAATCAAAAAGCAATAAACATTTTGTGGTACTTTTATCATGCTGCAGACCACAAATATAGCATATTTTTTCTTATTTTCCATGAAAACACATCTTGGTATTTCATTAGAATTGTCTCCAAGGAGACAATTCTAATGAAATGCCAAGACATGTTTTCATTTCGAAGCAAACTATTCAATAATTGCTGTTGATGTGTAAACAGTAATGTGATTTTATTTGACTCAATTAAAATTTTGAAATACACAATTGCTTCAGAAATGATGGAGTGAAAATACTCAATTACTAATTCCTTATCTGGAGCCCTGCTGCTTGAAGCAACAAGAAGTTCAAAGGTATACATTTAATAATAACACAAAGAGGAACTAAATGTATTTGCAAAGTGAATATTGGAGAAGCTGGGATTATGGAATTTGTGACCAGTGTTCACCCATCCCAGCTGGCACATCCGCACAGTCTGGTCAGGGTCTGCATTGTTCACCATTGATTGATTGTAGGTGCATTACGTACAATCAACAGCAAGGTCATATACAGACGGTGAAGCACCATACGCTGGCTTAAAAAGCTTCACATTGAAAAATGCGCCGGTTTCTTGATAAGATGCAATTCGGCTCTAGTGAGAGCTATCACACAAGCACATTTTTCGCCTTGTAAAAATGTGATTATGCAGTATCTTCTGCATGTAGCTGAATGGGAATTTGTCAGGAATCCGGCGCCTATTTTGACGTGAAACCTGTGGTATTTGGTATTTGAGGAGTAATAAAGTACACCCAGAATATGGCGTTCCTGCAACATACAGATATTTACCTCTAAGATGGTTGGCGAGTCCTCTTCTGCGATCAAAATATGGGCCGGCGCACATCTACAATGGACGTAATATGCCAATATCAGCCATGATATGTGATTCTGACTGGAGAATTGGGGCTTAGGGAAGTATGTGTTTGCGACCAGTGTAGACCCAGATCAGCCTACGTACCCGCAGTCTGGTCTGGGTCACACTGCTTGTAATCCAGTCAGTGTAACATTGCCAACACTCAGTATAGAATCGAATGAGGCTGAATGAGTGCCAGCCTGATAATAATCCAACTTTTGTACTTATTTTCTGATTTATTTAGGTTTCCATGGTCGTTTGGCGAAAAGTGCAAACCCTGATCAGACTGTGTGGAACCACGGACTGGTCTGGGTCTACACTGGTCACAAAGGCAATACCCACGGCTTAGTCAATCAAATGTTTTAATTGGAAGAATGTTTTTTTACACAGATTTATTGTTTGCCCTAGTTTCTCAACCAATGAAAGCATAGCATTTCATCTCAATTAATCACATATTGCGACTTTTTCACCAATATCTGCTAAATTTATTCATTAAATGTTCCAATACATAGAAAGGTATATTTAGTTCCAGACGTCACGGCTTGTTGTCAGAAATTCACGTGTCATGCATCCTGTTCAGACGTGTACATGTGCGCGTGGGTGTCAAATGGCCAATAACATAGTCGTATCGCAAGTCGAAAGAGCGTATATGGGCAGGACTTGCATTGCTACAGACATGTGCACGCGAAGAAAGCGGGGCAAACAATAAGAAAGTTATAGTTCACATATTGAACTAATTTCTTAAAAACACACTTTTTAACAAATCTGGAACAAATGCCAGCAAAATATCGTTTGGGCCAACAGTTTTCTTCTAAATTTCACAGGCCCAGCGGGCTGCTGATGTGAAAAGTTTGTTGTGAAAACTGTTAACATGAGAGACCTCCTTCCTAATTTTTGCAAATGGTGTAGATCCTGATGAGCCAGCTCGAAATGAGCCGTCTCATCAGGATCTGCACCATTTGTGGATACTTTTCAATGTTTACAATATGGTCCTCTGTTCTACATAAAAGAACAGTCTGAAACTCAACAGTAGTGGTGAAAGGGTTAATGAATTAGTCCAATGTTTAATGGTGTTTAATGGCCTGTCAACAGCTATGGTCATTTAGGGCAGTAAAACATTAGCACGAACCAATTATTTAGGAGTAAAAGGATTATGGGTCCCTGTATCCAATGGCTATACTTGGATAATCTAACAAATTTTGCTGTAACTCAGTAATTCCCAACCCCATCAAGCTAACACAGCCACATACTTAATAGACCATTATCGGTAATCATACTGCGGGCAACCAGCAGACATCAGACACTGTCCATTATCCAGTCATTATCGGGCCATTACTGTCACAGATGAAAAAAATATTGTCTGAAATCCTGGACACAGACTGTCTATGGGGAAACTTGCATAGTGATAAATGGTGGACGCACAGACTACATGATTGAAAAATTCAACCAATTCACACTAATACTTAACCATTTCAACCTTAAATAACCAGAATGGACTGTGATATGTTAATTTTCCGACCAATTCAGTTGTCACCAAATGATTTTCACACCAAGCAAACCATTTGTTAACCCTTAGATTGCGTGTTTACGTAAATTGTCGCCTGCTGTTATTTTATATTTCGTCTTCTCTCTGAATAAAAACATGGTTTGACAGAAGTGCTGTCAAACCATGTTTTTTCCCAAGAAAAATGGAAAATATAAAATAAAAAGCAGACAATAAAATTTAATTCAGCAGAATAAGGGTAAAGGGGAGTAACTCCGACTTACTCTGGATTTATTTGTGGAAATGATTCTAAAGTGCAGTCAAACCATATTTTTGCGGAGAAAAATGGAGAATATAAAATAAACAGCAGACGACAAAATTTAATTCAACAGAATAGGGGTGAAGGGGAGTAACTGAGTTACTCTGGCATTAGGAGTGTGCTATTTACGATTTGCATGTAGCAGATTTCACCAAAATTGCTAAGCATACTTATCTAGCTAAGCATACTTTGAGGGAGTAATCATTTATTTTCCCCGAAATGAATTATTTAATATAGAACTAACGACTGCATATATTTCATGATTAAACATATGCAGAATTATTCTACTGAATTTATTACATTATCACTAATGTAATAAATTCAGTATATTAAAAATTAATAAATTTATGCTTAAATTGAACATTTCTCCCTCAAAGTGTACTTAGCAAGATAAGTATGCTTAGCAATTTTGGAGAAATAGGCTACTGAAAAACAATCTGGGCAAGGTAAAGCAAACCCAGTGGAGTGTTAAGGGGAGTAACTCTTGACTTACTCTGGGTTTTTCTCCAGGGCTTCCTGGGCAGCCTTGATCCTCGCCGCAGGCTTCCTCTCCCGCCACGCAGTCTGCATTACTGAAACACCGTCAATCACAAAGAAATGTTAGGGCTTTGCTGCAGGAATTGTGAAGGGGCCTGGGCCTTATGGTTTTGTGAAACAGAAGTGCATTTTCACCAAACCTGCAGGAAAAAATGGGTGAAAAGTGAAACATTTGCATAAATAGCAAGAAAATCATGTGATTTTTGACAAAATTGTGAAAAACTAGCGCATTTTGTGAAAAAAAATTGCCAAACCAATTGTGAAGGGGCCTTTTATACGCTCCAATTATTATAGTATAACCGTAAAGCAGTTTTACATTGTATATGCAGATGAGCCAGCTTGTAACAAACCGTCTCATCAGGATCTACAGAGTTTGTCATTTATTGTTTAAGATTTTCAAACATTACCCCTCATCTGATTTAAAGAATGGTCCATCAATGAGTATGGAATTATCAATGCCAGATACTTAGGGGTGGGGGTTAATGCTACCTGTAGCATATTTCACCAACATTGTAAAGTATACTTACGCTATCTAGCAAAGCATACTTTGAGAAATATTCAATTTTAGAATAAATGTATTAATTTTTATTACCGTATACTGAATTTATTACATTATCACAGCCATATTGGCTGTGATAATGTAATAAATTCAGTATAATAATTCTGCATACTTTTAATCATCAAATATATGCAGTCATTAGTTCTATATGATATAATGCATTTCAGGAAAAATAAATGATTTAACCCTCAAACTATACTTTGCAATTTTGATGAAATCGGCTACAGGTAGGTCAATAATTCCAGCACAAAAATATTTACACAATTCCCTAACATTTGATTGGTCCGTAGCAAGTCTCTGTCCAAAATTTATATCCCAGTAAACTCCATGCCGAACTACTCTCCGTAACCGTGAGGTGCAGTTAAAATAATTCTTAAGAAAACGGAAAATAAACACATTTTCTTGATGAATTTATTTCAAATGCTGGAATTATAAGGAATGAATGGCCTTTTTGTGGAATTTATCGGGGATATAAACTTGGAAAAGTCGCGGGAATACTGGACGAAGGCCTTCCAGCCTTCGTCCAGTATTCCCGCGACGAAGGCCTTCGTCCAGTATTCCCGCGACTTTTCCAAGTTTATATCCCCGATAAATTCCACAAAAAGGCCATTCATTCCTATAGTAAATCCATCAAATATTTCCCAAAATCGTCTGCTAATGCCAACATTGTTGCAAATGTTAGTTTTGAACTTACAAATGTTTAAGTCGTACAATGTTTAAGTCGTACAATGTTTAGTCAAACTCCCTTATTTGTGGCTGTGATTGGAGAAATGGATCTTACGGGTTTTGTGACCAGTGTAGACCCAGATCAGCCTGAGCATCTGCAGTCTAATCAGGATCTGTACTGTTCGCAATTCCATCCATTTCTCCAGTCGCAGCCACATATCAGGAGCTATACTGGCCATAAATTCCATAATCTCTATTTCTCCATATTTTGATCTAGAATGGCTATAAATGCCATAAGCCCCATTTCTCCAATCACAGCCACATATATTGAGCTAGACTGGCCATCAAGGCCATAGGCACCATTTCTCCGGCCACATCCACATATTTGGGGCTAGACTGGACATCAAGGTCATAGCCTATGGCATGTATGGCCAGTCTAGCTCCAAATATGTATGGCATAGACCCCATTTATCCAGTCACAGCCACAAATGTCAGCAGTATGGAGAGCCTGTCAGAGAATTGGCGATTGTGACTGATGTGAAAGCAACATAATAGGGTGGGTCATCGGGTGTACAAATTCACAGCCTCACATTCGCAAACACAGCACTGGGTCTCAGATATACATAGAAATTGATAAAACAGATTGAAACCCTATATGATACACGCCATGCGATTTTGTATCCAAGAACATGTGCGATTTTCCATGAAATCTATTTACACTAGATGGCCAAGGCCCGCATGTCGCACCCGCTGAGGTTTTGATAGTATACACAACAAGAGTGCCGAAGGTCACAATATTCGCCCGTCGAGGCAAGGCCAGTTAAAAAGGGAAGATAACTCACGGAAAAGCAATAGGGTTCTTGCCATGATAAACATGTATATTGAATTTGTTTACGATCGGTGAAGTAGAGTTATTGCGTGGACAAGGATACAGAGTGCAAAAATTAAAAATGGACGCCAAGGGGAGATAAGTCATCAGATTTTTTTCAAAATCAATAAGCTTCTTCGTCTTGCCGTGATAAACATGTATACCAAACTTGGTTACGAGCGGTGAAGTAGAACTTGAGTTATTGCATGGACAAGGATACAGAGTGTGAAAAATAACAAGAGTGCCGCAAGTCACAAAATACGCCCGTCGAATATGGGCCAGACAGCAAAGATGCAGAAATGTGAAGCTGTCACCACTGCAAGAAACATTAATGAGAATTTGAAAGTCTATAGCATTATTTCTTCATCTCGTTGTGCTAAACATGTATACTAATTTAGGCAGAGATAGAAAAGTAGAGTGTAAAGTAGAAATGATAGGGAATTGGATACAATAATGTAGAAAAAATGGCTAAGTTAAAAAGGTGATATTTTTGTTAAAAAATATTTTTTCGGCATAAAAACACCAAGGTGCACATCTTCAATATGTGTAGAAGACGTGTGTATAGTTTCAGAACGATCGACTGAACGGTTTCGGAGGAGTTGTGTACACAAACTCTGTACCGTATATAGAAATGTATAGAAAAATGTAGAAAAAATGGCTAAGTTAAAAAGGCGATATTTTTGTTAAAAAATATTTTTTCGCCATACAAACACCAAGGTACACATCTTCAATATGTGTAGAAGACGTGTGTATAGTTTCAGATCGATCGACTGAACGGTTTTGGAGAAGTTGTGTACACGAACAATGCGCTTTTTCTTCAGCCGCCCGCCCGAAAGCCCGCCCGCCCGCCCGCCCGCCAGTAAAACATAATACGTACCGTTTTTTAAAAACGGTCGTATAAAAACAGCAGCCAAGGGGAGATAAGTCATCGGAAATTTATCAAAATCAATAGGCTTCTTCGTCTTGCCATGATAAACATGTAACCGAATTTGGTTACGAGCGGTGAAGTAGAACTTGAGTTATTGCGTGGACAAGGAGTGCGAAAATTAAAAATGGCCGCCAAGGGGAGATAAGTCATCGGAAATTTATCAAAATCAATAGGCTTCTTTGTCTTGCCATGATAAACATGTAACCAAATTTGGTTATGAGCGGTGAAGTAGAACTTGAGTTATTGCAGAGTGTGAAAAATATACAGAAAAATATAGTGTGAAAAATAAAAATGGCTGCCAAGGGGAGATAAGTCATCGGAAATGTTTGAAAATCAATAGGCTTCTTCGTCTTGCCTTGATAAACATGTATATTGAATTTGGTTAAAATCCACCAAGTAGACTAGTTATTGCGTGGACAAGCTGTGCCCGCCTGCCGGTCCGCCTGCACGCCCACCCGCCCATCCGCCCACCCGACCTTACAAGATGAATACGTACATCCGTTTTTTCACACGGGCATATAAAAACTTTAACCAAAAAACACTTTAACCCAAAACTTTAACCAGGACACTCATACGTATGAACACCAATATGCCGACTATATCACGCTGTCCGCAAGCGGGCATGACAATAAAATATTTTCTGTAAATGATGTCGAACGATGACTTTCAACGTCATTTATGGAAAACATTATAAATTGTATAAATAGTTTTCATGAGATATTGCACATGTTCCAAGGTACAAAATCACATGCCTGGTCTCATATATTTAACCTCCCTACAACAGATGCGCAGTCTGATCTGGGTCTACACTGATCGCAAAAACGATAAGCTCCAGCTGTCCAATCAGTCACAAACAATGACAGCTCCGCCGAGTGAAAACAAAAAATCTATATATGGACATCTGTTCAAATTCACTTATTCAGGGAATTACAACAGAAAAGGCCAGATATAATTAGGTTTCCAAAAAAAGATGTCAGTAATTGGCATTTGTGTCCTATTGGGAATAGTGACTATGGCTTCTCGTCAAATATTACCGATTCTTGTCAGATGCATTCCAAATGTGGGCGTCAATACAAGTGTGCAACAATTCCATATAATTCCAGCACAAAAATATTTACACAATTCCCTAACATTTGATTGGCCCGTAGCAAGTCTCTGTCCAAAATTTATATCCCAGTAAACTCCCACGCCGAACTACTTTCCGTAACCGTGAGGCGCAGTTAAAATAATTCTTAAGAAAACGGAAAATAAACACATTTTCTTGATGAATTTATTTCAAATGCTGGAATTATAAGGAATGAATGGCCTTTTTGTAGAATTTATCGGGGATATAAACTTGGAAAAGTCGCGGGAATACTGGACGAGGCCTTCCGGCCTTCATCCAGTATTCCCGCGACTTTTCCAAGTGTATACCCCGATAAATTCCACAAAAAGGCCATTCATTCCTATAATAAACTTGGAAAAGTCGCGGGAATACTGGACGAGGCCTCCGGCATTCGTCCAGTATTCCCGCGACTTTTCCAAGTTTATACCCCGATAAATTCCACAAAAAGGCCATTCATTCCTATAATAAACTTGGAAAAGTCGCGGGAATACTGGACGAGGCCTTCCGGCCTTCGTCCAGTATTCCCGCGACTTTTCCAAGTTTATACCCCGATAAATTCCACAAAAAGGCCATTCATTCCTATAATAAACTTGGAAAAGTCGCGGGAATACTGGACGAGCCTTCCGGCCTTCGTCCAGTATTCCCGCGACTTTTCCAAGTTTATACCCCGATAAATTCCCCAAAAAGGCCATTCATTCCTATAGTAAAAATAAAAGCATTCATCAAGTACAGTGCAGTGGGGTTTTTTTCTTCACTTTTGGAGGAAGGGGGATCGGTGCCTTTTGGAAGGGGATAAAATGTGACACGAGTTCGACAATAGGGGATTTTTCTAGCATTAACCCTTTCCCTGATAGAAACGACTTTTCACGCCTCTGCAGAAAATGTCTTTAGAAAACATTGTGGGAAAAGGAGAAATTGCTTGTAAACAATTTCTCCTTTTCCCACAATGTTTTCTACTCTATCAGATAATTTAACCATCATTTGACCCAGCATTTGATTCTTTTATTCAGATGTTTTCGATTTGGAAGTCGAAATATCGCAAAACAGGGAAAGGGTTAATTATCAAATAAACTAGCTCCAGTTAGTTAATGAGTCAAAAGTTGTTATTTCATAAAAATCAATTATTATTAATCATACGCTTGAATAATGCGAGTAAAATTGAAAAAAGGAGTATTTCAGGGGGAATGATTTTCAGACTAGTCCATTCATTAAAATGGGTGTGTTGCTTCTTTTCTAAAAAAAATAATATGAAAATTACTTGCAAAAAGTGCAGTTCCTCAGGAGATGGCTCGTCAAAATACGGCTCATCTGGATCTACAAACTCCGCTATATGTCTGTAGTGTTGAAAGGGTTAATTCAAATTTGGTGAAATTTGGCAATGCAGGGCAGGCAATTTCGGAGGCCGGGTCCAGATAATTGCGGTACTCACTTTCATATTCAGGCTTGCCGGCGTCGGCATCGCAGGTGAAGAACGTCTGGTGGTCCTGTGCCGACAGGTTCATGTCGTAGTAGGTGAGGGGCTCCTTGCTCGCCTTCCATGTAAACCTCTGGTACTCCGAGCCTCGGAACAGGTTCAGGGGGTTCCGCCATACCTTACATTCTGGAAATGATTGGTTGCAATTGGTTGGTGTGGTTTGGTAGTTGGTTGGTTGGTTTGCTTGCTTGGTTTGGGTGGGTTTGTTGGTTGTTGTTTTTTTTGGTCGATTGGTTGGTTGATTGATTGGTTGGTTGGTTGGTTGGTTGGTTGGTTGGTTGGTTGGTTGGTTGGTTGGTTGGTTGGTTGGTTGGTTGGTTGGTTGGTTGGTTGGTTGGTTGGTTGGTTGGTTGGTGGTTGGTTGGTTGGTTGGTTGGTTGGTTGGTTGGTTGGGTTGGGTTGGGTTGGGTTGGGTTGGGTTGGGTTGGGTTGGGTTGGGTTGGGTTGGTTGGGTTGGGTTGGGTTGGGTTGGGTTGGGTTGGGTTGGGTTGGGTTGGGTTGGGTTGGGTTGGCTTGTTAGTGAAGGTGTCATTGTAGAGATTGACTGAATTATTGAGGTTTTACATCCATTCAACAGCACGGTCATATAGAGAAGTCATGCACCTGTATGAGGAAAGTTATACATGTGCAGAACTAAAATTACAATCATTTTTGTTTAAAACTGAAATTCAATGCTTGAGGCACCTATAAGACACGGGGATCACAAAATTAACCCTTTCCTGGTGAAAAAAATAGTTTGAAAAGGTTACTTAACCATTTCAACCCATATAACTGCAATCGACTGTGATTTGTTAATTTAAGGACCATATCCAATCGTCACAAAATGATTTTCAGACTAATCCATTTATAAGAAGTGGGTGTTTTTTTTTCTGAAAACAAATATGAAAACTACTTGCAAACCATGCAAATCCTGATGACAAACACTGCAAAAGAGGTATGTAGTGTTGAGAGGCTGAATGGTGAAAGGTTTAAGATCCCAGAGGAATCGTGTGCAAAAGTGGGTCATCGCTATCGGACAAGATAACCTTTGCAAGCATCCTTTATAATTTCCCTTGCCTCATCAATCTTGGGAGATTACCGCATAGAGATTGTGTCGTAGCGTGTGTCAAAACGATGTTGCCATAGAAACAACAAAAATTTCCAGGAAAATTATGCATTGAAGAAATGACTGCAGTTGCATCCTGGAATTTGCCAATAAATAACACAAGGATGCAATTTATTACAGGCAATTCTGCAGTTGATGTTTTGTCGTTGGTCCACTCATTGTAAACGATAGCTTACAGTATACGAAACCAGCATAGTCCCAAATATGTATTTAAATATAAATTGTTGTACTAGTGACAGTTTGCAGTGATTGATTGAATATGGTTTAATAATGTCCGTTCAACAACAAGGTCATACATATACAGTCAGAGATACACCTGATTGGGGTGAAAATGACTGGGTTTAACGTCCCAGCAACAGCTAAGGTTATATAGAGACAGGACCACAGTTTAACCCTCGCTATGCGGGAGACCAAAATTGTCGTCTGCTGTTTTTCATTTTTGCCTTAATTCTTAACAAAAAACCTGTTTTGGCAGCGCATGAGAATCGTCTCCAGTGGAGACGATTCTCATGCGCTGTCGAAACAGGTTTTTATCGAAAAATATTGAAAATAAAACATTTCCAGCAGACGACAAAATTTAATTCAGCGTAGTAAGGGTTACAGTCTAATATGAAAGTATTGTTTTCACACCAACCCATCCCTGTACACCTGTATGGCAGTTGTGAACAGTAACTCTTGCAATCTACTCCCTTACGGGCTATAGAATGAATTATTTGATTTATTGGTGTTTAAGGCCTATCAACAACTAAGGTCATTTAAAGCCGGGCCAACAGGTTCAATCCAGTATTTAAGATGCTGTATTGGGGGGGAAATCCCAAAATCAAAATGGAACATTTACATCGAAATAAATACATATTCGATCAGCCCTGAAATTAGAATAACCTGACCTGGTGCCAGGTCCATATCACACCAAAGGGGCTATAGAATGAAAGTACATGTATGAATAATGACAAATAAGTATATGAAGTTTCAAGCCAATACAGAGATAGTAGGTAGCTGAACATCTTTGACAGACGAACAGACGAACGAACAGATGAACGGATAGGTCGCGACTAACGTGTACTCTGAAATTTTTATATTTTTTTTAAATCAGGATGTATAAAAAATAGTTTGGTACATATTTCTCGACATGAACCTATTCTGACAGCATGTCAGCACATGTTTATGTCGATAAATAATGAAAACAGCAGATGACACCGCCCGCCACCCACCCGCACTCCCACCCGCCCCGCGGTAAAACATAATACGTACCGTTTTTAAAACGGTCGTATAAAAAAAATTCAGATATGTAAATCGATGTTGTATGAATACCGTCGCAACTTGTCACTGGTCATAAACATGCATCCTGTCATGTTGAAAGGGTCAAATGCTTTTAATTTGTCTCAGCAAAAACATGTTTTTACAGCTCATGAGAATCACTCCCAGTGCGCTGAAACTTTATGCTTTTTTCTTTATTGTCGTCTGTTGTTTTTCATTTTTTTACTTATTTTGTAAAAACTACCTCGATTTGGCAGCACATGGGAAGTGTCCCCATTGGAGACAATTATGTGCTGTCAAAACTTGTTTTTGTTAAGAAAATTTGAAATAAACTAGAAAATGTGTTCATAGAACACAGATACCCCACATATCGCTATGATAGTAAACAAGGCAAAATTCCAAGTCCAAAAGGGAAGATAATCCATGACCTGGAGGTCGAATCAAAAATCTAAATAAACTTTGCGCATCTACCCATCATAAGGAAGATAATCCATGACCCCAGGGACGAATCAAAAATCAAAATAAACTGTGTGCATCTACTCACCATAAGGAAGATAATCCATGACCCCAGGGACGAATCAAAAATCAAAATAAACTGTGTGCATCTACTCACCATAAGGAAGCTACAAACCAAGTTTCAGGTGTGTAGCTATTAGGGTTTAAAAGTTTTACGACTTACAAGCAAAAATTGGAAAATTGTAAGTTGAAAAGGAGATAATCCATGACCCTGGGGTTGAATCAAAAATCTACTCATCATAAGGAAGGTACATACCAAGTTTCAGGTCTGTAGCTATTACGGTTTAAGAAAATTTACGAGTTACAAGGCAAAATTGCCAAATTCTAAGTCGAAAAGGACAGGGATAATCCATGACCCAGGGGTCGAATCAAAAATCGAATCAACTCATCATAAGGAAGCTACATACCAAGTTTCAGGTCTGTAGCTATTACGGTTTAAAAGTTTTACGACTTACCAGGTTGGTGACGGACGTACGGAAGGGATGGACAGACAAGGGTAACACTAAATGCCCCCTCTACTATCGTGGTGCAGCATAAATATAAGCAGCAGACGACAAAAAGTTTTATTCAGTGTTGTAAGGGTTAAGAAATAAGGTAAAAAGGAAAAACTGTATACGACAGTGTTTGTTTCTCGCCTTCCGAGGGATAATAATAGTTTGAGATCTACAGAGACGAAGTGGTTCTCAAAATAACCCTAATACAATCACATGGAGAATATCTGGCTTAATGAGAAAATGTGTCTCGCAGCGAAGACGTAATTATCTCTTTGTACAGAACATAGAACATGATGCAACTAGCAGTCGGTCAATTCATGGGAGGGTTGTTTAGTTAGCCGTTTCAAACCAAAATATCTGATATATTAACCCTTTCACCCCAAAGTAACTGGAATGGAATTTGTTGTGTTGATTTTCAGGCTAGTCCATTTACGAAAAGGGGGTGTTTTTGTTCTCAAAAATATGAAAATTCCTTGCAAAAAGTGCAGATCCTGATGAGACGGCTCGTCACGAGCCGGCTCATCTGGATCTACACTTTTTGACAATACCATTATACAGGCCTGTGGTGTTGAAAGAGTTAACTGTTCCCTGCAATTTTTTTTAACTACTCCATTAATCATTAGTTCTGTGGTTTTTGTTTTATCTGGACTAGAATAATGTTGTTTTATTATTTAATGGTGTTTAATTATAACAGCCTGTCACAGCTAAAGTAATTTAGGCAGGGTATTTCAGCAGTACATGATATAAAATGAATATTTCAGCATCTAAACAAATTTGGGAAGGTAATATTTTAGTTATTAGGAAAATTTACTTCAAGTTGAAAATTTATTGAGATTTAATAATATTTTACCGGTAAACCTTTTAACACTACAGCCCTCTATAGCGGTGTTTGCAAACAGTGTAGCTCCGGATAAGTCGGCTCTTGTTGAGCCGTCTCATCAGGATCTGCACTTTTTGCATGTAATTTTCATATTTTTGAGAACAAAAACACCCCTTTTCATAAATGAACTAGTCTGAAAATAATTATGTGACAGCTATTGGATTGGTCGGAAAATTAACATATAACCAGATGGCCGCGGCCCGCATGTCGAGCCCGCCGAGACATTTTATGGTATTTAACAACTTTAACGCAGATTTCGAACGGACGGACGTCATTGTGACGTCATTGTGATGTCATTGTGACGTCATTGTAATCACTATGTCTCGCTTTCCGCAAGCGGGCTCGACAAAAATCCATTCCAGTTACTTAGGGATGAAAAAGTTAATTGACCAAACTCAAGTGGCGGATTTTCCATGTAACGAACGGAAGTTCTGGCAGTGTCCATGTCTTGTCACAGTACCAATAGACGTACCTGGCATACTTTGTTGGGAATTACTGCTGTTGTTGTTGTTGTTAGTTCCATTGCCGTTGCCGTTTGTCGCGTTGGTTGTCGTGCTTTCCGGGAGAGGCTCGCCGCCTAGCAACGGAGATATGTGGTTCAGCGACACCTGCTCGATGAACGATGTCCCGTATTTCTTGAAATACCACCACTCAAATATCTGAAATTATTCGATAAAATGGGTTTAATGTCCCAGTAACAGCTGAGCTCAAATGGAGATGGCACGTCGGTTTCTAAAGTGAAACGGTTTAACGTCCCAGCAGCAGCTCAGTCATATGTGGCTGTGACTGGATAAATGGGGCTTATGGGATTTGTGACCAGTGTAGCTCCTGATCAAATAGCATGCATGCTCCCTTAGCCTAATAACGATCTATATTGCTTGCTAGAAATACGACAGGTGTTTCATTGATGGAATGGTGAACAGTGCAGATCCTAATCAGACTGTGCGGAAGCACAGGCTGATCTGGATCTACACTGGTCGCAAAACCCATATTAGCACCATTTCTCCAGTTACAACCACGTATAAAGATGGGAACTCGGTTTTAAGTCTCACCCGAAAGACCAGTGGGATGGAAATATTATGGAAGTATTTTTCCAGCCTAGGGCAAGGATTGACCCACAACCACCGGTATTGACGTATATAGTTTGTTAACCCTTTCCTTTCGGAATACACATTTACGGGTATGAAATTTATTAAATATTTTATTTTTATTATTTCTCAATGAAAGTACAAAATGTATATGTTGTGACCACTCATTTGAGCCGTCTCGACGAGACGGTTCAAATGGTGGTCGCGACATATACTTCTGAACGCATAGAAGGATGGGAAAATATTTAGGATTTTCCACAAACATAATGGCGCGGTATCCTCAGCATGCATGAAAAGCCTTTATGGGTTAACCAATATTTACAAAAAAAATTGGAAACAAATATGTGTCTTGACAGAAGTTGGGTTGATGGCCGATGCAACCGTATAGACACAGATCAGCTGACCTGGGTCTGCACTGTTTGCCATTCAGTCACTGAAACACCATGCTTCTAACAGGCAGTCAATGCCCTTAACAGGCAGCAAGAGTGCACTAGTACACTAGTAGAGTGCACTGACGTCAGAACTTTATGACATTTTACCTCAATACACTTCTTTGAAGTGCCTTGAATGTTCATGGTTTAGAAAGGTTCGCCTAATTAGCCGATAACCATTGTACACATTTTCACTTTAAACACACTTTCTCACCATTAGCACACTTTCTTCCCCTTTATACGCTTTATCCCCCTTTATACGCTATATCACCAATTACACTTTCTCTTAATTGTACTTTCTACCCATTAACACACTTTCTCCCCAATAATACACTGTCTCCCAATTACACACTTTCCACAATTACACACTTTCCCCCCATTACACACTTTCTCCCAGATTACACGCTGGCTCCCAATGTCCTATATCTCCGTTACATTCTTTCTTCTAAATGAACCATTTCTCTGCAATTATGATGGATGAGCTGTACAGTCACATTAGCTGATCCAGCAGTAATTGGCATCAATATTGAACACCTGCATCAGACATCAATACCAAACAAAGGCAGATGAACTGCCCCTGAACTTTGCCCTAGCAGTAACCAGAGCAATTTACTCTTTGCATGCTAGCGGTGAAAATATCCGCCAAACGAATAAGGAGTATATGTTTTATTTCTCTCTGTAAATATGTCTTGAAATTTCACTAGAATTGCGTCCATGGACGCAATTCTAATGAAATTTCAAGACATATTCATGATATTTATAGGGTGAAATAAAAGAAAATACAATGAATTGTCGGCATGTTATTTTTTAACTATTTATAGCCCACAAATTTCCCAGCATGCAAAGAGTTAAGCAGACTCAACTGTCTCATACAAGTAGGCTGCAATGGAATTAATGTCACGATTGTCAACAAACATTCACTATAACTGGCATTGTCAACCTTGAACTGTTAACCACTTCAACCCTAAATAACTAATGGATTTTGATATGATAATTTTCCGACCAATCAATTCATCACAAAATGATTTTTAGACTAGTCCATATACAACAAGGGGGTCTTTTTTCCCCCTAAAATATATGAAAATACTTGCAAAAAGTGCAAATCCTGATGAGACGGCTCGTGAAGAGCCGTCTCATCAGGATCTGCACTATTTGCCAATACCACTATACAGGCCTGTGGTGTTGAAAGCGTTAAACAATGGTAAAGACATTTTACAATAAGACAAAGAACCAACAAATATATTCACAAGGTGATTTGGAAAAAATCTTAACACAATCTGCATGGCAATATTTACCAATAAGACATGGTGGCTAATCTACCAGACTCAGGAGTATATATATAAAACACACATATGTGGCCATGACTGGATGCTCTTGTAGTTGTTAAAGTATGACGGTTGTTCCATTGATGGAATGGCGAACAGTGCAGATCCTGATCAGACTGTGCGGATGCACAGGCTGATCTGGATCTACACTGGTCGCAAAATCCCATAAGCCCCATTTCTCCAGTCACAGCCACATAAACAATGATCTACAGCCTTGAAGACGCAATCAACACAGCCATACAATACATTATATGGCATGAAAAGTATCATTGGCAGAATTAACAATTCCCTATTCGGAAACTGTCCTATATTTCCGGCTTTGTTACAAAAGCAGCAACCGAGCATCATGTACATAAACAAAGCGAGAATAGCTGCCGGGGAGATCGATAAATTCAATCTGTTATAATGACTTGAGCAAACACCTCTTATCAACATTTCCATCATCTTACGTCACGAGAGAAGACAAGAGAGAAGACCGCCATGCAATATTTAAGACAATGGAAAGCTATGACGAACCCACCTCTCACAGGGAACAGGGCTTCGAACCCATCGAAGGATTATAAATACATGTACATGTAATACCAAAATGGGTAAAATGCTTTAATTTGGTTCGACACCATGGGCGAAATTAAAAGGTGAACAAAGAAACTCTAGGTTGTCGCAGCTGGTGGTCGCAGTAGCCATTTGGCAACTAAAATAGCCATTTGGCTAGTAATATTTCAGAAATGGATATTATGGTTACCGGTACTACAAATATTCAGAAATTATTGACAAAGTAGGGACTTTTTTAATTAATTCAAATTTGATTCCATTTGTAAATGATAATATGAAGGGTTGGTGGCACTGACCCCCTCCATAATAGTTTTGCTTATTCATAGTGAAATCTTTGGACATATGGAACTGGTACAAAATCTATAATTGTATTAACCCATTCCTTTCGGAATACACATTTACGGGTATGAAATATAAATAATTATTTCATTTTTCTTATTTCTCAATGGAAGTATATGTTGCAACCACTCATTAGAATCGTCTCGATGAGACGGTTCAAATGGTGGTTGCGACATATACTTCTAAGCACATTTAAAGAAAGTACATGTATATATGATTTTCCCCCAATCAAAATGGCATATCCTCAACATGAAATGGGCTAACCCTTAGACGGCTGAAAACAAAATGTTTGTCTGCTGTTGCTTTAGATTTTGCCTTCTTTCTCAATGAAAACATGATTTGACAGTTCTTCAGAAACAATGCCATTGCAAATGGTTCTAAAGTGCTGTCAAAATATATTTTTGATGAGAAAACTGGAAAATATAAAAAACAAACATCAGAAAACAAAATCGAATTCAGCAGTGTACGGGTTAACTCTTTGCATGCTGGGAAATTTGTGGGCTATAAATAGTTCAAAAATAGCAGACGATAATTCATTGTATTTTCTTTTATTTCTCCCTATAAATATCATGAATATGTCTTGGAATTTCATTAGAATTGCATCCAGAGGACGCAATTCTAATGAAATTCCAAGACATATTTACAGAGAGAAATAAAGCATATAGTCCTAATTTGTTTGGCGGATATTTTCGCCGCTAGCATGCAAAGAGTATTGTTCATCATAAATACCAAGTGAAACGGAACAGAAATGGTCCTGAATTGCTTCATCTTTCATTACACTTGAACTGTTTTCTCACTTCCAATTTTGAGAAAAATATTTGCATAGGTCTCGCTCACGATATAAATTGCTGAATGACACCTGAATGTCACCTGAATGTCACCTGAATGTCACCACCTGAATGTCACCTGAATGTCACCTACCTGAATGTCACCTGAATGTCACCTGAATGTCACCTGAATGACACAGGATGGTTACTCATCAATGTGATAAGAATCCGACTAAACTATGCGGAATGCAGACGTACATCAAAACCTGTTGATGTCGCTGGAATTGGGGCCAATATGTCTCACTTTTCATCAAAGTGGGTAATAAAAAAAAATTCTCCCAGATATGCCAATAATTTTTTTTTTATTGGTAGCAAGCAAGAAATAAAACAAAACAATCAATATTTTATTTTGGCCCAGTATGAACAAGTCTTGTGCCTCCATTTTCGTACACTGCAGTACGACAACTTAGAATTTCAATAAGCCGGCGTGGTAGTAAACCAATATTCTATTCCTGATGGACAGGCCCGGCTTCTTATTTCCGCATTCAATCAAGTAAGATTATCGACGTATATCGGCCACCCGCTGACAAAACTGTCCTTAGCTGCGGTGTGACAAGATCATACTGATGTGATCCTGATTATCATTGTACTCCGACAAACAATAGACTGATCATAAACTATTATTCCGCGACATAAATAACATTAGTTTGACAAAATGGTGACCAATGTAGGCCCTCTGATCAGCATCCGCTCAAGCTGATCTGGGACTACACTGGCCACATACGTCGTAATGTCGCATACATTGTAATGTACTTTTCCTAGACGGGGGCCATATATACAATTCGCTGTACAGACATTTAGTGTCGTAGAAAAACCCTAGCCAGACCCAGACGCAACAAGATCTTGATGTTATTTTCCGCATCATGACAAAATTCAGCCAATCGAGTTTTTTACGAGTTCAGCATGCACATATGCACATTCATGCACATACCCTGAAGTTCAGTCTAAGAACCTACATGTATCTATATAATATCTGCAATACCTGTCCATGATTGCAGAGCAACCAAACATGTCTTAGAGTGTTCACTGAAACACCATTTATTGCTTTAGTTTCTCCACCAGTTAATTGCACATTGGGACACTTGAACCAAAATCTATTAAATTAATAATTAAATGTTTCAATACGTACAAACTCACATTTATGACCAGAGGTTCCGCCTTGTTAACGTAATTTCATAGATCGTTATCAGGCTACAGGTGTGTGCTATTTGATCAGGAGCTACATTGGTCAGAAATGCCATAAGCCCCATTTCTCCAGTCACAGCCACGTATTTTATGACATCAATTGGCATGCTGAGGAGGAAAATACCCCCCTGAGATATGCATAATACTTTTGAATTACTACAAAGGAACGCCTGAAACCTATGTCCAGTTTAGAGAGGTTCCACTATAGGAAATGTTACAGCCATCAAGCTTATTGATTGGCTGGCAATGTCTGGTACAGTCTGGGCCCGGTTGCTCAAAGTTCTGTTAGCTTAACAGACTGTTAAATCCTTAGCATTGCTAAGGATTTAACAGTCTGTTAAGCTAACAGAGGTTTTGAGCAACCGGGCCCAGGTGACTGGGTTGACAGTCTGCGTACGTAATCGCAATGCACCAATCATTGTCTACCATATTCTAGGATTGGCAGGCACACCCTGGGAATTAGCACCAAATAATTTGCCAGGTGCAGGTGTGCAATTAACCCTTTCAACCCTATATACATGGAACGGACTGTGATATGTTAATCGAAGCTGAGGACCAATTCAATTGTCACAAAACGATTTGCAGACGAGTCCATGTATAAGAAGGTGCTTTTTTTTCAGAAAAATATGAAAATTACTAGTCTTATAAATGTATAGATCCTGACTCATCTGAACATACACTCAGAGCTCCAGATAAGCTTTGTGTCTAAAGCGTACTATACCCCCTGATTTCAAAATCATTGCGTATTTTACTTTTACAAATTAATTATTGATTTTCTTCATTACTAAATAAGGAACTAAAACAAATTTACACATTCACTTATTTGAGCTGCAAAAAGCTTTTTGCAGCTCAACAAAGTGAATTTTCAACTTCATGACAGTATTTTCACTACTCAATTTGAAAATCAACGTGTATTTTCACATTGCTGTGCGTATTTGAATTTTCAACTTCATGACAGTATTTTCACTACTCAATTTGAAAATCAACGCGTATTTTCACATTGCTGTGCGTATTTTGTACTCCCACTTTTGATAATCAATGCGTATTCAGCTAAAATAATTGCGTAAAATACGCCAACAATACGCACCTTATCTGGAGCTCTGTACACTGTTTGCAAACACAACTAAAGAGGTATGTAGTGTTGAAAGGGCTAAAGCATAAACAAATCTGAGGGTGGAAGTGTTGATGTCCAAAAGTCAGCCTATCATATCAGCTCTGTAGGGAAATGCTGCTACACGAAATGTATCCAGTACCCTCCCTGTCCCACCGGAGAAAACAGTCCCACTGATTTGAAATGTCACACAGTGCTTTCAAATGAACAAAATCAAAATGGAACCAATGCACAGTTCAGACAGTTCTTCAGTGGCAAAAGCAGTACAGTAGCCCAGTGCCAAATATATGGTACACCACAGGCCTGTATAGCGGTATTGGCAAAAAGTGTAGATTCAGATGAGCACCCCCTTTTCATAAATGGACTCGTCTGAAAACCATTTTGTGACGGTTGGCTTGGTTGCAAAATTAACATATCAAAATCCATTCATTCCAGTTACTTAATTAGGGGTGAAAGGGTTAAATGTTGGATTTCACATTGATATACATATAGTTACGCATCGTGTGCAAAAGGTTTGTTAAAAATGTTTTGGTTCTTTTAAAAACAATTTTGTTGGATCCCATCTAAATACCTTTAAAGGTCCGTCAATGTAGCATGCATGTGTAAACATTTTGTCAATTTATGTCTGCACCTTGCACTATAGGAATGAATGGCCTTTTTGTGGAATTTATCGGGGTATAAACTTGGAAAAGTCGCGGGAATACTGGACGAAGGCCGGAAGGCCTCGTCCAGTATTCCCGCGACTTTTCCAAGTTTATATCCCCGATAAATTCAACAAAAAGGCCATTCATTCCTTATAATTCCAGCATTTGAAATAAATTCATCAAGAAAATGTGTTTATTTTCCGTTTTCTTAAGAATTATTTTAACTGCGCCTCACGGTTACGGAAAGTAGTTCGGCGTGGGAGTTTACTAGGATATAAATTTTGGACAGAGACTTGCTACGGGCCAATCAAATGTTAGGGAATTGTGTAAATATTTTTGTGCTGGAATTATACATCAATACACAACCATATTACAGAAAATGCTCACTTTGTATTTAATAATAAATAACAAGAGGGCCATTGTGGCCTTATATCCCTCACCTGGTTATTATTTTATATTTGCAAGTAAATATGAGAGAGCTTTATACATTCATTATTCCTACAGAAATTTTGTCAAACCAGTCCGGTGATTATAATGGAAAGACATTGTTTAAAGATTTTGTCCAACCTTATACTGTGGCCATTTTACATTATGTGACGACGATCTCCAATTTAAACCAGACATTATGTTTGTAAAACATGGTTATGCCCCTTCGGCATACTTCACTGTAAAAAGTGTTTCAGCGATCTTGTGATGGTAAAGAAAATATCAAGGTCGTGTTAATGGTGGCTTGAGTGTGTGAAAATGTTCAGGTGATTGAAATGTCCAAGTATTGAAGCAATCCTTCGCGTAATATTGAAGATATTATATGTTGGAGAAACTCTTACAAACAAAATGTACACAGATGGACGTACGGACGGACGGAACCTCAAGAGCAACGCAAGATACCCCCCTTACTATTGCATAGGGGCATAAAAATCTGTAAATGTTTCACCGAAAGACAATAACTATGAAGTTTGGCCATCGTCAGCCAAGCGGTTAGTTAGAAAAGTCTGTTGAAAGCTCTAATAAAAAGATACCGGTTTGACATGTTGACGGTCATCTTGGATGACGTCCTTAATTTTAACAAATCTGAATCAGCATTGACTATCTATCATTCCTACCATGTTTCATTGAAATCTCTCTGGCGGTTCGTGCTAGGGAGATTTTTTAAGAATTTGACCTACTTATCCACTGCGGCCATCTTTGATTATGTGACAACCTCGAAATTTACAAATCTAACATGTCCCCACTCATAGATCATCCCCGTAAAGTTAGACGAACATTGGCCAAGCGGTTCACGAGTAGAAGATGTTTGAACTAATTAATTAAATGATTACTTTTTTACCTTTCGGCGGCCATCTTGGATGACCTAATCATCTGATCGTCTCCTCAATACCTTCAATTTGATATATGACATGACCATATTCGATCAAATGTGAAATTTGAACCCTATGGCCCGCCCATTTTTGACCCCAGGGCCACCATTTTAACAAATCTGATACAACGCCGACTATCGATCATTCCTGCCAAGTTTCGTTGAAATCGGTTTGGTGATTTGGGAGAACATTTTTAAGAATTTAACCTACTTTTCCATGGCAGCCATCTGGGATAATGCAACGACCTCCAATTTTACAAATCTGACGTGCCCCCACCCATATATCATCTTTGTGAAGTTTGTTAAACATTGGCCCAACGGTTCGGGAAAAGAAGACATTTGAAATTGTGGACGGACGACAGGCGATGACAGATGAAAAGCGGTAACAATTGCTCACTTGCTAAAAATATACATTAAACATGTTGCCAATTTCATATCAAATACACAGCAATGCATGGCAGAAAATGCTGACATTGCATCTAATCAAATATTGACAATAGTGAAACTTGCTGTAATTGCATTTTATATTCATCAATATATTATGATTGCATTGCTCGGACGAATAGCTGATATTGGATTTAATCGCATGTTGACAATAGCTGATACTGTCTCCGTCTACAAGCCCGGACAGCGATTATCAGCAAAAAAAAATGTTAACTGCCTGCTCCGATTACATGTAAGTTCCACGGTTGGTCAATAATTCCAGCACAAAAATATTTAAACAATTACCGAACATTTGATTGGCTCGTAGCAAGTCTCTGTCCAAAATTTATATCCCAGTAAACTCCCACGCCAAACTACTTTCCGTAACCGTGAGGTGCAGTTAAAATAATTCTTAAGAAAACGGAAAAATAACACATTTTCTTGATGAATTTATTTCAAATGCTGGAATTATAAGGAATGAATGGCCTTTTTGTTGAATTTATCGGGGATATAAACTTGGAAAAGTCGCGGGAATACTGGACTAAGGCTTTTCCAAGTTTATACCCCGATAAATTCCACAAAAAGGCCATTCATTCCTATAATATTAACCCATTGCATATCGAGGATACACCATATTAGTGATGAACTTTCTAGTTTCTCATCAAAGTAAAATACATGTACAGTGAAACCTCTCTAAACTGGACACCCTGGGAAGAGATAAATGACCAAGAAACCAATCGCAAATAAGATCACAGCTGTTGTCTTGGTGTCCGGTTTAGAGGGATTCCACTGTACATATATAATATATTGTAATAACCCTACATATTTGGACACTATTTGTTTCGGGAATAGGGGTTTCCAAAACAAATTGTATCCAAATACATTGATATTGATATTGTGAGAAACCAGTATAACCATATTAACCCTTACTATGCTGAATTAAATTTTGTCGTCTGCTAGAAACGTTATATTTTCAATATTTCTTGACAAAAACCTGTTTTGGCAGCACATGAGAATCGTCTCCACAGGAGACAATTCTTATGTGCTGTCAAAACAGGTATTTTGTTAAGAATTAAGGCAAAAATTAAAAACAGGAAACGACAATTTATGTCTCCCGCATAGTGAGGGTTAACATTGAGACATTCCTTGTTGTGTGGGAATCATAATATACCGGTATTATACGTTTTCCCAGTATTCGACGCTAATTTTTGGACTGTTGCATGTACATTAAATGGTAAAATTGGTAATTTTGTAAAAAAATAGGTTTTTTTTTACAAACAGTGCCGATACAGAAGGACAAGCTGATTCACCTAGATTTACACTTTTACAAACATGGGCACTGTAGATGTGTAGATTTTAAATGGCTACATGTAGTTTACTCACCAAAATGAGACCAGATATCAACGATGATGTACCAGTGAGCGCCACGTAAAACTTTGGCGTCAACGTGTTGAGGAACATCGTAGCTGAAACATACAAGGTAACATCAGTCAGTGGGAGCTGGGTTATACTTATTGATACATTGTTCACTGATTGAGCTGTGAAAGTTAACCGCCATTACAGGTATTTTCTTTTAAAAAAAAAAATTGTTATTTCTCAATGAAAGTACCGTAAAAATTCTAATAGACGTGCAAGCTCTTATAGACGCCCAGTACTAACTTGAAACAAAATGGAGCTAATTGTCCAACTAGATTTTTTTTCTTTCCATTATTTCGATTGAGTATGGCTGCGGAATCATGTCAAATCAAATGACAGTTCTAATGAACTTGTACCTGCAATATTTGTTTCGAGAAACCATCAAGGAGGACGTGAAAAGTTACAGAACAAAGGAAAACGCCGCCGCATACGCAAAATGTCCACCACTGTACGCACCCGAAAAGGAAATTTACGATATGCTGCAGGGAGTTCTTGTCGGAGGACCGTCTATAGTGCATTCTAAGGAAAGGAGAATTCAAACTAATCACACATGTCACCATATACCGGTATGTCTGTCACGACTTGTCGGGTATTTGACTCGCCACAATAACAAGCTTATCGACTTTGCAGCCAGTACAGCTAGTGATAAATCGAGGATGTCAGACGAGTTTCCATTTGATATGAGATTAATGAAACAAGTCGCGCACAATTGATGAACCGAGCCTCTGGCGAGTTTCATAAATCTCATATCAAATCAGCCCATTTTTAATACAACAAATCAAATCATTGCAGCCTTATACTGAGGTAGAACTCCCTTGGGGACAATTGATTCCAGAATCAATATTAGGAATTAGCACTATTTGCAGATTTTATGATAAATGAGGGAAAATTCTGGTCTTAACCAGCCAGTACCAGTATTGATGTCAAATGTTTTTTTTTAAAGTCATCAAAATCGTTTCGCTAGGTAAATGGCGAACAGCGTTGATCCAGATCGGACTGTGCGACTGCACAGTCCGATCTGGATCTACACTGCTCGCAAATACATTTGTACCCTTTTCTCATAATTTTCCATGTTGAATTACTACCATACCATATAGGATGCCTTCAGAATTCATTACCACAATGAGGTGTCTTCTGTGATATACAGGGTACCGTCTTTTTTCCAATAATAGCCACCTCTAATAAGTGGCCTCTCACATATTTCTTGTAAAACTATTTTATTTTTAAATACAAAAGCTATTTAACAGATAACCTTCTAAAGTTTTGTGACATAGTAATATATTTTTGGCCCAAAAAAAATCCATAGCCCTAGCAAGATTATTAGATTAAATACGGTAATCTGATTTTCTTCAATCATAAAAAAGCATCAGTGGCCGATTTATTTTTTAAAATAAATTAAAGGTACATGCCCACTCAGAAGGCACAAAATGTTCTTTATAGGAATTTAAATAAGTGTATAATTGTGTCACTATTCCAGCAGTTCTAAAATTACGAGTACCCGCTATACAGTTATAATCATTTAGTAATATTTTACTGATAGTGACGCGCAGTGGTATCAGGCTATTTTCATATGCAAATGAGGCATGGCAGTTTTTAATTATTTATACAAATTAAATGCGTCACATAAAAAAATAGTATTCTCGACAGATTATAAAGTATAATCATTGCACATCACAAAATAAATACAGAGAATAAATAGTAATGTCCGTTAACATTTTAAAGGAAACGCGGTTATCGCCCCTGATAGCAGTGTGCAAATTTACTTCTGATATAAAATGTATAATACTGCAAATCAATACGTGGGGGAATGGTGAATGAATGTTTATTTTGCCATTAAATGTATCAGATGATGTCTCTGATATAAAGAACATGTGCCTACTAAGTGGGCATGTACCTTTAAATTAATTGAATGACCATCTGTGTGTAATACAACAACACCTGTCAATCATTACCTGCTGTTAAGCTGATACTACTAAGTGCTTGCAATGTTGTCGGAATCTGTATGTATTAATTGTTCTCTATATATTTTTGTTATGTAACAGAAGAATATGAGGGTATGCGTATATTAACAATGAATCACAACCATGAACAGACATTAATATTACAGAAAAAAAGGACAAATTTGTATGCACCCCCCGCCCCCACACACTATGAAAGTTGGCGCATAAAAATATGGGAAACAAAAATTGACTGCCATCGGCTGTTGTTTTATTTTGACTTCTTTTTCTCAATAAAAAAAACATGCTTTGACAGCACTTTCTATTTGCATTTGAAATGATACTTAAGTGCCATCAAAGCATGTTTTGCTGAGGAAAATGAATAATAGACAGTAATCAGCGGACAACAAAATTCAATGCAGCATTGTAAGGGTTGAACTCACCCAAGATTTCTGGGTGTCCAGTTTTTAGAGAGGTTCTATTGTACAATATAATTTAAGATTTACTAGTAATTTAACGCTTTCACCCTTAAATATCTGACATCGATAGTTCCATTTTCATTTCTAGACTATTCCCTTATGGAAATTAGATACTAGAGTAGTTTTAAAATACATGAAAAACACAGACAAACACTGCAGATCCTGATGAGACGGCTTGTTACACGGCTTGTTACACGGCTTGTTACAAGCCTCCTCATCTGGATCTAAAGTATTTTCAAATGTTTACAAACTACACAGTATGTATTGACAGCATATAAGAATTGTCTCCAGAGAAGATGATTCTATTGTCATGCCATGAATTGACTTTCGATAAAAAAAATATAACTAAGATGAGAAATGTTGTCCCCAATACACGAGACCATACTGTCTGTCATTTAACTCTTTGCATGCTGGGAAATTTGTGGGCTATAGATAGTAAAAAAATAGCAGATGACAATTCATTATTATTTTCTTTTATTTCTCCTTATAAATGTCATGAATATGTCTTGGAATTTCATTAGAATTGTGTCCGGAGGACACAATTCTAATGAAATTTCAAGACATATTTACAGAGAGAAATAAAACATATACTCCTAATTCGTTTGGCGGATATTTTCGCTGCTAGCATGCAAAGAGATAAAGCAACTATCGGTAGATATATCTGACACTTCAGACGCAAAATATATACAATGAATTGTTGTCTGCTGTTGCTTTTATATCTTGCCTTATTTCTCAATAAAAACATGTTATGACAGCACTTCAGAACAATGTCCAATGGAAATGATTCTGAAGTGCTGTCAAAGCATGTTGTAAATTATTCTAAAGTGCTGTCAAAGCATGGTTTTGATGATAAAAATGGAAAATAGAAAATAAACAGCAGACGACAAAAAAAATAAGATAGCGGTCTAAGGATTAAATCAAGATACATTAAGTTACTTAACTTGTGTCTTTAACCTGCTTCTCAATAATCAAATGTTACCACGGGTGCATATACATACAGGTGGAATACTCGGACCTGTGAAACCAAAAAAATGCCCATTAAAAATAATGGGCATTTTTTGGGTGTCACAGGTCCGAGTCTTCCACCTGTAAAAATACATATAATTACAATAATTACAATAAATACAATAATTACTCAAACGCAGGTTGAAGATAAAAGACAGATTGCGATCTCGATTGGTGGTCATTCTTCAAACCCGGTTTGATGGGCTTAAACCCAGGTTTGGAGCTCAAACTAGGGTTTGAAGAATTATTGTGCATTTGGCTTGCCATAAACTTTGACTAATTGTGTTGTTATTCTGGGTGTATTGCCCCGATTGGTTGGTTCCAATGTACTCTTAATAAGATCCATTATAGACTAAGGGCCCTTCAGTACACACCACTACTGTCTGTTTCACGAAACCTGCACAAATTTTAAGGCCATATAAACAATGCAAAAACAATACTTTTTTTTCTCGATAATATTAAATTTTATCAAAATTTAAGAATGAGCCTTCTTTTTATTTCATGAAATTTGGTCAAATATTGATTTTATTACAAACAAGAGCTGTAGGAGAACAGCATAGCTCGACTACGAGGGTTGTCGATGTACACATAGCTTGAGAAACAAGGTGGCCGCGGCCCGCATAAAAACCTTAACCAAGGTTGACTAAAAACCTTAACCAAGGTTGACTAAAAACCTTAATGAAGGGAAATTAACTAAGTAATTCAAGGTTAAATGTAGGTCAATGTCAGATATAGGTCAGGGGTTATTGATGTACATCACTAGGAGATGAAGTTTTCCAAATATGGTTGCTGTAGGCCCAGGAGTATTCCATATACAAGCTTGACTAAAAACCTTAACCAAGGGGAAATAACTAAGTAATCCAAGGGTAAAAGTAGGTCAAGGTCAAATATAGGTCAGGGATTATTGATGTACATCACTAGGAGATGAAGTTGTCCAAGTATGGTTGCTGTAGGCCCAGGAGTATTCCATATACAAGCTTGACTATAAACCTTAAGCAAGTTTGAGTACAAACCTTAACCAAGGGGAAATAACTAAGTAATTCAAGGTTAAATGTAGGTCAAGGTAAAATATAGGTTAGGGGTTATCTATGGCAATTTAACATATGGAAAAAAGAGGTGGAGAACCTGGAGGAAGAGTCGAAAAACGAAAACAATTGGAAATTAATTCTTGGAAATGATCTAAGAAAACAAAAGTTACATTTTGAACATGGGGAAATTGTTCGCAATACATTGTACAATCAATATTGGACCAAATTTCACGAAATAAAAAGTAGGCTCATTCTTAAATTTTGCTATAATTTAATATTATCGAAAAACATATTTTCGCGTTATTTATATAGCCGTACAATTTGGGCAGGTTTCGTGAAACAGACAGTAGACTGCAGGCTAATTCCAAATAAACACATTTAAGGCGTATAATAAAATATTGAATGTTTCCCCTCCCACGACCGACCCACCAAAATTCCCCCGACTCGAAATATTTTTCTCGCAAAACAGAAACAATATTTTTTTTATTTATAATCTACAAAAGGCCGAAATATACTTGGACGAAAGATTGCTGAAAGTCCGATTGCCGAACGTCCGAGTCAGTCGAACGCATAATATGAGCGAGTAGGCGCTTGCGAATCGATTCAATAGTTCGGACTTGATTGTATAGGTACAAGTCTGACCGTGTTTTCAACTGTGTTCCGATACACACAAACCGAAAAGTCACCGGCGAATTTACGGAGTGCAATACAAACAAGTACGGCCTATATGTTTGAAATAACAACAACAAAACATGTCGTTAGCGACACTCTGTGTTTCGGTGTCTCACACAGATGGCGAAAACGTCGACCCAATTAATATAGTTAGCAAAAAAATTGCTCGTTTTCAAACCACATTGTCTTTCGGCGATATTCTGAAGGAGGTATTAATAGCAAACGGCCAATACGACGGTCACGCGAGAATCGAAACGGCGATTGCGGATGGGTCTTACGGCGAGATGATTATTCATATAATTTTCTGTCGATTTCTCCTCACACTGTGATACTGAGAATGCATAATACTTATGACGTTTGAATGTTGAAACAATGGGCGCCATTGTTTTATTTGTTTTTGACATTTCTAGTCATTAATAAAACTTCTAGTCTGGTTAGTAGTATTATGCACTTCAATTTCTTGATTTAAATGTTTATAACATGCAAGAAATGGTGTTTCACTCCACATGGATTTAAAAAAATTCCGGGAGAGGAGGGGCTTGCCTGGACCCCCATAGCACATGAATCTTTTAGGATGAAACATCTCCAACCAATCAATCAATTCTTGTACATTTTGGATAGTTTTGTCAAGATTGGGAAATATAGAAACCGTGTTGGAATATGCATACAGAAACAGAAAAAATGAGAGTAATATAATGTGCTCAAACTTTGCTGAGAATGCAGGAAATGGCGTTTCACACCACTTGAATTTCAAAAATTTCCGGGGATGCATGCCCCCGGACCCCCCTAGCACAATCATGCCCTACGGGCCCTCAACTTGCCAATTCAGAATAAAAAAAATATTTTACCTACCTACCTACCCACCCCTCATTGGTCTGGGTCGCGGGAGGGGAAACAAACATATTTTTAAGGGTGGCCTAATGCCATAAAAAAGTACTTTGGTTCTCAGATATTGCCGAGTCAGGAAAATCCATGTGTGTCTAGTATTTTATCGTCATGGAGAAAATTGTACTGTAAATTCGCCGCATGATCAATAAACAAGAGGCCCAAATGGGCCTGTATCGCTCACCTAAAAGCCTCCATAGTGGTTATCTTGATTTCACAAAGACTCTTCACTTACAACTTCAAATGTTCCACAGAATTTGTTGGTACCTTCTGATCTAACATGTATTGCGAATGTGCCACCATATGAACAAATCTGAATCAGCGTTAACTATCGATCATTCATACAAAGTTTCGTCGAAATCGGCCTGGCGGTTTGTGAGAAGAATTTAAACGGCGGACATCTTGAATTTGGTGATGACCTCCATTTTGACAAATATGAACAGGCTTCACCAACAAACCATTTCAGTTAAGTTTGGTCAATATCAGCCAAGCAGTTCACAAGAAGAAGTCCTTTGAAATCTTTAGTAAAAGAACAACCTTTTGACCTGTCGGCGGCCATCTTGGATGACGTAATCATCTGATTTTGGCAAAACATGCTCCAGAGTGATCGTCTCGTCGATACCTTGGATTGGATATATTATATGACCATATTCGGTCAAAAATATAATTTGACCCCTAGTTGACCCCTCGGGCCACGCCCATTTTTGACCCAGGTGCCACCATATGAACAAATCTGAAACAGCGTTAAATATCAATCATTCACACCAAGTTTTGTCGAAATCGGCCTGGCGGTTTGTGAGAAGAAGATTTTTTGACAATTTGACCTACTTTTCAACGGCGGACATCTTGGATTTGGTGATGACCTCCATTTTGACAATGACAAGAGTTAAGTTTGGTCAATATCGGCCAAGCAGTTCACAAGAAGAATACGTTTGAAATCTTTAGTAAAAGAATGACCTTTTGAACTATCGGTGGCCATCTTGGATGACATAATCATCTGATTTAGACAAAAATTTCTCCAGAGTCATCGTCTCGTCAATACCTTCGATTTGATATATTATATGACTATATTCGGTTAAAAATAAAATTTACCCCTATTTGACCCCTCGGGCGATGCCCATTTTTGACCCAGCCACCATATGAACAAATCTGAAACAGCGCTAACTATCGATCATTCTTACCCAGTATCGTCGAAATTGGCCTGGCGGTTCGTGAGAAGAAGATTTTTTAAGAATTTGACCTACTTCTCAACGGCGGCCATCTTGGATTTGGTGATGACCTCCATTTTAATAAAAATGAACAGGCTTCAACCACAGACCATTACAGTTAAGTTTGGCCAATATCGGCCAAGCAGTTTACAAGAAAAAGACGTTTGAAATCTTTAGTAAAAGAATGACCATTTGAACTATCGGTGGCCATCTTGGATGACGTAATCATATGATTTAGACAAAAAATGTTCCAGAGTGATTGTCTCGTCAATACCTTCGATTTATATATTACATGTCTATATTCGGTTTATTAAAAATAACATTTAACCCCTATTTGACCCCTCGGGCGATGCCCATTTTTGACCCACGGGCCACCATATGAACAAATCTGAAACAGCGCTAACTATCGATCATTCATACCAAGTATCGTCGAAATCGGCCTGGCGGTTCGTGAGAAGAAGATTTTTTTAAGAATTTGACCTACTTTTCCATGGAGGCCATCTTGGATTGTCGATGACCTCCATTTTAACAAATCTGAAATGGCATCACCCATATATCATCCCTGTGAAGTTTAACCAATATCGGCTCAGCAGTTCGGGAGAAGAAGATGATTGAAAATGTTCACGGACGGACGGACGGACACTTTGCCATAACAATAGCTCACATGAGCTTTGCTCAGGTGAGCTAAAAACACTATCCTGCAAACACATGTTAAATCCAGTCATGTCTGACAAAAATCTGGTGATTTTTCATGTCTGGCGACTTGAAAGAAATCAGTGACAAACATCTCGAACAAAAAAATATATATTTAAAAAATCTGCCCTCCCGTGTCACATTCCAGAAACCCTGCGTCTGAGAACCAAAGTACTTTTGTATGGCCTAACCATTAGAACATTCCAGAAACCCTGCGTCTGAGAACCAAAGTACTTTTGTATGGCCTAACCATTAAAATTCGGGTAATGTTTTTTTGTTTGTTTATTAGTGTTTAACTGCCTATCAACAGCTAAGTCATGTAAGGCCGGGCAAACGGGTTTTAACCTGCTGCATTGGGAGAGAAAATCCCAAAATCAGAACGGAATATTTACATAGAGAAAAAAAATATATTCAGCCCTGAAATTAGAATAACCTGACCTGATGCCAGGTCCATACCACACTAGTCACTTGGCCCCTTCCCATAAAATAGGATTACGAATAATCATAATACTCATATAAGAGGTATAACCAGATTCAATTGTCACATACAAAATGCCAAAGACGTATGTGAGGGACAAACCAGGGGTCTGCTTCACTAAACTTCCTATGACTAAAATGTTCGTAAGTGCAAAATTATGATAGTCTGTAAATTTCACATTAACAATGTTTTCTTGTAATAATTGTTGGATTTACATTTATTGAGCAATGGCTGCATATGCAGCCTATGCTCAATAAATGTAAATCCATCAATAGAAATGTACAGACAATCTTAAATTTGCACTTACGAACATTTTAGTCGTAGGAAGTTTAGTGAAACGGCCCCCAGGTCTCCAGTCGGAATTCCGGTAAGTTGAACGCAAATCGTTAAATTACCCATCGCATGCTCAATTCGGTAATGAAAACTGATGTCTGCTGTTATATTTTGCCTTTTTTCTCAATAAGAACATGATTTGGCAGCACTTTTAGACTAATTTCCATTGGAAATAATTATAAACTGCTGTCAAACTACTGTATGTGTTTGTTGATAAAAATGGAAATAAGAAAATAAACACATGACAAATTTATTATATTTAATTCAGCATTTTAAGGGATAAATTCAAACCAATCCTTTCTTGTCCCGTCAGATTATTAACCATTTCACCCCTAAATAACTGGAATTGATTTTGATATGTTAATTTTCCGACCGATTGCAACAAAATGATTTTCACGCTAGTCCATTTATGAAAAGGGGGTGTGTTTTACACTGAAACACCACTATACAGGGCTGTACATAGTGTTGAAAGGGTTAATGGATATTTTAGAAGCAAGCCAGCTGGTCTAGCAAAATTTTAGTGCCCCCAAAGTCATAATTTGACAGAAAGCAATGGAAATACCTTTGAAGAATTGTTAAAAACAATGCTACTAGAAAGGCGAATGGAATAACACATTATCATTATGAACATGTATCAACCGAGTCCCTTCCATTATCAGTAGCCTAGTCTCCACCATACTGTAAACAAATATGCTTGTTTGTTTGTTTGTTTATTATAGGAATGAATGGCCTTTTTGTGGAATTTATCAGGGTATAAACTTGGAAAAGTCGCGGGAATACTGGACGAAGGCCGGAAGGCCTCGTCCAGTATTCCCGCGACTTTTCCAAGTTTATATCCCCGATAAATTCAACAAAAAGGCCATTCATTCCTTATAATTCCAGCATTTTAAATAAATTCATCATGAAAATATGTTTATTTTCCATTTTCTAAAAGAATTATTTTAACTGCGCTTCACGGTTACGGAAAGTAGTTCGGTGTGGGAGTTTACTGGGATATAAATTTTGGACAGAGACTTGCTACGGGCCAATCAAATGTTAGGAAATTGTGTAAATATTTTTGTGCTGGAATTATTAGTGTTTAACGGCCTATCAACAGCTAAGGTCATGTACAATGTAAGGCCGGGTAAACGAGTTTGATCGCCGTTTTAACCTGCTACATTGGGGGGGGGGGGGGGAATATGGTTGGCATCAATCAAGCTACCATACAGACCGATTACAGAAGACACACAATATTGACAACAAACACTACACATCAATATACTCACATAAAAACAAATTCAACATTGTGTCATCGGCTATCCAACACAATATGCCTCGATATAATAATATTCTTATTCCTCTATTGTGCGATATGCAGCGACGTAATTCCTCTAAGTCGTGTCCTTTAACAGACGTGTATCCAGCTAGCAGAATCCTGCAAATTATCAGGCAAGCACAGCCGTCAGATGCAGCCACACAGACTACACCAAATATAGATTTTTCCGCTGAGAATTTCCAATAGTGGATGAAGAGAATTTGTAATAACTGACGTTACGAGCCACCGGATTCACCAGTATTGACGTGCGTGACGCAATTCCGCTGTCAAATTCTCCCAAGGGAAGCTGACTGCATCAATATCTATTTTTGTCTGGATCTACGATATTCCACACAGCAGTATATAATTTAACAAGTCTAGTTGTCTGTAGTCTAAGCATGACAGACGTTCATGTGACAGAAACAGTGTTCCGGTTACACAAACCAGGGACCATACATACAATCCTTATCCTTTATACTTCGTCCCAGCACAAACCAATAAGGCTACTTCTTGCATAAATTTGACATGGTCAAAATTTTGCTTATCCACCTTGCGACCAGTGTAAACCCAGATCAGACTGTCTGATCAGGGTTGACACTGTTCACTATTTAGTAAAATCGAAACATCCAATATGCTTATAACAAAAGCCATACAAATCAATTATTATCAGACTGCTCACCGACGTATCTGATCTGATCTGTCACATTGGAACTGGTGACAAATGTGATAAGGCCCAATTTGTGCAGCCTGTTTCATTAACGTGTGACCACAAATGACCAAATATCCAATTTAATTAAACAGGAGGCATGCTTTGTCTCACCATGACACACCATGCTTTGTCACTTTTGTTCATGATTGACAGCGTAGTGCAAGATAATAGGAAAATTATCACAGCTTTGTACAAGTGAATAGGTAGGTGAGAAAACATAGAAAGTGAAAGGGTTTAACCTCCCAGCAACAACAGCTAAGGTAATTTAGAAACAGAAGCCTATTTCACCAACATTGCAAAGTATACTTTTCTACCAAAGTATACTTTGAGGGAGAAATTTTCAATTTAATGATAAATTTATTAATTTTTATTATACTGAATTTATTACATTATCACAGCCATTTTGGCTGTGATAATGTAATAAATTCAGTATAATGATTCTGCATACTTTTAATCATCAAATATATGCAGTGGTTAGTTCTATATGAAATAATGCATTTCCGGAAAAATAAATGATTACTCCCTCAATGTATACTTTGCTAGAAAAGTATACTTTGCAATTTTGATGAAATCGACTACAGGTCCTCTATTTCCAGTTTCAGCTGAAAGACAAGAGGGACTGAAACACTATGGAAGTATTTGTATTGCCTATGATTGTTTGTTTGTTTCTCAGGGTTTAACGGCCTATCAACAGCTAAGGTCATTTAAGGCCGGGTCAATGGGTTTAGTACTAAATCCCATGTATTACCTGTACAAGTACATGTTCAAGTACCTGTACAAATGGGGGGAAAATCCAAAAAAAAATGAATATTTACAATAAAACCAGATGGCCGCGGCCCGCATGTCGAGCCCCCCCCCCGAGGCATTTCATGGTCTCGGAGTGTATTTGAAAACTTTAACGCAGATTTCGGAACACAAACTTCTAAGTCATTTGACCTTGACCTTGGGCACAAGGGCCGCATGAATGGGATACAGCATGAATATATAGATCATGACTAATAAGCATATGAAGTTTCAAGTCAATGTGACTTAAGACTGCAGAGATATAAGGTATTTAAAAAACTTTAACACAGATTTCGGAACGCAAAAGTCATTTGACCTTGACCTTGGACACAGGGGCAGCATGAGTGGGATACGGACGGACGGGGACGGACGGACGGACACCCGGACATCATTGTGATCACTATGTCTCACTTTCCGCAAGCGGGCTCGACAAAAACTATGTATTCAGCCCTGAAATCAGAAAAATCCTGGTCCTCACCACACCAGAATCCCTTCCCAAAAGCAGTGGCATCAGTAATAATCTTACTACTTTTATAATGGGTAATAACCCAATTCAACTCCCAGGTAACAAAAAGAGCCAAAGAAAAAAACGTACCGGAGGGCCAAACCAGGTACGTTTTATTAGGTGAGGAATTTGATTCCTCAAACCTTTTGTTTTCGTTGGTTTTTTTTTTCTTTTTCTTTTTTTTCTTTTTCTTTTTATTCAGCCGTCGAGACTACAGCCCAAACCGCTGGTCGGATCGACTTCAAATTTTGTATACCGATTCGCATCAACAGTGAGACGAGAATAACTCAATTTTCAGAATTCTCATGACGTCACTTTTTACGAAACCGGAAGTGACGTCATATATCATATAATTCCCTATAACTTCCAACCGATTTCAAAAATTATTTTTGAATTGTAAAGCTGCGAGAATTCTCTATCTTCGCTTCGCTGACAATGTTTGGCTATCTGCTCAAAATGAGAGAGCTATAGACATGTGAAATTGAGAAAAATGAAAAAAATCAACAATTTCAGATTTTTATTTTATTTTAACGGGTGGTCTTTGAAAACAGTTTCCAATTTGTACAGTAATCTCAGCAACATAATTTTTTGACAGCGTCACGCGGGACATTCATCCGCACAGAGATGATATTTTTCAGAGCAATGGCTTGAATAGTTCTGATTCTATTGTCTTTCAAACTTGGACGTTTTTTTTTTTTTTCAATTTTTTCAAATTTGAAATGGTCATAACTTTTTTATTATTAATGCCGATTTCAATATTTTTTTGCATTAAAAAGCCAACAAAATTCTCTATCTCCGTTTCGCTGGTAGTTTTTGGCTATCTGCCCAAATGAGAGAGTTGTAGGTATTTGAAGTTTTTAAAAAAAATTGAAATGGTCATAACTTCCTTATTATTCAACCGATTTCAAATATTTTTTTTGCATTAAAAAGCCAATAAAATTCTCTATCTCCGCTATAGCTTGAAGAGTTCCGATTCTATTGCCTTTCAAACTTGGACGTTTTTTTTTCAATTTTTCAAATTTTAAATGTTCATAACTTTGTTATTATCTAACCGATTTCAAATATTTTTTTTTTTTCCATTAAAAAGCCAACAAAATTCTCTATCTCCGCTTCGCTGGTAGTTTTTGGCTATCTGCCCAAATGAGAGAGTTGTAGGCATTTGAAGTTTGGTTCTTTCATTTTTTTATTTTCTTTGTTGTTCAACATAATCATGATAATTATACCGATGAAAGCCGAAACAGGCCGAATGCCTGTGGCTGCGGCTAAATCCTTTGATAATTCCCTATAACTTCCTTATTTTCCAACCGATTTCAAAAATTCCTTTTGAATTGTAAAGCTGCGAGAATTCTCTATCTTCGCTTCGCTGACAATGTTTGGCTATCTGCTCAAATGAGAGAGCTATAGACATGTGGAATTGAGAAAAATGAAAAAAAATCAAAAACAATTTTTCAGATTTTTTTTATTTAACGGGTAAAGGTCTTTGAAAACAGTTTCCAATTTGTACAGTAATCTCAGCAACATAATTTGTTGACAGCGTCACGCGGGACATTCATCCGCACAGAAGATGATATTTTTCAGAGCAATGGCTTGAATAGTTCTGATTCTATTGTCTTTCAAACTTGGACGTTTTTTTTTCAATTTTTCAAATTTGAAATGGTCATAACTTTTTTATTATCTAACCGATTTCAAATATTTTTTTTGCATTAAAAAGCCAACAAAATTCTCTATCTCCGTTTCGCTGGTAGTTTTTGGCTATCTGCCCAAATGAGAGAGTTGTAGGCATTTGAAGTTTTTAAAAAAAATTGAAATGGTCATAACTTCCTTATTATTCAACCGATTTCAAATATTTTTTTTGCATTAAAAAGCCAATAAAATTCTCTATCTCCAGTTCGCTTTCGTCATTGGCAATGTCTTCTAATCACTTTGCCAGTGTACGTTTGTCAGTACATCAAGCCTCAAACCGTTGATGCAGCTTCAGCTGCTCTAGTCTTTGTCTCTTTTTGTTACCTGGGAGTTGAATTTGGGTTATTGCTCATTATAAAAGAAGTAACTCACTACATGTACCTCCAGTATTTAACCCTTTTAACACTGCAGACCTGTATAGTGGTATTGGCAAACAGTGTAGATCCAGATGAGCCGGCTCGTGACGAGCCGTCTCTTCAGGATCTGCACTTTTTGCAAGTAATTTTCATATTTTTGAGAGCAAAACACCCACTTTTCATAATGGACTACCGGTAGTCTGAAAATAATTTTGTGATGACCTGCTCAAATGCGCGAGCTACATGCATTTGAAGTTTGAGAACGAGCATATAAACTTAGCCGCCTAGAACAGTGTGTACAGCTGACAAACTTCGAGGTGGAGGCCAGACAGGTATGGTGGGCTGTATCAGACACTGGTTTTATATACGAACTGACATGCTGTGAGTGCTTTAGAATCGTCTCAACTTCAATGTCAGACTAGGGGGTTAACGGTACACATTTCGTAGAACGTTATATAATGAAAAATGCTTAGGATAGTCAAGCGATTCTGAAAATACAAAACTTTATTTTTTCAATTTCATTGGAATTGCATCAATTTTTTTTGAGTTTCATATGTTTTCGTCATTGGCAATGTCTTCTAATCACTTTGCCAGTGTACGTTTGTCAGTACATCAAGCCTCAAACCGTTGATGCAGCTTCAGCTGCTCTAGTCTTTGTCTCTTTTTGTTACCTGGGAGTTGAATTGGGTTATTGCTCATTATAAAAGAAGTAACTCACTACATGTACCTCCAGTATTTAACCCTTTTAACACTGCAGACCTGTATAGTGGTATTGGCAAACAGTGTAGATCCAGATGAGCCGGCTCGTGACGAGCCGTCTCTTCAGGATCTGCACTTTTTGCAAGTAATTTTCATATTTTTGAGAGCAAAACACCCACTTTTCATAATGGACTACCGGTAGTCTGAAAATAATTTTGTGATGATTGTATTGGTTGCAAAATTAACATCAAAATCCATTTCAGTTACTTATGGGTGAAAGGGTTAAGTCCGGTGCTAGACCTTTAGGCCCCATCCCTGAGAAAACATGGAACAAAATTTATTCTGCATCCGACAAATATATAGATTTAGTTAACCCTTTCCCTGATAGAAACGACTTTTCACGCCTCTGCAGAAGATGTCTAGAAAACATTGTGAGAAAAGGAGAAATTGCTTGTAACAATCAATTTCTCCTTTTCCCACAATGTTTTCTACTCTATCAGATAATTTAACCATCATTTGACCCAACATTTGATTCTTTTATTCAGATGTTTTCGATTTGGAAGAGTCGAAATATCGCAAAACAGGGAAAGGGTTAAAGTTCAAATGGATAGCAGATTTGTTCTAGTGGATTGATTGGGTAATTCTAAGGGATCAATGTCGGAGTTGGTGGTAGACCACAGGGATAGCAGATTTTGAAGCTGATTGGTTAACTGACTGGTTGATCAATTGACCGACTTGACTGCTTGATTTATTGATTAATAGATCAAATTGGTTTCAGTGTCTGTTCTATAGCGAAGTCATATTCAGATGTGTGACAAGGTAGAACCAGTCTAGACTTGTGCATGACTTGGACCTGTGACATAAAACAAGAGGGCCATGATGGCCCTAATTCGCTCACCTGACTCCATGAACACCAGAGGAGAATGTGACATTGAGTTCATGTGTTTTAAAAAAATTGTGCTATTTTTAGAAGGCAGTCATCTTGGATTAAGCGATGACTCATTTTACCAAATCTGAAAATGCTTCACCCAAGGATCTTAACTTCCTATGAAGTTTTGCCAGCATCGGCCATGTGGTTCCTGAGAAAAAGACGTTCAAAATCTTGAATAAATGGACACAAATATTGCACCAGAGCAATCGCCTCATCGATACCTTCAATTTTATATATGACATGAGTATATTCGGTCAAAAATAAAATTTGACCCCAATTTGACCCCACGGGACACGCCCATTTTTGACCCGGGGTCACCATTTTCACAACTTTGAAAGAGCATTGTAAATCGATCATTCCTACCAAGTTTAGTCAAAATCCAGCCAGCGGTTCATGAGAAGAAGATTTTTTAAGAATTTATGCTATTTTTAGACGGCGGCCATCTTGGATTAGCGATGACCTTCATTTTAACAAATCTGAAAAGGCTTCACCCATGGACCATCACAATTTTTTGTTTGGCTACCATGGGCCAAGCGGTTCATGTGAAGAAGAATTTTGAAATCTCTAATAAAAGAACGACCTTTTGACATTTCGGCGGCCATCTTGGATGACATAACAATCCGATTTCGACAAAAAATGTACCAGTGTGATCGCCTCATTGATACCTTCGATTTGATATATAACATGACCATATTCGGTCAAAAATAAAATTTGACCCCACGGGCCACGCCCATTTTTGACTCCGGGGTCACCATTTTAACAACTTTGAAAGAGCATTGTACATCGATAATTCCTACCAAGTTTCGTCGAAATCCGGCTAGCGGTTCATGAGAATAAGATTTTTTAAGAATTGATGCTATTTTTCGTCAGCGGCCATCTTGGATTAGCGATGACCTCCATTTTAACAAATCTGAAAAGACTTCACCCATGGACCATAACTTTTAAGTTTGGCAACCATGGGCCAGGCGGTTCATGTAAAAAAGAATTTTGAAATCTCTAATAAAAGAACGACCTTTTGACATTTCGGCGGCCATCTTGGATGACATAACAATCCGATTTTGACAAAAAAGTGTACCAGAGTGATCGCCTCATTGATACCTTCGATTTGATATATAACATGACCATATTCGGTCAAAAATAAAATTTGACCCCACTTTGGCCCCACGGGCCTCCCCTATTTTTGACCCCGGGGTCACCATTTTAACAACTTTGAAAGAGCATTGTACATCGATCATTCCTACCAAGTTTCGTCGAAATCCGGCTAGCGGTTCATGAGAAGAAGATTTTTTTAAGAATTTATGCTATTTTTAGACGGCGACCATCTTGGATTAGCGATGACCTCCATTTTAACAAATCTGAAAAGGCTTCACCCATGGACCATCACTTTTAAGTTTGGCTACCATGGGCCAAGCGGTTCATGTGAAGAAGAATTTTGAAATCTCTAATAAAAGAACGACCTTTTGACCTTTCGGCGGCCATCTTGGATGACATAACCATCCGAATTCGACAAAAAATGCACCAGAGTGATCGCCTCATTGATACCTTCAATTTGATATATGAAATGACCATATTCGGTCAAAAATAAAATTTGACCCCAATTTGATCCCACGGGCCACCCCCATTTTTGACCCCGGGGGTCACCATTTTAACAACTTTGAAAGAGCATTGTACATCGATCATTCCTACCAAGTTTCGTCGAAATCCGGCTAGCGGTTCATGAGAATAAGATCTTTTAAGAATTGATGCTATTTTTCGTCAGCGGCCATCTTGGATTAGCGATGACCTCCATTTTAACAAATCTGAAAAGGCTTCACCCATGGACCATAACTTTTAAGTTTGGCAACCATGGGCCAAGCGGTTCATGTAAAAAAGAATTTTGAAATCTCTAATAAAAGAACGACCTTTTGACATTTCGGCGGCCATCTTGGATGACATAACAATCCGATTTCGACAAAAAAGTGCACCAGAGTGATCGCCTCATTGATACCTTCGATTTGATATATGACATGACCATATTCGGTCAAAAATAAAATTTGACCCCAATTTGACCCCACGGGCCACGCCCATTTTTGACCCCGGGGTCACCATTTTAACAACTTTGAAAGAGCATTGTACATTGATCATTCCTACCACGTTTTGTTGAAATCCGGTTGGCGGTTCTTGAGAAGAATTTTTTGGAAGAATTTGTGCTATTTTTAGACGGCGGCCATCTTGGATTACGTAATGACGTCATTTTAACAATTTTGTAATCCCCCTACCTAAGGACCATGACCATGAAGTTTGGTCACTATAGGCCCAATGGTTACCGAGGAGAAGACGTTTGAAAATGTTCACGGACGACGACGGACGACGACGGACGACGGACACATTGCGGTAACAATAGCTCACATGAGCTTCGCTCAGGTGAGCTAAAAATGCCCAATGATAAAATAATCCCATTACAACATCCACCTGTAGTCGTACTGTACGATAAATTATAACATAACTAGATCGCCATCACAATATACTCACATTTCCAAATGCTAAGTCGAAAGGGGGAGATAATCCATGACTGGGGGTCAAATCAAAGTTCAATTTGTGCATCTACAAACAATAAGGAAGGCACACACCAAGTTTTAAGTCCCTAGCTATCACAGTTAAAAAGTTTTACTTATTACAAGATAAAATTGGGAAAGTCGGAAAGGGGGAGATAATTCATGACCAGGTTTGAATGAAAAATCAAAATTAACTTTGTACATATACAAACTATAAACAAGGCACACACCAAGTTTCAAGTCCCTACCTATTACGGTTAAAAGGTTCGACTTCTTACGTGATGAACAGACGGACAGACGGATGGACGTACAGACAGACGGACGGACCACTGTGACAAAAACAATATACACATTTTTTTGTCAAAAAGGGGGTATAATAAATATAGTATGTTATGTTCACTATTGGAACAAGTTCATCAAAACAGCTGTTATATGCCAACTGATGGACATAATGCTGGAAGGAGAGCACAAAGGCACACATAACAAACAACAGTGACAAATGCAAGCTGTGACACAGGTGTGGGCGACACCACTACAGCCACCATAATCCAGGGTATTCAGACACCATTTGTTTTCAAATTGTATCCAAATGCATTGTTATTGTGTACAATTACTAGTATACTAACCATAACTATTGGGACACTCTTCATTGTGGAAAACCATACATCTATATATTTAGGGTTATTATGGTAGCTTATCTAGACCCAAAGATGACCTCTCGCAATAAAACAGAGTTGCCATTCCATATTTAAACATTTCAACACGAAGTAACTAACATGCACTATTTATTTTTGAGACTTTCCAGATATGACAGAATTGAGAAACTCAGCAAAGTTCTTAATGTGTGAAAAAGTTCAAAGTTGTCAAAGTTGTCAAAGGTCAAGGTCAAATTAAAGGTGCATGCCCACTAAATGGCATAAAATGTTCTTTAATATATCAGACATCATCTCAGACATTTTCTGGCAAAATAAACATTCAGTCACCATTACCCAGCATATTGATTGGCATTATTATACATTATATATCATTAAATATCCACACTGATATCAGGGGCGATAACCGTGTTTGCTTAAAATGTTAACGGACATTACTATTTATTCTCTGTATTTATTGTTTGATGTGCAATGATAATACTTTATAATCTGTTGAAAATATTATTTAATTGTATTGAATTAGTATAAATTAAACAAGAAATGCGTCTGTCGAACGCGGATGCCACCTGCAGCATATTTGACAGACGGACAGATGGACGTTCTTACAGTACTATACTTATGTGGCTTATCACATGTTAAATATTAGCCACATAAAACGATTTTTAGGTGGCTAATTGTAACCAACCCTATCCTTTACCAAGTCCATAACCCTGTGGGGCTAGCCACATAAGTACCCTAATGTGTGCCCGGATGGACGGACAGACGGACAGACGGACGGAAGGTCCAAACACTATCATGCCTCATTTGCATATGAAAATAGCCGGATACCACTGTGAGTCACTATCAGTAAAACTATAGAAAGTGAGCAGGGGCTCACGTATACCCCCAGCCACTGCCTGTACCGACAAATAAAAACTTTAACGCAAATATTTAAAAAACTTTAACGCAAATTTCTAAGTAATTTGACCTTGACCTTGGACATGAAGGCCGCATGGGTGTGGTATGGAATGAAAATATGGATGATGATAAGGAAGTATATGAAGTTTGAAGTCAACCTGACTTACCGTTGCAGAGATAATGGGTACCCGAAAACATTAACGCAAATCTTACGGACACAAATGTCTAAGTAATTTGACCTTGACCTTGGACATGAAGGCTGCATAGGTGTGGTATGCAATGAAAATATGGATGATGATAAAGAAGTATATGAAGTTTGAAGACAATCCGACTTAATGTTGCAGAGATAATGGGTACCAGAAAACGTTAACGCAAATCTTCTAAGTAATTTGACCTTGGACATGAAGGCCGCATGAGTGTGGTATAGAATGAAAATATGGATGATGATGAGGAAGTATCTGAAGTTTGAGGTCCATCCGACTTACCGTTACAGAGATAATGGGTACACAAAAACATTAACTATATACCCCTCGACATACTTTGTATGCCCGGGGTATAATAAATATTACTAAATGATTATATCTGTACAGGGGTCATACCAGTTATCCGGACAATCAGTTTATCGGACAAATGAAAACACCTGTTAATTAAACGCATTCATTTGATCCGATTTTGCAACGAACACATCTAAGTCACTCAGGTGCTTGCTGTTTCCATGCCAGTGTGAAGAATATATCGCTAAGGAAAACATTTTAGTAAAATTTGCTGAAAACTTCCTCAACTCTGTCCACAAGTTGTTTACAACGTCAATAGTCCAGCGGGGGCTTCCAATTGAGTGTGCCCATTACGTAATTTCAGAGTTGTTTTATAAATACACTAAATTCTATAAATACGATGTTTTCCAAGAAGCGAATGGTGATTGTTTTTTCTGCAGAACTACATAATGTTGTTTACACTGGTTTTCAGGCGATAAAATTATGATTTTAAGGTGAGAATACAAATTATAAGACGATTATACATTTGTCCGGACAACTGATTGTCGATGTTAATTTTTGGGGCAATCTTACGACTGATGATCTGACCCAATTTTTTAGTGAGAAAGATGGCACATTTTGCTAAATAGTTTACATGCGTTGAGAAAACAAGAACCGACGATTGTTCCGTGAAAATCTTATGCCCGTAGCTCCTATTTTAAGAAAAATATTGTAAAAAAACTGCGATTTTTGTCCGATAATCAAGAGGATCCCTGTATAGCGGGCACTTGTAATTTTTAGAACTGGTGGAATAGTGACACAATTATACACTTATTTAATTCCTATAAAGAACATTTTGTGCTTATGAGTGTGCATGTACCTTTACGGGAAGCATGGATGTGTGGTATTTGTTCACAAGTATGATGTGTTGTAATATTGAAGTAATCCATCAACGGATATAGAAGTTGTGACAAAATTGAGAAACTCATGCAAACTTATTAATGCGTTAAAAATGTTCAAAGTTGTGATGGTCAAAAGGTCAAGATCATAGTAAGGGCAGTATGGATGTGTGGCATTTTTCCACAAGTATGATATAATGAAATGTTGAAGTAATCTATCAAGGGACATAGAAGTTATGACAGAATTGAGAAACTCCGGCGAAGTTCTTAATGTGTGAAAAAGTTCAAAGTTGTGACGTTCAAAAGGGCAAGGTCATCATATGAAGGGCAGCATGGATGAGTGGCATTTGTCCACAAGTATGCTGTGTTGAAGAAATATTTAGGTAATCCTTTAAGGGATATAGAAGTTATGACAGAAATGAGAAACCCCAGCGAACTTCTTCATGTGAGAAAAAGTTCATATTAAAGGTACATGCCCACTCAGAATGCACAAAATGTTATTTATATCAGAGACATCATCTGAAACATTTTCTGGCAAAATAAACATTCATTCACAATTACCCCACATAATGATTGGCATTAGTATACATTTTAAATCAGACATAAATTTCCATACTGATATCAGGGGTGATAACTGTATTTCCTTAAAATGGTAACGGACATTACTATTTATTTTCTGTATTTATTTTACTATTCCTCCCCTCTTCTCACGATACTTCACACAAATTTCTATTCAATTTTTATTAGCACAGAACAAAGGAGCTGCAACAAAGAACACAAAAGAAGTTCATTTGCTTCACATCCATGATGTTGGTTCATCTCATGTGTGATGGATTGATTGGGCTTTCACATCTGTTTTTAACCCTTTCACCCCTTAGTAACTGGAATGGATGTTAACCCTTTCCCTGTTTTGAGATATTTCGACTCTTCCAAATCGAAAACATCTAAATAAAAGAATCAAATGCTGGGTCAAATGATGGCTAAATTATCTGATAGAGTAGAAAACATTGTGGGAAAAGGAGAAATTGTTTGTTACAAGCAATTTCTCCTTTTCCCACAATGTTTTCTAAAGACATTAAACAAGCAATTTATCCTTTTCCCACAATGTTTTCTAAAGACATCTTCTGCAGAGGCGTGAAAAGTCGTTTCTATCAGGGAAAGGGTTAATTATGCAACTAATCCAATCGTCACAAAATGATTTCCAGACTAGTCCATTTCTCAAAAATATGAAAATTACTTGCAAAAACAAAAAATGCAGATCCATCGTCACGAGCCGGCTCATCTGGATGTACACTGTTTGCCAATACCACTATACAGGTATGTAGTGTTGAAATGGTTAAAGGCACCGGATCACAGATATGCACGGAAAGTAACGAAACAGATTAGTATTAAATGTATAATTGTATTGATTCTGCATCCGATTGTAACGATGGGACGCCTAAAAAAATAACCGTTAAAACTAGAAATGTGTCCATGGAACACAGATGCCCCCACTGGTAGCATATATCAATGGAAGCTATAGTACTACATGGACTAGGCCATATTTAACCCTTAGACCGCTACGCACAACAATTGTCGTCTACTGTTGCTTTTATATCTTGCCTTATTTCTCAACAAAAACATGGTTTGACAGCACTTCAGAATCATTTCCAATGGAAATGATTCTGAAGTGCTGTCAAAGCATGTTGTAAATTATTCTAAATCGCTGGCAAAGCATGTTTTTGATGATAAAAATGGAAAATAGAAAATAAACAGCAGACGACAAAAAAATTAAGATAGTGGTGTAAGGGTTAAAGTATAGAGGACATTATCAATAATCTGTACTCATGTGCGACTGATCATGAAAATATGTTCCGGACAAGAGCCTAAACGAACATGTTGAACTTTGCACCAAAAGGGAGATAATTACAAAATCCAGCCATCCGTCTTGCATGTGACTTATAGGTTGTGATGAAGATATGCGGTATACAACTTACAGATTTATGGTAAGCCAACAAGGTGAACATTTTGTGACGGCAGATGGACGCACACACTCACACATAAACATTGGTGGGGGCGAAACGCAAGACATGAGACAAAACCTGAGGTAAGCCATGCGATTTTCTACCCAAGATGTGCGATATCTCATGAAAAATGCGTACAAAACTTATGATATTTTCCCGAAAATGACATAGAAAATTGACAAAATGTTCAGGGCAAATGCGGAATAGAAGTCCGCATTTGCCATGAAAATTTCGTCAACTTTCGACATCACTTACAGAAAATATCACAGTCTCTGTAAATATATATTCACGAAAAATCACTCTTCTAAGGTACAAAATCACATGGCTTGTCTCAAATGTACTGGTGGATAGTTCCAAGAAAAACTAGATCTTAAGACTTAAGGAGACAAGAAATAATCAATAGTCGCACCACTTTGCACATCATCCAATTCCGTGATATCGCTGACGCAAGGATTCACAATGCTATTAATTTCCCCCGTCTTGCATCGCAGGATTAATTCCCCAATGGAAAACTGGCAGACATGTCTTTTTTTTGCGTAAAATGTAAAGTACAAAACTATGGACATAGTGAACCCTTTCAACACTGTTTTGTGATGTTAGCAAACAGTGTAGATCCAAATCAGCCGGCTCGTCACGAGCTGTCTCATCAGGATCTGCACCTTTTGCAAGTAATTTTCATATCTTTTAGAGAAAAAAACACCCCAATTCTCAGTGACCCAGATAAGATGCGTATTGACGTAATTTTACCACTTATTTTAGCAGAATATGCATCGATTATCAAAGCTGGGAGTACAAAATACTCACAGCAATGTGAAAATATGCATTGATTTTCAAATTAGGAAGTGAAAATATTGTAATAAAGTTGAAAATTTACTCAGTTGAGCTGCAAAAAGCAAACACTAAAAAGCAAACAGTGTTTGCTTTTTGCAGCTCAAATAAGTGAATTTAAAAAAGAAATAATTTGTTCAGTATTTAATAAGGAAGAAAATCAATAGTACATTTGTAAAAGTAAAATATGCATTGAAATCTGGGCGTATAATACTCTTTAGATACAAAACTTATCTGGAGCACTGCATTCTGATAAATGGACTAGTCTGAAAATCATTTTGTGACGATTGGATTGGTTGGAAATTTAACATATCAAAATCTATTCCAGTTACTTAGGGGTGAAAGGGGTAACACATCAGTAGCCTATTTCATCAACATTGCAAAGTATACTTTACTACCAAAGTATACTTTGAGGGAGTAATCATTTATTTTTCCTGAAATACATAATTTCACATAGAACTAACAAATGCATATATTTCATGATTAAAAGTATGCAGAATTATTATACTGAATTTATTACATTATCACAGCCATTAAATGGCTGTGATAATGTAAGAAATTCCGTATAATAAAAATTAATAAATTTAAAAAAAAAATGAAAATTTCTCCCTCAAAGTATACTTTGCTACTAAAGTATACTTTGCAATGTTGATGAAATAGGCTACTGGTCTTATCAATTGTTTATGTATACAGAGTGCCGATTTACTGTGATTTGGGTAAAGAAACATACAAATCCAAATTAGGCCTTTATTTTTTAATTGTTTGTTTTACAAACGACCAAATCTCTGAAGTGCCGGAGGAGGAACGAAAACAATCAGGAGTTATAAACTGTAAGAAGAACATTAAAAAGTCATTTTATTAATTATAAAAAACATATGTTTGTACATCTATACCTTTGCATAAATTATATTTGCATGAATCATTCATAAATTACTTCAAGAACAGAAATCAGATAGAACAGAAAATAGCCACATAAAAACTTGAAGGATAAACGAGAACACATTATCAAATGGGATAGGTTTAATATTCAGCTAAACAGGGTCTATTTGATAGGAACACAATTGGAAAAATTTCTTTTCCTCTTTTTCTTATGATATCTCCCCTAACCTATCAGCTCTTCTCAACACTACTTTCTAATACATTTTGTATGTAACTTGTGTAGTATAATTATATATTATTATGTTCAATTGCTATACAGTGTACATTATGTATTGAAAAGTGAAAATAAAACATTTAGTCATCAAGAAATGAGGTGGGTGGATTTCTGGGAATGTTATAGGAATGAATGGCCTTTTTGTGGAATTTATCCGGGTGTAAACTTGGAAAAGTCGCGGGAATACTGGACGAAGGTACCATTATTATTGTAACAGTACATTTAAACACAATTTATGAAATATAATATTCATTTGTTGTGAAATGATCGTATTAAACAACATGTTTCATTCTCAATATTTAAACTTAACCCTTTCATCCCTAGGTAACTGGAATGGATTTTGATATGTTAATTTTGCAACCATCCAATAGTAACAAAATGATTTTCAGACTAGTCCATTTATGAAGTCCGAGTGTTTTTGTTCTCAAAAAATATGAAAATTACTTGCAAAAAGTGCAGATCATGATGAGACGGCTCGTCTCGAGCCAGCTCATCTGGATCTATGCTGTTTGCCAATACCACAATACAGCTCTGTAGTGTTGAAAGGGTTAATCAATCAAGCAACTCTGAATAACACAAAAAGTAGCCAATGTAAAACAGTTTTAAAAGAGTTCTACTAACATTCAGGCTGGAGAAATGGAGATTATGGCTTTTGCGGTGATTTGAGAAACTCTTAAATACTTCTAGAAATAAACGGATGGACAGAGAGACGGACAGACAGGGCGAACCATATATGGCACCGCCAAATCTCAGCCTTAATGAATGTGCTATATGATCACAGGCTACATTGGTCGCAATTCCCAAAAGCCCCATGTCAGTCACATATAATATGTGTCCAGAAATACAGTGGTTCGTCTGCATATTGCCTAATTCTTCAATTGTGATATTTTTATGAATTTGGCGAAAAATGTCAGTAGCCTATTTCACCATCATTGTAAAGTATACAATTCTAGCAAAGTATACTTTCAGGGAGTAATCATTTATTTTTCCAGAAATGCATTATTTCATATAGAACTAACGACTGCATATATGTGATGATTAAAAGTATGCAGAATTATTATACTGAATTTATTACACTCCTGCAAATTATTTGCATGGGTTTCACTATGAGAGAAAACCTGTAATCAACTCCTTACAAATAATACACAGTTAAGAGAACACCCGTAAGTGCGTGCCTGTTTTCTTGGAAACCACGAGCTACCATGCGAAATGTTTAATTTTTATTACAGTCAAAATAAAGCTATTTGAAAATTTGAAAAGGGTCTCGACTAATCTAGAATGTTAATGTGATTGAACACATTCCACACATGCACTCAAATATATCTGGTTCTTAGAAACAGCTGCATAATTTGGATTTCAAAAAGTTTACATGACATCACATTTGACTTCACACAATGTAATGTCAAAACGCGGGAAAACATGTCATTGTATAACTATTCATGCGCACATCACAATTCTATGATTATAATCTCAAAAATACACTAAATGTGCATATATATCTACTGTGTAAGTGTAATAATACACTCGTGTCCGTCAGCGTCTGTGCAAGCAACTCGTTCGCTACGCTCACTCGTTGCTTATTATGCGGAAGCCGATGCACACTTGTGTATTATTTCCCGCTATTCAAAATGTACGATGGAATATCGATAGTATTACATATAAATTCAGTATAATAAAATGTTATCCTTAAATTGAAAATTTCTCCCTCAAAGTGTACTTAGCCAGTGTAGCGTATTTGCCATGTACTCCATACAATTATATCTCTTACAATGACATATCAATATTAAAGGTACATGCTCACTCAGTAGGCACAAACTGTTAAATAAGTGTATAATTGTGTCACTATTTCACCAGTTCTAAAAATTACAAGTGACAAAATAAACATTCATTAACCATTACCCCAAGCATTGATTGGCATTATTATACATTTTAACCGTGCGATAACCGCTTTTCCTTAAAATGTCAATGGACATTACTATTTATTTTCTGTATGTATTTTTTGATGCGCAATGATCATACTTATCTGTCAAAAGTAATATTTTTTCAGGCGACACATTTAATTAGTATAAATAATTAAAAAATATCATACCTCTTTTGCATTTGAAAATAGCCCAATACCACCACGAGTCACTATCAGTAAAATAAATATTACTAAATTATATATATATAGCGACTTGAACGGCGACCTTGGACTGAGCAGGTCGTGTGTTTTTACCGGCCGGCAATTATTTCAAGGTTACCGGCGGCGGCAATTTTAACTGTTGGAAGTTTAGTTAACTTATATTTCCATTGTGTTTATTCTTATTCACTGGAGTGTTACTTCTGGACTTGCGAAAAGGTAGGTCGTGACTGGGGTGGACGATTTTTCAGCTGTAATTGAGCTAATTTAGGCTAGTAGCTAGGACATTTTTTGTTCTCCGTGTTCTGGGTGGTTGATTGTGGCACCTTGTGAATATATCTGTCTGGCCTCACGGTAGGGCAGTTGACTACTCGGTGCATCCGACTGCCCATGCGTGTAGCCCTTCTGGGACTCGGACTGGTTTGTGGCGATACCCGTGTGGCTCTGCCTGGCTGCCGATAAGCAGGGCGGATTGACCTATCTGGGTGTATCCCGCAGCTATTACCGGGTTCTGGATTGAATATGCACATGAGTGAGATGTATACTATCTACATATTATTATTATTATCTGGTGTGTAGTCGTACTGCGGCCAGTTCGCACCAGTGGGACAGGCGACGTGTTAACACATGAGGGTACTTGGACACAACGGGAAGCCGAGCCGAAGCTTCATGTCCCTGCCATGTTAGGCCAGGATGTCCAGGCAACTCAGTTAGCACACTTTCTTATGAAAGTACCGATAAGCCATATATAACAAGCCTAACCAAAACAGCAAGTTGGCTCAAGCTCAGCCAAATTTTTGGCTGCAGTGCCTGCTTCTGGCCCCGGCCTGCCTTGGAGCTGTCTGGATGTGGCAACTCTGTGGACGAAAATAGCACATGTTTTTACCAACTATATGGTACCAACTTGTGTGTCGAGAGCCACGAGGGGTGGATTGGTTCTATCTGGGACCCGTTTTGCTCTGCATCACTGGTGCCAAGTTCTACCCAGTTACCCCCTCCCCTCTCCTCTTCTTCCCGCCTCCCGTGCACTGGGACACTACGCGGAATTACAGGACCGTATTGGACCTAAGCAGTATCCCATTTCGGCACACAATTGTACACATCTGTCCGCCTTGCACCAACATATATCACATATAGCACTTCAAAATTCTACCTTTTTGGACTTATACATGTATTTCCGGGTACGGAATGTCTTCGAGCCAATTCCCACCCTAAAATATAAGCTAAAAAAATAAAATAAATAATAATTTATAGAACTGGTGGCATTACATGTAGCCCAAGTCAATACCAAGTCTGATTTCCGACGATAAATGTGCCGATTTTTTAAAACGCAGAAATCTCGACACAGGTAAGAAGATTGCAGTCATATACCGTAGACTGTATTACCTGTACGCAGATTATTTACCATGTATACCGTATTGAGTGCAATAAGGAAGTGCATTAAGGAAAATTGATTTTGTATGGACTTGCGCTGCTATTACATGTATAAAGGTTTTGCTAGCAGACAATATGTGGTAAGGTTGTCATACCTGTAGTTCTAAAATTAGGTGAGTGGAGTGACCTGATGATTTACACAGTGTAACTTGGCAATTGTAGATTTTGGAAATGACAAACTTTATAACCAATTTATCAATCACGGTGTATACACTGGCATGAGATAATTGATAGCACGTTGTAAATAATTATCCTTGCAACATGTCGTAACAAATTGTATTAGTTTATTTATCATATTTTTGCTGTATGTGTCAATCGCTACAAGAGGTGAAAACTAGACAATGCCCCCATGGCATATTGGACTCAAACTAGAGTGTGTGTTTAAAAAAAAAATGTAAATTTACATTTGATGTAATAAAATGACTTTCAGCACAATTTTGAAGGTCACAAAGGTCAAGGTTATGTCATTGGTGGTGTAACTGCATCACACATGTTCATGTGAATGAACTGTCCATATATTAAAGCAATCCTTCAAATAATATTGAAGATAATACATGTTGGAGAAACAAAATGGCTAAGTGTTTCTGCGACATTTCAACGGTGACAAAAGGTCAATGTCGTGTTAATGGTGGCGCGTGTGTGTGACAAATATGCAAGTGATTCAAGTCCCATGTATTGAAGCAATCTTTCAAATAATATGTTGTCAATCGCATTTTTTTGATAATATTACATTTAAATTTAAGAATGAGCCTTGTTTTTAAATAGTGAAATTTGGTCCAATATTGATTTTATTGCGAAAAAACAATTTCCCCATGTTAAATCCCATAGACATCTTCACAAAGTGGTGGATTTAATATGGGGAAACTGTTCTAATTTCAGAAATAGTGGACCAATTTTCAAAATTTAACTTTTGTTAGAGTTAGATCATGTCCATGCTATTATTTAGCCTGGTTACAGAGTCAATTTCAAAAATGTATCGTTCTTCGACTCTTCCTCCATGTTCTCCACCTCTTTTCCCCCATGTTAAATTCCCATAGACAAATCAATTTTTCATAATAAATAAATAAAATCTATATTTGACCAAATTTTCAGAAATAGAAAGATGGCTCATTCTTAAATTTGGATAAAATTTAACATTATCAAAAGAAATCTTGTTTTTGCATTGTTTATATGGGCAGGTTTCATATGTTTGAATCATATTCTAATTTAGTCATAGGACTGCATAGATTCGCAGGCTGATCCGAGGCTACATGCAAGGCCCTTTTTTCAGCTGGCGACACATTTTTCATTGTGACTGGACAAACTGTGAAGGGGCTTTTTAACGTCCAGAAACATGGTTTTATATAGATGGGTTCCAATTTTCATGTCTCTTCCGAAAGAACAGTATTGTCAGAGAGTTATACCGTTGAAAGCTGAAACACACCGAATGCCTGTGCCTATATTGGGATGCTTCTTGCACTGATAAGATCTAATTCATGGCGGGCTATTATATTTAATGAACATTACTGTAGTCTACCGGTATATCTTTATGGCCAGGTTATCAGTGCATTATTATGCCTTTTACGGACACTTGCTTTTCTTGTAACAGCCTAGTCGAGAACATCACCGACCCAATCAAGTTGGGTCTTGATGGCTGCTATTGGTTTATTGGCATTTTATATTTTCCAATAAAACTGAACATATACCGTACAGCATCTAACTGCATAAACACTTGGATGAACCCTAGTTTACATTTACAAACATACAACAGCTGACCAGCATTATATTGTTGATTTCAATACATGGGATATTCATGAATTGTGTCAATAAAAGTTTAAAATATTACACAACTACTATTTACATGCATATTGAAATAAGTTATATAATTTAACAAATATGTAAATTTGATACTTTATCACTGTTTTTGAAAATTCCACAGGAAAATGCCACTTTACAAGAGTAAGCCATCATGACTGTACAGTGGATTTACCTAGGTTCTGGATAATAAGCCTTCGTTGGCCAGTTACTAGAGTTATAAGCATATAAAAACAATTATTCAAAACTTTTTAAAACAATAAGCTTATCGTAAAAGTGCTGTGAAACGAGATTTATCTAAAAGTCCCGCTTGTTTCCATGTCGTTCATTTTGTTAACGTATCATCCAGCGCTTGTAGAAAATAGACTGTGACCTTAGAATCGGGATTTTTGTTGTTGGATTATTCTCATCCTGTATGGCGGCGCACCATTGGGTAAAAAAAAAATGGTTATGTAAATTATCAGGAGTGTACAGTAAACAATTTTCCACCATTTCCTTTGCTAGTCATAAATGACAATAATCAATCATAATGCAAGATGCTTTCAGATCACGTTTAATTTTCAGTGGTGGTACATGCTATTTTACCATATTCATTATCGTGCACGCTACAGGCGGGATTATCCCAACAACAAGATAATAACAATCTACAAACTGTAGCATATTATTCTGAGCATTTTTATAATCAACAGCAGAACAATAAATTCTACTAAAAACACAGAGTTTATATCTACATCTTTGTAATCAAATATAATTCTGTGTTAGTTTTTTATTGTTTTTTATATAACATCCCCCAGTATAATGAAAAGCTCTATTTTGGTAATTTGACAGCTACCAGTCTGTGTTTTGACCATGACTTCTCAAAATGGCTAAATAATCCAGTGACGCTTTTGTAAACCTTTTTCAATAATGATGTTTATGAGTGGACAAAAGTGGGAATAGCTGAAATACAACATTTTGAAGGTATTTTAACAATTTTTATTAAAAACGTACATGCCCAAGGGCTTTATGGAATATATTTCTCCATTTGACAGATGGGTGTCTTCTGCAAAAAAATGTCCTGGAAACTGACCGTGAAAATTTCTGTGATTAGTGACGAATGCGGTTTACGAAAATTCCTGATGCGGGGGTAACCCCCGACAAATGGTTACGCTACTGTAGACCCAATTCTCATGGATTCATGCCTTCTCATGGATTCATGCCCCTAGAAAACAAGTGAATAAGCATATTCTAAGAATAGTGTTAATTGAAAATTATTAATTATTTTAAAAAGGTATTTTAAGTCGATTCCCACAGTTTTCTAAGTTACAGTTACGTACAATTGCGAGTTACCACCTATATTGTGATTTTTCTACATATTTCCTTAATCTGAAGGGGGTCTGTTCGCAAATTATGCATAAAATGTAATATATGTTGATTTCTAGGTGAATCTGGACTTCAACATATTTAAATTTGATGCATCTAGGCAGCAACACTTCTTCATTGTATGAGTGATCAATGAATGTCATTCAAATGTGCAAAAAGTTGTAGGGCACAAACCTGATGAGAAGTTTCAAGATCAATTAGGTGACTTAGGTGGGTTATTTCGGATACTGGACGTTTCGGTAAATGACGAGTTCGGTAAATTGATAATATAGAGGGAATGGTTTGGATGTTTCGGTAAATTGATATAATATAGTAATTATTAGCGCATAACAGTTAATGGTAAATATGCACCTAAACGGAGCTCGCCACATCATTTTCAGTACGAAACGACAGATGGAACTCCTACGTCAATCCAAGGGCTGGTTCCTGGACGGAACATTCAAGGTAGTTTGAGTTCCCTTCTACCAGCTGTTGTCAGTCAACGTATTCGTGAAGAAGGGAGACGACGAGAAACAAGTTCCACTGGCCTACATCCTGATGTCCCGGCGCTCCAAACAGGACTACGTTAGCGTCCTGACTAGTGTACTAGCGTATCTACCGGAAGATACAGGCGGAGGGTCTGGCGACTGCCTACATACAGAAGGGGGACAAATACAAGTTCATGCGGAAGTTGATGTCCCTTCCATACCTACCCATGGAACAGGTGGTGACGGCCTTTGACCGACTGAAGGTCGTCGCAACAGAAGCTGGGGGTCCAGTCCTCAACGTTGTTGAGTACATGGAGCGTACGTGGGTCCGGGGTTCCGTCTGGACCCCCAGCAACTGGTGCGTCTTCCGTGAACAAGTGAGGACGAACAACGACCTTGAAGGCTGGCATAGACGTCTGAATACACGTGCAGGCCATCCCAACCTCGGCCTGTACAAGCTGGTGACGCTGCTGCGCGAGGAAGCAGAGACGGTGGACATACAAATACGACTGGTTTCCGAGAACCTACTCTACAAGCTCCGACGGAAGAAATATAAACAACTCCATGGACGACTGGAAGATGCCTGGGACCGCTACGAGGAGGATGAACTGACGACGACGGCGCTACTTCGGACCATCGTCCACATCACCGGACTGGGACCTACCAGTGCAGCCAACCACGTCATCGCCGACTACGACGAGTAGATCCTGATTTGTGATCGTTCAATGTGCTGTATGTAACGTAATAGGTGCTACACTGTCCGCATAGGTGCTATCTGTAATATATATTGTTATGTTTTACCATTAAATATGCTGTATGTATATGTGTGTGTATGTAACGTGATTCGTAAATAAAGGTCATAACCCATACTAGGATTTACACTGTTTGCATATTAAGTGATGTCAATACTTATAACTATAATCAATCAATCAGACAAAATATATTAATATCAATAATCAATCAATATGTAGGTTCTATCTTTTACTGACTGTTAAATGTGCTGGATAAAATGTAATTTAGGAATGTTTGTATATATGTATGTGTGTGTTGTGTGTCTATTTGTTGAATAAAATATATACAAGAAACGAGGCAAAGCCACGAAGGCCAGGTTTTTTCCAAGCATGGACACTTTATACCCACTTTTTGTAGACTAGATGGCCGTGGCCTGCATGTCGCGCCTTGGGGCGAGGCATGGACACTAAAAAAATAGATATAGTAGATGGAAAAACTTTAACGAAAAAACTTTAACCGGACACACAGACGTACGGACGGACGCCAAAATGCCGACGATATCGCGCTTTCCGCAAGCGGGTGCGACAATGATGATAAACACCCATGTGAAGTATCAAGGTAATGGGTGAAGCAGTTGCAGAGATATAGTACATGAAAAAACTTTAACAAATAAATTCAAAGTAATTTGACCTTGACATTGCGCACAGGGGCCGCACGGTTGGGGGTTAGAGTAAAAATATGGACGATGATAAACACCCATGTCAAGTTTCAAGGTAATGGGCGAAGCAGTTGCAGAGATATAGTATAACAAAAAACATTTAACCAAAAAATTTAACCAGGCGTACGTTAAAAAGTTAACGTTGAAAATGGCTAAGTCAATTACGTAGAAATAATAGGTGAAGGTAAAAAAATGGTCACATGTTGGATAGTTGTATGTGGTAGGCACCCCTTGGTTATGAAGCTGTGAAAGTTTGGTGGTCCTAGGTGGTACAGTACCAAACAAATGGACTTAAACACGAAAACTTAACATTGAAAACGCGAAAATTTAACATTGAAAATGGCTAAGTCGACTGCGCGGAAAAAATGGGTCAAGTTAAAAAACAAGAAACGAGGCAAAGCCACGAAGGCCAGGTTTTTTCCAAGCATAGACACTTGGATAACATAATTATACCCACTTTTTGTAGACTAGATGGCCGTGGCCTGCATGTCGCGCCTTGGGGCGAGGCATGGACACTAAAAAAATAGATATAGTAGATGGAAAAACTTTAACCAAAAAACTTTAACCGGACACACGGTACACGACGATACGTCGAGTATGCCAAAATGCGAGATATCGAGCTTTTCCGCAAGCAGGTGTGACAATGATGATAAACACCCATGTGAATATCAAGGTATTGGGTGAAGCAGTTGCAGAGATATAGTACACGAAAAAACTTTAACAAAAAATTTAAAGTAATTTGAACTTGACATAGGGCACAGGATCGCGCTTTCCGCAAGCAGGTGCGACAATGATGATAAACACCCATGTGAAGTATGAAGGTATTGGGTGAAGCAGTTGCAGAGATATAGTACACGAAAAAACTTTAACAAAAAAAATCAAAGTAATTTGACCTTGACATTGGGCACAGGATCGCGCTTTCCGCAAGCAGGTGCGACAATGATGATAAACACCCATGTGAAGTATCAAGGTATTGGGTGAAGCAGTTGCAGAGATATAGTACACGTTTAAAAAACTTTAACAAAAAAATTCAAAGTAATTTGACCTTGACATTGGGCACAGGATCGCGCTTTCCGCAAGCAGGTGTGACAATGATGATAAACACCCATGTGAAGTATCAAGGTATTGGGTGAAGCAGTTGCAGAGATATAGTACACGAAAAAACTTTAACAAAAAAATTCAAAGTAATTTTGACCTTGACATTGGGCACAGGGGCCGCACGGTTGGGGGTTAGAATAAAAAGATTGGATGATGATAAACACCCATGTGAAGTTTCAAGGTAATAGGCGAAGCAGTTGCAGAGATATAGTATAACAAAAAAGTTTTAACCAAAAATCTTTAACCAGACATACGTTAAAAAGTTAACGTTGAAAATGGCTAAGTCAATTACGTAGAAATAATAGGTGAAGGTAAAAAAATGGTCACATGTTGGATAGTTGTATGTGGTAGGCACCCCTTGGTTATGAAGCTGTGAAAATTTGGTGGTCCTAGGTGGTACAGTACCAAAGAAATGGACTTAAACACGAAAACTTAACATTGTAAACGCGAAAACTTAACATTGAAAATGGCTAAGTCGACTGCGCTGAGAAAATGGGACAAGTTAAAAAAAAAGTAACATTTTGGATAGTGATATGTGGTGGGCACCCCTTGATTATGAAGCTGTGAAAGTTTGGTGGTCCTAGGTGGTACAGTAACAAAGAAATGGACTCAAACACGAAAACTTAACATTGATTGTGGACGCCGACCGCCACCGCCGGCCCGGCTTTCGCCAACCCAATAGCCTGGATTTTTTTTTAAAAAACCTGGCTAAAAAGTAACATGTTGGATAGTGATATGTGGTGGGCACCCCTTGATTATGAAGCTGTGAAAGTTTGGTGGTCCATAGGTGGTACAGTACCAAAAGAAATGGACTCAAACACGAAAACTTAACATTGACGCGAAAACTTAACATTGAAAATGGCTAAGTCGATTGCGCGGAAAAAATGGGTCAAGTTAAAAAAAAAGTAACATGTTGGATAGTGATATGTGGTGGGCACCCCTTCACTATGAAGCTGTGAAAGTTTGGTGGTCCTAGGTGGTACAGTACCAAAGAAATGGACTTAAACACGAAAACTTAACATTGAAAACGCGAAAACTTAACATTGAAAATGGCTAAGTCGATTGCGCGGAAAAAATGGGTCAAGTTAAAAAAAAAGTAACATGTTGGATAGTGATATGTGGTGGGCACCCCTTCACTATGAAGCTGTGAAAGTTTGGTGGTCCTAGGTGGTACAGTACCAAATAAATGGACTTAAACACGAAAACTTAACATTGAAAACGCGAAAACTTAACATTGAAAATGGCTAAGTCGATTGCGCGGAAAAAATGGGTCAAGTTAAAAACAAGAAACGAGGCAAAGCAACGAAGGCCAGGTTTTTTCCAAGCATAGACACTTGGATAACATAATTATACCCACTTTTTGTAGACTGCATGTCGCGCCTTGGGGCGAGGCATGGACACTAAAAAAATAGATATAGTAGATGGAAAAACTTTAACCAAAAAACTTTAACCGGACACACGGACGAACGGACGGACGTATGCCAAAATGCCGACGATATCGCGCTTCCGCAAGCAGGTGCGACAATGATGATAAACACCCAATGTGAAGTATCAAGGTATTGGGGTAAGCAGTTGCAGAGATATAGTACACGAAAAAAACTTTAACAAAAAAAATTCAAAGTAATTTGAACTTGACATTGGGTACACAGGATCGCGCTTCCGCAAGCAGGTGCAACAATGATGATAAACACCCATGTGAAGTATCAGGTATTGGGTGAAGCAGTTGCAGAGATATGGTACACGAAAAAAACTTTAACAAAAAAACAAATTCAAATATAATTTGACCTTGAACATTGGGCACAGGGGATCCGCGCTTTCCGCAAGCAGGGTGCGACAATTGATGTTAAACAACCCTGTGAAAAAAGTATCAAGGTATTGGGTGAGAAGTTGCGAGATAGTACACGAAAAAATCTTTAACAAAAAAAATTCAAAGTTAATTTGACCTTGAACATTGCAAGGGGCCGCCCGGTTTGGGGATTTTAGAAATTGAAAATTTGGATGATGATAAAAAACAAGGTAAGTAAGGGTAATGGGCGAAGCAGTTGTTGCAGAGATATAGTATAACAAAAAAGTTTTAACCAAAAATCTTTAACCAGACGTACGTTAAAAAGTTAACGTTGAAAATGGCTAAGTCAATTACGTAGAAATAATAGGTGAAGGTAAAAAAATGGTCACATGTTGGATGGATAGTTGTATGTGGTAGGCACCCCTTGGTTATGAAGCTGTGAAAGTTTGGTGGTCTTAGGTGGTACAGTACCAAAGAAATGGACTTAAACACGAAAACTTAACATTGTAAACGCGAAAACTTAACATTGAAAATGGCTAAGTCGACTGCGCGGAAAAAATGGGTGAAGTTAAAAAAAAAAGTAACATGTTGGATAGTGATATGTGGTGGGTACCCCTTGATTATGAAGCTGTGAAAGTTTGGTGGTCTTAGGTGGTACAGTACCAAAGAAATGGACTTAAACACGAAAACTTAACATTGTAAACGCGAAAACTTAACATTGAAAATGGCTAAGTCGACTACGCGGAAAAAATGGGTCAAGTTCAGGGCTGTACAAATTGATTTTTTAGCCACTTGTCCCGGACAAGTGACTTGACAAAAGTGACTTGCCCCGACTTGTCCTGGAAATTATAATCCATGTGTGCATAATACATGCACTTTAGTTGCTATACAAATGTTGGCAATAACATATATTACTAGTAACGGGAACCCTGGCAATCAGGAAAGATCGATTGATTGGTATTTAATGGTCTATCTATAATTTCGAGCGTATATTCCAGAATTTTAGGTGTAAAAACATCGACGTTTTGTGAATTAAATTACGGAGTCTACTCATTTGACCGTCTCGAAAATGAAATCACGTCTATATTTACAATATTTAATGTCTATCAGTATGTTCGCGGAACGGTAAATATTATAACGCGATCGGGTATAGCGCGATCTCCATTATAACGCGGGTCTCTCGTGGATCCCAAAAAAAATATTTAAAAAAAATAGAGAAGAAAAAGGAAAACAAAGAAAAAAAAAATCGTCCGACATCGTAGTCATCGTGTAATTAGTTGATTCGTGATTTCTGTAAGTTTATTAAAACAACGACATTCAAAGTACATGAAATAAGTATTATTAGTATGTCAGCAAATGTAATACCTTTAATCAGGTAATCATGTTAATATGCATACAGTTGATGTGCCACAGACGTGGCGAACGTGCGACTTCTTTCATCATCGCATCACGGGGCAATCATTCAGTAACCCATTTCATGCTGAGGATACGCTTAAGTTTGCGGACAAATATTTTCCTTCTATGCACTCGGAAGTATATGCCGCGACCACCATTTAATCCGTCTCATCGAGACGGTTCAAATGAGTGGCCACATCGTATACATTCATTGAGAAATAACACAAATAAAAATATTTTTTTTAATAATTTCATACCCGTAAATGTGTATTCCGAAAGGAATGGATTAAAAAAAAAATCTGAATCATACGCAGATCTGTCGCCATATATCGCCGATATTGATTTCGAAAATATTTGCCGTAAATTGTGTTGAAAAGTTGACACAAAATTCAGAGTTCATGCGGAATTGTCGGTGGGATTATGCTTTCAAATTCGAATAAATTAATCTACCGTAATCAGGGTCACAGCTAGTATATCACTTTCCTTGCTATATACACAGTATAGCAGCTTCTGTGTAAGTGTGTATCGCCACGTGGAAGCCGACACACGCCCGAGGCGTTATCGATCGATGAAATGTTACAATTTAGGATTAGTCTAGTGAAGAAAACAGGCTTGTGGCGGGACGTTTCAACGGAAAATAGTGACTTGCCCGGGACTAACTTTCAGCATAGAGCCACTTGCCCGAGACCAAAACCGACTTGTCCCGGGCGTCGGGCGTGCCGATTTGTACAGCCCTGAAGTTAAAAAAAAAGTAACATGTTGGATAGTGATATGTGGTGGGCACCCCTTGATTATGAAGCTGTGAAAGTTTGGTAGTCCTAGGTGGTACAGTAACAAAGAAATGGACTCAAACACAAAAACTTAACATTGATTGTGGACGCCGCCCGCCCGCCCGCCCGCCCTGCTTTCGCCAATCCAATAGCCTGGATTTTTTTTCAAAAAACCTGGCTAAAAAAGTAAAATGTTGGATAGTGATATGTGGTGGGCACCCCTTGATTATGAAGCTGTGAAAGTTTGGTGGTCCTAGGTGGTACAGTAACAAAGAAATGGACTCAAACACGAAAATTTAACATTGATTGTGGACGCCGCCCGCCCGCCCGGCTTTCGCCAATCCAATAGCCTGGATTTTTTTTAAAAAAACCTGGCTAAAAACTGAAATGACTTGTTTCATTTTGTCCATCGGTAGATAAAAAGGTAAGAAAACATATTTTATCAAACTTATAAAATACACAATGATATACAAAGTCAATATAGCAATACCCTAACAATGCCCTAACAATAGGCCAATATGTCAATAATCCATAATTATACTGTTTGTTCACACTTTGTCATGTTAGCCTATTGTTTGGCCTTTGATAATGACCAATTCTACTACAAAAACCCTTTTTACCGAAACATCCAAACCATTCGCTATAATATATAAATCGGTTGTTTCTAGGGGTACTAAGACTTGCATATAAACAACAATGTTGACGAATTCCTTATGTGCACTCATAACTTTATGTTGATGTATACATTTTCAGGAATTATTCAGAATATAACATACAATATGAATGTATGTGCTTAGGGGTACGAATCCATAAGAACAGTGACTATATCAAGACAGTCATGAAGTCACGACTAGCAACAGCCAGTCAAGTTCTTGTATGTTGAAAAAAAGATCTATATTTGGAAGTGGGAACAGTTGGTGTAAATTCAGACACCATCACAGCTTCACAGTCTGTAAGGAGATGCACGCGTTTGCTGATGAAGCAACAACTTTGTTTTTGAACATCATTTTGCTGCACTAGATCATGTTAAACAAGTGGGTGGGGTAATTTATGGCAATTTTTGGTTGGAAGTTTCATACATTTACATACCATAGGATATGTTTTCACTCAACTTCAATGGACCACGAAGGATATAGACGACAAATACAAGTAAAATGAACCAAACAGCCCACAGATAGCTCCAGGACCACTGGATCCATCCTTTAATTTTTCCACAAAATTTAGACAGGAAACCAGCCATACCGGGAATAATAGACACGGGGTAAATTTAATTAATGTGTTGTATCGTGTAATAAAATTATTTAATGTTGTCAATAATTGTAAATCTATTCATCATTTTTAGATGTGTTATGTTAATATGAAATTGCAAAGAAATTAAATTAATTAGGCCGTTAATTGACAGGTCCGGACTTGATTTTACGGGTTCCGGGTCGTTTCGCCATTATTCAATTTTGCCCCTACACTGTATATAGATAATATGAAATAGGTACTACCTATGACGGGCGACGTTAGTGTGTGAAAGTAAATTTACCAATTGATATCTTCACCATGGTTTTATAAACGGTACCGTATTATATTGTAGAGCTACTTCCCGCAACTACCACGGTGTACAGCTTCTCTATTACAATTAAATGGTGTAATTGGCGAACTTCTCTATGTATTATTACACGTGTGTCATACACATTTATGAAATCGGGTAAAACACGACATAACAAGGATTTAATTTGATAAACGAAAGCATGCACCAAGTGGAGGTGTGATATGTATGGTGTATATAAAATGACCCAACATGAGTGTATACCGCTGTAGCCAGCCATTTGTACACTGACTATGGCCATTCTGAACAGACGGCCTTATATATTCCTCGTATATGATATGTAATGCTATTGCATAAGAATTACCAGATTGAACTGGTCCCCGTTGATGAGTGCTTGTCAAAATAGTATTATTCATCCAGTAGTACTTGATTTAAAACCTGAGGAACAGGCCATATCGTTCCAATTACCACAGTGCATGCATTCATGGGAACACAGACAGTGAAAATAGCAAACGTCAAGCATGGTTGGAAAACTCGCTAAAGAGACACTCTCTACCAAACGCTGGCTATCTGACCCATCCGGTTTCTTTCTCTTTTATATCGTATCCAAAAGTTCAGATGCACCCCGCGTCGCATGTATATTGGCACTTGTCCTGTAAATGTCTAGATCTGTGGTTAGTAGAACTTAGTACATGCAACGATTACATCCCTTGCAGCTTCAGTCAAACAGTATGGAGTTTATACAAGTCAGTGTGCTTGCAGTTCGTTCTATATCCAAGATAATTTGGTCATTTAGCCGACATAATTTAGAACCGCTATGTACAGTCTATTATTAACTGAGTAATATCACATAATACAAAAATTATATCTAGAGTGCGCCACATTTCAGGACGATTCGTTTTCTTGATTCCATGGAAGAATATCTGGTATAGTTGTTTACGAACTTCATGGAGAGCTGGCCATCGCATGAACATATGGGAGGCACTCTCTTCCTCTAGGCGACAGCTTGACGTGCATGTATGATCCACTGTATATTGGCTAAACCTGTGTTTGTTGATTTGGAACAAGTATGTCCCAGGTGCAGATCTGGCCCTGGCAATTCCCTTTCTGACATATGTCACTGTTGAGCCTGGATCGCGATAGAGCACGCCATATGTGATGTGCTTGTCCCATATGTAATGAGTCTACACCAAATGCAGCTAGTATCATTTGGTTTTGACACCAGTAAGTAGTGTTTCTTCTATAGTGTTCAGTGCCTTTGTGGATTTAGTTTTCCAGTCAAGATTACTTAGTTTACTGTTTGATGGGTTTGGATATCAACACGTTTGTATCTGTTGAGCACGGTGGAGACAGCAGTAGAGGCTGAGCTTGTTATCAAAGTGTGTGGCTAGTTGTCTGGTCGTTAGAAGTGTATGGCCACAAATGATCACAGATTATGCCTATATGAATATTAACTTTCGCCGGTGGAATTCTGTTTCAGTGGGAGTGCTCCGTGTCAGGTTTACAGTTTCTACAGAAGTGCGCAAGGGCAGCGACTGTATTCTTCTGAAGACATCTTTATGGAAGTTTCCCAATTGTTGCATTTGTTTATTCATGAGGGAACGACTTCTAAACTGTATAGTAGGCGAGGAAGAACGTATGTCTTGTAAATAGTATAGGATACAATCGTGTTGGCCCCGTTTGTGTCATGCACACCCTTATATATAAGATAATACAGAGCCAGTCTTGCTAATGAGATTGTCTCATTATATAGTGTTTCGTTGGCCTTCGCTTTTGCTGGCGCGAATAAGTCCTAGCTTAGTATTCGGTGATATAGACAGTTTATGATTTCCCAAGTCCCATGTGATGATTTTTTTTTTGAACATTCAGCGATACTGCGATGTGTATGGAGGAGCTAATAGGGTAATTTACATGAATATATGTACATGTATTCCGCTTGTGGAGCGCGTGGTCGAGCGGTGTGGGGCGTCAGACTCCTGATCTTATGGTCGTGAGTTCGAGCATGCATCACCCGATTCGAGCCAGACACTTTATTCACACTGCTTCAGTCCACATAGCTGTAAATGTGTACCGGCTATAATTACCGGGAATCTGGATTGTATTTGATTGTATGTTCGAGAGGTGTTCATAAAATATCCGGACATACCCATCGTTATGCCATCTTTCATCCAAATTCAACCAAATTTGGATATCTCGTAGCCTCCAATTGTCTCCAAGTAAGCCAAGAGAAAGTATGAACATAATGTTTATGACTCGTGTTACAGTTGCTATGGTAACATCATGTTTTGGATTGCGGCCCAAGTAACGTAATTTTGCAGGCATATTTCTGAAAGGAGGCGAAATGAGAAATGTTTGCGTTACCATGTTAGTTGCTGCTGGCTCAAATAAAGTTTGAAAAACAATAGCGACCTTCTTTAACGTTTCCTATGCGACGACATGTTTGAAAAAAATGTGACGTCATGACCGGAAATTACAGAGATTAACGGCTGCTTGCATTGCTCTGTCTATGAGACTATGTCGGAAGAACCAAGATGTGCCATTAAATATCAAGAAGTATGGTGTGATGAACCAGGTCAAATGCATTATTTTTCGGATCGAGCGTCGCTAGAAGTAAGCTGCCTATGTTAACCCCTGATCATCATATGATTCAAACATAATTGCTTCCTAAATATGAAAAACATATATCTGAATACTGCCTCGTTAGTGTACCCTATACGGCTCATAGAGTGGCCAAGTCGGCCATGTTTGTGTTTGGCAACCATCAGCCAGTTTCACCTCTTCTGGCATTTGACAAAGAACTGGCAATGAGAAGTAGAACATATGATATAATGTAGTTACTCATACATAGACAAGCAAGGATAACGCACTCCTGTCAATTACATTACACCAATATGTACTTCCAGTCAGATATTTGTGTACTTTTGCCAATATTCTAAAAATGTACATAAGCTATGGCTGACGTGTACACTTTTCCAAGACACCGCACATGTACTATGTTATTTGTAAATACGCATGGGCCAGATATATCCCCTCCCATATTAAGCTCCGCTGCACTATTGTAATAGTGTCTAATAATAGAGTACAGTAGTTTGTATATATGGTATGTATTGTGTGGTTATATAGCAATGTAATATATATAGTGACACATTGTGCCATTTTCTGTGTATGATGCTATATGCAATGATTATTTGTGTTCTTAAAAAACAGGCACAAAACTGTGCAGCAAACGGACATATTTTACAGTTTGGGGTAATATAATTGATAAGAGACCGTTCTCCTGGATTTTCTATGTATGATTAGCTAAATTATATCACATGTTCTACTTGTCATGTTCAGTTCTTTGTCAAACGCAAGAAGATGTGAAACTGGCTGATAGCTGGAATACAAAAAAAAGATGGCAGAGTTGACCACTCCATGTGCTGTATATGATACAGTAACGAGGCCGTGTTCACATATGTTATACATATATTCCATCACCATTATGAATCAATGATCTTTGAATCAAACAACGATCAGGTATAAAATGGGTCCTTAAAGATTCTCGCAGCTGTCTGTGCTTACAATACAATGTGTAACCTACAACTTCAGAACTTTGAACAAGCAGTTCAAATCCAGATATTACTCGACTCAAACGTTTTAGACGAACTTAATTGTACCCACTTCAACGCAACTGAAAGCTGACTCTTCTGTTTACCCCTATAACATCACCAAACGGCGCCTGTGCTACACTTTTTTTCATAGGGAGCGACAGAAATATACCTTAACAAAGACCAGTAAACAGGAGAAGCACAGGTGTCGGGTGGCACAAACGATTAACCTAAAATAGATTAAGAACTTTCATTTCGCCACCAAAGTGTTTTAATAGATATAAAATACTGGTTGCGGTTTACCATTATGATCAGCGGTGGCCGGATTAGCTCAGCAGCAACCGGAACCTGCGGATCGGGAAGAACCCGGGTTCGAAAAAGTCGATTTCGGCGTGTCCTTCGGGACAAGACCAACTTCGTGCTTAGCCTAATCGTCTGTTTCTCACCGAAACTTTCTCAAATTTTACTGCCATATTAACAATGAAAAAACAATTAATTTTTTTCGATAATATTAAATTTTATCCAAATTTAAGAATGAGCCGTCTTTTTATTTCGTGAAATTTGGTCAAATGCGACCGATTTTCCAAATTTAACTTTTGTTTTCTTAGATTATTGCCAGGTTTCGGAGTCAATTTCCAATTTTTTTCATTTTCTGACTCCTCCCACAGCTCCTGCATCTCCTTTTCCCCCATGTTAAATTCTCATAAACAAATAAATTTTTCGTAATCAAATCAATATTTGACAAAATTTCACGAAATATAAAGTAGGCTCATTCTTAAATTTTGCTTTAATTTAATATTATCACCAAAAAAGATTGTGTTTGCGTTGTTTACATGGGTGGATTCGGGTGTTTTTTTCGGCCGTTGTCTTATTGTTTCAAAATTTAAATGTTTTCAATCAAAACTCATGTCTAAACATACTAGCTGTGACAGTGTCAATATTTTTGCTCCAAAATGCGCCAGAACGCAGGAAATGCGATGTAGATTTAAAAAAAAAACAGAGGGGAATGGCCGCGGACCCCCTAGCGCTATCCCGAGCTCTGCTCGGTGACGAACGAGCTAGTTATATACGCCCCCTCCCCCCAACCCGAAATCCTGGATCCGCGCCTGGTTTATATGGCCGTAACATTTGGGCAGGTTTCGTGAAACAGACAGTAGTCCTATCGGACTTACATAGTCGGTCCCGACATGCAAGGTCATCGAGCCAGTGCTGTCTGTTTCACGAAACCTGTCCTCATTTTACGGCTTAAACTATTAAAAAACATTTTTTTCTCGTTAAAGGTACATGCCACGCAGCAGGTTACACTGTACTACTACTTTTCATTTTCTGTCATGCCTTATATGAGCCACTTGTCTACACTAACAAGTTATTTTTAATTACGGCGCGTGTTAATTGGTGTTAAATCGCATTTTATATGCCGCGACCAGAAAGGGTATTTTCCAACCTCGTGCTATTTTTACCAACACGCGTCACGTGACACGGACAATCGTATCACATATTTGACATGCGCAGTGAAGTATCGGAAGTTGAGATGAAAAATCTCTGTTCGAGTCAAAATCTAAATCTCCACGTAACTCTTTCCATTTGGTGATCTGGTCGCCAATATTAAACCACTCTCTCTCTCTGTACTGCCTGACCCTCAGACATTTCGCCTTTGTTTTGGCCGACGCCGTTTCATACAATTTCCGTCCTGGACGTTTCGACATGTTGATATTCTTGTTTATATTGGGAAGCCTACTGGCGCGCGTAGTATACTGCGCATGCGCACCGCAAGCCGTGATGTGAAAGTCGTCGTCCCCGCACATTATCAAAATAGACTGTTACCGCCGCGCGTCGCTAACAATAAATTGATAATTAATAAATGATTATATTTGTATCACGGGCACTGGTAATTTTTAGAACTGGTGGAATAGTGACATAATTATACACTTATTTAATTCCTATAAAGAACATTTTGTGCCTACTGCGTGGGAATGTACCTTTAAATCAAAGTATTTACATTGTGGTGAAGGAGCATTTCTACTCTGCAAAGAGGTTACTCAACACTGAGTGGATCGAAGTCAAAAGAAAGAAAGAATCGAGTCCGACTTTGCCATATTTACTCCGCAGCAAATGTAAGGCTGTTTTCGTTTTCGATTTTGAAATACAAAACTTATGCTTTTGCTGGTATGTTCTACATTTGCCATGAAAATAACTGACTCACTGCACGCTACCAAACACATATGTACTGGTAATATGATGAGAGTATATACCAGAATATTCCGAAGTGTCCCGCGGAAGCACGATTTACCCAAATCTACCCAAATCTTCATTAAAAATAACATTTATGATTATATTATGGGTCACTGGAATTACCGGAAACCTCTTATTTACCGAAAACCACCGAAATACCGGAAACCCCTTTAAATCACTATATAATAACTTACATATGTGTTTGTTGTGTGATAAATGGTTTGTTTACTATATTATGAGATATATATGCACTAATTACAAACTATTTGTTTGAAATAAAATGAGTTGGGATCCTCTTGTTTGGTGTTTAATTCCAAATTCAGAACGACTGTCAAATTTACCGGAAAACACTCGCAGTTAAGAATGGACAGTACTAATAGTCTGTTCCTCACAAATAATAGATAATAATAGTATCTTAGGCATGGTATAATAATTACTATAATTACTATAATGATTAAACATTGTGTTTCAAATATGATACTGTCTGGTGTAGATATTCCAGATTCCAGATTAGCGCCATATATATTACCGGAAAACACATTCGTTGACTCGATTTACCGGAAAACACCTTCGCTGACTCGATGTCCGTGATTTACCGGAAAACACATAAGTGTGTACAGTATATGTATGCAAGACGTCGTAATCGGCCAGTCATATTATAATGATTAAATAATTTGTTTCAAATATGATAAAGATATATGTTGACTTTTGATGACAAACTGAAATAAATAAATAAATATGACTTACCTGTTTCGGAGTCTTCAACTTACTTCGGTTACAGGTTGGTATGATTTATCCTGGCAATTCTTCCATTCCAGTGTCACTGTCGCCGTCATCCATATATATATCGACATAATAATGTTGGGTATCTAATTACTGACACTAACGGAATGTAACGAAAGAGACGGGACGAAGTATATGATTGAAATTGTATTTTTTTTATACAATATGAACATGTTGTAAGATTGTTTTTATAAGTGTTATGCTAGCACATGTAATATAGAAAATATTTACATACTGATCTTAGGCATTAGGGCCGCATGGATGGCATATAGAATGAAAATATGGAATATGGATGATGATAAATAATTATTTCTGACTTACTGTTATAGAGATATTAGGTATCTGGAAATTTTAACGCATATTTAACGAAAATTAACGGACAACCTGACGTCATTGTGATCAATATGTCGTTGTAGTATTTGCATACTGTATAGCATTTTATAATATATGCAAATGCAATACCACCTCATAAGAGGCTTCCAGATAATGGATTCGCGGCGTTTGCATTGCAGCTATTTTAAAATGACATACAATTAAGCTGTTATGCTAGCACATGTACCGTGGAACCCCTCTAAACCTGACACTGGGTAAAATATAGATGTTTACCGTAAATGTGTTTCAATGTTGTGTGATTGAAAAGCAAATCCGACTTACGGTTATAGAGATATTAGGTATTTGAAAATTTTAACGCATATTTAACGAAAATTAACGGACAACCTGACGTCATTGTGATCAATATGTTGTTGTAGTATTTGCATACTGTATAGCATTTTATAATATATGCAAATGCAATACCACCTCATAAGAGGCTTCCAGATAATGGATTTGCGGCGTTTGCATTGCAGCTATGTTAAAATGGCATACAATAGATAGATGGCATACACACATAGATGTTTACCGTAAATGTGTTTCACTGTTATGTGATTGAAAAACACTAGAATGTATCATGAGGGGCTCTGATTTACAGTGGAACATCTACAAACTGGACACCCTGGGGACACCCTGGGGACCTCCAAGGGTGTCTGGTTTGGAGAGGTTCCACTGTTAATATAGAAATTCTTTGCATACTATATAGCATTTTATAATATATGCAAATGCAATACCACCTCATAAGAGGCTTCCAGATAATGGATTCGCGGCGTTTGCATTGCAGCTATTTTAAAATGACATACAATAGATAGATGGCATACATACAATTAAGCTGTTATGCTAGCACATGTACAGTGGAACCCCTCTACGCCTGACACTGGGTAAAATATAGATGTCATGTGTCATGAGGTGCTCTGATTTAAAGTGGAACATCTACAAATACAATAGATAGATGGCATACAGACAATTAAGCTGTTATGCTACGTTCTTGTCATTATTGATTATAAAAAAACAGTTTTCTTTCAAACCTTGGGGGATTTTACCAAGGCCTGACTTCTTAGTTGTTAAGAATTTCACAGCAGTGTTTGTGTCTACAAACCCCGAATCTAGCGACCCACGGAATTCGCACTCATTAGGTACCTGATCATCTACAGTGCATGGCTCAATAATAATAGTGGGTAAATCGTTTGATACATAGTTGTCGACTTTCTTAATAGAATATCCAGGAATCAAGAACGTGTCACTAGGTAAGTCATCGTTAACTGCTGAAGCGGGTGGTGGTGATAATGGATGTATCAAAGTGTCATCTGTTATTGTTATTGCTGCTGTTTGTGGTTTTAATGAACGTGAGACCAAGGGCACAAAGTGGTTCGGCATGTAAGAATTGACTGTGTTTGAGGGTGCCTTAATCATGGACCACATTACACATATACTCGGTGCTGTATCTGATGTCATACGTCCTACGATCCTACGGGTGAACGGCTCCGATGTGTATTCAGGTTCCAACTGTGGCTGGTAATACGACCTAATTGGTTTTGACAATGCCGCACTTAAAGCTGACACGTGTCCAATCTCACTAAATTGGCCGACAACTATGCTATCGTGTAGCAATTTGTGGTAGTCACTGGTCACCAGTCGCACATCCTTCAAGAATTCTGATTGGTAACTTTTTTCATTTTCAAGTAGTTCTAACGATGTTAAAAGTCTTAACAGATAGTGGTTATTTTGGTCTCCTGTTATTGCTGTAGACACCACCCTGTATAGGCAATTACCATCACCAATTGTTGTGACTGGCATGCATTGTTGTCGCATTGCGGGGTGAAACACTTTCAACATTTTATCTGCTTCCAAATCAATTGTGTAAGTGGGATGTACGTGTGATGTATAATTTGGCGATACACTGTATGTTGCTAACAACTTTCTTTCCGACTTGGCAGTGTTGGTCAACTCGGTCTTCTTCTTCGACAGAAGTGCAGTCTGGAGCCTGTAAAAATGCGCAACTATATTACTGATCATGATCTACACTGGTCACAAGCCGATCATGATCTACATCTATATCACTGATCTATACTGGTCAAAAAGTGATCATTATTTAAACTACTGGTCAGCTAGCGAACAGTGTAGATCAATGCTCATGATCTACACTGGTCACAATCTGATCATGAGCAACAGTGGTCACACGCTGATCATGATCTAGACGCGTGCCAAGATAATACGGATGCTGACAAAATATACCGTATGACACTTTGTACCAGCATAGCCACAGAACTGCACAGCACAGAAGAGCCACATAACTGCACATAACTGCACAGCACAGAAGACACAACGCATACTGTGGTTGCAAATGTCATATTGTTTCTATTCTAACTTATTCTAGCTAACAGAGTATCTAAACTGGTGATAAAGATGGTACAACTGGTTTAACATGTGGCATGATTAACGCCTTTAGGCGGCGATATTCGCTATAAAGTACACTAAGACGCGTGCCCAATAATAATATTTCACAGTAGGTGGTACCTGGTTAACAAATTCCGGGTTACACAGAGATTAACTCGTGAACAATGTAGACACTGAGATTATCGCATACATTATACAAATTGCACCAGGATGTACAATGGTCATAAACTGATCATTATCTATAATGGTACAAATATTACAAATTATGCATGGTTGCATGTAGACCGAGATTGTCAAGATTTAAAATGATCATTATCTACACTGGTTTAACATGTGGCATGATTAAAGCCTTTAGGCGGCGATATTCGCTAAAGTACACAAAGACGCGTGCCCAATAATAATATTTCACAGTAGGTGGTACCTGGTTAACAAATTCCGGGTTACACAGAGATTAACTCGTGAACAATGTGGACACTGAGATTATCGCATACATTTCACCCACACTATATCCGCTGCATTATTCAACAAGAAAAACGTACTGAAAATGGATTCAAGAAAGATCGCTTTGTATGGGGATTCTTATATCACTCGACTTGGGAGACACTGCCATTTTAACATGAAGGTAATATTGAAATCGCTTGTTTGAAATAGTTGTAAACTAAATAGAAATATATTGGTAAGCTTATTGGTAAGCTGAAAGTGCATAATATTAACTTAAACCGGATACGTTTTCCCAAGGACTACGACAAGGATATGGTACATTTTAATAACAAGGGACTGGAGAAAATGTTCTATGCCATTCGTGCTTGTTTGTTATAGCTAGGGACTGGATATGTTGTTTAAATTGTATTATTGTATTGTAAAATAATTATAAAATAATTATATTCCATATGTGATTTGTTGTATTTTAGATGCACCCTTTCTGCTGATAGCACTCCATACGCTAGCGAACAGTGACTATTGGTCAGCTAGCGAACAATGTAGATCAATGATCATGATCTACACTGGTCACAAGCTGATCTACACTGATATACGGAATTACACATTGAGTCGGCGCTATAGATCACTGACATCTCGTTACAAGCATAATTTTATACAAAATGGTTTTCGGTATATTCCCCTGACGTGTTTTCCGGTAAATCACGGACATCGAGTCAGCGAAGGTGTTTTCCGGTAAATCGAGTCAACGAATGTGTTTTCCGGTAATATATATCGCGCTAATCTGGAATCTGGAATATCTACACCAGACAGCATCATATTTGAAACACAATGTTTAATCATTATAGTAATTATAATAATTATTATACCATGCCTAAGATACTATTATTATCTATTATTTGTGAGGAACAGACTATTAGTACTGTCCATTCTTAACTGCGAGTGTTTTCCGGTAAATTTGACAGTCGTTCTGAATTTGGAATTAAACACCAAACAAGAGGATCCCAACTCATTTTATTTCAAACAAATAGTTTGTAATTAGTGCATATATATCTCATAATATAGTAAGCAAACCATTTATCACACAACAAACACATATGTATGTTATTATATAGTGATTTAAAGGGGTTTCCGGTATTTCGGTGGTTTTCGGTAAATAAGAGGTTTCCGGTAATTCCAGTTACCGTTATATTATATACGTTTTCAACAATATATCATTAGTATATGATACAATAAGCACATTTTGACCGAAAAAAGGGAAGGATAAAGCACATATTATCGCGGGAAAGAGATTAATATACAATACGTCACCAAAGACCAAAAAACTAAACGGCATTCCTGGTGTTGGAAATTGTAAATTATATGCACATCGTATCGGTGATTGAAACAAATGCATTTTATTTCTGTATAAATGAATGACCAGAATTTGGATAGGCCTATGGCTGCACATATCAATGACTTCAGCGCCCGATGGGGTCTAGAGGGTAGTCGGACACCCCCATGGGCATTTTTAAACAAAATAAAAATCGACTGTCCATTCCCCGACTCTCAGAATTAAATTTACATCTCGGAAAGCGGGAAGACCATTTTCCTGTGTAGCCAATATGACTGACGGACGGGCTAATGTACATGTACTCCGTACTAGCAGGTAGCAGGTATATGGGAAAATGCTGCGCGCTGACCCACACTCTCTGATGGCCACCACCGCCGCCACTGCCGGGAAAATGTGGAGATATAACATCATGGTTTGATAATTGTTTACATGTCCCGAGAAAAATACCGGCAGTATATTCTCTCGTCGGGAATAATTAATTTGAAAATGAAATGTGTCAATTTAGTTTTGTTGTGTCAGAAAAAGTACATTCAGCGACTTTGTACATAGAAACAGCCATGCTAAAAACAAGGGCGGATTCACGTAGGAAAAACCCACCCCCCCCCCCCCCCCCCCGGCGCCCCCCCCCCCCCCCCCCCCCCCCCATCTATTTGCGAGCGCCCCCCCCCCCCCCCCCCCCCCCCCCCCCCCCCCCCCCCCCCCCCCCCCCCCCCCCCCCCCCCAAAGCCATACCCCCCCCCCACCCCCCCCCCCCCCCCCCCCCCCACTCCTGGGCGAGCAAAGTTTTTGCTCTAAAATGCGCCATAGCACAGCCAAAGAAATTGGGTGTAAATATCAAAATTCACATATTCCAGAGGGCATACTGCCGGACCCACCTAGCAGTCTACCCAGCTCCGCTTGGTCGACATACAAACAGATGCTAGTTCGAAAGTATAGTAAATTATTTCAATTAAAAAAGTCCCCCCCCCCCCCCCCCCCCCCCACCCACCCTAACCTGAAATCCTGGATCCGCCCCTGAAAAGCACCGTGGCGTACGCACATGTATTTTGCATAACTGCACATTATAACTCAGTCAGTGATTTACAAAATAAAAGTTGTCCTGATCACAACATTGATTTTGTTGAAAAGACAATACCACACCTTGCGAGTATTGTTCGAAGCCGCTCATTTAAATTTAGACGCGTGTAATGTGTGCTTGTGCGTCTGCTTTATATTATTTACACGCCTCCGACTAGAACGGCCCTTTGATAACAAACAAAGCACGCAGACTTTCATTGTTTAGTACAATGTAGTACAATGTAAGACAATTAACAACAATCTGGCAAAGTCGGACTTCCTAAATGTGTAAATGTTGGAGACCTGTGCATCTGTGCAGTCTGATCAATGTCTGCAATGATTGCAAATATACTATTAAAATTACTATACATTCAAATAACCATATTTACAAGTGGTCATTTTAAAGAATATTTACATTGTTATCAACGGCAATCGTACGACTGATTCAATGTGATATTTTTGAAAGTCGCTAAATATAACACAGTCAGTGATTTACACACTAAATTATGACTTTATGTTTATGGTAATATTTTGTGTGTCATATTGTTGAACTATTACGCACATTTTACTGTGTTGCGTGGTGTAGCGATATAGTGCAACCTGTTGCAATTGCCTATAAATCGGGAAACAGGCCAGAATATGGTGAACAAATATCATGATTATTGTGTCGCAGTAAATATGCATGTGACACAATACCAACACACTAAATACTAAAACATGTTTGGCCCAGTGTCACCATGATGCGATATGCCATGAGCGGCGTATATTTGGCACTATCATAAGCATTCCACCCGCAACGAGTTGTGGCGGGGGGGGGGGGTATACTGGAGTCAGGTTGTCCGTCCGTGTGTGCATCCGTGCGTCCGTAAACTTAACATCAGATAAATATTGTTATAACCTCTCCTTCAAAATCTTATGCTATCCATCTAAAATAAGATAATAACTCTACTACCATGCTGTGCCAAATCCACGACCGTCGAACCCCCGCTGATCCCAAGGTGAAGGTCAAATACTTAGTCTCTTTACAAAACTTAACATCAGAGAAATATTGTTATAACTTCTATTTCCTTCATCTAAAATGCTTAATATTTCACACATGCATTCATGTAAGGCTCTACTACCATGCCGTTCCAAATACATGACCGTCCATCCCCCGCTGATCCCAAGGTCAAGGTCAAATACTTAGTCTCTTTACAAAACTTAACATCAGAGAAATATGTTATAACTTCTATTCCCTTCATCTAAAATGCTTAATATTTCACATTTGCATTTCTCTAAGGCTCTACTACCATGCTGTGCCAAATCCACGACCGTCCAACCCCCGCTGATCCCAAGGTCAAGGTCAAATACTTAACAAAACTTAACATCAGAGAAATAAGTTATAACTTCTATTTCCTTCATTGAAAATTCTTAATATTTCACTCGTCCATTCCTCTAAGGTTGTACTATCATGTTGTGACAGATCTATGACCGTCCAATCCCCGCTGATCCCAAGGTCAAGGTCACATACTTAGTCTCTACAAAACATAACATCAGAGAAATATGCTATAACTTCTATTTCTTTCATCGAAAATTATTAATACTTCATGCATGCATTCCTCTAAGGCTCTACTATCATGCTGTAACAAATTCCCGCTGATCTCGAGGTCATGGTCACATAGTTAGTCTCGTTACCAAACTTAAAATCAGAGAAATCGGTTATTACTTCTATTTCCTTGCTCGGATCTGCTTCACAATTCACACACGCATTGCTGCAATGGACCTCTACCACCCTGTGACAAATTCACGTTCATGCCTCTCCCGCTAAGCCCAGAGTTAAGGTCACAAGCCGACACATTTGGAAAATTTTATATATTTTAGGGGTACCTGGGTCCACGCGGGGGGTATTCCGTAAGCCTCGCTTACTGACCGATCTAGTTAATATACATCTGTGATACGCTTATTTTTCTGAAAAATTCCAAATCGTATTTTTATGTTGATTGTTGAAACATTCGACAGGCGAAACAGTAAATTAAACGAATTAAGCCCTGTGCCCAGTTCTATTTGTTACATAATACTGATTCTGTGATGGTGTTATCTAAAAATTACCGGTTGTATGGTTATTTAGTTTCCAATGTCAGGGCACAAGTCGTCCATATATTATAAAAAATAATCAACAAAATCAGTACGTGTTTCCTTGAAGGAAACCGAAAAAATAGACAACTGTCTGAACCACTATGGAAACAACTATACAATTCTGCTACGCGTATCCAGCATTAAAAATTTTGTGAGCCACAAATAGTAAAGCGTACAGTTATAAATAGGACAACGTCAACTTATTGCAATGACGCAACTATTTCAAGTGTCAAAATCCGACGTGACGTTGGTAAATTCCAGCGTAACTTTGCGACGTCATTTTCAGGCTTTCATGACGTTGTCATTAAGGCTGGTTTTCACAGAGCGCGGCCCATATATATTTTTAAATTTGTGTATGGTTTGTATATCTTGTCAAATAGCTTGAATGTTTTTCACACTTGTATGTAGACGAAGCCCAATATTATATTGTATTGACCGAGAACACAGTGTATTTTAGTGGGGTAGCTCGTTATATATAGTTGGATTATGTACAATATGGGAAACTGTGTAGATCCTGATCAGACTGTGATTGCAAATTTCCCCTAGAAGGTATAGCCTCAACAAGTGATTGTTATAAGATGGCTACACGTCCTGGCCGGTGAAACGCAGCTTGCTTGTATACGGTATACAGTGAGTATGTACAAGATGGAAAACAGTGTAGACCCTGATCAGACTGATTGCAAATTTCCCTAGAGGTATAGCCTCAACAAGTGATTATGTACAAGATGGCTACACGTCCTGGCGGGCGAAAACGGTCAGTATATGGTCGACACCTTCACACTGTCTCCTTGTATTTCAACATTAGAGAGGTTCTACAGTTTTTAGCAAAAAACCCAGGCTATTGGATTGGCGAAAGTCTGGCGGGTGGGCGGGCGGCGTCTACAATCAATGTTAAGTTTTCGTGTTTTTGTCCATTTCTTTGTTACTGTACCACATAGGATCAACAAACTTTCACAGCTTCATAACCAAGGGGTGCCCACCACATATCACTATCCAACATGTTACCTTTTTTTGAACTTGACCCATTTTTTCCGCACAGTCGACTTAGCCATTTTCAATGTTAACTTTTCGCGTTTACAATGTTAACTTTTCGTGTTTAAAGTCTATTTCTTTGGTACTGTACCACATAGGACCAACAAACTTTCACAGCTTCATAACCAATGGGTGCCCACCACATATCACTATTCAGCATGTTACCTTTTTTTGAACTTGACCCATTTTTTCCGCGCAGTCTACTTAGCCATTTTCAATGTTAACTTTTCGCGTTTACAATGTTAAGTTTTCGTGTTTAAATCCATTTCTTTGGTACTGTACCACCTAGGACCACCAAACTTTCACAGCTTCATAACCAAGGCCCTTAGGGTGCCTACCACATACAACTATCCAACATGTGACCATTTTTGTTTACCTTGACCTATTATTTCTACGTAAATGACTTAGCCATTTTCAACATTTACTTTTTAACGTACGTCTGGTTAATGTTTTTTGGTTAAAGTTTTTCGTTATGCTATATCTCTGCAACTGCTTCGCCCATTACCTTGACACTTCACATGGGTGTTTATCATCATCCATATTTTCATTCTACCCCCCAACCGTGCGGCCCCTGTGCCCAATGTCGAGGTCAAATTACTTTGAATTTTATTGTTAAAGTTTTTTTGTGTACTATATCTCTGCAACTGCTTCACCCATTACCTTGATACTTCACATGGGTGTTTATCATCATTGTCGCGCCCGCTTGCGGAAAGCGCGATATAGTCGGCATTTTGGCATACGTCCGTCCGTCTGTACGTCCGTACGTCTGTGTGTCCGGTTAAAGTTTTTTGGTTAAACTTTTTCCATCTACTATATCTCTTTTTTTAGTGTCCATGCCTCGCCCCAAGGCGCGACATGCAGGCCACGACCATCTAGTCTACAAAAAGTGGGTATAATTATGTTATCCAAGTGTCTATGTTTGGAAAAAACCTGGCCTTCGTGGCTTTGCCTCGTTTCTTGTTTATTTGTATTTCAATTAAAAATCATCATTCCCATTTAGCATGTTTAGACATTATAAAGTGGATTATCTTCCTTGGCTTCCTAGTATTAAGTTTATCGCGGTACTCTCCTTTTATTGCATATACAAATATTTCCATTTTACATCAAAACATTAAAATGGGCCCTGGTATGAGCAAATTAATGACATATATTATGTAAGTACAGTCCAAACATGGTTATTATGATGTGTATAGCTTTATTTATTAACACATATAGTAATTATATGAAGATTTGGGTAGATTTGGGTAAATCGTGCCCAGGTTGTTTCGCCCTTAATCCCATTCGCACGTCGGGTCGTTTCGCTCATATTCCCGTTCGCCACGAGTAGTTTCGCCCCGCTATATATATATATAATGTATATACATGTAACTGTAGATGTGCTGAATTTTGTAACAAAAAATGAAAATGGTAAGAACACAAGTACAATATCCACTGACATAGCTGCACGTTTTCCGCTTTATAGGCAACAGGTTGTACTATATTGCTACACCACGTTACACAGTAAAAATGTGCATAATAGCATTTACACTTCGCACACTAAGATATAGAAAAAACCTGCAGCGTGTTAACATTCATACTTCGCTATATTGTTATTGAGAGACAAATCTACAATATGACACAAAAATATTACCATAAACTTACCTAATAAAGTGTGTATTAGCAAAATTCTTAGGTCACTCTCTGTGAAGTAGAAAGTAAACAAAGAACGCTTCAAACGCACATTTGGAAAGAGTACTCAATCATAACTCTTTGTGTAATGCAGTGTAATGAAATCTAATTATAGTTATGTACTCAGAACTACCACTGTCACTGGGTTTGTGAATGGACCTACAGGAACCGGTCTCGATGTGTCGCCATACATGTACATAAATAGAAAGGACTCTAGCCATAGTGCTTAAAGTTAATACGGGCAACGAGGATTGCATTTATGGCCGAATTACTGGAGATTTGTCCCCACCGTGTTAACCCACGGCGCGTCAGCGTGGCATCATACAGGTAATAAATACGGTTAGCGAAGAGTGCAATTTTGTGCTCTGAAAACATAATATGTAGAACCGAAGGGATGCAACTTAACATTCCAGTTTACATTTTGTCCCGTCGACAGGGGAAGGTACGTTAAATTTTGAGGAATAATGTACGTTCCTGGTCGACGAGGAAACAAAATTTAAGGTTCTTAATAATCGTTCCTACTCGGCGTAGAAATGACGGAAATCGGTCGACCATACATATTTAGATAAAAACAGCTGACGTAACGCGCTCTCGCGACCACGCTGCGCGATCTCGGGACGATTCTTGTGTGCTGCCAAAATATATTTTTATCAAGAAATTAAAAACATGAAAAAAAATGATTATGCACTGCCACAGTACTGTCAAAACATATTTTGTTAAAAATAGGTTGCATTTTCGTTTCGAGCTCTCGCAATTACGCTTCACGTTTTCGCGATCTCGACCTATGTGCGAGATCGTGAGATTGTAACATGTCCCTAGCAGAACATGTACAAATCGTCTTAGGAGACGATTATCGTGTGCTGCCAAAATATATTTTATCAAGAAATTAAAAACATGAAAAAAAATCTTTATATTTCCTACAAAAACATATTGCAAATCGTCTTAGGAGATGATTCTCGTATGCACAGTACTGTCAAAACATGTTTTGTTAAGAAATATGTTGCATTTTCGTTTCTAGCTCACGCGATGACACTTCCCGTTTTCGTGATCTCGACCTATGTGCGAGATTGTAACATGTCCCCAACAGGACATGTATAAATCGTCTAAGGAACACACTTTTTAGCTCGACTATTAGAAGAATAGTTAGAGCTTATGTTGTCACCCCAGCGTCGGCGTCGGCGTAACCGTCACGCCTTGGTTAAGGTTTTTAGTCAACCTTGTATATGGAATACTACTGGCCCTACACCCACCATACTTGGACAACTTCATCTCCTAGTGATGTACATCAATAACCCCTGATCTGTATTTGACCTTGACCTACATTTCCTCTTCAATTACTTAATTAAGGTTTTTAGTCAACCTTGGTTAAGGTTTTTAGTCAAGCTTGTACATGGAATACTATTGTGCATACAGACACCATACTTGGACAACCTTTTCTCATAGGGATGTACATCAATAACCCCCAATCTATATTTGACCTTGACGTACATTTCCTCTTGAATTACTTAATTAATTCCCCTTGGTTAAGGTTTTTAGTCAAGCTTGTAGATGGAATAATCCTGGCCCTACACCAACCATACTTGGACAACTTCATCTCCTAGTGATGTACATCAACAACCCTGACCTATATTTGACCTTGACCTACATTTAACCTTGAATTAATTAGTTAATTATACCCCCACAAACAAAGTTTGTTGGGGGTATATAGGAGTCAGCTTGTTGGTCGGTCGGTCGGTCGGTCTGTCTGTCGGTCTGTTGGAAATTCCCTTCCGCTCTATATCTTCTACACCCATGCATGGATTATCAAATGGCTTGGCACAAATGTTTCTCATGATGAGAAGGTGTGTCGCGATCAATAACCACGCACCTACGTCCAAGGTCAAGGTCACAGTTGAAGGTCAAACCTATTGAAATTCCCTTCCGCTCTATATCTTCTACACCGATGCATGGATTATCAAATGGCTTGGCACAAATGTTTCTTATGATGAGAAGGTGTGTCGCGATCAATAACCACGCACCTACGTCCAAGGTCACGGTCACAGTTGAAGGTCAAAGGTCAAACCTATCGAAATTCCCTTCTGCTCTATATCTTCTACACAGATGCATGGATTATCAAATGGCTTGGCACAAATGTTTCTCCTGATGAGAAGGTGTGTCGCGATCAATAACCACGCACCTACGTCCAAGGTCAAGGTCCCAGTTGAAGGTCAAACCTATTGAAATTTCCTTCTGCTCTATATCTTCTACACCGATGCATGGATTATCAAATGGCTTGGCACAAATGTTTCTCATGATGAGAAGGTGTGTCGCGATCAATAACCACGCACCTACGCCCAAGGTCAAGGTCACAGTTGAAGGTCAAAGGTCAAACCTATTGAAATTCCCTTCCGCTCTATATCTTCTACACCGATGCATGGATTATCACACTATGCCCAGTGTCAAGGTCACAGACTTGATGCTAAATGGCTTATAATCAAAAATGCCTCGTTTTCTTTGGCTGCCAGTGGGGGTATTCGTGTGCCGACAGGCCACATTTCTAGTTCCCCTTGGTTAAGGTTTTTAGTCAACCTTGGTTAAGGTTTTTAGTCAAGCTTATAGATGGAATACTATTGTGCATACAGATACCATACTTGGATAACTTTTTCTCATAGGGATGTACATCAATAACCCCTGACCTATATTTTACCTTCACCTTCAATTAACCTTGAATTACTTGGTTAATGTTTATAGTCAAGCTTGTATATGGAATACTCCTGGGCCTACATCAACCATACTTGGACAATTTCATCTCCTAGTGATGTACATCAATAACCCCTGACCTATATCTGTCATTGACCTACATTTAACCTTGAATGTCAAGCTATGTGTACATCGACAACCCTCATAGTCGAGCTATGCTGTTCTCCTACAGCTCTTGTTTATTAAGAAATAGAACAAATGTGTACAAACATCAATATTTTTGACAAAAAAACATGGTTTGACAAAACATGATATTTGTCTTCGACGATTCTTATGTGCTGCCAATACATGTTTATTTCGATACGTGTTATTGTTTACTGCATCTGAGTGCATCACATCGTCAGTTTTTGCTGATACCACAATACATAATGATTCCGTTTTGGCAAAACATAATCACCTCTTAAAACATGAGAATTCTAATGGTGTTTTGTTAGTGTCATGTAAGAATCTCGCATTTACGCGATCTCGACCTCTACACGAGATCGCGAAAATGCCTGCTGAAATCACGATACTGCGAAATCGCGACATTCTATTACATTCAATCTCACATTTTCGCCTAATTTTTTTTTCACATCTCGATTCCGCTTTTGGAAATACGTTTCCTCACATGTGTAGAAAGCATGCGTGCTGAAAGTGTGTTTTGTGCATGCATGTATTTAGAACGCAATTCCAACACAAATTCTACACACGCATGTTCAAAACGTATTTCCAAAAGCGGAAGGCGTGATCGCAGCTGATTCACTGAAGATTATAAATCATATCACATATACCCTTCTGTGAGAAATAATAGCTACGATACACACAGAGCCGAAATAGAGCATCACAGTATCGTCATCATGCTATCGTACTATCGTCAATGTGGTATCGTCATCGTAGTATCGACTCGATAGCGATATTACGATGGGCATAACAGGCTTAACAGTGGAGCCTTTTTAAATTTTAAGTTGGTGCAAAAGTTTTCAGGCATGCAAGAGGAAGGAGATACGGCAGGTTATGGACAGATTTCCCTTATCTTAAAGAAATCATTCCCTGTCGTACAGGCACGATAGATTAATAATTAAAAACTACGTACGTACCTCACTATTTGCTACTTGGTCACAAAATGGAACGAACTGCTACGTTGATACCACTTCCACTGACAGTGGAATGCATGTATAAACATAATATGTCTCATTTTCAAATAACCAGCATGTACATGATGGATAGGGAGGCAGACAGGGTGCTGATTGTTTCCTATAATCCCAAGTTCCCATGTGGAACTGGTGAATCATAATTCTTGCTTACGACCATGACGACGACGCAATTACTGTGAGAGGCCAGCAACAGCACCGGATTCGAACCAACAAACGCCACCGACGCCATCCACAACAACTAGTAATGATATGTAATAATATATATACAATGTATATGATGATAATTCCAGCACAAAAATATTTACACAATTCCCTAACATTTGATTGGCCCGTAGCAAGTCTCTGTCCAAAATTTATATCCCAGTAAACTCCCACGCCAAACTACTTGTGAGGCGCAGTTAAAATAATTCTTAAGAAAACGGAAAATAAACACATTTTCTTGATGGATTTATTTCATATGCTGGAATTAAAGTCGCGGGAATAAAGGACGAGGCCTTCCGGCCTTCGTCCAGTATTCCCGCGACTTTTCCAAGTTTATACCCCGATAAATTCCACAAAAAGGCCATTCATTCCTATAGTAATAATACATATACAATGTATATGATGATAAATAAAAAATATGTTTGTTATCTTGTTTATTTTCAACCCAACAACAAATATGCAATGACAGCTCAAGTATCGACAATGGGCGACAGCCCATTAATTCGATCCAGATCTACACAAGGTCATATGGAGACGGACCACAGATTAAAGTCTCATCCGACAGACCAGTGGGGGAAATACTATGAAAGTAGATTGGAAGTCAGGTGTTCTAACCCCTAGGCGGCCACAACCCATCCATGCACTTATTGCTGGAATCAGAAATAGCTACATGTGTGTAAAATACTGGTCTTTATATTAGAGTTGCTGTACATGCTGGGGACATCACACGTTGAAGTGATTGTGTCGTGATCTGCTGCGTTCTTCACGTGGCTGCAACGGTGTCATCCCGATTCTCCCACTTTTATGAAAACAGGTAAAAACCAAAGTGGGAGAAAGGGGATTTTGGTGCAGTGTTATCATAGCATCGGGTCACATTTTTCGTATGTTCTGTTTCAACTTTGAACTTGGAAATCATATAGGCCAATATACATGTTGCTGTTTTTTTTTTAGGACAATTTAAGGACACTGAACTGATGTGGTAATTGTCTGATGTTTTTATTTCTTACAGATTGTATTCTACGAATATGTAATAAAACATGCAATAATAGTAATTTTTTTTCTTACAGTTTGTTTTATTCTTCAAATATGTAATTTGTAGAAAAAAAGCAATTTACTCTGTATTTTTTCCTAATAAAACATGCAAATTGTGTTGTCAATTAAAAAAACAACATTATTACACAAATGTGCATGCATAGAATATGCGGAACTTGATGATACACTGATGTCTATATGTGCAGCAGCTGCGATGCAGCGTCTGCATACTCCATCGTCGTCATTTCTCCGTTCTCCAGTCGCTGCTTCTGAACACTAAGTGTACCTGCGGCGATTCACAGGACGAACCCCTCCCGCTTCGTACTGGAGCATCCGTACATAAGATGCTGCCTCAATTTGCTGCAACACCTGAATGATGCTGAATATCTTGGGGTGCGCGTGGTGAACAGCCTTCTTCAACTTGCTGTGCCAGCCTTCCAGATGGTTCGTTGTCCTGGGTCCCTCGGTCGCGAAGTGGTTCCACACGGTCCTGTCTCCCTCAATCCACTGCTCCGTGACGTAGTCGTTGAAGGGAGTGACGTCCACCGGAAGTTCATATTCGCCGACGTCTTCCAAAGTCTCGAACCACACGTCTTCCACGTCCTCTTCCGGCACCAGTGGTCGAACGGACGCCCGTCTCACAAGTCGGTGAACAATGTCATTGTCCTTGTACATGGTGCTTAGTTCGAGAGCCTGAACCTTCCGCCAAATACACTGCGTATAGTGAAAGAAGCATGCTTTCACACGCGTGTCCGGGAACACACGCAGAATCGCATTTCGTGATGCCATCTCATGGTAGAGAAACACATGGTCTGGTTGGAGATGTAAGCCGTATCCCTCACATTTCTGTCGCAACTGACGGAATAATGATTCGTAGATGTCTGGATTTACCCGGTAAGAATGCGAACACAAGTGGGTACATTTCACCGCTAATAAATCCATGAAGTGTGAACAGCTGATGAAAAAATGTGGGGCACGTGTAGAATGTTCCATCTCCGAATATAACACTGGCTCTACACAGATGCTGAAGGCACACACTGGTCGCAAACATAAGCATTCTGCGATCGTTCCCGACGTCGATCTGCAGGAATGGTTCCCCGGATGTGGTCTGAGTCCACTCTCGCTCTAATTCGATGTGAGTGGCGGATGACAGTAGAGTCGGACGTAGCTTGTTTCTCTCTCTGTATAGTGACGACTTACATGTCTGGTACGTTGGAATCATTCCGGCCATTTGTTCCATATCGTCATCCCATTCCTTACCACGGATGCTGGCAATTTCTTCCTCGTAGACAGACGGTATTGGTGTCAGTTCTTCACGGCAGCGTTTGCGGATGTTCTCCATAAGCGTCCTCACGCCAAGGCCGGTGTGATCAGCCGGGTGAGTGTGGTTGTCTGTGTTTCTGGGGAGTATGTGGTCATGGTCGTGGCCTTTGCACTACACCCGGATTCAGCGCACGTCCAGTAAATACGGTCCTGCCGACGATTTTTGATCTGTAAAATAAATATAGAAAAATATAAATATTACAGTAATTGCGAGTGTTTGTACATGTACAGTGAAACATGACAGACTTCAAAAAGTGTAGTTCCAACAAAATGGTAGCTATGTGATAATGGACGGACAGTCGGACATACAGACAATTAGCTGCTTATGATTGTTTTTATTATAAGAGAGAGAGGCAGCCGGCAGGCAGGCAGGCAGGCAGGCAGGCAGGCAGGACGACCGGACGACCGGACGCGGACGGACAGACAGAAGAGAGACAGACACACAGACACACAGACACGGACGGACGGACGGACGGACGGACGGACAGACAGACAGAAAGATGGAAAGAAAATAGTGAGACCATATTATATATACATACCATGAACCTGTAACCACCAACAAGACTTTGGCCACCATGCTTGTTGCGGACAAACTGGATTTCAACTTGTGCATTTGCCATAACATCAATCAATCAATCAGTCAATGTGTAGTAAATGATAAATATACATGATTTATATATGTTCTTCAGAATTATTCTTAAACATTAAAATAATTATCAAATTATCTGTTTTAACAGGTCATTGGTAAACTTTCTTTAATTATTTATTACTCAATTCGATTGGCTGTATGATTTGCCAATCATTATTAAATGGTGTTAAATCATTTAATACTTCATAGGATTTATGAATGATCAAAGTCAACTCATTTAAATTCCTGTTAATAAGTTAACATTGGCCTAACATTAATTAACAGGTCAAATCAGTGACCGTATATTGATACTAACCATATAGACCAGTAAAGTTGTAAAATACCTAGAACAAATTGCTACAGAAGGTTTTTTTGCTTTGACTGGTTCATTGGACCCCACTGAACATCATATCAAAAGTTATCCCAAAGTTACTCCCCCTAAGGGCCCTAATTTGCATAAATTCAAGATGGCCGCCACGTCAGAATTCAATGTACAGCAAACTTTTTTATGGGTGGTTTTAGGGCCCATAAATGTATGAACAACAGATAGGAATGTGATATCAATCTATCAAATAAGGCTACTTCCGTCATGATATGACGTCACTATGACGTAGTATTACGTCATGACATGACGTAGTCCCTGATTTTACTGGAAATAGATATTTTGTACCATGTTATTGTAATTCCTTGTATAATTTGGTTTTGATTGCTGTTTCTTTAGCCCTAGAAGACTCTTTGGGACCAAATACTTCCTACTTAGTCCAATAAATCAGCTGCACTACTTCAATTGGCTCAGCCCCTAGTTACAAGTCCGTGTCATCCTCAGTCACGTCAATTATAGCTGTGCTATTAGAACAGTCATCACCACGACATTCACTACAGGCATTTGTGCATTTCAGGCCTTGCTTTCTACAGCTACATCTGTTTGTGGAGCAGTCCCATTTACACTGGCACCTTATCAACTTAAGAATATAGTCAGGGGCAGGCTGACAGTCCATTGTTCTAGGTAGAAGTTTGCCCTGCAGATTCTGCCATCCCCAATCTACTGCCCTCAATGTACATTCCTCATCCTTCGACATCCAACATTTAGCCTGGTAAAAGGCTCGATAGATATGGTACTGTCCGGCATCCAGTGAGGGTGGAAGATTTTGTATTTCTACGCTGGTAGCGCACCTCACTACTTTGTCCTTGAATCTTCCTTATCCGTAGTGAATCTAAGGACTCTGTCTTCTTGCCTCCGTATAATTCCACGAGGACCTTCTTCCCTGAGTTTTCAGCTCCTCACGAGTGGAACAATCCAACATTTGCTCCAGCCGCTTTGTGTATGAAGAGTTTGACAATGCCTGTTTAAGTGGTAGTCCCTTGCCAATCCCGTACAATCTCGAAGTTGTGTCACAACCCCCAATGGCATGGATGATGGGTAACAGGTAGCAAAGCTTTTCACCCAGAGAAGTTTGCAAAGCATTGATCTGCCACTCTCTAATTTTAGTGTTTTTATCCGGTTTCACTGCTTTGTGTCCGATCGAAATATCAAATCATCCATGTCCTCTTCAGCATGGTGACAAAGTAACACCAGAAGATCGGTGTCTTCTCCGATAAACATGTGTAGCACCATTTTTTGCGCACTTCACCCCAGTTAATGCAATCAAAAGATCGGCATCATCTTTGGAGTGCAATGTTTTGATACCCTGGGTGTTTGAAGTTTTTCAGACAGGAAATTGATGAATTTCTGCTTATTTTCGTCGTTTGCCAAAAAGTGTTCTTTTTTCGACTTTAGCGCCATGCTGCCAGTAAAGAACACCTTTGGTCCAACTGCACCCTTTGAATCGCCTGAGATGAGTCACATATTTTGTGGAGATGTCCGATTCATATCCATCGAAAACGACAATTTGGATTTGAAAACTTTTTCACATACTTGACGTACGTAGAAGCTATGGAGTCAAATGTTTCACCCCTTTTCCAGGGAAATCTCTGTAAAAGAGAACCTCCATCGAGGACATTGTACACTGGTTTGCTGTCACTTGTTTGCTGGCCTTCATTTGATGGAGTGGACGGTAGCGCATCAGCCAGTTGTGGCTTGTTTGCAGGGCGGAGAAGACCGTGTTTATCAAACAATGCTGTTGGTTGCGCAGAAAGTTCATATTTCAATAGATCGTCCACGCTATAGTCAATGTTATTAGCTAGAATTAGCAGCCTCTGAAAGAGAAGCTGAGGGTCAACTTTTAGTTTTTCGCCATCCACAACCAGCTGTTTCAGTCCCATTCTTTCTATTTGGTCCTTCCTTCTGAAGACATTGTCCTTCCTTCTGAAGACAAAATCAAATGCGTTTTGTCCCTCCATTTTGTCCAAGATAGCTTCTCCGACTTTCCTTGCTTCATGTGGATTACACGAGGCACTTGCAGTCACGCCAGTGGCTACGCTGTGTAATGCTCCTTCTTCTGACATGAATGGGTTGTAGTCATTGAGGTACTGGAAGATCTCGTAAGTGTCTTTATGATCGCGTTCCTTCCGCGCAACAAAAAGGTCCTTATGCTGATCACTTAAAGTTACTGTATGTTGCACCTGTAAGTTCCTGCATTGATTCATTGATGTCAGCACAGGCGGGCATTGCAAGAAGCCAGCGTGTCCGCTGCTTCTCTTCCATACCCCGGCCTCTTGTCAAGCCCCCTGTGGATTTGATTGTCCGCATAAGAGCCTGTTCGATGACCAGATCACTTGGCAAACCCAGCCCAGAAGCGATCACTGCGCCGAATGACAAAAAGACCAGAACTGAACTTGTTGTAGACATCAGGGCTTGTTTCTTTCAATTCCAGCATATCCTGAAGATGGATCTGCACTGATTTCAGGTAGAAGTTGTGTCCAGATGCGGCAAGATAGGGATGCATGTCTGGGAGACACCTCAGGTACAATTGAAAGTCACCCGTCCTTTGAGATCTCAGAAACGTCTTTAACAAATCAAGCATATCCATGTACTGGATCCAGAGTCTTCCTGTTGGGACCTCAGACAAACATTTCTTTCTCTGCTTCCATTTTCTCCTTTATCCGGTCAAATACATCCTGCTGGCAAACCACTTCGTCAGTCATCTCCTCTGCCAGGAAAGCATCACAGCATTTCAGGGCCTCCCGAAGGTCATCTGAGGTATCTGGGACGTCTTCCTCTCCTGAAAAAAACTGGGTACATCATAACATCGTGTTAAAGAGGATCGCATTTAAAGCAGCGTCTACCAGGAAGTGTCCTCTAACAGCCCTTGCATATGCCTTTCCAGCTAACATGTGCTCCACAGCATTGCCAGCATAAACTAGGTCCAGCGTTTCCTTCAGGCCCGATCCTTCCATTATGTGACCGATACTGCCAAGGTAACTCATTGTGGTGTGAAAACCCCAAGTATCAGTATGATTGGCTTGAGAATGCTGGCTGCATCTTCATTCAGAATGATTGTTCTAGATTTCCACCAGAGAGGCTGGTCAAATGTGACCACTGGAACTGTGCCTTGACGCTTGCTTTCAGTAGCAACGAAGTGGAGTGTAGAATAAATGCAGGTCATATCAGTTGGGTCAAGATCCAACATAGGAAGGAAGTGAACACTAGCCTTCCCTGGATGGTCCCCCTTGCGCAACGCCTGCATCATTCCACTCCAGGCTGGGGACCGTGGTCGAAGGGACCATGATACTTTCCACAAAGTGTCCAGTTTTCCATGCTGTTCATCGGCCACTTCGACCAGGGGCAATTTCCTGAATACCAATGGAAGGCTCTTCCCTTTAAGGTATCTATAGTGGTGAATTGCAATTTTGGCATCCTCCAGTCCGCCTGTTGTTGAGATCTGGGTTAGTCGCGGAATAGCACCTTGTCTTTTTCGCATACCAGGGGTCATTGTCATTATGATGCCCATTGCATGGACTGTACCGCGTCCATCTAAAGTGCTCAGATTGTGGTCAACATTGTCTGCTATGTACTGTCCAAAGTGTCCAGCTACCGGAATATCTGTGCCCTTAAAACAAGCCGCACTTGATGCAAAGTTCAGAACCTCTGAATAGGACACGCATACCCGAACCCATGAGTATTCAAACTATCAATTAAGAACCGCGATCCGTACTGGTGATGCATTTGAACCCCAAGGCCGAAGGGAATAGGAGCCAGAACAACTCTTGGTCTGGTCATCTGAATGCATTGTCCAAGGGTAGCAACTTTGAGATCCTTAGACTTTCCTGTTAGTACACAGTCCAGAAATGTGCGTAACAGGCATGGGACATAATTCAGGTTTTCTTCAAGTGAGCTTAATTTGTTACTATCGGGATAAGACTCCTTTGAAGTTTGAATGCACTTGATTTCATTGCGAACGATGTCTGCTGCAGCATTTATGATTTGCTGTTTTATTTGATTTTCATCCGTTAATTTGGGGGTATCATGAAATGTCTGCAGTATTTTGGCAGCTTTTGTTCGGAATGTGACCACATCTGGGCGCCTATATTGGTTATTACAACAGAATCACCTAAGTGCTGCTCAAGTTTTCTGACGCATATATTTTGTACTATATGGTCTGGGGTAATCTGGGACATTTTTTTCACAAGGTCTGTAACGGTAGTTTGCTCATCATCATCTTGTCTAAGGTCATCAACCACTTTGAAGAAGGCCTCTTCCCGTGAGACATCGGACCTCCGGCCTGGTTTCAATACACTGCGTTCCGTTCCATCACTTTGTTGGTACCGCAGAGGAATAGATAGGTTTTTATAGCGAAAATTAACACTGCAGACCTGATGATAGAGAGCGTCCGCAGCCGGTAGATCTATTGCATTAATTATTCTATGCCTTACATCTTCAGCCCAGCTATCATCATCACCCGCTCATCACATGCCTGAATGATAGATTTCTGAAAGTCATATGTCCTTACTAGAAAAAAGTCTCGGTTTTTTCTTTCTGTTGTAAGAATCTTTGTACCACAAAGGAAGCAGTGGTCCATAAATGAAAATTCTGGAATTCGACAGCGAAGGCGAGTTGGCTCTGCAGACATGATCTCATCTGATGCCTTTCTCTTAGCGGTGGCTATTTTGCGTCTATCGATGTGAATCAGCCTGCATAACATGTGAAGTTCTTGCCCTTCAGAAACTTGGAGAGAGGGAGTCCCACGGGCATCACTAGCTTCATTGAAAGTCCTCACAGCGCGAGCCTGTTGGATCTTGACTGTTGGCTGTCCATTCCTAAGGCTTTCACGACAGAGGATACAGGTCTCATCTGAAGCACCACTGGCCAACTCCTGCTGTAGGTGGTCCATCTGAAGTCAAATGTAATGTTTTAGTAACATATTCGGGCCGTTCTGGGATAAAACACCCAATCACCTGTCGCCAGTATAAAAACAAAATACTTCTACCCATATACGCCATCTAGTGACTAATGACTATACTAAATAAATAGTCACGTGCGATCAGTAATTATGCCGATTTTTCCCATTTTAGCAAGTAAATAGTGGATTGTAAATGCTTATTCAACAAACTCAACACCATAACGCATATTTTCTCAAGATCTATTTGGAATTACGAATGATAAATGACTTTGGCAGATGTAGCCTGTTGTCAGCACAGGCGAGGTGTCAATTACACATGCACTACACAAATACATGTGTAGCTATGCCTTCATCAAGCGTAAACGTAAAATGCGGTAACTGTACACATGATTGCCCCAGATTCTTCCCTACCCCCGCCCCCTGATAATGCCATCGTTGGATTCTATGTGCATTTAACCTACCTTATACCAGGTAGTGTTCATGCACGGAAAAGGGTATCGCACGGATAATGGTCACTGCACTGGGAAAATAGCCCCAAAATGGCCAAGTCAACATCAAAGAAAAATTTTGCGAGGGGGAGGTCTTACAACAGAGCAAAATTGTTTTCTCTCTGCAACAATAAATGTACCCAACCCAAACCAGGTAGTGTTCATGCACGGAAAATGGTATCTCACGGATAATGGTCACTGCCACTGGGCAAATAGGGGCTGTGTTGATTTAAATGGCCACTCGGCAGTGTCGCTTTTTGGGTAAGAAGAAGCAACCAGACAGCATCAATATTTGATTAAGTATTTAACTTACTATGTCTTGCACGTTGACTTGTAGACATCCTTCATTGGTTGCAGTCTTCAAACTTTGCCACACAAAAACTTGTTGTTGTTGTTCCCGGATTCCCGGTGCTTACTTTTCGGCAGCTCTCAAAAAATTGGCAAATTTGACAAAGGGGTGGGCTGATTTAGCATGTTATATATTTTGGATGTTGTAAACGTACCGCCGCCTCCAGAAATACCGAAGAATATCGTAGTATATAAAGTAAAAATCACGATATAAAATAGCGAATAAACCCTAAGGGGGTCATTGAGCAATGACTGGGAAAGTCAGGGGTGGGTCCGGATCCGGTGGACATACCCCTAGATCCGCGTCTGGTATTCTGCAAATGTTGTAGCTCAGTAGTGCGTTTACATGGCAACTCATAGACTACATGTCGAATGGTATATAAATATGGTTTTAAAGCAGTGATGAACCAAACGGGTTGTACTAAATATACCATTTTAGAAGCCAAGTTGTCACATTAAAACTATTGGTTTGGATAATACGGCATTGACCCTGACCCCAGACACGTGACATTGACCCATTTTTCTTCTTTAACACCTCAATTCATTGACACAACATCCATTAATGCCTAAACCTGGGACAACGACCAAGCTATGTAATGCATTGGTGACCCAGATAACGATATTTGGCAATTTTTGTCGATATTTGACCTTGACATTGACTGCCAGAGCCTGACATTGAGCCCAAATCATTTTTTAAACCACCACCAACATACTCGGCTTACTGAAAAAACATAGAAACAACACCAAGTTTGTGAAAATCGCTCCATAAAAAAGTTTGTTGTACATTGAATTCTGACATGGCGGCCATCTTGAATTTATGCAAATTAAGGCCCTTAGGGGGGGTAACTTTGGGGTAACTTTTAATATGATGTAGAGGGGGCTCTAGGGAACTGTTTAAAACAAAAAAACCTTCTGTAGCAATTTGTTCTAGGTTCGGCCATATTCAGCATAGTTTTACTGGTCTAATAGCCCCAAATCGAGAATGGTCATTTACCTGTAAAAAAGTAAAGTGGGAGAATCGGGAAATCTGGTCATCAAAAAGTGGGAGAATCGGGATTAAACCGCTGCAACATACATCAAAACGTGTTTCATATGTATCTGACATATTCCTCAATTTCCACATTTCTTCTATTTCTTAATAAAAACATGTTACAGCACATGATAATCGTTTCCTAAGGCGATACTACAGTGTCCTGTTAGGGCCATGTTACATTCTCGCGTTTTCGCAGCACATCAGAATCGTCTCTTAAAGACAATTCTCGTGTTTTGTCAAACTATGTTTTTGTTAAGCAATATTTGTGTGTTTGTGAATATGGGAATCGTCTCGACCGACGATTGTCGTGTTTTTAGGAGACTATCATGTTTTGTCAAAATACATTTTTAAGAGATTATTATGTTTTTTTTCCTAATAAACGATGACGAATGAGTTGGTTGAAACGGAGGTCGGTCATAAAATTGTAACATGTACTATCAAAGCTGCAACTCAATTATCAGTATCAAAACTTGATCATGGATGCCGGATTTACAACTAAAACAGTAAAACTGCATGATACAGTCAGAATTCGGTACAACGGCACACGTTACAATGGCATATTCGCCTCCCGACACAATAGGCCACCAAATCGGCACGCTCTTTAATCTGCTCGATAGACTGGCAAATTTTGGCTTCCGGCACCAGCAGAGAATTTTCAGAAACGAATAGACACTTTTAGTCTTATTTCATGTAGGTTATAACGGCGCCAGTACCCGGCGTCGCTGGCACCAGCGCTTTGACCCAGCTCTGTTATCCGGCTCTACATGCTAGAAACCGATCATTGGGAACCAGTCAAAGCTGACGCACTGACCATATCTACACAATTTCACGTCCGATTAACTCCGACCAGCAGATGTCCACCTGCTGTCGTAAACCGCGACAATTAAAAACATGTCAATTGATACCTTGTCACAACTACTTGACTGCGTCCCTTTGTCACTTGGGTCCCCTATCTGGTCTACGCTGGTCGCATACACAATCTTGATGTGTTCCACGTACGGACTGGCATTTGGAACTGTAACATTACCTCTGGGACAAATTCATGTTGGGACAAATTGTCATGAGACAATTGTAAATATCGAAAGGGAAACTGCTCTACATGTTTTTGTCGAGTCCGCTTGCGGAAAGCGAGACATAGTGATCACAATGACGTCCGGGTGTCCGTCCGCCCGTGCGCCGTCCGTCCGGACATCCGTCTGGATGTCCGTCCGTCCCCGTACGTCCGTCCGTCCTTCCGAAATCTGCGTTAAAGTTTTTAAATACCTTATATCTCTGCAGTCCTAAGTCACATTGACTTGAAACTTCATATGCTTATTTATAGTTATGATCCATATATTCATGCTGTATCCTACTCATGCGGCCCCTGTGTCCAAGGTCAAATGACTTAGAAGTTTGCGTTCCGAAATCTGCGTTAAAGTTTTTAAATACCTTATATCTGTGCAGTCCTAAGTCGCATTGACTTGAAACTTCATATGCTTATTATTCACAATCCATATATTCATGCTGTATCCCACTCATGCGGCCCCTGTGTTCAAGGTCAAGGTAAAATGACTTAGAAGTTTGCGTTCCGAAATCTGCGTTTAAGTTTTTAAATACCTTGTATCTCTGCAGTCCTAAGTCACATTGACTTGAAACTTCATATACTTATTAGTCATCATCCATATATTCATTCTGTGTCCCACTCATGCGGCCCCTGTGCCCCTATGTCAAGGTCAAATGACTTAGAAGTTTGCGTTAAATTTTCTGTCAAAATTTGCGTTAAAGTTTTCACATACCTGCTATCTCGGTAACCGTCTGTCAGATTTCCTTGAAACTTTGTATGCTTATTGGGCATTAAGCTTCAAATAAATACACTCTGAGACCATCGAATGCCTCGGCAGGCTCGACATGCGGGCCGCGGCCATCTCGTGTTTATTAGGGCCCCGCCGAGAATCGGTGGTGTCCTATAGGTTTCGCCTCAGGGCGTCAACTTTCCCCTATATTCTTATATCCCCCTATATTTTTTACTTTTTCCCTATACATGTATTTTGAAAACACCCCTATATTCCCCTTTATTTTTTATTTTTCCCCAAAATTTTCAAAAAAAATCACGCCATTTCTGTTTCCCCAGGACAGAGCCATTTTGTTTCTGATTGCTCAACATATATTTATATAATAATTATTTATTATCTAAACTATGTGTTGAAAAGTTTTCTTCCAAATATGGAAGGTTTGGCCAGTGTACTATGAACACAGAGAACAACTTATATGAAGTTTGTATTATTGTATCCCCCGGACTCCGTCGGGGGATACTATGGATTTGACAGCGGGCAGCGTCCGCGTCCGTCGCAGACGCTTCTTGTCCGGAGCATAACTCGAACACCCTTTGGAATATTTTCATGAAACTTTACACATGCATAGACCACGACCCGAAGGTGTGTCGCGCACAAGAATGACAACTCTTGCATAGCTAATTTTTTAGTTATCTCCCTTTTTTGTTTCGCGCACTGATTTCGTGTCCGGAGCATAACTCGACCACCCTTTGGAATATTTTCATGAAACTTCACACATGCATAGACCACGACCCGAACGTGTGTCGCGCACAAGAATGACAACTCTTGCATAGCTAATTTTTTAGTTATCTCCCTTTTTTGTTTCGCGCACTGATTGACCATAACTCGACCACCCTTTGGAATATTTTTATGAAGCTTCACACATTCAATTAGACCACGAACCGAAGGTGTGTCGTGCACAAGAATGACAACTCTTGCATAGCTAATTTTTGAGTTATCTCCCTTTTTTGTTTTCGCTCACTGATTTCCTGTCCGGAGCATAACTCGACCACCCTTTGGAATATTTTCATGAAACTTCACACATGCATAGACCACGACCCGGAGGTGTGTCGCGCACAAGAATGACAACTCTTGCGTAACTAATTTTTGAGTTATCTCCCTTTTTTGTTTTGCCCACTCTACAAACTGGACAATAATGCATGAAGACCCGTTTTCTCGTGTGCCCTGTACACCTTACCTGTAGAGAGAACAATAGCCTTCTCCAGTTGAACAATAGAGACTGGGAGAACCATTCACCTGTGCATGTGCTAGCATGTGCAAATGTCCAGTCTTGACCACTCTGACCACAGGGAATTTATACAGGTAAATTACTACATTGTATATTACATTTCCGTAAACTGTGTTGAAAATATTGTGGCATTATGTGGACCTGTGCAGATATATGTAGATAAATATAGGACTATTAAAAAAAAATTCTGGGCTCTAGTAGCAAGCATTATTATTTTTAATTTTTAAACTTTTTTTTCCATTTTTTTTCTTCAAATTCTTTTTAAATTTTTGTCTAGTAGCATAAGGTTGTAAGTGCTATATACAGACTATTATCATATAATAAAACAATTATTGACTAGTGAGCCATAGAATATAATCTGATATTCCATGGCTCACTAGTCAATAATTGTATATGTTCGGGCCAGTGAAAATTGCTTTCGGGCCCAGGCTCGAGGTCAAGGCGGGACAAGGCGAGGCATCTGATTCCGCGGAATTCTTGTTTACTTATCTCCCTTTGTTGGTTCATGCTCTGATTTCGTATCCAGAGCATAACTCGAACACCTTTTGGAATATTTTTATGCCCCACCACGATAGTGGAGGGGGCATTTAGTGTTACCCTTGTCCGTCTGTCCGTCCGCACACACGAATGGGTACTTGTTGTAAGCGTACGGGGATCTTATTGGGTAGGGTTAGGATATTGTTGGGTACTCTTGTTGGGTATTTTTATACAGTAAAAACACAACAAGTATTCATTCGTAGGAACGTGCGTCCCGTCCGTCCGTCCGTCCGTCCGTCCGTCCGTCACAAAACTTTAACACTCGGGTAAATGTCTCATAATTTCTTCATCCTTCGACCGATCTGCTTCATATTTCATATACACATTGCTCTGATGGTTCACTACCGCCCTGTGCCAAATCCACGTTTATCCTGTCCCCGCCAAGCCCAGGGTCAAGGTCACATACTTGGTGCTTCAAAAACTTTAACGCTCGGGTAAATATCTTATAATTTCTGTTTTCTTTCACGGATCAGTTTCATATTTCATATACACATTGCTCTATTGGTCCTCTACCGCCCTGTGCCAAATCCACGTTCGTCCTGCCCCCGCCAAGCCCAGGGTCAAGGTCACATACTTGGTGCTTCAAAAACTTTAACGCTCAGGTAAAAGAAAATTTTGACTTGGAATTTGGCCTCATTTATTATCAAAGCGATATGTGGGACATCCGTGTTCTATGAACACATTTTCTAGTTTATTAAACTTCACACATGCATAGAAGACGACCCAAAGGTGTGTCGCACGTAAGAATGACAACTCTTGCGTCGTTAATTTCTTAGTTATCTCCCTTTATTGTTTTGTGCACTGATTTTGTGTCCGGAGCATAACTCGAACACCCTTTGGAATATTTTCATGAAACTTCACACATGCATAGACCACGGCCCTAAGGTGTGTCACGCAAGAATGACAACTCTTGCATCACTAATTTTTTAGTTATCTCCTTTTATTTTTCCGTCACTGATTTTGTCTCCGGAGCATAACTCGAACACCCTTTTTTCAAACTACTTGTGTATCTGGGGAGGGGGATACACATGTGCTTGTCGACAAGCGTCCATTTCTAGTTTATAGTCTACTTGTATAATTGTATAATTATTACTGTGTGAAACTTTAGCAAGCCTCAGAATTCCTACACGTTTCCTAGCCTTGCCTGATAAACTTGATATAAAAAACACTAGACTGGTATTCTCTATATATTTTTTGTTATTATTTGCGGTTTATCCCATGCCATTGTTTATTGCAGACATGAGCAGATTTAATATGGCCCCCAACTCGTCGCAGTGACTGAATCACGGAGGCAGAATGACGAGTCCATTCGGCAGCTCCACCCCGGTGTTTGGGGCCAGCAGTACCAGTCAGTCAAGTAAGGTTATATAACCTCTACAGAGCTCCAGATAAATTTTGTACCTAAAGAGTATTATTTCCCCAGATTTCAAATTCAATGTGTATTTTACTTTTACAAATGTATTGTTGATTTTCTTCCTTATTAATTAGGAAACAAATGATAAACAATAAAACAAATTAAAAAATTCACTTATTTGAGCAGCAAAAAAGCAAGCACTTTTTGCTTTTTTCCGGGTCGACTAAGTACATTTTCAACCTTATTACAGTATTTCCACTACTCGATTTGAAAATCACATTGCTGTGATATTTTGAACTCCCACTTTTGGTAACCAATGCGTATTCAGCTAAAATAAGTGTAAAATATGCCAATACACACCTTATCTGGGCCTCTGCCTCTGAACGGGAAACTCAGAAAGCATTATTGCTAGGTTGATGCTTACTGTTTTTATACGCAGGTTTGAAAAAAATGCAAGTATTATGTACAACCGTATTCACTATGTAGAAGAAGATACTGCAACACATTTTCATCTAGTAACCGGTGCAAGAAAATCCCTTGAACGATTACTTAAATATATCAACACAGCATACTTATGGACAATTGCCACACATACATGCTGCCCTTAATGCTGCCCTTGACCTTTTGGCCTTCACAACTTTGAACTTTTTCACACATGAAGAACTTTGCTGGAGTTTCTCAATTCTGTCCTATCTTCTATATCCCTGGACGGATCAATATAATATTTCGATACATCGTACTAGTGCACTAATACCACACGTCAATGCTGTCCTTAATATGACCTTGACTTTTTTACCTACACAACTTTGAACTTTTTCTGACATTAAAATTTATTATTAACGGTACATGCCCACTCAGTAGGCACAAAATGTTCTTTATATTAGAGACATTATTCACCATTACCCCACATATTGATTGGCATTATTTTTATATCAGAAGTAAATTTTCACACTGATATCAGGGGCGATAACCGTTTTTCCTTAAAATGTTAACAGACTTTATTATTTATTCTCTGTATTTATTTTTTGATGTACAATGATCATACAGTCGAACAGCCTGCGGGGTTAAGTTTTAGTTCGACCCATCCGTTGTTTGACCCATCGGGATTTTCTACTGTAATCATTTCAGATCTACGAGTTGGTCAGTGTACTAACTGAAACAAGTCGTCATTACGACACGTTGTTTCATATAAATGCGCTTACATTTGCATTTAATTTACGGTTGATTGTCACAGTCGTTTATTAACAGAAACAGGCTTTAATAAAATAAAGAAAGCGGCAAACTCATGTGTGTTTTTATTTACATAGCCATTATACAGCAATAGAACATGAGAACAACAGAAAATGATTACGAAATACAATTGGCGGACTTGATTGCCCCGTCCGATACGATCATGTGAAAGCATCTCTGATTTTGTACCTATTGGCATTTGCGTAATTTCATGACAAATATTTATCTAATCAAATATAAATCTTTGTGAGTGAATATGTATTTGCCATAAAATGATGCGCATGCTTGTAGGTATAAAATTACATCACTCGTCATACACTGATAAATCAATAGATGCATGCCCAGTCGCCCCATCACTACTTCGGACCCGGAACCACATTCACTGCATATCATAATTTACTATCACATGGAACCCAGTACAAGTTATACATGAAAGTTATACACGTCCGGTATTGAAGAAGTCTGTTATCTCGCCTTGCTTCGTAGTCTTCCGCTTCACCTGCTCCATCACAACACGCCTAAATACGCTCAAATGACCACTTGAGATTTGTTTGACAACCGGTTAACAATAGGTGTGAAAGTCAATCAACTAGTCTGGAGACAATCGTCTGACATGTTCGAGTTTTTGTGGTGTTTATAGTAGATTTATACACGACCGGGCATGACAGCGATTCGAGGCATTGAGGGTTGTTCGACTTTCACAAGTTCGACCTATACCGGGTAGTTTTAACGTATTTATATAGGAATTCTGCCGGGACCTAAAGGCTAGTTCGAGGCAAGCATGGCTGACTAGTTTACCAGGGTTCGACCCATCGAAGTTCGACTGTACTTTATAATTTGTCGAAAATATTATTTTTTCATATGACATATTTAATTAGTATAAATAATTAAAACATATCATGCCTCATTTGCATATGAAAATAGCCTGATACCACCGCGAGTCACTATCAGTAAAATAAATATTACTAAAGGATTATATCATTATCTGTATGGCGGGTAGCTACAAGAGTTGCCTACGATATGGTTATCTGGTGGAGAGATATCGTAGCGGTGTAGGATTTCTATATAGTGGGCACTCGTAATTTTTAGAACTGGTAGAATAGTGACACAATTATAGACTTATTTAATTTCTATAAAGAACATTTTGTGCCTACTGAGTGGGCACATACCTTTAACTGGGGGCATTCTTGTGCCAACAGGCCACATTTTCTTGTTTCTGTTTGCCTTCAGCTAATATCTTCATATTGCACACATTCATTACTAAAATTATGATACATCCTTCCACAGTAATACAACTACCCTCACTACAGTTTCTCAAATCTCCTATAGGGCCCTAAGTGCGTCAACAGACCACATTATTTAGTTGTGGCTGTGAAATTGAGCTGATGTGTTTTGACCAGTCTAGATCCAGATCAGCCTGTGCATCCACACAGTCTGCACTGTTCACCATTCCATCAATGAAACACTTGTCATGCTTCTAACAATCAATATAGATTGTTATCAGAAGGGGTGTGCTATTTAATCAGGAGCTACACAAGTGAGTCACAAGTGTCTTGAGCCCCATTTCTCCAGTCGCAGCTACAATTTTGAAAGGTTTCACTGTTGATATTGTCTATTCATGATTGCTCAGCGCACACAGAGAATACCATACTAGTGTCCTTTGATTTCAAGAGTAACCCATTACATGCAGAATACACCTTTACAGATATGAATGTTTATGCCCCTGCCACCGAATGGTGAGGGGGTCATATAGTGTTACCAGCGTCCATATGTCCTGTCCCGAAACCATAACGCTCGGGTAAATGTTTTATAATTTCTGTTTCCTTACACAGATCTGCTTAATATTCCACACATGCATTGCTTTAATGGTCCTCTACCGCCCCCCGACAAATCCATGATCATCCCGCCTCTGCTAAGCCCAGGGTCAAGGTCACATGCCGCCCTGTGAAAAATCCACGATCGTCCTGCTCCCACTAAGCCCAGGGTGAAGGTCACATACTTTTATCCACTCTTCTCTGGTCCTATGTGTTTTCAAATGTGCCTCATTTTCTTTGGCTGCCAGCGGGGGCATTTGTGTGTTGACAGGCCACATTTCTAGTTTTAAATAGTTTTATTAAACCCCGGCATTCAAATTATGTCGAGGGGTATATGGTTTTCGTAATTATGTTCAAGTGAAAGCTTTTGGGTACCCATTATCTCTGTAACGGTAAGTCGGATTGACCTCAAGCTTCTGATACTTCCTTATCATCATCCATATTTTCATTCCATACCACACTCATGCGACCTTTTATGTCCAAGGTCAAGGTCAAATTACTTAGCAAGATTTGCGTTAAAGTTTTCAAGTACCCATTATCTCTGCAACGATAAGGTGGATTGACTTCAAGCTTCATTTACTTCCTTATCATCATCCATATTTTCATTCCATACAACTCCGATGTGGCCTTCATGTCCAAGGTCAAGGTCAAATTACTTAGAAATTTGCATCCGTAAGATTTGCGTTAAAGTTTTCGGGTACCCATTATCTCTGAAATGGTATGTCGTATTGACTTCAAACTCCATATACTTCCTTATCATCATCCATATTTTCATTCCATACCACACCCATGCAGCCTTCATGTCCAAGGCCAAGGTCAAATAACTTAGAAATTTGCGTTATAGTTTTTTAAAATATTTGGTTTAAAAAATGTATTTGTCGGTCGGGGGTATACGTGAGCCCCTGGTCACTTTCTCTATTTTTTTTTTTTTCTCAATGTAGGTATATGTTGCGACCACTCATTTGAATCATCTCGATATGCTCGATATATGATTTTCCCCAATCAAACTGGCATATCCTCAGCATGAAATGGGTTAAAACAGACAAGGCTAGGAACCTAGCCTAGAATTCTGATGGGGATTTCCAAGCCAAGCCTGATAAAGTTGATATCAAAGACAATAGCATCATATTCTATTTATCAGGTAATATTTTATGTTATGAAATGCACAAGAATTGCGTTGAAAGGAACGCAGATATTCATTCCACAAATGAAACATCCACACACATAGTTTTTGAATACGGATTGACCCTCATATAATGTATCGGCGTGAATGCCTGTTACTACATTTTGTTTTCAGTTTTTGTGTATTGAGTCAATGCGTAGCCAGCTACCTGATAAATAGATAATACCAGGCTTGTGTCTTTTGATATCAAGTTTATCCGGCAAGGCTAGGAATTCCTACCGTTTCTGAGCCGAGCCTGATAAACTTGATATCAAAATATACTAGCATGGTATTCTATTCATCAGGTAATGTTTTTGGCTACATACACGTAATGAGCGGGTATGACGTTGTTTTCATTGAAAAGAACGTGGACTTGTTTCAGTGACGTCATACAATTTGTTGTAACCCGGATATTCGTATCAGGTCAGTGCTTGATACAGCAATATGTTATCAGTCAGTACGTATTCGGCCAATACAAAGCTTTTACCGGATAACAAAACATCTATGATTGTTTATATCCAGTCTAAATCACTCTAAACTGGAGACCATGGGGACTTCCCAGGGTGCCCAGATTAGAGAGATTACGTCCAATGAGCTGTCTAACTTTCTTCTTGTAGGTATGTCTGGTAATGTCTTTGGTCAGCAATCCACACAATTTGGGACTGCACAGGCTGGACAGAGCCTGTTCGGTGCGACCACACAACCTGCAAGCGTATTTGGACAGACTAGTTCACCATTTGGCCAAACTACGACGCCGACTGTTACACCATTTGGCCAAACTACGATGCCGACGGCTACACCTTTTGGCCAAACTACGACGCCGACTGTTACACCATTTGGCCAAACTACGGCGCCAACTGTTACACCATTTGGTCAAACCACGACGCCGACTGTTATACCATTTGGGCAGACCCCAGGGATGCTGTCATCATCATCTATGTTTGGACAAAACACAGCTAGTCAGCCAAGTTCACCATTTACACAAACTCCTGTAACACTGCCAAATTTATTTGGTCAAAGTTCCACTGTGCAGCCTGGTAATTTATTTGGACAGAGCTCGGCGACACCAGCTGCCGGAGGTTTTTCATTCGGACAGAGTTCCAGCACACAGCCTAGTGTTCCGTTTGGACAAAGCCTATCGACCCAGTCTAGTGCACCATTTGGACAAACTACTATGGCCCAAACAGGTGCATTATTTGGGCAAAGCTCTACCCCTCAACCTAGTTTAATGCTTGGACATAGTTCTGTAACACCGTCCAGCAGTCCATTTGGACAAAACACTGCAACACAGTCTAGTGGTCTCTTTGGACAAACTGGTGCAACACAGTCTAGTGGTATATTTGGACAAAGCCCTGCGACACAGTCTAGTGCTATGTTTGGACAAAGCACAGCACAGTCTAGTTTGCCATTTGGACAAAGCCTAATGACTCAGTCAAGTTCACCCTTTGCACAGGCCACTTCACAATTTTCTCAAAACGTCTCTCAAACATCATTTGCTCCCATATTTGGTCAAAGTACAACTTCTAGCAATGCCTTCGGACAGACTACCAGTTCAACATCTTCACCTTTCGGACAGATTCCAGCAGCAGGTCAGTCGAGTACCGGCTCCTCTATCATGTTTGGTCAACCCACCAGCAGGCAGTCCTCTCCTAAACCGTTTGTACAAGACAGCAGTACCTTCGGGCAGTCAGCTGCCTTTAGGAGAAGCCCTTCCCTGGTTAGTCAGTCTACAGCGTTCGGCCAGTCAACAACGACATCATCACAACACACTCCTGCTGTTGCGTTCGGTGGTCCTACATCTGCATTTGGTCAACCCGCAGCCACAACATCTACGGCAGGCCTGTTTGGTCAGACGTCAACATTTGGCGAGGCCTCGACAACTGTGCCAACATTTGGTGCAACGACTAGGAGCTCTGACCAGCTGACACAGCAGACGTTGTTCAGTAACACGTCCTCCCAGGGCAGTGCTCCTGCGTTTGGTGCTAACTTGTTCGGAACGAGTGAACCACTGAAGACTGATACTGGTCCGACTTCTAGTGTACCATTTACGAAGAGTTTGAATGCTGTAAAAACAATAGAATATCCTGATATCTCCAAACCACCTCCATCGAATGTTGGTCTGTTTGGCAAGGTCGAACAAACATCATCTGAGACACTATTTGGAGGAGTTCAATCTAGTTCAGAAACGAGTAAAGTTATTGCACCTGCTGGATTATTCGGAAAAGGAGGGTCGAGCAATAAGTCGCATGCTGGTGCTGCAGCTTTTGGATTGGGAGCTGGCGGCGCCAATATAAAGTCGGAACCAAAAACCACAGAGACCAGTCTGTTTGGCATCAAGTCCACAACAGCAACTGAAGAAACAACTGTGAAGGCTGGCTTTCCTGCTCTACCGTATTCGGGTGCACTTTTTGGTAAAGATGCAATTAAATCTGAACCAAAAACATCGGCTACATTTAGTGGAACTTTAGGAAAAGGTGGTGTTAGTTCGGAGACATCAACGACTGGACTTTTTGGGAAAGGTGGAGCTAAAGCTGAGACTTCAACAGCTGGACCTTTTGGAACAGTGATGTCGGAAGGTACACAGGATAAGGACAAACCCGGAGCAGGTTCGTTGCCTAGCGGGTTGTTCGGGAAAGGGCCAGAATCAACAGGTGCCAAAGAACAAGAAGAGGAGGAAGATGTAAGTGAAAGAATGAAATCTGATAAAACTGTGTGTTTATGCCACCTATGGGATAGCATTGCTCTTGAAGTCCTATACTTTTATCTGTTTGTACGTCCGTGGTTGTTTACGTCTAAATGTTTGGAAGATAAAATTCTATAAAACTTTAATAATTGCTTTAACATTCGAACACATGATAGATGTAGGCAACTTCCAGAATTATTAATTCTTTAATAAGCATGTAAATTTTCCATATACATGTAGTATTGTCTGATAATGAATAAAGATATGCGTTTTGGTAGTATGATTGTCAATGGACAAGTAAAGCATATTTTCACATGCCCACTGAGCAAGTTGGGAATATTTGGCTATTCATATTTTGAGGTCTGATATTATAACAATTTCTTAACATGTACCACAATCCTGCAGTTTGATTGGTCAGCACCGAGGACCAATTAAACTGCATGATTTTGGGTATGAGAGCCGAGTACCCAGTATATGCTCAGAATGTTTTATCATGGTTGCGAGTCTACACTGGATTAAACCACAATGGAGAAATTTGATCAGATCGAGTGACGCCAGTACATGTATTGTTACTCTGTATTATTACTCTGCAGGAACCGCCTACGGGTTTCTTTGGCAAACCCGCACCCAGAGCATCGAGAAAAACATACTCTGAGGGTTTGTTTGGAAAGGCGCCAGGTAAGGGTATGTTAGACTTAGTAGAGATACTGGGTACAGTTTCGCATAACTTGTGAAATCAATTGAGTATATCCAATTTTTATGACCCTGCCAATGAATGGTGAGGGGGGCATATAGTGTTACTGGCGTCTGACCGTCCCATACGTACGTCGTCTGTCCCGAAACCTTAACGCTCGGGTAAATATCTAAGTCTTATAATTTATGTTTCCTTGCACATATCTGGTTGATATTTCACACACACATTGCTCTAATGGTCTGCTTTCATGCTGTGACAAATCCACGCTTCTCTGGCTCTGTGTGTTTTCAAATGTGCCTCTTTTCTTTGGCTGCCAACATTTGTGTGCCGACAGGCCACATTTCTAGTTTGTTAGGTATTTTTAATAAATTAACCAGTTGTTTCTCTTTCAATTTAGTATTTCTGTTTCTTTGTTTGAAAATGCATATGAAACGTATGTAATATTCTGTTTGTGCCGATCACAGGAGCGATGTACAGTTGATAAATATCTCTGGGTAATGTCTTTCAAGACATACGTTGGCATCACCTAAATTACCAATTATTGTGCATATTTTCTGTATGTTGTGTAAACAAGCTTCAAAATTAAGGATGCGTGGTCAGCCTAAGATTTTAATTGCTTTATCGTACATATGCTGCACGTACCGCCGGGATATAATCTCTACCAATCGATTAGCAAACCTGTAGATCTAATTGTGGCCACTGGGTCATATATCAACTGCTGGCTGAGAGAAGGTACTTTGTGACGTTTGTGACCAGAGTAGTCCCAGACCAGCCTGCGCCTTAAATGACCTTAGCTGTTGATATGCCATTAAACACCATTAAATAAAATCACCTTTTGGTTTAAATCTTTAAGTTGTATACCGCTTGGCATATCTTCACGATACTTCACAAATGTGTACATTACGACCTAGATACGTGTGACATGCAAGAAAGACAACTCTGGATTGTGTACGTTTTGAGTTAACTCCCTTGGACAAAATCCTTGACTGGAACATAAGTCGTATACAGAGCTCCAGATAAGGTGCGTATTGGGGTATTTTACGCACTTATTTTAGCCGAATACGCATTGATTATCAACAGTGGGAGTACAACATACGCACATCAATGTGAAAATATGCATTGATTAACTGAGTAGTGAAAATACTGTTAAAGTTAAAAATTCAACTTAGTTGAGCTGCAAAAAGCAAACAGTGTTTGCTTTTTGCAGCTCAAATAAGTGAATGTTTAAATTTGATATTTTTTTTATCATTTGTTCCCTATTTAGTAATGAAGAAAATCAATAATCCATTTGTAAAAGTAAAATATGCAATGAGTTTGAAATCAGGGGGTATAGTACGCTTTAGACACAAAGCTTATATGGAGCTCTGGTCGTATACTGCTGAAGCCTTTGCATGCATTCATGTACACCATGATCTAGAGACCCGGGGGTCGTTTCACTAAACTTCGTACGACTAAAATGTTCGTAAGTGTAAAGTTATGATAGTCTGTAAATTGCACAATCAACACTGTTTTCTTGTAAACAATTATTGGATTTACATTTATTGAGCATTATGCAGCCTATGCTCAATAAATGTAAATCCATCAATTGAAATTTCTAGACAATCCTAAATTTACACTTGCGAACATTTTAGTCGTAAGAAGTTTAGTGAAATGGGCCCCTGGGGGTCGTTTCACTAAACTTTGTACGACTAAAATTTAGGATCGTCTGGAAATTTCAATTGATGGATTTACATTTATTGAACATATGCAGCCTATGCTCAATAAATATAAATCCAATAATTGCTTACAAGACAGTGTTGTTTATGTGAAATTTACAGACTATCATAATTTTGCACTTACAAACATTTTAGTCGTATGACGTTTAGTAAAAACGCGCCCCTGTTGTGTGCAAGACAGATGACTTTATACTTTTGGAGTTATCCTCCCTTGATCAGGGAGTGTTCGCCTTGTTGGTTTATATCCTTGTCCAGAGCATAAGTCATATATTGCTTGGCATATATACATGATACTTTACATGTGTATACACCACGACCTAGAGGCATGCCGCGTGCAGGAAAGATGACTGGATTTTGTACCTTTTTGAATATTTGAAGTTGTACTGAGCATGTAACATGTTTTCTGTAGCTGTTTCATGTACATATTGATCACACTAGTCAGTGTATTATGACTCAACACACAACTCTGCAAAAGCCCATTTTATGCAATAAATGTGAATCAGTCGATCTTCTTCTTGACATTTCATGCTGAGCATATGCCATATGTTTGCAGAAAATCCCAAATATTTTCCTTCTATGCGCTCAGAAGTATATGTCACGACCACCATTTGAACCGTCTAGTCGAGATGGTTCAAATCAGTGGTCACAACATATACTTTCATTGAGAAATATTTAATAAAACATAAAAAAAATATTTAAAAAATGTCATACCTGTAAAGGTGTATTCCGCATGTAATGGGTTAGTCAAGCGACAAATCCATTATAGATGAACAAGAGACAGAAAACAACCAAACCAGCAAAAGAGGTGCACTACGCCGATTGCCATTGGAAGATTTGAGTGACAAGATGGCCATCGTTTGCCGGAATGTGCCGATAAAGTACAACACCCAGTTTATCCTGCGGAAACACTTCTCACAGTATGGCCACGTCGGCAAGGTTTATCCAAACACCTCAAAGATGCAGGCGATCATTCATTTCAGAACACACGTAAGTCTTTTGTGTATGTATTTCATTTTAATAAACCTCTGACAAATAGAAGGTTTGACCATGTCCAGCCATGAGTAAACGTTTGCTGTGGCATGAGGGAACTGTTTGAACCCCAAGGCTGTAGGCCGTGGGTTCAAACAGTTCCAGAGGAATGTATCAATCATACATTGATAATCTGCTCCATTTAAACAGCTGATATACACATACATATTCCGGAGCCGCAGTACACGTCGTGTGATGCAACCGCAATATTTCTGTGCGACCGTTGTCAACTGGTCAGTAGCCTATTTCACCAACATTGCAAAGTATACTTATCTAGCAAAGTATACTTTGAGGGAGAAATTTTCAATTTTAAGATAAATGTATTAATTTGTATTATACTGAATTTATTACATTATCACAGCCAATTTGGCTGTGATAATGTAATACATTCAGTATAATAATTCTGCATAGTTTTAATCATCAAATATATGCAATAATTAGTTCTATATGAAATAATGCATTTCGGAAAAATCAATGATTACTCCCTCAAAGTATACTTTGCTAGATAAGTACACTTTGCAATTTTGATGAAATCGGCTACTGGTGACGTAATGGCGCATTCTAGTACTAATAGTAAGTAGTAATTCTTTATTTCCTCCCATAGGAGAGTAAGACATGTACATTTAAATATGTATGTGATACTATACAGTCATGTGGGCAAATGATATAATAATAATAAGTATGTACAGTATATACAAAAATAGTTCATTATGACAAGCGCGTGTCACCTACGGCCACCGCCTTACCAACCGTTGAACCATGTTCCCATTACACACAATTTTAATGTGATGCGAACGTGTGTCAGCAGTTAAGCAGTCTGGGCATATGGATCAGTTGCCTAAGGCCACCCACATCAGGCACGATGAAAGCATCTCTTTACTCGGTACTGCACAGTCCCTAGCACTGTTTCTTGGTCTTTATGCTACTTAATTGCATGTAAGATACTAGCTCAAGGGTGCTGCCATATAATGCATGGACCGTAAAGCTACCTTATAACACTTTACTCTCTGATCATCGCTGAGCTCAAATACCGGAAACCAATTAGTAATGTAATATACAATAACTGGTTAAAGTGTGTATCACCTAATATTGTATGCAGACCACACCACATACGATGCCGAATAGTACTATTTTCGCTGCAAAATACCGTATTTACCCTATGTATTGGGACAGTAAAAAATAAAATTTTGGTGTCCCAATTATTAATATTGAAAGTTTGTATCCTCGAAATTTCGGTTAGTACACGGTTGTGCCTTGGCTCCCGAATTGTTTGCCTATTTGTATATCAAAATCGTGTTAAATTTGTAACACGACTATTGTCAGAAATCGTGTTAAATTTGCGATTATTTCCCAAATTAGACCCAAAATGGACGATTTTATTTTTTTTATTTTTTTTATTTTTTATTTTTTTTTATGGACGCATAGCCTCCTTTAATCTCACCTATGTGAATGTGCAGCTGATCACGTTTGCACATTTCGTAAATTAATCCGAGCAAACTGGGAATAACATCAATTATTGGTCCACAAAGCAGTGCTAATTGTTATGTGCTCGATTTAAATTTTCCGACATTTGTTCGCGCTCACCATTGGTGGAATATTAATTAGGTGTAAAAGGCTGACCAATCGGAGATCGCGTATCAGTGGCGCAGATTAACTCGACCCAGATTAACTAAATTGTTACAGCACTGCCCACGCCTCCGGCGCATGTACACAAATGTGTACAAATGTGTACAAATGTGTACAAATGTGTACGCGACAACTGGCCTTGTTTCGCTACATCATAATTGAGCCAGTGCATGAGATAATCAACTTTATTATATAACCGAGATTTTCGCCGAGAATGATTTGACTTTTTTCTGCAAATATATCAGAAAGTTGATAACATTTTCAGAGCAAATGCGTAATAATTACTAATTTAATATTCGTCAACATTCGATATCTTTTACAGAAAATGTACACTATTATCAGATTCATCTTCGTCGAAAATCTCACGTGATAAGCCTGATTACCTCATGAACTGGCGCAAAATTATAACACGTCGGGCAAAACTGTCTATACAGGTCTGTGGTGTTGAAATTTGGGTTAAAACTCTGTGCGTACTCAAAACCCACAGGTGGAATAGTCGGACGTGTGACACAAAGAAAATGACCATTACAAAAATATCCATTACCCCACCCACTTGATCTCGTTCTATTATTAACGTCATGTACAGTACGATACCAGGTGGGTGGGATAATGGGATTTTTTTAATAGGCATTTATTTTGGTGTCAGAGTCTTCCACCTGTGCTCACCATATGAGTAAACACTGTTTGCGACGCACGAGCTTGTCACGTGACGTTGCAGCTAATGGAACAGGATATCGGTCATTGGGTCATTGCGTCATCGTTTACAATAATGGATTGCACGGACCTGCGTAGATCTACATTCTACATGAACATGATGAATAAATAAAACATGACGTTAACAATTCTTGGATTCAATATATTTATTATGCCACCGGGTTTCGAAGAAACGGGTGGCATATAGTGTTTGGACCGTCCGTCTGTCTGTCCATCTGTCCGTCCATCACACTTTTCGGTTAACCAATTTGTCACAGTTTCTCAAATATGCTGCAGGTGGCATCCGCGTTCGACAGACGCATTTCTTGTTACATGCGAAGATAACAGTGAAAACTTATGGCATATTATAGGCATTGGCGACGTCGTTCATTCGCAGTCACAGTGTACAGTGTACATGTATTTTTTTTGTTGACATTATGATGCGTCTTGGGCGAGAACGGATATAGCACGGTTCGGATAAGCAACACGGAAGGTTGTATGTCGCCGGACTTCCGTGTATTAACGGGGTCGCACTGTACTATACTTTCCACCCAGTTGTCCCGATCGAAACGCCATCCCTCGGTAGTGTCTGGATATAATAGCATGGAGTGCATGCCGTGACCGGATACATGTCCGTACTTTAAACTTACCTCGTGAATATTGATGAGAGGGCGGGGCGATGTATCAGGAGTATTTCCGTGTGAATCGAAATAATTTTCGCAAATAAATCACATTCCGGCATTGACAGGCGGCATTGTCGATGTATACGGTTTATTGGTAATCTATTTAATCAACAGAGCTCAGATTTACCGTCAGCACTGTGTTATATTAGTTAATCAGCGACGGCCTTGTTTTTATAGCGAGACGTGCCAATAGTCGGCATGACTAGTAGCCGTGAAATGAAAAAAGATAAAAATTGGAGTGGCGATTTTTTTTATTTTCCCCAGCCGAATCCCCGACTGTGTTTAAAAGTATTTAAAAAAAAAAGAGATGTCCCAATACTTAAGGTGCAGAAATTATTGATTTTTTTTTAAAATTGTGATGTGTCCCAAAACTTGTTTCCTAAAAAATAATTATTTCTCCCCAAAACGGGGGTGTCCCAATATAAAGGGTGTCCCAATACATAGGGTAAATACGGTAGGACAAGATGCTCAGCGATGGACTCGGTGCACAGTTTGCATCTTGGACAGTGTGTGGCGTATTTTGTCGAAAACAGTTTACCAATGATAATTGCACCTGTTTTACAGTACGGTAGATAATCACGATACAGTTGACTGAATCTCCAAATGCCGCAGGGAATGTATTGATTGTGTGTCCTTTCAAATCCAGCCAAGTTTTCGTCATCCTGTAGGTGTTGTCGCAAATCATAATTAGCCTTCTGTTGAATTGTAGTCTTAATACACTGCAGCTCCATTATAACGCGGTGGTCGGGGTTCAAGATTTCAAACCCGCGATCGAATCCGACCGCGTTATAAAATTTTGGGACATGCACGGGTACTGGTACTGCACGGGTTACTGGTATCATCCGCATTTCGGTTACCAACTATTGCGGGAATTCCATTAGCAACGGACCCATATAAAATCATGTCATTTGAACAGAAGTTAAAGTAATTATTAATAATGCCTATGACATACAAACTTGTATTAATGTATTAAACATATAAGTTATTTATAAAATCATGCTTATTACGTTGTATAGTGCTCGCGATAGACAGACGCTTATTACAATGTATACTACTCGCGATCAACAGGCGCTTAAAAGGATTAAATAATACCTATGGTCACGTGTCCTGCCTATTCATGCGGACGATTAGCTGTCGATATGTGCATAATCTCGGGATGTGGGGTCACGTGATCTATTGTTTACACTGCAACAGTCACAGGGTTCATGGGCGACATGGGCGAAGTGGTCGCTTTTTTTCTGGCCAAGTCGCCTTATTTTTCCCGTAGTGGGAAGTCAAGTCGCCCTGGAATTGTCTGGATTTTTTTTTTTTTTTACTATGAATTTCAGACCCTAGGGGCGAGTGCATGTCATAAATGCGCTAATCCCACCAAATAGGCGTGTAAAATTGGATCGCATCGATTGTTTGATGACCCCTGGTGTGTATTTACCCGCGGGGTTTCTTTGTTATTGTCGCCTACTTTCGGTTTGTTATTCGCGACGCCATGATGCGTATCAACTGATCAGACACGTCTGGGCGCTTAATATTGTTTAACTAAAGCGTTCAAGGAACGTTGATTGAAGACCCGAATTTACGTCATTAAGGCGGGGCTTATAGCTTCATTTAATTCATTGGTCGGCTTCGACTAATTTGATTCGACGACACACGTGAATAATTAGTTTCAAGGTAAATGGGAGGCGACTACTAGCGCAGTTTATCGGCATACGACGTAGTTGTCGTATACGACGTAGTTGTCTACACACATTTTTGTCAGCTTATGACGCTTTGTGGGATACCATTTCCGAAATAAAAATAGCATCCAATCGTCAGCTACGATTGTGGGTATACCCACTCGAGGCGCCACCTGACGAACCTAGTCGTCGCCTACACAGTGGCCTACACAGCCCATGATTGCAACTTTCTTTTTTGCCGAAAAGTGTGAAATAATTAAATACTAAATTGATATATTCTAATGAAATCCTTTGATGCCGAAATCAAGTATTGTGTATTACATTACTAACTGTTTATTTCAACCAAATATGGCTAACTCTATTGTCAGAAAACATGAAAAAGTCTATAAATATCACGGACAATTTCGGCGATTTCGTAGCTACGTAGTTTCGTCCTTTTGCAACTTTTTCCAATCGATGTTAACGTAACCCGATTTTTATGATAATTCAGTTTGGTATTAACTAAATATAAATAATGTATGCACATCCAAGTTCATAAACGATATTTATGTACACAGTTAAAGAGGTTCAAATGGGTGGTAACAACATAAAAAAAAAATTATGCTTTTTTATTTCTCGATGAAAGTATACGTTGTTAACGCTCACTTAAACCGTCTTGACGAGGTGGCTCAACATGTTGATGCCTCTACCCTCTAATAGATATGCTGTTGAAAACATAGAGTTAATATATACAGTTACGCGATAACTATAAGTAAGAGAAAAAATCAGGGAAAATATGATTTTTATCACTTCTCCCTAATTTCCCCTCACTTCTCCCTATTTTGCCTGGAGGGAGAAGTGACTTCTCCCTAAATTTTTGGCCTAGATTGAACCCTGCAGTCATATTGATGAATGAAATTTACGATTTAAGCGAGATTGCCGTGGGCTGCAGTGTAAACAATAGACCACGTGATCCCATACCCAGATAATGCTGAAACACCAGTCTATTTATAGAACGCTAAATATTACACCTGGGAGTAAAGAAAAATAAAGGCGATCGAACACGCAACCATTTATTAGCGACAATTATGTGTTAACACAGATACATTGACATTACTTGGTGACAAAAAGCGGTACATTTACGTGACTGGAGAAATGGTGCTCATGGGATTTGTGACCAGTGTAGCTTTTGATCAGACGTTACATTGGTCGGCATGCTCCTTTGTTACGACCATTACTTCGCGAATACATGTCAATTGGGATTAAGGTAATTGAATTGATTAATAAATATGCCTATTAACATGATTACCTGATTAAAGGTATTACATTTGCTAACATACTAATATTAATCCTTTCATGGACTTTGAACTTCGTTGTTTGAATAAACTTACAGAAATCACGAATCAACTAATTACACGATGACTACGACGTCCGACGATTTTGTTTTTTTTTCTCGATTTTTAAAAAAAAAATTGGGATCCACGAGAGACCCGCGTTATATTGGAGATCACGCTATACGCGACCGCGTTATAATGGAGCTGCAGTGTAATACGTTTCCAAGAATCAATTGGTGGAAACACTGCCACGCTAACATATTCATGCAGAACGGGCGTCAAGTTGTATTTACCGAATATACGGTAAATATCCGGCATAAATTCGAGAGTCTTACTGGGTTCACTGAGAAATGTAATGAGACGGTTAACAAACATCAGTTTTACCTTTTTAGAATTTAGTCCGTACCGTTGTGTAGTTTCGTCGGATTTTGTTTGAGATTTGTTGCTCTATACATATTTTGAAAGGAAATTGAACCAGAAGTCTAAAAATCGATGTTGCGATTTGCGCAAAACCCATCTTTGACCTCTATTTTGCGATTCAAAATGGCCGCCAACGTTTTCATATTGCTTTGCTATATTTCCACATCTCTTTGCACGTAATATTGATTTAACCATGAAACTACGATATATTACCATTGTAGGTATTGTATAATTACGGCAGGTATCGCTATAGTGCAGAATAACACCTAGCATAAACAACATTTTCAAGATGGCCGCCAAATTACACAAAAAAATGGGTATTGTGATGGTTTAATCGTAAATGTATATCTGTGGCGGATTTATTGATGTCTAAACTTTTAGAAAGGAAGGAGAAGGTGAAAGTTAAACTATGTATGTCTAGGATAGTGAAAACACGATACGTACTTATAGGCTGCAATTCAAAATGGCTGCCAGATTGTATCCGTTTGTGCTTTGTATCTGCAAGTTTCTGAGACGCTGGCTTTGGTTACAGGTAAAACCACGACATTATCCGATTACTAGGATTGAGTCAATATGTAAGAAGTAACACATGATGTAGAAAAGTGATTAACATGTTACAAAATGAAAATGGCCGCCAAATCATCAATAAATGTGCTCGCGGCTTATACTACACATGTGTAACGTTATGTAACACACGTTTAAATGACATGGCAGTTGTGAAATGTCTTAATCAGAATCGCTGTCATCCGCCAGAATACAATTTTCAACATGCGTATCCTCATCATTCTCACAGTCAGAACTACATCGGCAGAGGTCTGTACATGATAAAGCGTTGTGCTTGCATGAACAGCGCTGTGTTTTGCAATTAGTCTTGCACTGGCATCTGACCATCTCAACAATTGCGGTGGGTGCTGGTGACACATCTGATATATGTGGACGCATTTACAACCATTATCGTCCTCATAATACCCATGGCCCACTGGGGAAATCTGTACTTGTTGTGCAACAGTAGCTTGTCCCCTATCCTGGCCTGTACATGGACCCTGTTCACATGCTGCTTTAGTGTACCGAGTGTAGGGGGTAGCTTTTCACTTTCCGCCATAGTTTTGCAGAATAGGTGCCATCTAAGCTCGGGAATCTGAGTGATGTTGATGCCTTTCGTTGATAGACTCTGCAAACAAACTGAGCCATCATGTCAAATGTATGATCTGATATAATATCACTGTCAAGTAGCATCTGAAATGCGCACAGAACCTCGTCGTTCTGACTTTGATATTGTTTAAACCATTTCAACTTTCCCACCCTGGAAAATCGCCCTATATTGTCTGCGCCAGAGAAGGCGTGGAGCCCCCGGCAATGCCTTTGCCTTTCTTTCACCAAGCTGTGACCATATGGATTTGATGTCAATGACACCTGAAACCATCGATATACATGTTACATTGTGTAAGAGCTGATAGTTTGCTACTAGCAGAACAAGTACGTCGGTGTCAGGTGAAAATACCATTAAGTGGGAATTTGATGGGTTTCGGCTTTTAGACAACACTGCATGGTAAATTATCAATGTGTCTGCTTCTTCGTGATTGTTGGCTTCAAATGAAATGTCGCTGTTGCATTTAGTACGGCCATCTGCAGAGACAATGACAACTTTCTCTGTTTCTGTGCTGTAATCACTGAGTTTTTGTGCCAAGTATGTCGTCAGGTCCGCTTTAATCTTGTAATGGGACAGGAATCGTTTCAATGTGATGTGTGTCAATTTTGTGTCATCTTTAACTTGATACCGTACAGGTACCTGACCTTTGTTCCTCAATTCCCTGACTGCAGCCTTTACGGAATGTTTCGTGTAGGTGTCAAAAACTACAATGATTTCATTAAAATCGGCTGCTTCCTGCATGATCGCTTTAATGAAACAGTCACCGAGATCTTTAACTGTCATTATTGCTGCTGAACACTTTTCTAGTCTTTGCACAATTACCATTGCATCAAAAATGGCAATCTTTCGGCTAGTGTCATGGTCCATTACTTCATCGCCAGGTGTCGTTTGGGAACGTGGTATCTGTGCTGATTCTGTAGGCTCCGGTGCAGCAGCAGCCGTCTGCTGAAGAGCATTAATCAATTTAGATTTGTCATTGCAAGTGAGTACTGCTCCATTTGGCGAAAACAGTGATCTTGGCGTGAGAGTAAACTACTTCATGTCAACATCCCTGTTTGACTTCGCTAGTACCATGAGGCGCCCGTACAGATTTTTGGTTTCTTTAAGGTCAATTGTTTAAGTTGCACAATTGCCCGAACAGTAATAACTTTTGTTTGTCAATTTCAAGTTGTATAGGTAGTAATCCAATACAGCTCAATGCGACATCTGTTCTTGTGTACCGACCCGACCCATCAACTGCATGTATTTAACACACTGGCGATGTACGCGTTCCAGAAATTTGATATGCGTGTCTGTTAAATTACACCATAACTCACAGCCGAATAGTGCTCTCGGTAACACTATTGTTTCATACAAATGTTTGATTGTAATTGAATGTAGTCCATGTTTGTGCACACCACAGTCTGCAAGGCTGAAATATGTTTTCCTGAGTTTAGAACACGCCTTGTGGATGTTGTCATTAATGACGTAATGGCGCATTCTAGTAACGTCATGAGACACATGCATTACGTACGTTTTGGCCTGGTGCCAGAATGAGCATTGTCTACAGCCATGGTCAAACAGCACATGCTGTCGGGGTTCAATTTTGGGGGCGACTTGGGCGAAGTTGTTGTTTTTTTTTCCGCCCAAGTCGCCCTATGTGTCCGGCAAGAAGTTCACTTCGCCTTAAAAAAATCTTGCAAAATATCGGAAATTCTAAAAAAAATATGATTCCAAATTTGTTCAGGTAATCCCCATTTCCCACCTAGTGACCTAAATCTCGCTAATTGCAGGCCTGCCAAACTGTTTACAATACCATTTTGTTTTACGACAACCGATTGTTTGACCAAATTTTCATCACATGATTACACGATTCACTAAAGTCATGCCTACCCGCTGTGACAATAAAAGTCACGGGTCGGTAGTTTCAATAATCCCCGAACCAAACATTGCTTCTGGCTACTATAATTGTCAGTTCAAAACACGTGTTATTCTCGTGGCGAAGTTATTTATACAGTACAGCTGATAAGTAAAGGCAGCCCTTAGTGGCATGATTGACAGGTTACTGTCGCGAAACACGTCGTCAATAGATCTGTCAGCGATTGATCATGAACCCGGTATAGTTAACTCCTCCGAATACTCTCAACCAGACAAACAAACATATGCAAACACGCATTTTAACGGGCGCCAGATGCGAGTCATTTCTGGGTCGGGCTAGTAAAAATTATAAGCTGGGTTGCCCGGTGGCGAATGAATTTCGTAGTTGTCTACACACATTTTTGTCAGCTTATGACTCTTTGTGGGATACCATTTCCGAAATAAAATAGCATTGTGGGTATACCCACTCGAGGCGCCACCTGACGAATCTAGTCGTGGCCTACACAGCTGATGCGGAAGGCCCATGATGGCAACTTTCTTTTTCGTCGAAAAGTGTGAAAGAATTAAATACGAAATTGATATATTCTAATGAAATCCTTTGATGCCGAAAACAAGTATTGTATATTACATTACTAACTGTTTATTTCAACCAAATATGGCTAACTCTATTGTCAGAAAACATGAAAAAGTCTAAATATCACGGACAATTTCGGCGATTTCGTAGCTACGTAGTTTCGTCCTTTTGCAACTTTTTCCAATCGATGTTAACGTAACTCGATTTTTATGATAATTCAGTTTGGTATTAACTAAATATACAGAATTTATGCACATCCAAGTTCATAAACGATATTTATGTACAAGTTAAAGAGGTTCAAATGGGTGGTAACAACATATACTTTTGAGATGAAATAAAGATTTTTTTTTTTATTTTTTTTTCAAATTCTAAAATCTATTCAAATTCTACAATCTACTACATTTGCTTCCCAGCCCCCCCCCCCATGTGTCTTTTTTATTTCTGAATGAAACTATGCGTTGTTAACACTCACTTAAACCGTCTCGACGAAGTGGCTCAACATGTTGATGCCTCTACCCCTCTAATAGATATGCTTTTGAAAACATAGAGTTCATGTATACAGTTACAAATTCAGGGAAAATATGATTTTTATCACTTCTCCCTAATTTCCCCTCGCTTCTCCCTGGAGGGAGAACCCTGGCTGTACGTTTGAACACGGCTGTGAGTGGTGTCAAACAACTGCAGTCATGTAACAATGTATTTTCATGTCTCTCTGCAGGAGGATGATAGAGTATGATTATCTTAGCAACCAATCCATCTTACTTGGATTCACACTTGATCCTGTGTAGTAAGGCTTCCTAGCACTAGATTTGGACATTGTCTTTCAAGGCTGAAATATTTATTCCCCCTATCGTTAGCAAGGGGGGCATATTGCGTTGCTCTTGAGGTTTTGTATGTCCGTCCAGACTAGTATCATAGACTTACTCAGTAAGCTCACAATATGTGCATCCATATGTCGGTCCGTCCGTGTACATTTACGTCAAAAAGTTTGTATGAGTTTCTCCAACATGTAATATCTTCCATATTACGCGAAGGATTGCTTCAATACTTGGACACTTGCATCACCTGAACATTTGTCACACACTCGCGCCACCATTAACATGACCTTAATCTTTGTCACCTTGAAGTATCGCTGAAACACTTAGCCATATTCTTACGTCGAAACGTTTGTAATAGTTTCTCCAACGTCATATCTTCCATATTACGCGAAGGATTGCTACAATACTTGGCCACTTGAATCACCTGAACATGTGACACACACTCGCGCCACCATTAACACGACCTCGACCTTTGTCACCTTCCAAATGTTGCTGAAACACCAAGCCATTTTGTTTTGTGGCTTTGCCTTGTTTCTTGTTCTTTTTAGCTCGACTATTCGAAGAATAAATAGAGCTTATGTTGTCACCCCGGCGTCGGCGTCACCGTCACGCCTTGGTTAAGGTTTTTAGTCAAGCTTGTATATGGAATACTACTGGCCCTACACCCACCATACTTGGACAACTTCATCTCCTAGTGATGTACATCAATAACCCCTGATCTATATTTGACCTTCACCTACATTTCCTCTTGAATTACTTGGTTAATTCCCCTTGGTTAAGGTTTTTAGTCAACCTTGGTTAAGGTTTTTAGTCAAGCTTGTATATGCAATACTACTGGCCCTACACCCACCATACTTGGACAACTTCATCTCCTAGTGATGCACATCAATAACCTCATCTATATTTGACTTGACCTACATTTCCTCTTGAATTACTTACTTAATTCCCCTTGGTTAAGGTTTTTACTCAACCTTGGTTAAGGTTTTTTTTCAAGCTTGTACATTGAATACTATTGTGCATCCAGACACCATACTTCGACAACCTTTTCTCATAGGTATGTACATCAATAACCCCTCATCTATATTTGACCTTGACCTACATTTCCTCTTCAATTACTTACTTAATTCCTTTTGGTTGGTTAAGGTTTTTAGTCAACCTTCTATATGGAATACTACTGGCCCTACACCCACCTACTTGGACAACTTCATCTCCTAGTGATGCACATCAATAACCCCTCATCTATATTTGACCTTGACCTACATTTCCTCTTGAATTACTTACTTAATTCCCTTGGTTAGGTTTTTACTCAACCTTGGTTAAGGTTTTTTTTTCAAGCTTGTACATTGAATACTATTGTGCATCCAGACACCATACTTCGACAACCTTTTCTCATAGGTATGTACATCAATAACCCTCATCTATATTTGACCTTGACCTATTTCTCTTCAATTACTTACTTAATTCCTTTTGGTTAAGGTTTTTAGTCAACCTTCTATAGGAATACTACTGGCCTACACCCACCATACTTGGACAACTTCATCTCCTAGTGATGTACATCAACAATGATCTATATTTGACCTTGACCTACATTTCCTCTTGAATTACTTAATTAATTCCCCTTGGTTAACGTAGTCAAGCTGTAGATGGAATACTCTGGCCCTACACCAACCATTACTTGGACAACTTCATCTCCTAGTGATGTACATCAACAACCCCTGACTATATTGACCTTGACCTACATTTAAACCTTGAATTACTTACTTAATTCCCCTTGGTTAGTTAAGGCTTGTAAGGTATCTCGACTTGTTTAAGCTTTTTACTCAAGCCTTGTACATGGAATACTATTGTGCTTTTTATTACAGGACACCATACTTGGACAACCTTTTCTCATAGTGATGTACATCAATAACCCCTGATCTATATTTGACCTTGACCTACATTTCCTCTTGAATTACTTACTTAACTTCTCTTTGGTTAAGGTTTTTAGTCAAGCTTGTAGATGGAATACTCATGGCCCTACACCAACCATACTTGGACAACTTCATCTCCTAGTGATGTACATCAACAACCCCTGACCTATATTTGACCTTCACCTACATTTAACCTTAAATACTTACTTATTGTCCCCTTGGTTAAGGTTTTTACTCAACCTTGGTTAATGTTTTTAGTCAAGCTTGTAGATGAATACTATTGTGCATACAGACACCATACTTGGATAACTTTTTCTCATAGGGATGTACATCAATAACCCCATGACCTTTATTTTACCTTCACCTACATTTAACCTTGAATTACTTGGTTAATGTTATAGTCAAGCTTGTATATGGAATACTTCTGGGCCTACGTCAACCATACTTGGACAACTTCATCTCCTAATGATGTACATCAATAATCCCTGACCTATATTTGACATTGACCTACTTTTATCCTTGGATTACTTAGTTATCTCCCTTGGTTACGGTTTTTACTCAAGCTTGTATATGGAATACTCCTGGGCCTACTGCAACCATACTTGGAAAACTTTATCTCCTAGTGATGTACATCAATAACCCCTGACCTATATCTGACATTGACCTACATTTAACCTTAAATTACTTACTTAATTTCCCTTGGTTAATGTTTTTAGTCAACCTTGGTTAAGGTTTTTATGCAGGCCGCAGCCACCTTCTTTGTCAAGCTATGTGTACATCGACAACCCTCGTAGTCGAGCTATGCTGTTCTCCTACAGCTCTTGTTTTATGGTCCAGTATGTACAGTATATCTTTTAAACCGTAATAGCTACAGACCTGAAACTTTGTATGTAGCTTCCTTATTATGATTAAATGTGCAAAGTTTATTTTGATTTTTTATTTGACACCGGGGTCATGGATTATCTTCCCCTTTTCGACTTAGAATTTGGCAATTTTGCCTTGTAAGTCGTAAAACTTTTAAACCATACTAGTTACAGACCTGAAACTTGATATGTAGCTTCCTTATGATGAGTAGATGCGCAAAATTTATATTGATTTTTATTTCAACCCCCGGGTCATGGATTATCATCTCTTGTGGAATTTTGCCTTGTTTATTATCAAAGTGATATGTGGGGCATCAGTGTTCTATGAACACATGTTCTAGTTTTTATTTTTGATTCGACCCCTGGAAAATGGATTATCTCCCCCTTTTTGACTTAAAATTTGGCACAATTTTGCCTTCGTAAAACGTTTGAACCCTAATAGCTACACACTGAAACTGGTACATGTATATAGAGCTTCCTTGCGATGAGTTGATGTGCAAACTTTTTTCCATTTTTGATTGACCCCCTTTTCGACTCAGAATTTTGCCTCGTTTACTACCTAAGTGGTATGTGGGGCATCCATCTATGAACACATTTTGTTATTTTTGCAAGTCAGATTGAACTTCGACAATCAATTACCATTTTATGCATTGTAGGAAGCTGCTGCCGACGCGAAGCGTAGAGGTCGTGTAATCGCCAAAGGTCAATCGCCAATGACGATCTTCTGGGGTCGATATACCCCAGGTGCCCCCAAAACCACATCACCACGGGAACCAGAGCCGGGACAGTCGCTCGTGCTGAAGAGACCTGGGCCAAGTAAGTTACCCGTCTTTGTCAGTAAACATAGGATTATTATAGAAAATTTATTTGTTGATTCACATCCAACATTTGGTGGTAGGCTTGTTAGGGCCCTACCGAGAATCGGCGGTGCCCTATAGGTTTCACTCTGTCTGTCCGTCTGCATGTCCGTCTGCATGTCCGTCCGTTTATTTTTTTAATGTTTTTGTAAGAGTTTGTTTCTCAAATCAGCTACAAGTTCTGTTGGCCTTCAGCTAATATCTTCATATTGCACACATGCATTACTTAGTAACTACCGTATTTAGCCGTGTATTGCGCGCACTGGTGTACAACGCGCATCTATATTTTGGGGGGAAAAATCAGGGAGCGTCTATAGCGTGCAACAAAAAAAAAAAAAAACGGCGGAATTTCCGTCACGTATAAGAAAATTGCATTCCGAGTTCACATCCACAATGCTGAACGTGTGCTGTTAGGCTCTCTCGAAGAGAAAAATATCGCCAAAGGTCAGCTTTATGGCATAAATTAGACGTTATATTGTCTAAAAGTATGTTATATTTATTGTTATTTACTCATTAATATGCTTAATAAAAATTCATGATGCATGTAATAAACTTATTGAACCTACTTAGGAAGAAATTTGTTGTATATAATTCCACCATATTTGCCATTCGTGTATAACATAATTACCCGTAATCGCAAACACACAGCAGGCCAGCCATGTGTAAACTTCTTCCCCAAGGCGATAATAACTCCCTACTAGTGACCTGCACACGAGAAATGGGCCCTAAACAATTCCCCCCCAGCCAAATATTGCACTGCTGGGACCACCGTGGATATACGTAGGTACAGATAGTGTGTATTCACTGTTTATTGATTAGGTTTAACAATATACATGTACATAGGTACTACCTGAATACACGACATTCCAGCATAGCCCCATACAGTGTATGCGCAGGGGCTATGCTGGTCGCACATGTCATAAGGTATTGATGCGTGAATACTTGTCAATACTTTACAAAAATAGTAACACAGTCAGTCGGCACCTAGCAACGAAAAACGACCATTACCGAGTGATACCGAATGCGATCTGAATGTGCGCGACGCTTGATTTAACATCTAAAATCTTACATCAAGCGCTTATGGGATTGAGATGATCTGTCCTCATTAATTATTCACAGAATGGCAGACGTGTGACGTCACTTTGAAAATGTACAACCAAACAATACCCGACAGGCAACATTCGACCGATATGAGATCGGTACACCAGTGTAAATACAGAAAACACGTAAATTTCCTCTAATACACGTAGCCTCTTATGTTACGAGCCTGGCTATATTAAATCCCAAAATATACCAATTTACCATCAATCTATACTTACCGCACCCATTCATATCGATTGATTCCTTTTCTCTTGTTTCTCACTATGCGTATTTAAACGTCTGTCAAAAATTGATATTTCCGTTTCCTGGCTTGTTTTGTTTGCGTGAAACTGGCAGAAATCAGTTGGAAAAAATGTTTGAAATTTATGTTCCTACTTATAACGCGCAGGGTGACTTCTGGATTAAAAATGGGGCTGAAAAAATGCGCGTAATACACGGCTAAATACGGTATACATCATTCCACATTTATACAATTACCCTCACTACTGATTGTACGTCCGTCCGTCTGTCTGTTTATTTATTTGAAAGGTTTTGTAACAGTTTCTCATATCAACTATAATTTCTGTTTGCCTTCAGCCAATATCTTCATATTGCACACATGCATTAGTAACGATACATCCTTCCACATTAATACAATACCCACGCTACTGATCGTCCGTAAGAGTTTCTCAAATTGGGACCTTAAGTGCGTCGACCGACCACATTTGCTAGTATTTTTTCTGTATTTATGCACTCGGCTGGCGGGCACAGATTGTACTTGCAATAACTCAAGTTCTACTTGACTGATCTTAGCTGCATTTGGCATATAATACATGTTTATCGTGACAATACTCGGTACCCTTGTTGATTTTCAATTTTGTCCAATGATGATCTCCCTGTGTTTGCTGACCATGCCTCGATTGGGCTGATACTTTCAGCATCAGAGAGATGGCGGGCTGGTGACGCAGTGAGTGATGAGCTCAGCAGTATGGCGGGGTCAAAGGATGTCTCCCTTGACGTCGACCCCCCACAACAACAACAACAACAACGAAGGTCGCCGGAGAAACATGGCCGCTCTATCACCCCCGAACCCTTCACATTCGCGGAGAAGTCTAAAATGGACAAAGGTATGTTGATATACCATAATAACCCTAAATATTCGGACACCATTTAGTTGTGGAAACACATAGAAATATATGGCTTTCCTACAACAGTGGATGTATATTTAAGGTTAGTCAATAACCATGTATTTGGACACAATTTGTTTTGGAAAACCCTATTTAATAAGCAAATTGTGTCCGAATATTTATGGTTATATTTAGAGAAATGGGGCTTGTGTGACGTGTGACCAGTGTAGCTCCTGATGAAATAGTACATGCCTGTAGCCTGATCATTATCTATACTGCTTGTTAGAAGCATGACAGGTGTTTCATTGATGGCATGGCTAACAGTCCAGATCCTGATCAAAACACATTAAGCCCAATTTCTCCAGTCACAACCACATTTAATAAAATCCAAAATAAATAATCACCTGGGCACGGTTACTCAAAACATCTGTTAGCTTAACAGACTATTAAATCCTTAACATTGTTAAGGATTTAACAGTCGGCTAAGCTAACAAATGTTTTGAGCAACCGGGCCCTGGTAAGATATTCTGTTTCCAATGTTACACGGATGGATTGATAGACTGGTGGTAATGGATTGGACTTCAGTACCAGAGGTCGTGGGTTCAACTCTTGTGCAAGGCATGAAACAATACTCTCAATGTATATCCATCCCTCTTGTCTTTCAGTTGCCGATTTCATCAAAATTGCAAAGTACACTTATCTAGCAAACTATATTTTGAGGGAGTAATCATTTATTTTTCCCAAAATGCGTTATTTAATATAGAACTAACGACTGCATATATTTGATGATTAAAAGTATGCAGAATTATTATACTGAATTTATTACATTATCACAGCCAAAATGGCTGTGATAATGTAATAAATTCAGTATAATAAAAATTATACATTTATCCTTAAATTGAAAATTTCTCTCGCAAAGTATTCTTTGCTAGATAAGTATACTTTGCAATGTTGGTTAAATAGGCTACTGAAGACACTTGAAACTGAAATCTTGTCCTGATAAAACATTTTTTGGAACATGTCCGTCTGTCTGTCCAAGATTTCTGTTACAGTTTTCGGAACCTACTATCTCTGTTACCGTATGTCGGATTGACTTGAAACTTCATATACGTGTTTGTCATCATCCATAGTTTCATTCTTTAATATATTGGCAGATGTATGTTAATGTATTTTGTTCGTTGGTGCATTCGTTGTGTTGGGTAACATTCACCAATGAGTGTTACTGATTGCTTGTTTTGTTCCTGTTCCAGTTGCCGTCTCTAACTTCCAAGGTGCCGTCACTCACTCAAATGCCGACCGGATGTACCTGCTGGTGCAGAGGGATAAATATGTGCGCCAATGTAAGTCCGCTTCTACATTTTTCATTCATCACTGTCTCCTGTATCCAGTTTTAACAATTGCTCAGTGCACCAGGGCTCCAGATAAGGAATTAGTATTGAGTATTGTCACTCCATCATTTCTGAAGCAATTGGGTATTTCAACATTTTAATTGGGTAAAATAAAATCACACTACTGTTTACACCTCAACAGACCGCAATTATTGAATAGTTTGCTTCGAAATGAAAACATGTCTTGTCATTTCATTAGAATTGGAGACATATTCTAATGAAATACGAAGATGTCTTTTCATGAAAAATAAGAAAAATATGCTATATTTCTGGTCTGTTTATTGTTGTCTGCAGCATGATAAAGGTACCACAAAATTGTATTGCTTTTTGATACTCGCTACTTCTGATTTCAATTGGGTTTTTGACAATTTTAATTGGGTATTTAAGCAAATACGCAGCTTATCTGGAGCTCTGGTGCACTATTAAACCTAACTAAGTGTATTTTCAGGGAGTCATTTTCACTGTTAGCATAAACTAATAATATATGACCTTAGCTGTTGTTGGGATGTTAACCCTTAGACCGCTACTCACAACAATTGTCGTCTGCTGTTGATTTTATATCTTGCCTTATTTCTCATTAAAAACATGGTTTGACAGCACTTCAGAATCATTTCCAATGGAAATGATTCTGAAATGCTGTCACAGCATGTTGTAAATTATTCTAAAGTGCTGTCATAGCATGTTTCTGTTGATAAAATTGAAAATAGAAAATAAACAGCAGACGACAAAAAAAATAAGATAGCGGTCTAAGGGTTAAATCATGTTATCAGCCTCCGCTCCGAAACTGTAGGAATTCCTCGAATTGCTACTCGTTTCCTAGCCTCCGCTGATAGCTTTCTTAAGTTTATTTCTTTCAATGCTGGATACCTCTTTCCTGATATTTGCAAACGGTGTTGATCATTATGAGCCGGCTCGTAACGAGCCATCTCATCATGATCAACACCTTTTGTGGATGTTTTCATTTTTACAAAATTACCCCATTTTCTGCATACTGGAACTGTATCAAACTTACCATGAAATAGTTCACTTCAGTTACTTAGGGGTGAAAGGGTTAACTCGAATGTGTTAGTGGAATTCCACTGACCCCTTCAATCTCTATCCATTTCCCAGGTTTAAACTTGAAGGAGAAAGGGGGGGACATAGCTACTGCGAGCGCTTTTGTCGGCACGTGTGAGGATATGTGTCCAGAGAAGGAGCGGTATGAACGGGAGGAGCAGAGACGGCTTCATGGTTACGAGATGGTTCCCGGCACGGAGGGTATTGTAAGTTCTCTGGTTCCCGGCACGGAGAATATTTAGGGCACCGCCGATTCTCTATAGGTTTCGCCCTGTCTGCCCGTTTGTTCGTCTTTCTGTCTGTCTGTCCGTTCATTTTTTTTTTTTTTTTGTACGAGTTTCTCAAATCACATACAATTTCAGTTTGCCTTTAGCTAATATCTTCGTATTGTACACATGCATTACTTAGTAACGATACATCCTTCCACATTAATACAATTACCCTCGCTAGTGATCGTACGTACGTCCGTCCGTCTGTCTGTTTATTTTCAAATCACCTGTAAGTGCGTCGCCAGACCACATTTTCTAGTTTAATTTCGACTTGTCTTTTTCAAATTGGCCAAATAGTTAATCATTATGGATTTCATATAGACATTGCTGTATGTTATTAATTATCATTCGTCTTTAGTAGCTTGTGGTTTTCATCCTAATGATGAGTGACCGAGTGTTTAATCTAGGTTTTTCAGAAGATAGATAAAGCCCTGTGCAGGCACCGGGGCGGGATCAACTGATCCTGAGAATAGTGCTGCAGTAGCCATTGCTTGTCGTAAAAGGCGACTAAACTGGCTTAACGATTGTGTTCATACTTTCCGGAACCCACTATACCGGATTTGGCCCTCATGTACATTTTTGGCTTTCTTGTATGTGAGAGTTGAGTCAGGCTATGCCCCTTATATAAAAGTAAGATTAGCGCTAATCCTATTACTTTTAGGGGATGGGATAAATGATGCTGGTGTGGCGAGGGCCTGGCACCAGATCAGGTTGTTCTAATTTCAGGACTGAATATATATTTTGATTGTAAATATTGAGTTCTGAAGTTGGGATTTACCCCCCTTGGACAGGTGGATACGGGACACGACCCCGTTGACCCGTCTGCGTGTAGACTCCCTGAGGCTTGTACCTCTATGTCAGAAAAGCGGACGTTAAACCCTATTCACTCACTCACTCACTCACTCAGAAGATAGATACATGTATTACTCAAATTGATTTATGTTTTTAGCCAGGAAAGAATCCACAAGTAGACCACCGCCGAGCTGTGAAAGAGTACAAGCGGCCAACCCCTGACCAGGTAGGTTTATGTACGCCGAAACATATTCTGGGTGCATATAGACAGTAAGCACCAATTTATTTGTATTCACATTAAATGATTCTGTGTCATTTAAATGACTGTACAAGCTGTACATTTCTTTCCAGCAAATGGAATTAATACACTATATAAACTCAATAAACTGTTGAAAACAGAATATATTATTGCTCAGAGCCGTCAACAGACACTATCCCCTATTATAATTAATTTATATTAACCAATTAATATGTTTAAAATGATATAAAACAGTGAAATTATCATTTCTCACGACTTCATTTTTAGGTCCGAAACTGTGTGGGGTGACTTGCCCGGGTGTCAGTCAATAAGACCATTATTCTTTCAGCTTAAAACTCACTTTCGATCGTAAATCAATGTAAACACATTCTCAATTGAATATATTCATTGTTTCTTGCCAGTTTGTATCGGTTTTGACGCTAAATATGCAAAACTTTAACTTTGAAGTTTGATTTTCCTAGACACGTATACAGTACGCATATTCGTTTCCGCGAAATCAAGCGAGGTTATATTTTTAGAAACAAAATTATTCCTTATTAGGAAAGTGTAGTAACCTTTGTAAACAAATTAATTATAAATGTCTGAAGTATCCAATGAAAAAGTCCCGACAGGTGTCGCTCGCGTGGGAAAAGTGCTACACGTCATTATATTGAGGGCGGTCATTACGGAAACAAGCGAAAGTTATCGATTAACGATTCGGACATGTGTAGTTTATAAAACGCGATATTTGATTGGCTATTGGCATGCAGACTAATGATATTTGACTTTAGGATTGCTACTCACCAATAGAGAAGCAGCTTACAACCATTTTCACCGACACATTTTTGTAAACAAACACAGCGCGATGACTTTCACTTCATGTTCTAAACTAGTAAAGGCATATCAGCTGGAATTTTTTACTCACCACTCGGGCTGGTCAGACGTAAAAAATAACCAGCCCCTGCTAAAATCTTCTAGCCATGTGCGAGCGAGCATTAGTTTCAAGCCGTGTATGTATACCCAGTACGTCTGCCCCCTTTTGTCACGACAGGTACTATATGCAGCTGTGTCTGGAGCAATGTGGTTGTATGGTCTTTGTAGACCCAGACCTCTGTTCAGGGTCTACAGTGTTCACCATTTAGTCTGAGAAGCACAGGGCATTCAACTGGCAAACAATAGGAGGATGGGAGAGTATGCACTTATGAATAATTAATCCTCCTTAAGGAATCGTACATCTAATATTTCTTCTGCTGTAAAAATAAATAAAATATAAAGGGGTAAGTGAAAGAAGGGATCTAATTCCTTTATGGAAATCCTTCTTTAATTAACCCCGTCATTTGGCAAACCTTGTTTGCTTACTGAAACAAATATCCACACTCATAGTTTAAATTTAATACTTTCTAACCACTATTCATATATGCTATATATGTGGCTGTTACTGGATATATGGGGATTTGGCGACCAGTGTAGATCCAGATCAGCCTGTGCATCCGCAGTCTGATCAGGATCTGCACTGTTCACCATTCCATCAATGAAACACCTGTTATTGCTTCTAACAAGCAATACAGGTCATCATCAGGCTCGGAGTGTGCCATTTGACGAGGAGCTACACTGGTCACAAATGCCACAAGCTTTCTCCAGCCACAGCCACAAGTGTGTGATTGTCGCCCCTATAGCTGGAGCTATTTTCTTAACACGATTCATGTATTCTATATGAGACACGCCATGTGCACTTATGATTTTTCATGAAATATATATTAAATTTTCCTAGCAAATGCGGAATTGTATTTTGTATTCCTCTTTGTCCCCCCGTATAGGCGGAGCCATTGCCGCATGAGTTACGGCCCATGTCAGTGCTCCAGCTGACGATGACATACCTACTGGCGGAGGTGGCCGACCGCGGGCAGGACGGTCGTTGGGGCGACTGGTTCGACTTCCTCTGGAACCGCACCCGCGGCATCAGGAAGGTCGGTGTTTGCAATGTGATCAACGTCCAACAATCCTAAATTTGGACCTTGGCCACATCGTGGGTATTAGCTGTCAATCCCAGCAATGTCTGGCCACATATTTCTTTCTCTGAAACGATAAATGGAGAGCGAAATAGAAGTTTGTGAAATTGCTTTCTCGATTGTATTATGATGCAACAGAATAATCGATAAAAAGGAGTTTTACAATAGATTATATATAACCAATACCATTGTCATTCTTAGTCCAGTGATGCAAATATACAATAAAGGGTACATAATTATACTTGTTTGTTTATTACTGAAATTTACAAAAAAGCTCCTTTGCAAAGTATTTTGCTGTATTTTGCTACATTTGTTTAGGATTTCAATTACTTTTGCTTTATTGAATATTGGGTTATTTTGAACACTGAAGTTTGTAGATTATATAATTAATGATTGGTTGAAAATTGGTCTGAATATTATGTTCTATAATGAAGTTTGGCCAATTATGAAACATTAGTACAGGGGATCTGCAAACCCAACCAGGGGAGCCTGAGTGGCTCAGTGCTTAAGTGGTTGGAATTCACATCAAGCACTATGAGTGTAATTAAAATGAGTGTATTTGCTGTTGCATCAGGAATGATGTTTTTATGTCGGTATTTACTATTTTTTTTACGATGTTACACCTTTATTAATTTATTGATTAAACAGTCAGGAACTTACCATAGAAGACTCAATATCAGATTTCCGTTCACAAAAGGCTTAACCCTTAGACCGCTACTCACAACAATTGTCGTCTGCTGTTGCTTTTATATCTTGCCTTATTTCTCAATAAAAACATGGTTTGACAGCACTTCAGAATCATTTCCAATGGAAATGATTCTGAAGTGCTGTCAAAGCATGTTGTAAATTATTCTAAAGTGCTGTCAAAGCATGTTTTTGATGATAAAAATGGAAAATAGAAAATAAACAGCAGATGACAAAAAAAATAATAAGATAGCGGTCTAAGGGTTAATAACTATTATGCGGCTGTGACTGAAGATATTGGGCTTGTGTGTTTTGCAATCAGTGTAGATCCAGATCAGTCTGTGCATCCACACAGTCTGATCAGGATCTACACTGCCATTCCATCAATAAATCACCCGGCATGATACTAATAAGCAACATAGATTGTTATCAGGCTACATGAGTGCTATTTGATCAGGTGCTACACTAGTCACAAATCCTATAAGCAGGGCTTCTAAAATTTCAGAATGCCAGTCGGTTCAGACGTAATTGTCGGCCCGAAGGAACCGTTACAATTAGTGCCCCCCCTCTCCCCCATGTTTTGTCGACTCCCCCTCTTCAGAAACTGAAAATCTGTCGGCTATTGGGTGCAGACGAAATTAGGTTACATCTCGCCTCCATAGCTTGACTAAGTTTTGTGCTCTCTGCAGTTTATCTGAAGCGAAGACACTTCGTGTAAACATAGAAAATATATCTGTTATGGTCAATGTACTATATTTATCGATTTTTGTAATGCAAAAGTTGTGTTTGAAACATTTAATACACACAGGCTCTTCGATACGATGTCCTAAATTGGCTATTACATCAATTAAACACACAAAATAAAATAGTTAATCAAGTTTTAAAATGGTAATGTTTTACCATAATTCTGGTGTACCAGCATACACAAACAATTATTAACTGTTAGGGAAGCAAGATAATTTTATTTTTGTCAAGTAAATAACGATAATATCAACTAGCCACAACTATAAAGAGGTAAATTGAACAGCCGTTACCTGGCAATTGCCAGCTGATCAGGTTAATGACCGGACACTGTTTGATTTTGGGAGTCTGAATTTACTGGTAATGTTTGCAGTGCTTTTCTTATTTGTGGCTGTAACTGGAGAAATAGGGCTTATAGGAATTGTGACCAGTATAGTTCTTGGTTGTACAGTCGAGCACCAGTGTCTCGAAGTCGAAGGGAGATCGTATTTTAGTCGAGATAGGACTAGGTTCGAGATACCGAGGAAGGAACATGGTCAAATATTTTCGCAAAAAAATATCATATCATGTTACCCATCACATCACGAGTAAACAATAAAGGAATAATGAAACAAAATGTGTTTCTTTTATTATTTTATATACCAATTAATTGACAAACAACAATATGAACATTACATACATTATATACATGTATTCAATAGACACTATGTCACCACTAACAAGGAAACAAAGTTGTGTTTAATACATAATGAGTAACATATAATACAAGAAACAGAAAAGTACATGTTTTAAACGAAACAAAATTGACACCGTCGATCGCAGTCAAGTCTCGTGAAGAAGTCCTTGATTGTCCCTTGCTTCGTACACCAGCGTCTATACAGCTGTGTGAAGAATGCCGTGGACTTTGACAGGGCGTTAAGAATGTCATGTGACACGTCGTGATATGCTTAATGAATCGTGTCAAACACTCAAACAAATCGAGGTGGACCAATTAAGCAAACAACCCGAGGCAGGTGTGAATTTATTTTGTTTCGTTTGATAATAGGTTTTGAAAATTAGTGTTAACCAAATTGATCTTGGCAGCCAGGCGCTTAGGTGATTTACCCAAGTGTTTATGTGATCGAGATAGCGAAATGATTTTTAACGTATTTTTATGCGAAGGGGACAGAATGAACAGTCGAGATAGAGAACATGTTCGAGATAGGGCATGTTCGAGATAGCCGAGGAAATTTACATTAAACAAATAAGGATATAATTCAGGACTTTAGCGAATCCTCGAGATATGGGATACCATCGAGATACTGACGTTCGAGGTACTGGTGCTCGACTGTATAACCAAACTAAACAGTGTGATTTTTACATAACACATCATGTTATTTTGTTTCGCTTTGTTTGTGCCGTTTTAAATACGATCGATCGATGGCCATTGTCATAAATATTTGGTGACACAAGACCCTAATTGACTCACACAATACGTCACATTGGCGTGTGTGGCTAGACAATCAATATCTGTTAACACGAGGCATGTGACGGCTGTGTATTGCGCCGCTAATCGGGATATCCGTTATCATGGTTATCGAGGTGTTGTAACTTCATCACGTCAAATCACCAATAAACCACAAAGTGAGCCCATTGTTGTGTATTATTTTGGGCATGATCGGAGCGTGGATTGAGAAATATTTTTTTAGCAGCCAGGAATTTCAATTCGGACCAAATAGGATTATAGTTTGCAAATCTCATCAAAATTCGGTCCAGAACCGACATTAAGGAAACTGAAAATTTTGGAGAAGCCCTAGACATTGAGCCATAGCTCGACTATTCGATAGAATAAGTAGAGCCTATTTGTCCAACATGTTGGTTTTTTTCAACCCCGGTTCCTAGGCGGTCGGGTCGTCACCGTCATCGCCTTGGATAAGGTTTTTAGTCAAGCTTGTATACCTGGAATTACTTACTTGGACCCTACAACACCCCCCATACATTGGACAACTTCATCTCCTATGATGTACATCAATAACCCCTGATCTATATGACCTTGACCTACATTTCCTCATTGAATTACTTGGTTAATTATCCCCTTGGTTAAGGTTTTTATAACTTGACCTTGGTTAGAGTTTTTAGTCAATAGCTTGTATATGCAATACTATACTGGCCCTACACCCACCACATCGGCTTGGACAACTTCATCTCCTAGTGATGTACATCAACAACCCCTGACCATATTTGACCTTAAGACCTACTATTTAACCTTGAATTACTTACTTAATTCCCCTTGGTTACCGCCCCGTGCAGGCACCTTGGGGCGGGATCAACTGATCCTGAGAATAGTGCTGCAGAGCCATTGCATTGTCGTAAAAAGGCGACTCAACTGGCTTAACGATTGGTTCATACTTTCCGGAACCCACTATACCGATTTGGCCCTCATGTACATTTTTGGCTTTCTTGTATGTGATTCGAGTTGAGTCAAGGGCACTGCCCCAGATATAAAAGTAAGATTAGCGCTAATCTATTACATTTAGGGGATGGGATATGATTCTGGTGTGGCGAGGGCCTGCACCAGATACAGGTTGATTCTAATCATTTGGACTGATATATATTTTGATTGTAATATTGAGTTCTGAAGTTATTTTGAATTTACCCCCCTTGACAGTGGATGGATGGACTCGACCCCGTTGACCCGTCTGCGTGTAGACTCCCTGAGGCTTGTACCTCTATTGTCAGAAAAGCGGACGTTAAACCCTACCTATTCACTCACTCACTCACTATACCCCTTGGTTACGGTTTTTACTCGACCTTGGTTAAGCTTTTTACTCAAGCTTGTACATGGAATACTATTGTGCATACAGACACCATACTTGGACAACCTTTTCTCATATGTTTATGTACATCAATAACATAACTGATCATATGATTTGACCTGACCTACATTTCTCTTGAATTACTTACTTAATTCTCTTTGGATTAAGGTTTTTTTTAGTCAAGCTTGTAGATGGAATACTCATGGCCCTACATCCAACCATACATTGGACAACTTCATCTCCTAGTGATGTACATCAACAACCCCTGACCTATATTTGACCTTGACCTACTTTTAACTTAACCTTGAATTACTTAGTTATTTCCCCTTGGGTAAGGTTTTTAGTCAAGCTTGTATATGGAATACTCCTGGCCCTACACCAACCATACTTGGACAACTTCATCTCCTAGTGATGTACATCAACAACCCCTGACCTATATTTGACCTTGACCTACATTTAACCTTGAATTACTTAGTTAATTCCCCTTGGTTAAGGTTTTTACTCAAGCTTGTACATGGAATACTATTGTGCATACAGACACCATACTTGGACAAACTTTTGTCATAGTGATGTACATCAATAACCCTGATCTATATTTGACTTTGACCTACATTTCCTCTTGAATTACTTACTTAATTCTCTTTGGTTAAGGTTTTTAGTCAAGCTTGTAGATGGAATACTCATGGCCCTACACCAACCATACTTGGACAACTTCATCTCCTAGTGATATACATCAACAACCCCTGACCTATATTTGACCTTGACCTACATTTAACCTTAAATTACTTACTTAATTCCCCTTGGTTAATTGGTTTTTTGTCGCGCCCCGTTTGCGGAAAGCGCGATATGTCGGCACTTTGGCGGTTAAAGTTTTTGGTTAAGTTGTTTGGTTAAGTTTTTTGGTTAAAGTTTTTGGTTAAGTTCTTTGGTTAAAGTTTTTGGTTAAGTTTTTGGTTAAAGTTTTTGGTTAAAGTTTTTCGTTATACTATATCTCTGCAACTGCTTTGCCCATTACCTTGAAACTTCATATGGGTGTTTATCATCATCTATATTTTCATTTTACCTCCCTCCCGTGCGGCCCCTGTGCCCAATGTCAAATTACTTTGAAGTTTTTGGTTAAGTTCTTTGGTTAAAGTTTTTGGTTAAGTTTTTTGGTTAAGTTTTTTGGTTAAAGTTTTTGGTTAAGTTTTTTGGTTAAAGTTTTTCGTTATACTATATCTCTGCAACTGCTTTGCCCATTACCTTGAAACTTCACATGGGTGTTTATCATCATCTATATTTTCATTCTACCCCCCTCCCATGCGGCCCCTGTGCCCAATGTCAAGGTCAAATTACTTTGAAGTTTTTGGTTAAGTTTTTTGGTTAAAGTTTTTCGTTATACTATATCTCTGCAACTGCTTTGCCCATTACCTTGAAAACTTCACATGGGTGTTATCATCATCTATATTTTCATGGCTACCCCCCGCCCATCCCGTGCGGCCCCCCTGCGGCCCCATGTGCCCAATGTCAAGGTCAAATTACTTTGAAGTTTTTGGTTAAGTTTTTTGGTTAAAAGTTTTTGGTTAAGTTTTTTTGGTTAAGTGTTTTGGTTAAAGTAAAGTTTTTCGTTAAAGTTTTTCGTTAAAGTTTTTCGTTATACTATATCTCTGCAACTGCTTTGCCCATTACCTTGAAAACTTCACATGGGTGTTTTATCATCATCTATATTTTCATTCATCACCCCCCTCCAGTGCGGCCCCTGTGCCCAATGTCAAGGTCAAATTACTTTGAAGTTTTTGGTTAAGTTTTTTGGTTAAAGTTTTTGGTTAAGTTTTTTGGTTAAAGTTTTTCGTTATACTATATCTCTGCAACTGCTTTGCCCATTACCTTGAAACTTCACATGGGTGTTTATCATCATCTATATTTTCATTCTATCCCACTCCCGTGCAGCCCCTGTGCCAAATCTCAAGGTCAAATTACTTTGAAGTTTTTGGTTAAAGTTTTTTTCGCGCCCGCTTGCGGAAAGCGCGATATAGTCGGCACTTTGTCGTACGTACGTACGTGTGTCCGGTTAAAGTTTTTGCTTAAGTTTTTTGGTTAAAGTTTTTCGTTATACTATATCTTTTTTTTTAGTGTCCATGCCTCGCCACAAGGCGCGACATGCAGGCCGCGGCCATCTAGTTACTCAACCTTGGTTAAGGTTTTTAGTCAAGCTTTTAGATGGAATACTATTGTGCATACAGACACCATACTTGGATAACTTTTTCTCATAGGGATGTACATCAATAACCCCTGACCTTTATTTTACCTTCACCTACATTTAACCTTCAATTACTTGGTTAATGTTTATAGTCAAGCTTGTATATGAAATACTTCTGGGCCTACATCAACCATACTTGGACAACTTCATCTCCTAATGATGTACATCAATAATCCCTGACCTATATTTGACCTTGACCTACTTTTATCCTTGGATTACTTAGTTATCTTCCCTTGGTTACGGTTTTTAGTCAAGCTTGTATATGGAATACTCCTGGGCCTACAGCAACCATACTTGGAAAACTTTATCTCCTAGTGACGTACATCAATAATCCCTTGGTTAATGTTTTTAGTCAACCTTTGTTAAGGTTTTTATGCAGGCCGCAGCCACTTTCTTTGTCAAGCTATGTGTACATCGACAACCCTCGTAGTCGAGCTATGCTGTTCTCCTACAGCTCTTGTTTCCAGTCACAGCCACATTTAACCCACATGCTGGTTGACAGGACATCACACAGCTGCAACTATCCGACCGGGGCGCCGTGGATTTGATCGAGAAATGCACGCGGTTCCACATCTTCTGCTCAGAGCGTCTGTGTGAGGAGGACATGCACTCGTTTGATGCGAAGATCAACAACGAGAATCTGACCAAGTGCCTGCAGACCCTGAAGGAGTTCTACCTCGACCTGGAGGTGAAACAGCGGGTGTTATGTCCCAGCGAGGCAGAGTTCCGCGCCTACACCGTGCTCATGAATCTGAATGAGGGAGACACCTTGAGGTTTGTGGAGATGGTGCGATATAGTGGCCACCCTGTCTGTACATCTGTCCGTCAGTCTGTCCTAGCGAGGCGGAGTTCCGCCCTACACCGTGCTCATGAACCTCAATGAGGGAGACACCTTGAGCTTTGTGTACTGGAGATAATAGAGAGTACACGGCTCGTGACCTTTGATATCCAGTTCATCAGGCAAGGCTAGGAAACGTGTAGGAATTCCGAGGTGAGGCATGGAACTTTTACCGTTTTCGAGCCGAATCTGAATGAGGGAGACACATTGAGGTTTGTGTTTTGGAGATGATGTGATATAGAGGTTACTCGACTTGTGTTTTGATATCAAGCAAGGCTAGGAAATGTGTACAAATTTCTAGGCTTGCCAAGGAATTCCTACCGTTTCCTAGCCGAGCCTGATATCTAAATAGAGAATATCAGTCTAGTGTCTTTTTATATAAAATTTATAAAGCAAGGCTAGGAAATGTGTAGGTATTCTGAGGCGAGGAATTCATACTCTTTTTGAGCTGAACCTGAATGAGGTAGATACATTGAGGTTTGTACTGGAGATGGTACGATACAGGGAATACCCAGCTTGTGTTTTGATGTAAAGTTTTTTCATACAAGGGTAGTAAAGCGTCGGAAATCCGAGGCTTGTTGGTGTACTGGGGGAGACACATAGGACGTGTAGTAGGAATTCCGAGGCTCACCAAGGAACTCCTACCATTTCCAAGGCAATGCTGGGAAATGTGTAGTAGGAATTCCAAGGCTCGCCGAGGAACTCATACCATTTCCAAGGCAAGGCTGGGAAACGTGTAGTAGGAATTTTGAGGCTCACCAAGGAACTCATACCATTTCCAAGGCAAGGCTAGGAAACGTGTAGTAGGAATTCCGAGGCTCGCCAAGGAACTCGTACCATTTCCAAGGCAAGGCTAGGAAATGTGAGTTTTGAGGCTCAGAGTTGTTGCAATAGAGAATGCCACGCTAGTATATTTAATCAGGCAATGCTCGGAACCGCGTAGGAATTTTGAGGCGAGCCTGATGTACAGTAGAACCTCTTTAAACCGGACTGGCGAACCCATTGTGTTTAATTTAGATGGGTTTCATTGTTGTGTCTGTTCATGATTGAAAATGACAAAAACTGTTCATGGAGATCTCAATTACAGTGGAGTCTGGTTTAGAGAGGTTGCACTGTACTTGATAACAAGCCACTAGCATGGTACTCTATTGATTACATTTCAAGCTATTATATGCATGGATTTTTCTGTGAGAGAAAACCCATAATTGTCAACTTACAAATAATACACAATGAAGAGAACACCCGTAATCACCCGCGTGCACTCTTCCGCAGTTGCTATAAAATAAGCGTCGCCCACAAAAATTCATACGCAGATGCAGAAACCCCCAAAACATTATAAAATTCATATTACATTGTATTCAAAAATATTGTTCAGAAATGTAATAACTAGGATATGCCATCATGCATGTTTGAAATAATACACTAGTGTAAACAACTTGTTCGCTTCCTCATTGTTTATGCAGAAGCCGACGTACACTCGTGTATTCTTTCGCGCTATTCAAACAATGAAATATTTTCTATTTATTATGCCTCATCCATGTGTTTACTTTTATTACACATGTGTCCATATCACTTCATGAAACATGGGTACAACACCACATAACAGAGTTTCCATGTGATGCATAATAAGTTACAAACTTCACAATAACCCTGTTACAGACAAGTGCAGCAACTGCGACCAGACGTCAGAAACACGGGGCACGTCCGCTTCGCGTTGAGCGTCTACTCTGCCCTCAACAACAACAACTACATCAGGTTTTTCCGCCTGGTGAAGCAGGCGTCGTTCGCGGCCGGCTGCATCATGCACCGGTACTTCACGCAGGTCCGCAACCGCGCCCTGCTCTCCATGATGAGGGGGTACAGCATAGGCAACCGTCCCACTCAGGTATACCAGTCCAGGCTGTCCATTATCTATAAATTCCTATAAATTTAGCAATCCCTATAATTTCCCCTTATCCCAATAAATCCCTATATTTTTCAAACACCAACTTATTTTTGTAAAATGGTAAAAATCAAGTCTGATATTCAACTTACTGGCTTGTTTCTAAACACAGTGCAAGGTTAAAGATGCATTTGAATAAATTATGATCGTATTTACTTGTTTACTTTGTTCCTATATCCTTTGGATGTTTGGATCAGTTTTTATCTCATTGCAAGATTTGTAATTCTGTATTTTAGCTCATTTCTTTCCATTGGAGAAGATATTCATGCACTGTCAAAACACGTTTTGACAAGAAATAAATGAAAGTGAAAAACAGCAGACGACACCATTTTAATTCAGCGTTTTTATCACCAGCTCCCACTCAGTGAATTAGTCCGTCTGCTCGGGTTTGAGGATGATCAGGAGGCAGCAGACTTCTGTGAACATTACGGGTTCATCGTTGTCGACGGCGAGGTCATGCTGGACCGGGCCGAGTACATCGAGCCCGAGACTGCGCTCGAGCCACGTCGCTCCCGCAATCTCATCGAGTCCAAGAGAATGGTCTCTATTGGAGAGGTTTGTACAACTTTGTCTATATTTCCAATTCGTGCATGCATCCATCCGTCTGTAAATTTTGTGTCGCGCATATCTCCAAAAGTATTTGACCAAGAGACTTGTAACTTTTCAGAAGTGTTAATAAGCATGTTGTTTAGTTGCACTTGGGGTTTGTTTTTATTTTGACTTAGTCAAGATGGCCAGTATGAAGTTTGGAGCATCGTGTCACACATATCTCCAAATGTATTTGACCATTGTCTTGACACTTTACAGAAATGTTCATTAGTATGTATGTAAAGTATGTCAAGTTGTGCACCTGGATCCGGTTGCTCAAAACCTGATAGCTTAAGGTATTAGGTCCTAGATAGATACACTTGGCATCAATGATAATTCCTTCATAAGGGTGATGTGATATATGAATATAATATTTGTGAATATTGTCTTGTTACTGTATACTATATGGAGCATTGAGTTGCCATCTCTGCCGTCATTGTATGTACAAGCCATCATTCAGCTTCACCACTTTGTGCGTTTGACACATACAGCATATAATATGACAGTAAACCAAATAAAATTTGGTGCAATACATCAGAGACAGATATGACAACGGCATGCTATAAATATTATGCCACAAACTATACAAAAGACGAGATATCTGAGCATTTCTCCCATCAATCTCAAAATAATTTGTTATGTGTAAACTTTTCAATCTGATGCACAGCCTATGTTAGTGTACACGTTACCCATAGGTAAAGCCATATTTACTTGCATAGGTGAGTAGACACCAGGGACAATACACTCGGGTAACTGCTTACATGTCACTTGATTTGATAGCTAATAACAGAGTACAGTAGTGGGTATATATGGTATGTGTTGTGTGGTTTCCAAGGTAAAAGTGATACAATGTTATTTTCTGTGTATGAGGCTATTTATAATTATGGTTCTTGTTGTTAAAAGCACAGGTTCAAACATGTCCAGAAAAGGACAAATTTTACAGTTTGATGTAATATAATTGATAGGAGTCCGTTCTCCTGGCTTTTCTACATGTGATTAGCTACATGATATCATATGTTCTACTTCACATTTTATGTTATTTGTCAAACGGCAGAACAGGTGAAACTGGCTGATGGCTGGAAACCACAAAGATGGTATAGGATACAGTATACAGTGTTCACATATATGTTCTACATACATTCCATCACATTTACGAAGCAATTATCTTTGAATCAAACGATGATCAGGTATAGAACCGCTCCTTTACGGACTGTTAAATCCTTAACAAAGTTCTGTTAACTTAACAGATTGTTAAATCCTTAACATTGTTAAGGATTTAACAGTCTGTTAAGCTAACAGAACTTTTGATCAACTGGGCCCTGCTGTTTGTGCTTGTCTGCAGTAAGGAAATACAGGTGCAGATAAAGATAGTGGGGGCAGCCATGTCCTGTTGCTGACACGTTAAACCAATGTTACTTTGTCTTTCTGCTGTTTTAGATGATGAATGGTGAAAGGCTACTGAAGTTTGAAATCTACACACCCGTCTCCAGTTTTGACATGCAGGGCAGATTCATGAGTGCTGTCGAACTTCCCACTCGGAGTAAGTACCGTAACAAAGCTAAATAGTCTACACTATTCTCGTGAGGGATATGTTGTGGCATAGGGGTTAGAATACCTGACTTCCAATACGGAGATTGTGGGTTCAAGCCTCGCCTTTGGCATCAAAAAATACTTTCATAGTATTTCCATCCCACGGGTCTGTCGGATGAGACTTTAAACTGTGGTCCCATCTCTTATATGACCTTAGATATTGCTGGGAGGTTAAACCCATTCACTTTCTATTCTCGTGAAATAGTTTCTGTGTCCAATTTCTGTGGCTATTGTATGTACAATGATCGTCATCTGCACTGGTCAGAATTGGAATAAGCCTACTTTTATCAGATAATGCCTATATTTGTGGCGGTGACTGGAGAAATGGGGTGTATTTATTTTGCGACCAGTGTAGATCCAGATCAGTCTGTGCATCCGCACAGTCTGATATGGATCTGCACTGTTCGCCATTCCATCAGTAAATCGCCCGTCGTGCTTCTAACGCGCAATATAGATTGTTATCAGGCTACAGAAGTGTGATATTTGATCAGGAGCTACAATGGTCATAAATTCCATAAGCCCCATTTCTCCAGTCACAGCCACATATAGTGTGTGCTACACATGGGCCAATTATTGTATCCCCCGGACTCCGTCGGGGGATACTATGGATTTGACAGCGCGCCGCGTCCGCGTCCGCCGCAGACACTTCTTGTCCGGAGCATAACTCGAACACCCTTTGGAATATTTTCATGAAACTTCACACATGCATAGACCACGACCCGAAGGTGTGTCGCGCACAAGAATGACAACTCTTGCATAGCTAATTTTTTTAGTTATCTCCCTTTTTTGTTTCGCGCACTGATTGACCATAACTCGATCCACCCTTTGGAATATTTTTATGAAACTTAACACATTCAATTGACCACGAACGAAGGTGTGTCGTGCACAAGAATGACTCTTGCATAGCTAATTTTTCAAGTTATCTTCCTTTTTTGTTTTTCGCGCACTGATTTCCTGTCCGGAGATAACTCGACCACCCTTTGGAATATTTTCATGAAAACTTCACACTGCATAGACCACGACCCCGGAGGTGTGTCGCACACAAGAATGACAACTCTTGCGTAGCTAATTTTTGAGTTATCTCCCTTTTTTTTTGTTTTGCGCACTCTACAAACTGGACAATAATGCATGAAGACCCGTTTTCCCGTCTGCTCTGTACACCCTTTTCTCGTGTGCTCTGTACACCTTACCTGTAGAGAGAAGAATAGAGACTGGAGAACCATGTGCTAGCATGGGCTAGCATGTGCAAATGTCCAGTGCTTGACCACTGTTGACCACAGGTAATTTATACAGGTAAATTACTACATTGGATATTACATTTCCGTAAACTGTGTTGAAAATATTGTGGCATTATGTGGACCTGTGCAGATATATGTAGATAAATATAGGACTATTAAAAAAAAATTCTGGGCTCCAGTAGCAAGCATTATTATTTTTAATTTTTGAAACTTTTTTTCCATTTTTTTTTTTTCAAATTCTTTTTCAATTTTTGTCTAGTAGCATAAGGTCGTAAGTGCTATATACAGACTATTATCATATAATAAAACAATTATTGACTAGTGAGCCATAGAATATAATCTGATATTCTATGGCTCACTAGTCAATAATTGTATAATATGTTCGGGCCAGTGAAAATTGCTTTCGGGCCCAGGCTCGAGGTCAAGGCGCGACAAGGCGAGGCATCTGATTCCGCGGAATTCTTGTTTACTTATCTCCCTTTGTTGTTTCGTGCTCTGATTTTATATCCAGAGCATAACTCGAACACCCTTTGGAATATTTTTATGCCCCACCACGATAGTGGAGGGGGCATTTAGTGTTACCCTTGTCCGTCCGTCCGTCCGTCCGTCCGTCCGTCCGTCCGGGCCAACATCGGGGGTTTAGGAGCTTAGGGTAAGGGTTAGTACCTTTGATCTCTTTGATATTGTCGGTGCCTCATAAATTTAGGAGCTAACTCTTTGATATTTAGGAGCTAACCCTTTGATCTTTTATATAGCGGTGCCTCATAACTCTCAAATGTTTGAACGTCCGTCCGTCCGCCGTCCGTCCGTCCGTCCGTCCGGGCACACATTAGGGTACTTATGTGGCTAGCCCCACAGGGTTATGGACTTGGTAAAGGTTAGGGCTGGTTATAATATTTAACATGTGATAAGCCACATAAGTATAGTACTGTAAGAACGTCCGTCCGTCCGTCCGTCCGTCCGTCCGGGCCAACATCGGGGGTTTAGGAGCTTAGGGTAAGGGTTAGTAACAAAGGATTCCTTTGTTATAGTCGGTTAGCTCATAATTCCATTGATCTTTAGGAGCTAATCCTTTGATCTTTTAAAGAACAAATAGCTCATAACTCCCAAATGTTTGAACGTCCGTCCGTCCGTCCGTCCGTCCGTCCGGGCCAACATCGGGGGTTTAGGAGCTTAGGGTAAGGGTTAGTACCTTTGATCTCTTTGATATTGTCGGTGCCTCATAAATTTAGGAGCTAACTCTTTGATATTTAGGAGCTAACCCTTTGATCTTTTATATAGCGGTGCCTCATAACTCTCAAATGTTTGAACGTCCGTCCGTCCGTCCGTCCGTCCGTCCGGGCCAACATCGGGGGTTTAGGAGCTTAGGGTAAGGGTTGGTAACAAAGGATTCCTTTGTTATAGTCGGTAAGCTCCTAATTCCATTGATCTTTAGGAGCTAATCCTTTGATCTTTTAAAGAACAAATAGCTCATAACTCTCAAATGTTTGAACGTCCGTCCGTCCGCACACACGAATGGGTACTTGTTGTAAGCGTACGGGGATCTTATTGGGTAGGGTTAGGATAGTGTTGGGTACTCTTGTTGGGTATTTTTATACAGTAAAAACCCAACAAGTATTCATTCATAGGAACGTGCGTCCCGTCCTCCCGTCCTCCCGTCCGTCCGTCCGTCCGTTCGTTCGTTCGTCACAAAACTTTAACACTCGGGTAAATGTCTCATAATTTCTTCATCCTTCGACCGATCTGCTTCATATTTCATATACACATTGCTCTGATGGTTCACTACTGCCCTGTGCACGTTCGTCCTGCCCCCGCCAAGCCCAGGGTCAAGGTTACATACTTGGTGCTTCAAAAACTTTTTAACGCTCGGGTAAATAGCTTATAATTTCTGTTTTCTTTCACGGATCAGCTTCATATTTCATATACGCATTGCTCTAATGGTCCTCTACCGCCCTGTGCCAAATCCACGTTCGTTCTGCCCCCGCCAAGCCCAGGGTCAAGGTCACATACTTGGTGCTTCAAAAACTTTAATGCTCGGGTAAATATCTTATAATTTTTCTTTCCATTCACGGATCAACTTCATATTTCATATATGCGTTGCTCTAATGGTCCTCTACTGCCCTGTGCCAAATCCACGTTCGTCCCGCCCCCGCCAAGCCCAGGGTTAACATCACATACTTAGTGCTTCAAAAACTTTAACGCTCAGGAAAATATCTTATAATTTCTGTTTTCTTTCACGGATCAGCTTCATATTTCATATATGCATTGCTCTAATGGTCCTCTACCGCCCTGTGCCAAATCCACGTTTGTCCTGCCCCCCCCCCGCCAAGCCCAGGGTCAAGGTCACATACTTGGTGCTTCAAAAACTTTAACGCTTAGGTAAAAGAAAATTTTGACTTGGAATTTGGCCTCATTTATTATCAAAGCGATATGTGGGACATCCGTGTTCTATGAACACATTTTCTAGTTTATTAAACTTCACACATGCATAGAAGACGACCCAAAGGTGTGTCGCACGTAAGAATGACAACTCTTGCGTCGTTAATTTCTTCGTTATCTCCCTTTGTTGTTTCATGCACTGATTTCGTGTCTGGAGCATAACTCGAACACCCTTTGTAATATTTTCATGAAACTTCACACATGCATAGACCACAACCCTAAAGGTGTGTCACGCAAGAATGACAACTCTTCCATCACTAATCTTTTAGTTATCTCCCTTTGTTTTTTCCGTCACTGATTTTGTCTCCGGAGCATAACTCGAACACCCTTTTTTCAAACTACTTGTGTATCTGGGGAGGGGGATACACATGCGCTTGTCGACAAGCGTCCATTTCTAGTTTATTGATGGAATGAATGAGTATTTTTGTCTGACAGCAAATTTTGTCTTTTTTTTCACACCATCATTATAAGATCCTTTTTGTCAATCCAAATAAATTGAATTTTGCAAATTTATTTAAATAAATAAATCAGCAAGACAAATCTATGAAGATCCCATTAATATTTTGAGGTGTTCACCGATGGACTCGTCCTTGTAGGACCTGAGCCATCGATAAGGCAACAACCCCCCACTCGGTCTCAGCCAGAGGTCAAGGTCGAACCAGATACCCTGCCGGAGATCGAACAAGTATCTGTTGTGGCTCCAGAACCGAGACCAGAGGTTCCGAAGCCAAAGGTGTCAAACGAAGTAAGCAATTTTTTCTGACAGCCTTTCTTGGTAGCGATTTGTAATTGTCAATTTATTATTCAAGAAGATAATATACAATGCTTGTTCAAACCATTTGCAGGCTTTTAAAGGCCCAACTGGGATATAAAAGCCACCAGATGGCGCTGGGCAGGCTTTTTGATGCATGCTTCACTTCAGGGACACATTTTCAGATATTTTAGAAATACCACTGAACAAATAAGTACACTATTTCACACAGACATAGATAATACAACTTTGGAAGGCTTAGAAAAATTTGGATTTAAGAAAACAAATGTAAATGTGCTTTTGAAGTAATACAATGTACTCAACTGACAACTGATTCAAACTTGCCGGGCGGAGCGTAGCTGTTACATATGTAATTCATGCATAGAGCTGAGTTCATGACCCGACATTGTAAACAACCCCACGTGTTTAGTGATAACGCTAACAGCTGTAACTGCCTGTATGGTCAACATCAGACAATGTGCCAGCCGCACAACTTTGATTTTGGACAGTAATATCAAATTAAATGTGTGGTTGGTATGCACATAGCAAGGTGAATGAAACAAAACCATGGTTTAATAGACCAGCAAGAGAAATATTTCGCATAGAACTTGATACAGTGGCTGTGAAAATACAGTATATACTAACTATAAACAGCATATACTCGGGTTAGTATGCACAGTCACAAAACAGCATGTATGTGCAGTCTGATCTGGAATGTACATGACTACATGAATTCAAGTTTTCTAGCAGCCTTATTTCCTGTATCCTAACACGTACCAGTATGGCTATTTCAACACTGGTCTCTAATTAGCTGTCAGCATATATTATATCTGCAACAATGCAGTCTAACTGGGACGGGGTTATCTGTGGAATGACATGACACAGTTACACATTTTTATCAAATACCGACTTATTACAAACACATATTCTTATATATTGGTTACTATATATACTTACAAAATACATCGGAGATAGGAACCTTGTTCAGGTCCAGAAGTACAATCAATATAGGTTTCACTATATATATACATGACACATTCTAAGTAACGGACACGTGGACACGTTACGACATGCATATCCCCGGATCAGCTGGTGCATCCTCGCAGCCTCATCAGGATCTACACTGCTATGTTTGGTGGTCATTCATGGTGGCTCTAATTAATGATGTAAACTGCATCATGATGTAGTCATGTGCTATCTGAATGTGAGTTAAACTGATCAAACACTCAATAAGCCCCAGTTTGTCATTGTGTAACACATGGAAAGGTGTTTCATTAAATTTTACGTGTTTCTATTTTTAATAATTTATATAATAGCATCAGAATACTCTTTGCTTTGAAATAGTTAGCAGCAAAATACTATATAAGTTTTAACACTTTTAGTAAATTCTCAATCATTTTCCTGCACAACTAAAACATACAGACACTATTATAGGGACTGGTATATATTGTATCATTTGTGTGTTTTATGGGACCACACGTTTGATAACAAACCTACATACCATATATCTAGATACTGGTCAGTATGAAACACCTACACTGGCTATCCAGCAGCCCCCTCACTGTTCTACATTAGGAGCAGACGACAAACATGTGCTGCTGTTTATGTATTCTATTTATAAACCCAGTGTATAACTGACAGGCTAGGGACACTATCAGTAATTGGATATGCCCCTCCTACAAAATTCAGTACCAGGGCACCGATTGTTGGGCCTTTAACCCTTTGAACTCGAAAGCCCGCTATAGCGGTTTATGCAAACAGTTCAGATCCAGATGAGCCGGCTTGTAACGAGCCATCTCATCAGGATCTGCACTTTTTGCAAGTAATTTTCATTTTTTTTTCATAAATGGACGAATCTGAAAATCATTTTGTGACCATTGGATTGGTCGGAACATTAGCATATCACAGTCCATTCCAGTTCCTTAGGGTTGAAAGGGTTAATGCTGCATCTTGTATTCCAACTTAACCCATCTCATGTGGAATACAGGGGCCCGTTTCACTCAACTTTGTACGACTAAAATGTTTGTAAGTGCAAAATTAGGATCGTCTGGAAATTTCAATTGATTGATTTACATTTATGGAGCATAGGCTGCATATGCAGCCTATGCTCAATAAATGTAAATCCAATAATTGTTTACATGAAAACGGTGTTAATATGAAATTTACATAATTTTGCACTTACGAACATTTTAGTCGTACGATGTTTACCATATTTCGCTGTGTATTGCGCGCACTGGTGTACAACGCGCATCTATATTTTGGGGGGAAAAATCAGGGAAAAAATTGTTTGCGTCTATAGCACGCAACAAATTAAAAAAAAAACACAAAAAAACAAAATTGATATTTCCGTTTCCAGGCTTGTCTTGTTTGATAAAAAAATGCGTAAGACTGGCAGAAATCAGTTGGGGAAAAAATGTTTGAAATTTATATACCTACCTATAACGTGCAAGGTGACTTCTGTATTAAAAAAGGCGGGTGAAAAAGTGAGCGCAATACACAGCGAAATACAGTAGTCAAACAGGCCCTGTTGCCCCGTGCAGGCACCGGGGCGGGATCAACTGATCCTGAGAATAGTGCTGCAGTAGCCATTGCTTGTCGTAAAAGGCGACTAAACTGGCTTAACGATTGGGTTCATACTTTCCGGAACCCACTATACCGGATTTGGCCCTCGTGTACATTTTTGGCTTTCTTGTATGTGAGAGTTGAGTCGGGCTATGCCCCATATATAAAAGTAAGATTAGCGCTAATCCTATTACTTTTAGGGGATGGGATAAATGATGCTGGTGTGGCGAGGGCCTGGCACCAGATCAGGTTGTTCTAATTTCAGGACTGAATATATATTTTGATTGTAAATATTGAGTTCTGAAGTTGGGATTTACCCCCCTCGGACAGGTGGATACGGGACTCGACCCCGTTGACCCGTCTGCGTGTAGACTCCCTGAGGCTTGTACCTCTATGTCAGAAAAGCGGACGTTAAACCCTATTCACTCACTCACTCACTCACTCAAACAGGCCCAGTTTCACAGGTATAAAATTTACTTTTATGGGGGCTTCTCGGTAGAGCCGGAGGCATATAGTGTTTGAACTGTGTGTCCGTCCGTCCGGGCACACATTAGGGTACTTATGTGGCTAGCCCCACAGGGTTATGGACTTGGTAAAGGTTAGGGTGGTTTACAATAGCCACTATTTCCTTTTAGTTATGGAACTTGGTAAAGGTTTAGGGTGGGTTATTAGCCACCTAAAAATTTGGCTAAAAATCCTTTTATGTGGCTAATATTTAACATGTGATAAGCCACATAGGTATAGTACTGTAAGAACGTCCGTCCGTCCGTCGTCCGTCCGTCCGTCCGTCCGTCCGGGCCAACATCGGGGGTTTAGGAGCTTAGGGTAAGGGTTAGTAACAAAGGATTCCTTTGTTATAGTCGGTAAGCTCGTAATTCCATTGATCTTTAGGAGCTAATCCTTTGATCTTTTAAAGAACAAAAAGCTCATAACTCCCAAATGTTTGAACGTCCGTCCGTCCGTCCGTCCGTCCGTCCGGGCACACATTAGGGTACTTATGTGGCTACCTAAAAATTCCTTTTATGTGGCTAAAAATCCTTTTATGTGGCTAATATTTAACATGTGATAAGCCACATACGTATAGTACTGTAAGAACGTCTGTCCGTGTGTCCATCCGGCACATTATAAGTTTGCTGGAGTTTCTCAATTCTGTCATAACTTATTTTTCCATTGAATGATTACTTAAATAGTTCAACACATCATTCTTGTGGACAATTGCCACACATCCATGCTGCCCTTATTATGACCTTGACCTTTTGACCTTCGCAAAATTATACATTTTTTTTCTCCCAGAGTTTACGTAAGACTTGTGCACAAAAGTGACACATCCATGCTGCCCTTAATATGACCTTCACCATTTGATCTTCACAACTGTGCTTATGAATATTTATCACTTTTGGTTAATTAACTTTGCCATAGTTTCACCAATCTGCCATTTGTGTGCCGACAGGTCACTTTTTAGCTCACCTGAGCAAAGCTCGTGTGAGCTATTGTTATGGCAAAGTGTCCGTCGTCCGTCGTCCGTCGTCTGGCGTCCGGCGTCCGTCGTCCGTCCGTCCGTGAACATTTTCAATCATCTTCTTCTCCCGAACTGCTGAGCCGATATTGGTTAAACTTCACAGGGATGATATATGGGTGATGCCATTTCAGATTTGTTAAAATGGAGGTCATCGACAATCCAAGATGGCCGCCATGGAAAAGTAGGTAAAATTCTAAAAAATCTTCTTCTCACGAACCGCCAGGCCGATTTCGACGATACTTGGTATGAATGATCGATAGTTAGCGCTGTTTCAGATTTGTTCATATGGTGGCCCGTGGGTCAAAAATGGGCGTCGCCCGAGGGGTCAAATAGGGGTCAAATTTTATTTTTAACCGAATATAGTCATGTAATATATCAAATCAAAGGTATTGACGAGACAATCACTGTGGAACATTTTTTGTCTAAATCATATGATTACGTCATCCAAGATGGCCACCGATAGTTCAAATGGTCATTCTTTTACTAAAGATTTCAAACGTCTTCTTCTTGTAAACTGCTTGGCCGATATTGGCCAAACTTAACTGTAATGGTCTGTGGTTGAAGCCTGTTCATTTTTGTTAAAATGGAGGTCATCACCAAATCCAAGATGGCCGCCGTTGAGAAGTAGGTTAAAATTCTTAAAAAATCTTCTTCTCACGAACCGGCTGGCCGATTTTCGACGATACTGGGTGATGAATGATCGATAGTTAGCGCTGTTTCAGATTTGTTCATAGGTGGCCCCTGGGTCAAAAATGGGCGTCGTTCCCGAGGGGTCAAATAGGGGTAAATTTTATTTTTAACCGAATATAGTCATATAATATATCAAATCGAAGGTATTGACGAGACGATCACTCTGGAGAATTTTTTGTCTAAATCAGATGATTACGTCATCCAAGATGGCCACTGATAGTTCAAAAGGTCATTCTTTTACTAAAGATTTCAAACGTCTTTTTCTTGTGAACTGCTTGGCCGATATTGGCCAAACTTAACTTTAATGGTCTGTGGTTGAAGCCTGTTCATTTTTGTTAAAATGGAGGTCATCACCAAATCCAAGATGGCCGCCGTTGAGAAGTAGGTCAAATTCTTAAAAAACCGATTTCGACGATACTGGGTATGAATGATCGATAGTTAGCGCTGTTTCAGATTTGTTCATATGGTGGCCCCTGGGTCAAAAATGGGTGTGGCCCGAGGGGTCAAATGGGGGTCAAATTTTATTTTTGACAGAATATGGCCATATAGTATATCGGATCGAATATATATAGTATATCGGATCGAATGTATCGACGAGACGATCACTCTACAGCATGTTTTGTCTAACTCAGATGATTTTGTCATCCAAGATGGCCACCGAAAGGTAAAAAAATTGTTTTACGATTTCAAACGCATTATTCTTGTGAACTGCTTGGCCGATATTGGCCAAACTTAACTGAAATGGTTTGTTGGTGAAGCCTGTTCATTTTTTTGTCAAAATGGAGGTCGTCACCAAATCCAAGATGTCCGCCGTTGAAAAGTAGGTCAAATTGTCAAAAAAATCTTCTCACAAACCTCCAGGCTGATTTCGACGAAACTTGGTGTGAATGATTGATATTTAACGCTGTTTCAGATTTGTTCATATGGTGGCACCTGGGTCAAAAATGGGCGTGGCCCGAGGGGTCAACTAGGGGTCAAATTATATTTTTGACCAAATATGGTCATATAATATATCCAATCCAAGGTATCGACGAGACGATCACTCTGGAGCATGTTTTGCCAAAATCAGATGATTACGTCATCCAAGATGGCCACCGACAGGTCAAAAGGTTGTTCTTTTACTAAATATTTCAAAGGACTTCTTCTTGTGAACTGCTTGGCCGATATTGACCAAACTTAACTGAAATGGTTTGTTGGTGAAGCCTGTTAATTTTTGTCAAAATGGAGGTCATCACCAAATCCAAGATGTCTGCCATTGAAAAGTAGGTCAAATTGTCAAAAAATCTTCTCACAAACCGCCAGGCCGATTTCGACGAAACTTTGTATGAATGATCGATAGTTAACGCTGATTCAGATTTGTTCAAATGGTGGCCTCTGGGTCAAAAATGGTCATGGCCCGAGGGGTCAAGTAGGGGTCAAATTTTATTTTTGACCAAATATGGTCATTTTATATATCAAATCGAAGGTATAGCAGTAAATCACATGCACATTCGCAATATATGTTAGATCAGAAGGTACCAACAAATTCTGTGGAACATTTGAAGTTGTAAGTGAAGAGTCTTTGTGAAATCAAGATGACCACTATGGAGGCTTTTAGGTGAGTGATACAGGCCCATTTGGGCCTCTTGTTTTTTTTCTTTTTTCATTATTTCTCAATTAAGAAAGTTGAGGTGACCGATTAGTTACCATATTGTGTATCTTTCCTGTCTATATTCCCCAGTCCATTAAGGACACGGCAAAGACGTTGTTCTGGGAGGTGATAGAAGTGATGTGTCCGCAGATCGCTGCTGACATTATGGAGGATGTCAAGGCTAAACTGGAGTTCAGCGAATCCCTCACGCAGTTCACCATCGCAAGCACCGCACTGGAGATGTTACAGTAAGCTACCAACTCTCTCCATTGTTTACACTTTATACGCTCATTTGAAAAACGGGACGTATTATGTTGTGGCATCCATCATACGTCCGTCCATCTATTGTGACCTCCGGCACTCTTGTTGTATCCTGCATCGACCCTATATGCATATCCCGGTCACAACTGCTGACGTTCCATTGGTCGAACAATGTCAGATGACATTACTGTCACAGCCATAAATGAGACACGCCGTGAGATTTTGTACTTAAGAACATATGCGATATTTCATGAACACTATTTACAAAAGTTACGATAGTTTTCGTAAATGAAGTTGAAAGTTGACAAAATTTCACAGTGAATGCGGGCGGAATTTCGTCATCTTTCCAAAAAATTACAGTTTCTGTCAAGAAATTTCTTGAAAAATCGCACATGTTCTTAGGTATAAAATCACATGGCATGTCTCAAATCACTTGTTTAACACCAGTACACAAACAAAGGTGTGACAGGTCGCTATGACTTTACTTGTTAAGCACCTTAACATAACCAAACGTGTAACTGATCACAATTACTTTACCTGTTAAGCACCTTAACACAAACAAACATGTGGCAGGTCGTGATGACTTTACCTGTTTAACACCATTACACAAACAAACCTATGACAGGTCGCTGTGTCGGGAGGTGTATGATGAGGAGCTGGCTCTACAGCACCAGGCCGAGATGGAGGAGCGGGACCGACGGCGCGACCGCGTTGCCGCCATGTTGACCGCTAACCTCATAGAGGATCTTCTACAGCAGGAGGCCCTAAACCTGGCCACCATTGAAGTCAGGTATGACCAACCGTGTAGTGTATTTATTCAGTATATATTTACACCTTCCATAAATACATAATGGTCACGCCAAATCAACGTATTGCATTTATATCCCAATGCATTACATTAAGCCCACGCAATGTTTAAGGTTTGCAAAAAGTTCTTCAGACTCCACACACTTTTATACAGCCCAAATGTTTTCTTACCACAGTAAACGTAACAGCCCAATGTTTTATTCCTCAACATCAACACCTGTGTCTGTTGGCTGTGAATCAAAGAGTTTGTGCACCGTCTTGTGGACCCACGGTTATAAACCTTTCCGAGTATGTGAGCATGTTCATGCTCAAAACTTGCAAGTATGATTGGTCGAGGCTGAGCTGTGCTCAGTCGTGGTCAATTACACTGCCAATTTTGAGTATGAATGTGGAGAATATGCTCAGAAGGTTTCATTATCGCTGGCCCAGAATTTGCACTCATCATGAGTGTGATATAATTATTGTAAGACCAGTAGCCAGTGGTGATAAACTGCTGTGACAGGGCTGGGATGAGCTCTATCTCCGATCAGGTGATCTCAGTGTCATGGGTTTCCGCAGTTCGAAATGAAATTATCGTCTCCCATTCTGAGATCACGTGACTTGAGAAACTGTCCACTACAGCCATGTTACTACCTTTTATAAGTTGTCCGATATGTCGATACCGAGATAATTCATTGGGTAATCCAATTATGATAAATTCCAGTTTCCACTTACCGTTGCATTATTGCATCCAAGTGAAATTCCATGTCGACCCTCAAGTTTGGGAACCGCGAAGTTACAGATGCGACTGACCCTATTTTCCATGCGACTACCATGATCTACACACTGTTCGATACCTTTGCTTGGTGCTAATTTATTCCACTGTTCACTGGGGTTCACATTATAGTTTGACCGCATAGCGTCACTTCCTTGTTTAGTTTACATTCCATGTTTTATGTCATTTGTGTTTATAAACTTTTCCAAGATGGCGGACGCGCAGCCGCACAGGAGATTTCAGCCAATCAGATCGGTTAGTCGCAAATGCGACCGACAGTCTGATTGGGTGACCGCATCTGTGCGACTGCCGCATCTTGCGCAGAATGTTATAAATACAAGTGCAATTGGCAGTCAAGCCAAGCGATTCCACCGCTCTCCTAATGTAGAACCATTACTCGACAGAACCAAAACTCGACATCTCCAACTATTTCTAACTAATTACGTCTTGTAGACATAAGAGATATACTCATAACTATCTACAATTATACTCACCACTACAGTGAACGTAGTACATTACGAGTTTGAGACGAAGTCCCTTTCGTCTACTGCTACGACACCGTTGCTACGCCATCACCAATGTAAACATACTTTTACTGTTGTTTCGAACTGTCAAGGAATCGCTTCCCGTCACACTGCTACTCCATATAATAACCATCGTCTATTGTTGCACTGATACCTACTCTACTATAACGTTTCTTAGAGTGCATTTAATCGGAATCCTGACGTATTGATACTTTGTTAAGTAAAGCCTAACTAGAGGCTAGAGGGTGCACTCCGTATAACACTGGTACCTGACGAACTAGTAAAGTTATTAAACATGACTTGTTGAGTGTTAGAACTGTTGTTATTTGTTATTTACTGTAACCTACCTGCACTGCAACCAGAGTGTTGGTGGCCTTACAAATGGTGTCCGGAAGTGGGATGGTTGGAGGAATTGAAAAACACACCGACACATAATCGTAATATATATGTTATTATTAAAACAAGTTTAAAATGTCAGACTCTGACTCTCAGGTGCAAATAAACGGGAGCAATGGACGAGGGGACACAAATACATATCATAAGACATCTAGTGGGGAATAATTTGTTGATAGAGACACAGCATCAGCATCTGAGGTTGAGCCGACCCTTGTTGGGCTACGTAATTATCAATCGGCAGATGAGAGTGCAGCTACAGCACAACCTGCAGATGTGAGACCTCCACATTCCAGTGATCCACCGCATGCAAGCAATTCACAGGTGGACTTTTGTAGACTTCCAAAGGGCGATAGCAATGATGTGCTTCCTCGATGCGAAAAATTTCGCACTCGGCGTCACATGGAACGGGCTCATCCAAGCAGACGGCAGACCGATTATTCGCCACGATATACAAGGAGTTGTGAGGGTGTAGGCACCAGAAATTATCCAGTGCACCGCGTCTCTAATGAGGAAGGACATTACACAAATAATTATCGCAGGGCACCAGCAATGAAGCCGGATACTTACACGGGTGAAAGAGACTGGGACGCTTTTATTGGTCATTTCGAGGTATGCGCGCGACTAGGACAATGGAGTCCCTGGAACAAGGCTCTAACCCTCTTAGCTTGCATGAGAGGTCCAGCTCAGATGTACCTATTAAATTTATCTGAAGATGAGAAGGACTCATACAGCACATTGGTAAGGAAATTAAAGCTACGGTTTGGGGGACATAAGCAGAATCCAATGTGGGCATCGCGCTTGGAAAATAGAAAACGTAAAACCGGGGAATCATTAGCTGAAGTGGGAGACGATATCAGGCGATTAACCAGGAAGGCATATGGGAATTTGGGTACTGCTGCTCAGGACATGTTAGGAATGCAACAGCTTCTGAAGTCTACCTCAGCAGAACTTAGGTACCGTTGTTTGATGGCGGAAGTTGATACCGTGGAAAAGGCAGTAGATGTACTTCAAACATATGAAGACATAGTTGGGGAAACCACGCAGAAAGGGTCAACAAAACCGAACCGACCTACGGATGGTGCAAGCGAAGAAGCCCGAGTAAAAAGATCCATCCAGTACCCTAAGAAACGTGGAACAGTCATTAGAACACATTAGTCAAAGATTGGACCGACTAGAGAGGAACCAAGCAGATGGGAGGAGACAACAGTCACAGAGGTGGAATGGACATATTCAAGGCCACTGGAATGGACATAATCAAGGTCAATGGAATGGAAGAAGCCATGGTCAGGGAACCCATCAAGGTCAAATACAGGGTCAGCAAACATGTTTCCGATGCGGATCACCTGAACATTTCTATAGGGACTGCCGAGAAAATGCCAATAACCAAGGTCAGCTACAGGGAGAACGTGCAGAGCCGAGGCGCAGCTTGGAAGGTCAAGGTGAACAGAATAATGCGGGAAACGGATCACAGTTGGCACAGTAGGCCATGAGTCAACTGTTTTAGGAGAAAACAGGCCTCAATCTGAAACGTGCTCGTTGCGAATGGGACAAATTTCATCCTGGGACAATGGATTATACACTGGGGGAGTAGTAGAAGGCATCGCAACAAAGTTTCTTATTGATACTGGGTCAACAGCTTCCCTCATTTCATTCCGTCTGTATGAGGAAATTCCTTCATCCACGCGTCCACCACTGAAAGATATGAAACATGTTGTTAATGATGTAAGCGGCAGTTCTTTGAAGGTGTACGGACATACAGACATGAAAATTATACTTGGGAATACAGAGTATACACATCAATAATTGTCTGTGAAATGAAACCGCAAGGAATTATTGGACAGGATTTCTTAATGAAGCATATTCAGAAAATAGATTACGCGAAGTATATCATGAACACTATACAGGGTGAAATTCAGTGTTGGACTGGTGGGGAAACATGCAATGTGTGCAGAATATTTGCATCAGACACTGTTAGTGTACCAGCCTACTCATCAGCCTGGATAAAAGTTAACATTCCAAATGGGGAACATATGGCCGACACTGTACATATTCAAACCGCAGCAGACCGACAGAGCTCAAAAACAGTACACGTCATGGACAGTGTTTTTTCATCACCAGGGCGGTCCACTGAAATAAATATAATAAACTCTGCGGATAAGGATGTCACTATCTTCTCGAATACACATATAGGACTGTGAATCGGTAACTTGTAAAGAGAAATTAGGTGATAGGTGTGCCCAGGTGAGCTGTTCCACAGAACAATTACAAGAGGTCCCGGAATACCTATCCGATCTACTGGCACGTAGCTCAACCCATCTTAGTAAAAGTGAAAAGAAACAGTTTGAGCAATTACTAATCCGGTTTCACGATGCTTATTCAAAATCCGATGTTGACCTGGGTGTTACTAACATTGTGCAACACCATATCGATACACAAGGCGCGGCACCAATTAAGCAACCGCGCCGGAGACAACCGCTGGGAAAACGGGAAACCGAGCGTGGAGAAGTGGAGAAAATGCTGTCCAGTGGAATAATTGAGCCTAGTATCAGCCCTTGGAGTTCACCAATAGTGTTGTTAACCAAGAAAGATGGCAGCACAAGATTTTGTGTCGACTTTCGCGCTGTTAATCAAGTGGTAAAGAAGGACTCATTTCCCTTGGCGCGTATTGATGAATGTTTGGAGTCTCTGGAGGGCTCCACATACTTCAGCTGTATGGATCTAAATCAGGGATATCTACAGATGGGTTTAGCACCGGAAGATATGGAGAAATCTGCATTCTCCACCAGCCTAGGACTTTTCCACTTCACACGGCTCCCGTATGGATTAGTCAAGGCACCCTCGGAGTTCAGCAGGCTCATGGGTGAAGTACTGCGAGGTCTACAATGGACTGAATGTTGTGTCTATATGGATGATATTATTGTCTCAAGTTCATCATTCGAAGGAAACCTCCGGCGACTGGAACACGTCTTTCAGCGACTACAGCAAGCACGATTAAAATTAAAACCGCGGAAATGTACGTTCTTCCAAAAAGTTGTAAAGGTTCTCGGACATATCGTGTCATCCAAGATTGCGGCAGTCCGTGATTGGCCAGTACCCACATCAGCGAAAAATCTGAAGTCGTTCATTGGACTCGCATCCTATTACAAACGTTATGTACAAAACTTTAGTCAAATTGCCAAGCCATTGTACCGGATAGGGGAGAAAGGAGTAAAATTTCTATGGACAGAAGAAGCCCAGCTGGCATTCGACCAGCTGAAGCAGGCGTTAACATCTGCTCCGATACTCTGGTTTCCTCAGGCTGGGAATCCATTCTGGCTGGATACCGACTGTTCAGACATAGCTATGGGAGCGGTTCTGAGTCAAGTGCAAGATGGCCAAGAGCGAGTTATCGCGTACATGAGTAAAACCTTGAATAAGCATGAAACCTCATATTGTACAACGCGGAAAGAATTGTTAAGCCTAGTAACCAGCGTTAAGCATTTCCATCACTACTTATATGGACAGGAAGTGAATGTACGTACAGACAACGCCGCTGTCTCCTGGATGAGAAGGCTCAAATGTCCAGAAGGTCAGACGGCGAGGTGGTTGCAGTACCTGGAATCGTACAACTTGAACATCACCCATCGTCAAGGTCGTCTCCATAGTAACGCAGATGCACTTAGTCGACGCCCATGTACGGTATGCAGTAAACTAGAAACGCGAAGCCAAGAAGCTGAACAGGCGAGCACCGTACCGGTCTTGATGATGTCGTCCAGCGAGTCCACCGAGATGATGGATGGGTCTGAGGATATTGACATTCGGGTTATAACACGTGGTCAACATCAAAGTCTAGCATCAAATGAACTAAAACCAACCACCTTTCTACTAGATGGGTGGCAACCAACTGATATAGTTAACGCACAAGCTCAGGATCAGAATATAGGCCCTATCATTAGTGCATTAGAGACAAATCACCAGCCAACATGGTTGGGACCGGTTGGAACTACACGGGGGAATGTTATACAGGAAGTGGCTTGTGGAGAATGACAGAGACTGCCACCTTCAGCTCGTAAGGCACCATTGGGAGCATGTCCGGTGGGTGAACCGATGGAGAAAGTTGCCATTGACATTTGGGTCCGTTGCCAATAACCAACCTAGGAAATCGATTTGTACTGGTCATTTGCGACTTGTTTACCAAATGGACAGAGGCTATCGCATTACCAGACTCCGAAGCCACCACCGTGGCCACCGCGTTGATCGACCATTTTATTTCAAGAATGGGTACGCCGTTAATTATCCTATCAGATCTCGGAAAATGTTTTGAGGCCAAGCTGTTTCGGGAAATGTGCGAGTGCCTGCAGATACATAAGGTTTCAACATCTGTGATGCGGCCACAGGCCAATGGGGTTGTAGAACGTTTTAATCGGACACTGACAAGCATGTTGACAATGTACTGCGAAAATGATCAACGGAATTGGGACCGATTTCTCCAACAAGTGTTATTGGCATATCGATCTTCAAGACATGTGTCCACAGGTTGTTCACCAAATAAAATGGTATTCGGCAGAGAAGTCTCCCTCCCCATGATGGCAGTGATCGACCTGCCTGCAACCGACGTAACCGCGACGAGTGTCGACGACTATGTTGTGGGCTTACAAAATTCCCTCACTAGTGCCCATGACTTGGCGCGTAAGGCTCTGAAACAACATGCTCTATACAGGAAACGGCATTATGACACTAACGCCAAACAGCGGTCCCTTGCTGTTGGCCAGGCTGTCTGGTTATTCGACCCAAGTCGAAAGGTGGGAGTATCGTCCAAGTTCACCAGTAAATGGAAGGGGCCCTGCCTCGTGGTCCGCAAGATCGACGACATGATGTATCTCGTGAAACGAAAGGCCATGCAACCAGCGAAGGCTCATCATATCGACCGATTTCGTTCATACCATGGACTGGATCTACCGCGATGGTTTTCTAGGGTTAAGTTGTAGTGTCGAAGAGTTGCGCATTATCTCTGAAAGACAACCTGAAACAGAAAACATGTGTTAGTTAATGTGTTCAAGTTATTGTTAGTGTTCAACTTTGCTAGTCAGTACCAATACATACCGGTAATGCAATAATTCATAGCTTAAACAAGGAACTTTGTGAGTCTCGGATAGGTTATATACCTATAATGAAATTATAGATTCCTAGCCGCATTTAAATAGATGTCCCATAAGGAAAACATTTGAGTGCATGTGCTGTATTTTCACACAATATTCACCTGTAGTTGAAATTGACTAACGGAACTGAACTGAGAGAAACGTATTAATTGTACCTACCAGTTATAGCCCTGGAATAGTCTTAAGCCCAAGTTGCTGCGCAGCACAAATTTAAATATGGAATGAGATGTAGGGAGGTAAAAGTTGGACTGATCACCCAGAGTTTTACGATAGATGAGAATCTGTGTGTAATTACAGAGTAATTATTCGCCATATCCAAGGGATAGAATACTGGTATTGGCAAAACAACAAATCTATTTCCAGTGTCTGTAAACTCAGGTCTTAGGTATAAAAACTCCAAATATAACGGATAATACCATATGACGCTTAATGTTGGTACAATCAGAAGTAATTAAGCTATAGCTTGTAGGAATGCAAATAAAAAAATCCTAATGCAAGGAGCAGTAGATGGGTCAATTGTTTCTCACAGTATAAATAATTGAACAAGAACTTCTCTCCGAATGTAAATTGAAAATGTGTGACCATGCACCAATTGCAATAAAAAGTGTACTTACAATATGCTCAAATGGGAACAAATTGCAACAGAAACTTTTAACAATGAAATATTAAATGTTACAAGTAATGTTATCTGGAGGATGAATGACTTGTCCGATACCCAAGTCAATAATTATCATGTGAAATAATACAACGCAGTGTGACGCGAAGACTCCAGAAAATAAATATATGTTACAGAATGACCATCACTTGTGAACTGTGTCCAGAGAGGTTTGAGACCAAGGGACGTCTAAAGAAGCACCTGATGAGCCCCGTTCACAACAGGCTGCACGTCTTCTGTGCCTGGTGCTACGACAAGGAGCGGGACTACCGGGTAACCGATCTGCACAGGCATGTCATCAAGCAACATACTGGTATTGAAGCCCTCCTGCCGGCAGAATTCTTCACGGAATCAACCTTATTCTATTTTGCCCGCTATCCACACGATTATGTGACCGTGGTGGATCCCACCCCACAGAACAACGCTTGTGCCGTTGCGGCAATGGATGCCGTTCGATCGTGGACCAATGTTCACACGACATCACCACACACCCTGAAAGTGTGGGAGTTTGGGTGGCGACAGGCCCTCACGACACCCATACACTCTGGAGCGGAGACACCAGTGTATCGTGTGCCTTGTGCATCTCCGAAGCTGGCCGCGTGTGCCCCCGCGTCTCGGGACATTATGTACAGTCTGACCCACCCGGAGATTTGCAACAAGCCACCGGCCTCTGTTTGGGAAATTATTTCCGTGGGGACTGACCGATCCATGGTCATGGTTCGTGATGGCCAAGCCAAATTCAAGGTCATTCTAAGTTCATCCCTACCAGAAGAGGATCTGAGGCGCATTCGTGTCCGGATAACTAATTCCGGAAAATTCAGAGTGTCAGGTGATACGGTGCCAGTGCGAGGGGTGGAATTCATCGACCTCGTAGAGGAGATGTCCGAAATATGTGGGATTTCAGTTCTTTATCTGGACCATGTAAGCAAATATGTGATGAAGCCCCCCACGCACTCCACCGTATCATCTGTAATACCGGAGAAATCTATCGCGTCGCGTGCCCGGTATATTCTTAAAAGAGGAGCAATGCCGCTCGTATCACCGGCTCCCCGTGCATGGGCCGAAGAGGAAGCCGTCACCCTACAGGGACCTGTGTCACAGTTCCGGTGGCCACCACGCGGGTGGAAGAACATGACCCTTAGCAAGAGGAGACAGGTGTTCAATTTTGTGGCCATGAGCTTGGATGTAGACAGTTCAGGACTTCCAAAGTCAGCTCCGGAAGAGCTGGGTGATAAATTTGCATTTTTGATTCTGCCGGGCTCGGCGAAGGTATTTCAGTCGGAATGCCAGAAGATGCGTCTGTATAACTTTTCACAACTGCGGAAAATCGCGGTCTCTGGAGATGGCGACACTCGATTTGTCGCGATGATGGAGCAGGCCGCAGAACTTCGCGACACGTCAGTGGACTCATATTTGTCCGCAATCGACCGTATTCCAGTGCGGCTGACGCGCACTGATGCGGCCAGTACTTAACTGTACATTCTACTTTCAACGGAGTGAAAGTTTTAAGGGGGGGGTGAATGTAAGACCAGTAACCAGTGGTGATAAACTGCTGTGACAGGGCTGGGATGAGCTCTATCTCCGATCAGGTGATCTCAGTGTCATGGGTTTCCGCAGTTCGAAATTAAATTGTCGTCTCCCATTCTGAGATCACGTGACTTGAGAAACTGTCCACTACAGCCATGTTACTACCTTTTATAAGTTGTCCGATATGTCGATACCGAGATAATTCATTGGGTAATCCAATTCTGATAAATTCCAGTTTCCACTTACCGTTGCATTATTGCATCCGAGTGAAATTCCATGTCGACCCTCAAGTTTGGGAACGGCGAAGTTACAGATGCGACTGACCCTATTTTCCATGCGACTACCATGATCTACACACTGTTCGATACCTTTCTTGGTGCTAATTTATTCCACTGTTCACTGGGGTTCACATTATAGTTTGACCGCATAGCGTCACTTCCTTGTTTAGTTTACATTCCATGTTTTATGTCATTTGTGTTTGTAAACTTTTCCAAGATGGCGGACGCGCAGCCGCACAGGAGATTTCAGCCAATCAGATCGGTTAGTCGCAAATGCGACCGACAGTCTGATTGGTGATCGCATCTGTGCGACTGGCCGCATCTTGCGCAGAATGTTATAAATACAAGTGCAATTGGCAGTCAAGCCAAGCGATTCCACCGCTCTCCTAATGTAGAACCATTACTCGACAGAACCAAAACTCGACATCTCCAACTATTTCCCAACTAATTACGTCTTGTAGACATAAGAGATATACATCATAACTATCTACAATTATACTCACCACTACAGTGAACGTAGTACATTACGAGTTTGAGACGAAGTCCCTTTCGTCTACTGCTACGACACCGTTGCTACGCCATCACCAATGTAAACATACTTTTACTGTTGTTTCGAACTGTCAAGGAATCGCTTCCCGTCACACTGCTACTCCATATAATAACCATCGTCTATTGTTGCACTAATACCTACTCTACTATAACGTTTCTTAAGAGTGCATTTAATCGGAATCCTGACGTATTGATACTTTGTTAAGTAAAGCCTAACTAGAGGCTAGAGGGTGCACTCCGTATAACACTGGTACCTGACGAACTAGTAAAGTTATTAAACATGACTTGTTGAGTGTTAGAACTGTTGTTATTTGTTATTTACTGTAACCTACCTGCACTGCAACCAGAGTGTTGGTGGCCTTACATTATGTTTAACTGGATAATCTTGGACTGTCACTTTATCGTCACTGGCTATGACAAATTGTTCTTCTGACTAAAACTTGGTGCGATATAAAAGTTTGTACAATGGTTTAAATAAAATTGCTTCTCATTTTACAGTCTGTCCCTATTCCTAACATTTTCCACATGTACACATTGTTAAAGAACACATTTATGTTATATTTGTCAACATCAGCTTACGGTGCAAATGTTTGTTTACATTTCAATGTTACACTTGAGTGTTTCATTGACTGACTAGCAAACAGTGCAAGCTCTGATAAGACTGTGTGTGATGCGCAGTCTGGTCTGGGTTTACACTGATTGCAACTTCCATAATCCCCAGTTCTCCAGTCACAGCTATATTTTATCTTGGAGAATATCAATTCCTAGGGAAATCAAAGCACAGCTTCGTAAAGAATGCATAGAACGGGTAACCATCGACATTAACCAGGAGCTTATCCAAGAAGTTTCCTTTACAATGCTTTCTGAGATAGCAGCCGATGTATTTGAAACTGACGTCACTCAACGACTTGAACAGCTAGCCGAGTTTGAAGGAATTGTCAAACTCGCTCGTGCCGGCAGATTTCTTCAGCGATGGAAAAAGGAATACAAAGCAGTTACGAAATTAAAGCGCGCCATGTTGGAGTTTCCCAGTGCGCCATGTATGGACAGTACTCCAGACCTCGTTGAAAAGCTGACTAGGAATCGTAAACGGACCGATATCGCTGACGGGGGTTTCTTCGTGAACAAGCGAGCTCGATTGACGGTGGAGTCGCCAATGGTGGTGGCAGCTCGATGGAAGAAGACGGACATGATGATGAAAGTGCAGACCCTGTACCACGATCTGTTGAAGCATCGGGCATGGCAGCCACTCGATTTGTCCAAGTTTGTCGGCAGTCGCCTACAAGACAAGCTCAAATCGAAAGGTAAAAACATGTTTGAAATATTTTTATTTTCACAATTACAAACAAGCATGAGAGCACTTATAGACAGGGTTGTCAATAGACGTTGAAACTCTGGAGTCATTTGACCCCTGATATTCTTAGGGGTCAAAACTAAAATCTTGGGTCATAACAAAATGTGCCAATATGTACCCGAAAACGTTAATGCATACACGCTACAGGAGTGTGCTATTTGACAGGAGCTACACTGGTCTTCCTGAATCGGTTTGTGGCCGAGGGGATATGGCATTGCGCTTCAATACCGGAGGTGCGGATGCACAGGCTGATCTGGATCCACACTGGTCACATTTCTCCAGTCACAGTTGCACATTAAGTTCATCAGACTCGGCTCGGAAACAGTACAAATTCCTTGACGAGCGTTGGTTCTCCTACGCATTTCCTAGCCTTGCCTGATAAACTTGATATCAACATATACCGACATGGTATTCTCCATTTACAGAGAAGAAGAAGTGCGCCCGTCTGCACTTCAAGCTGTTGCTGTGCCTTCCTGATGAGGAGACTCGGGATAACTCACGGGGGAGCGTTTCCACGTCGCACCTCTGTAAATGGCTCACAACGAAACTCTCCAAGGGCACCAAGCCGAAACTGAAAAATGATATTAAGGTCAGTTATATGAGGCTGTAGTTACTAGATTATCAGCCTAATTTTGGAATAAAATGGGCTAATGGAGAAATTTGTCTTGTAGTTTTTGTCTCACCCACACATGTGTGTGGGGAGACGTATGCGCCGCTTTTTCCGGCGGTGGCGGCAACAAGTCCACCAAACTTCATGCATGCCTTGCTGGAATGGATGGCTCACTAAATTGAGTATTTCATGACCGAATGATCATGGTCACGGTCACTGAGGACTTAGGGTCATGCTTAGCATTGCATTTAGGTCTTGTGTTTTGTCAATAAAATGTTAACCCTTTGCCTGATTTTCATAATATTTAGGTACAATGTGTGTCTAGGCCTGCTGCTTTGTTCCGCATACATCCCACATTACATATTGAAGATGTGCACCTTGGTGTTTTTATGCCGAAATTATTTTTTTTTAACGAATATCACCTATTTAACTGGGCCATTTTTTCTACATTTTTATACGCCCGTTTTAAAAAACGGGACGTATTATGTATTCATCTTGTGCGGGCGGGCAGGCAGTCATAGCTTGTCCACGCAATAACTAGAGTTTATTTCGTATACATGTTTATCACGGCAAGCCGAAGAAGCCTATTAATTTTCCCACTCTGTATCCTTGTCCACGCAATAACTCAAGTTGTACTTCACCAATCAAAACCAAATTCGGTATACATGTTTATCATGGCAAGACAAAGAAGCCTATTGATTTTGAAAAATTTCCGATACTTATCTCCCCTTGGCAGCCATTTTTAATTTCCCACTCTGTATCCTTGTCCACGCAATAAGTAGAGTTCTACTTGACGGAATTTGGTTTACATGTTTATCACGTCAAGATGAGTTATCTCCCCTTGTTGACTGGCCTTGACTCGACGGGCGTATATTGTGACCTTCGGCACTCTTGTTTGTATTCAATTCTATATTGGGTACAGAGTTTGTGTACACAACTCCTCTGAAAAGGAAAATTAGCATATCAAAATCCATTCCAGTTACTTAGGGGCGAAAGGGTTCATTAAATTAAAACATTTTGAACAGGGAGAAACCATAAGCCTGTACAAGACGAAACTGCCACAGAAGCCTCCGAATAGACTCACGGCGACCGTGACCTTGGGAGTGTGTATCCGCACGGTAACCGGGATACTAGACGTGGACGACGTATGTGCATTGGAGGAGGAGCGATTGTTCCTGGGAACCACTGGGATCATATTTGTGTTGCCGTCTAACCCACCTATGGAGAATTCGGGATCAGTGAGTAATTACCCCTTTTAACTTCAACATGTGCAAACAATGTAGATCCAGATCTCAATAGGATCTACAGCATTTCTATCTATTGTTCCTTGCTTAAAGGAAAGTTGCAATTTCTCATAAAAGGAATTGTTCAAATATCAGCATGGAAAGGCAAATGTTCGCTGTTTAGGCGTAAAATGGTTAAGAAGCCTAACCTCTTCATGAGTTTATTCAACTGTTAGTCAGAGCTCCAGATAAGCTGCGTATTTGCTTAAATACCCAATTAAAGTAGTGAGTATCAAAAAGAAATAGAATTTTATGGTACCTTTATCATGCTGCAGAAAACAGACCACAAATATAGCATATTTTTCTTATTTTCTAAGAAAACACATCTTGGTATTTCATTAGAATTGTCTCCAAGGAGACAATTCTAATGAAATGCCAAGAAATGTTTTCAGTTTGAAGCAAACTTCAATAATTGCTGTCTGTTGATGTGTGATTTTATTTTACCCAATTAAAATTTTGAAATACCCAATTGCTTAAGAAATTATGGAGTGACAATATCTTATTTTTGTTGTCGTCTGCTGTTTATTTTCTATTTATCATCAAAAACATGCTTTGACAGCACTTTAGAATCATTTCCATTGGAAATTATTATGAAGTGCTGTCAAACCATGTTTTTATTGAGAAATAAGGCAAGATATGAAAGCAACAGCAGACGACAATTGTTGTGAGTAGCGGTCTAAGGGTTAATAAATAAGTATATTATTATGAAAGGCATGTTGACAGTTACCTAGGGGCGAATGAAATGAAACAAAGAAACCAGTCTTATAAATAAGTTTGGAATTTGGAAAATCATAGCATCCCTTGGAACTAGTTCAGAGGCATCATCAGCATTACAATTGGCATAGTTAGTCATGTTGGTTAGTTTTACAGAGATAACAAGAAGAAACTAATCAATGTGACGTCAAACAAGCAAATTCTGCCAATTGTAACTTCAAGTATACACCGTAAGTTGGTAACCTTTTTATGGACATGTCTATTGTGTCGCAATACATATGATATAATACGGTATAAACCATTCTGTTTCCAGACGTACTGGAGAGACAATCGGCTGAGACTGGAGAGAATTCTGGAAGTTCGGCCCATGTACCAGTCTTTCCCATTGGTCATTGTGTTAGCAACGTCGGCCAATCAGAGCGCTTCTTACACAGACTTGTCCCAGTACCTGTCGTTGGACCATTTCATAGAAGATGGCTCCATATCCGGCGTCCATATTGTTGTCATGGATACGGACGTGAGCTCAAAAGACGGAATTAACGTTATCGACCCACAAGTCAGTGAAAAGGTGAGCATGGTGGAGGTCCTCAAGGTGTCTGCTTTAGAGAGGTTTGATTGTAATTCAGGTACTTGCCTTGGAAAAAATATTTGGGTACATATAGTCACCACCTTGTCCGTGTATCTGTGTTAATGTTAGGGGTAGCATACAGGACTTCCATACTGAAGGTTGTGAGTTTAATCCTCACCCTAGGCATAGCAATACTTCATAGTATTTCCATCTCACTGGTCTGTCGGATGAGACTTGAAACTGTGGCCCCGTCCCTATATGACCATAGCTGTTGCTGGGACGTTAAAATACTACCTACTATCTCATATCACCATACGTCAAATTGCCTTGACATCATACTATTGTTTGCTGTATATGGATCAGCCGTGGCGTAGGCAATATGGCATTCAATACCAGTAGCCTATTTCATCAACATTGCAAAGTATACTTTACTAGCAAAGTATACTTTGAGGGAGTAATCATTTATTTTTCCTGAAATGCATTATTTCATATAGAACTAACAAATGCATATATGTCATGATTAAAAGTAATCAGAATTATTATACTGAATGTATTACATTATCACAGCCAAATTGGCTGTGATAATGAAATAAATTCAGTATAATAAAAATTAATAAATTTATCATAAAATTTAAAATTTCTCCCTCAAAGTATACTTTGCTACTAAAGTATACTTTGCAATGTTGATGAAATAGGCTACAGAGGTTACGTGTCCAATCCTCACCCTAGGCATGAAAAATACTTGCATAGCATTTCCATCCCACTGGTCTGTTGGATGAGACTTCAAACTGTGGTCCCGTCTCTATATTACCTTAGCTGTTGCTGGGACGGTAAACCCATTCACTTTTGCTGTTTGGGTGGATGTTTGGGAGCATGCGAAGGGTACATGTAACGGTGGGGTTCATCCTTTAACGGAATCTCAATATCCCTGGTTTGACCCTCATGTACATTTTCGGCTTTCTGTTACATGAAAATTGAATCCGGTTATATCCATTAAAAAAATAGTACTAATATTACTTTTGGGACTTTCAGTTTTGGGACTTGCAGTTTTGATTTTGGGATTTTCACCTTCCTCATCACAACAGGTAACATATGGGATTCGACCTCGTTAACGTGGCCTAAAATTACCATAGTTGTTGACAGTCCGTTAAAACACTGTTAAATAAATATACATGTATACTCGGAGAGCTCTTTAGATAAGGTACATATTGGCGTATTTTGTGCACTTATTTTAGCAGAATACACATTGATTATCAAAAGTGGGAGTACAAAACTCACAGCAATGTGAAAATACGCATTGATTTTTAAATCGAGTAGTGAAAATACTTTAGGAAAGTTGAACACTTACTTACTTGAGCTGTAAAAAGCTTTTGCAGCTCAAATAAGTGAATTTATATGTGTTTTATTTTTTTATCATTTGTTCCCTATTTAATAAGGAAGAAATTTGGGGGTATAATACTCTTTAGATGCAAAGCTTATCTGGAGCTCTGTATTCTTGATTGCTGTGTACATGGCCAGCTGTGCGTGGGTCTCCAGTGGGTGGCATCCGAGTCTCAACTCCCCCCTCCCCTCAGTGTAGCCCACCTACGTGGGTAAACCCTAACCCCTATTTCTCCAGTCACAGCCAAATATACATGAACCTCATACCGTTAATTTTTTGCTGTGTACATCGCCAGCTGTGCGTGGGTATCCAGTGGGTGGCGTCCGAGTCGCGACTCCCCCCGCCCCTCCGTGTGGCCCACCTGCGCGACTACGTGGAGGACTTCCTCCTGGAGAACTACTACACCCCCGCCCTGCAGAACCTCCGCCACAGGAAGACCCTCGGCCACCTACACCAGGTATGGGCGTCATCAAATATTTACATACAAGAAACGCCATCAAATATTTACATACAAGAAACGCCATGTAATTTTGCACCTACAAAATTTACAATATTTTCTGTAAATGATGTCGGAAGTGGATGAAATTTTTGTAGGATATTTGGAAATCTATTCCGCATTTGCCATGAAAATTTCATCCAACTTTTGCCGTCATATACAAACAAAAATCACAGTTTCTGTAAATATTTGTTACGCACATGTTCTTAGGTACAAAATCACATGTATTGTATATTACGTGCTACAGTGTGATTTAACCCTTTCACCCCTAAATAACTGGCCTAGAATGGTTCATGCTAACCTTTGGACTAGTTAATTAATCATATGAGAAATATGTTTATAGCCCTAGACTCAGTAGGGCCGGCAGGCATATTGTGTTTGGACTGCGTGTCCTTGGGCCTGGTTATTCCTTTGAATTAAAATTTGGGAGGGTGACTTGTTTGTTATTGATGAAAAAGTACTTATATTTAAATATTATATAGATTTAATGTGTTTAATAACCAACATTTTATCGGGTACAGTAGTTGGACTTTTAGATAAATTCTACAAACAGTTTGTTTATTCCTATAATAATTATTTTATTCCCAGGATCCCAATCTATTACTGGAGCTGTATAACACCGCCATACACCACCTGGCTGCCGTGGCAACGTCGGACAACTTAGGGGGCGTGTCCTGGCCGGTTATGGAGTTTGTCTGTCAACGGGACACAGGTGGGACGTCGTCGGTGACAGTCATGAGACACACCATGTGATTTTGTATCGAATAGCGTGTGTAATTTTTGTCAAGCCCGCTTGCGGAAAGCAAGACATAGTGATCACAATGACGTCCGGGTGTCCGTCCGTCCGTCCGTCCGACCGTCCGTCCGTTCTTACAGTACTATACTTATGTGGCTTATCACATGTTAAATATTAGCCACATAAAACGATTTTTAGCCACATAAAACGATTTTTTAGGTGGCTAATTGTAACCAACCCTATCCTTTACTAAGTCCATAACCCTGTGGGGCTAGCCACATAAGTACCCTAATGTGTGCCCGGATGGACGGACGGACCGACGGACCGACGGACCGACCAGACGGACGTTCTTACAGTACTATACTTATGTGGCTTATCACATGTTAAATATTAGCCACATAAAACGATTTTTAGGTGGCTAATTGTAACCAACCCTATCCTTTACTAAGTCCATAACCCTGTGGGGCTAGCCACATAAGTACCCTAATGTGTGCCCGGACGGACGGACGTTCTTACGGTACTATACTTATGTGGCTTATCACATGTTAAATATTAGCCACATAAAAGGATTTTTAGGTGGCTAATTGTAACCAACCCTAACCTTTACTAAGTCCATCCCCTGTGGGGCTAGCCACATAAGTATAGTACCGTCAGCGCGTCCGTCCGTCCGTCCGTCCATCCGTCCGTCCGTCTGCGTTAAAAGTTTTTAAATACCTTATATCTCTGCAGTCCTAAGTCACATTGACTTGAAACTTCATATGCTTATTAGTCATGATCCATATATTCATGCTGTATCCCACTCATGCGGCCCCTGTGCCCAAGGTCAAATGACTTAGAAGTTTGCGTTCCGAAATCTGCGTTAAAGTTTTTAAATACCTTATATCTCTGCAGTCCTTAGTCGCATTGACTTG